>CM039676.1:1524087-2732601 GCA_022496015.1 Hordeum marinum
TAGGGATTGCCATGCAACAAATGCACTTAGAGATATAAGTGTATGAAAGCTCAAAAAAAACTAAGTGGTCGTGCAAGATGAATATCCACTAGTTATATGAAAGTGGCAAAATAGGAGACTCTCTGTCATGAAGATCATGGTGCTAGTTTGAAGCACAAGTGTGGAAAAGGTAGTAGCAATTGTCCCTTCTCTATTTATATCATTTTTTTCTTTTTATTTTATTTTATTTCGGTGGGCTTGTTTGGCCTCTTTTATTTATTTTTTGGGCATCGATGGCCTCTTTTATTTTTTGTAAAGTCCGGATACTCATCCCAACTTGTGAGGGAGTCATAGCCTCCATCATCCTTTTCTCTCATGGGACAATTCTCTACTAATGAAAAATAATCACACTTCATTTACTTATAACTCAAAGAAAAAGAAGTTACAACTTGATTCCTATGACAAAATATGACTCTATATGCAATATGAAGTGATGATGCAAGTCATAGAAAAACTACATGGTGGAAGTTGCATGGCAATATATCTCGGAATGGATATGGAAATGCCATAATAGGTAGGTATGGTGGCTGTTTTGAGGAATATATGGTGGCTGTTTTGAGGAAGCAAGGTTTGGTGTACCGGCAAAAGTTGCGCGGTACTAGAGAGGCTAGCAAAGATGGAAGGGTGAGAGTGCGTATAATCCATGGACTCAACATTAGTCATAAAGAACTCACATACTTATTGCAAAAGTCTATTAGTTATCAAACAAAGCATTAGACGCATTCTCCTAGGGAGAGGTTGGTAGGAGTTAACCATCGCGCGCTCCCGACCCTCACACAAAGGTCGACAATCATTAAACAAATCATGCTCCGACTTCGTTACATAACGGTTCACCATACGTGCATGCTACGGGAATCATAAGCTTTAACACACGTATCTCTTCAATTCACAACTACTCACTAGCATGACTCTCATATTACCATCCCTATTATCTCAAAATTATATGCAAGGAATCAAACTTCTCGTAGTTTTTAATGCACTTAATATGAAAGTTTTTATTATATCCCTCTTGGATGCCCATTATATTAGGAATAAATTCATAACCTAAAGAAATAACCATGCTGTTTTAAGAAACTCTCAAAATAATATAAGTGAGGAACAAGAGTTCAATAATTTCTATAAAATATACCACCAACACGCTTTATAAAGATATAAGTGAAGCACTAGAGCAACATTACCTACCTCAAAAGATATAAGTGAAGCACATAGAGTATTCTAACAAATTCACGATTCAGCATGTCTCTCTCAAAATATGTGTGCAGCAAGGATGATTGTGGCAAACTAAAAATCAAAGACTCATATAATACAAGACTCTCCAAGCAAAACACATATCATGTGGTGAATAAAAATATAGCCTCAAGTAAATTTACCGATGGATTGAAGACGAAAGAGGGGATGCCTTCCGAGACATCCCCAAGCTTAGGCTTTTTGGTATCCTTGAATATGACTTGGGGTGACTTGGTCATCCCCAATATTAGTCTCTTTCCACTCTTTATTCCATAGTCCATCAAATCTTGATCCAAAACTTGAAAACTTCACAACACAAAACTCAACAGAAAACTCATGAGATCCGTTAGTATAAAAAGATAAATCACCACTTTAGGTACTGTTGTGAACTCATTATTCAGTTGTATTTGTGTAATACCTACTGTATTCTAACTTTTCCATGACTCATACCCCCCGACACGACCCATAGATACATCAAAATAAGAAAACAACACAAAGAAAACAGAATCTGTCAAAAACAGAACAATCTGTAGCAATCTGTAAACTTTGAATACTTTTGGAACTCTACAAATTCTGAAAAATTAGGAAAATCAGGGATATTTTTATATAAATCTTGTGTAAAAGTTTTAGATAAATTAAACGCTCTGAAAAATTTAGAAAATTCCTGGACTGAGCACAAAACTTTCTGTTTTTCAGCAGGATCAAATCAACAACTACCATAGATCATCCCAAAGGTTTTACTTGGATCAAACTGTTGGAAATATGCCCTAGAGGCAATAATAAATTAGTTATTATCATATTTCCTTGTTCATGATAATCGTTTATTATCCATGCTATAATTGTATTGATCGGAGACTTAAATGCATGTGTGGATACATAGACAAAACCATGTCCCTAGTATGCCTCTAATGGACTAGCTCGTTGATCAAAGGATGGTTAAGGTTTCCTACCCATGGACATGAGATGTCATTTGATAACGGGATCACATCATTAGGAGAATGATGTGATGGATAAGACCCAAACTACAAACATAGCATATGATCGTGTCAGTTTATTGCTACTGTTTTCTGCATGTCAAGTATATGTTCCTATGACCATGAGATCATGCAACTCACGGATATCGGAGGAGTGCCTTGTGTGTATCAAACGTCGCAACGTAACTGGGTGACTATAAAGGTGCTCTACAGGTATCTCCGATGGTGTCTGTTGAGTTGGCATGAATCGAGACTAGGATTTGTTACTCCGTGTGACGGAGAGGTATCTCAGGGCCCACTCGGTAATACAACATCACAATGAGCCTTGCAAGCAATGTGACTAATTGTTAGTTGCGGGATCTTGTATTATGGAATGAGTCAAGAGACTTGCCGGTAACGAGGTTGAACTAGGTATGGAGATACCGACGATCGAATCTCGGGCAAGTAACATACCGAAGAACAAAGGGAACGTTATACGGGATTAACTGAATCCTTGACATAGAGGTTCGACCGATAAAGATCTTCGTAGAATATGTGGGAACCAATGTGGACGTCCAGGTCCCGCCATTGGTTATTGACTGTAGAGGTGTCTCGGTCATGTCTACATAGTTCTCGAACCCGCAGGGTCTGCACACTTAAGGTTCGGTGACGTTTCGGTAGTGTAGAGTTATGTATGATGGTGACCGAAGGTTGTTCGGAGTCCCGGATGAGATCCCGGACATCACGAGGAGCTCCGGAATGGTCCGGAGGTAAAGATTCATATATAGGAAGTCCCAGTTTGGTTTCCGGAAAAGTTTCGGGCTCATCGGTAGTGTACCGGGAGTATCGGTAGTGTACCGGGAGTGCCGGTAGTGTACCGGGGGACCTCCGGGAGGGGTATTTCGACCCCAAGAGGTCCATGGGCTGTGGGATAATAATAACCATCCCTTAGTGGGCTGGGAAAACAGCCACAAAGGCCCATGGCGCAGGAGAGAAAGTCCTAAAGCAAAAAGTGGAAAATCAGCCAATAGGAGGCAATCCTACTCCAACTAGGATTGGTGGCAAAGTAGGATTGCTCCCACCTCCTATTTCGGCCGACCCAAAGGCCTTGGCTGCCTCTCCTCTCCTCTCCTCCTATATATACTAGTGGATTGGGTGGTTTTTGGACAGAATTTCCGGCCACGTGCTACCCGTTCCACCGGTGCATAGTTTCTCCTCTAGATCGGTTTTCTGCAGCGCTTAGGCGAAGCCCTGCCGGAATTGCTCCACCACCATCACCGGAGCGCCGTCACGCTGCCGGTGAACTCTCTCTCCTCTCCACCTCCTCTTGCTGGATCAAGACGGTGGAGATCGTCATCAAGCTGCACGTGTGCTGAACGCGGAGGTGCCGTCCGTTCGGCGCTAGATCGGAAGGACCGTGATCGAGATCGCGAGACGGTTCGTGATGTGATCACGGAACGGATCGTGATGAGTTCGCGGGATAGATCGTGATCAAGATCGTGAGATGGATCGTGATGAGATCGCGGGACGGATCGTGATGAGTTCACGGGACGGATCGTGATTGGATCGCGGGACGGATCGTGATGAGATCGCGGGACGCTCGGCGATTTGGATCGCGAAGATGTTCGACTACACCAACCGCGTTTCTTAACGCTTCCCGCTTAGCGATCTACAAGGGTATGTAGATCCACTCTCCCTCTCGTAGATGCTCATCACCATGGATAGGTTTGCGTGTGCGTAGGAAAATTTTTGTTTCCCATGCGACGTTCCCCAACAGTGGCATCATGAGCTAGGTTGATGGTTCGATGAGATCTCCAGTAGAACACAAAAGGTTTGTGGGCGTTGATGCTTAGATTGCTTCCCTCCCTTGGTCGTATTTTGGTTCAGCGGGATTGTGAGATGAAGCGGCCCGGACCAACATTACTCGTACGCTTACGAGAGACCGGTTCCCTCGACGCAACTTGTTGCCTAGATGGCTTGCGGGTGACAGTTTCTCTCACTTTAGTTGGATCGGATTCGACAAAGGCGGTCCTTGAGAAGGTTGAAAAGCAAACTAGTGTATCACCGTTGTGGTTTATGCGTAGGTGAGAATCGTTCTTGCTAGATACCCGTAGCAGCCACGTAAAACATGCAACAACAATTAGAGGACGTCTAACTTGTTTTTGCAGGGTATGTTGTGATGTGATATGGCCAATTACATGATGAGATATATGTGATGTATGAGATGATCATGTGATGTATAGAATTTCACGACTTGCATGTCGTTGAATACGGCAACCGGCAGGAGCCATAGGGTTGTCTTCAATTATTGTATGACCTGCGTGTCAATCATTAAGCGCTATGTAATGCTTTACTTTATCGCTACGGTAGCAATAGTAGTAGAAGCATATAGGGCGTGACAACCCCGATGGCGACACGTTGATGGAGATCAAGATGATGGAGATCATGGTGTCGTGCCAGTGACGATGGAGATCATGCCGGTGCTTTCTAGATGGAGATCAAAAGCACGAGTTCATGGCCATATCATGTCACTTGTGATTTGCATGTGATGTTAATCCTTTTTATGCACCTTGTTTTGCTTAGGACGACGGTAGCATTATAAGGTGATCCCTCACTTAATTTCAAGATAAATTGTGTTCTCCCCGAGTGTGCACCGTTGCGAAAGTTCGTCGTGTTGAGACACCACGTGATGATCGGGTGTGATAGACTCTACGTTCACATACAACGGGTGCAAGCCAGATTTGCACGCGCAGAACACTCGGGTTAAACTTGACGATCCTAGCATGTACAGACATGGCCTCGGAACACAAGAGACCGAAAGGTCGAGCATGAGTCATATAGTGGATATGATCAACATAATGATGTTCACCATTGAAGCCACCTTAACTCACGTGATGATCGGACTTGAGTTGGTGAATTTGGATCATGTATCACTCGAATGACCCGAGGGATGTCAATTTGAGTGGGAGTTCTTAAGTAATATGATTAATTGAACTCATTATCATGAACATAGTCAAAGTGTCTTTGCAAATTATGTTGTAGATTACTAGCTCGCGTTGTAGCTCCCTTGTATTTTTATATGTTCCTAGAGAAATAGAGTTGAAAGATGTTGGTAGCAATATTGCGGACTGGGTCCGTGATATGAGGATTGTCGTCATTGTTGCACAGAAGGCTTATGTCCTTAATGCACCGCTCGGTGCGCCACCCCCTCTAGCGTCGTCTATAGATGTTGTGAACATCTGACAGGCACGTTTCGATGACTACTTGATAGTTTAGTGCGTCATGCATTACGGCTTAGAATTGAGGCTCGGAAACATTTTGAATGTCACGGAACATATGAGATGTTCTAGGAGCAAAGATTGTGATCTCAGGCTCGTGCCTGTGTTGCGAGATATGAGATCTCCAACAAGATTCTTTGCCTGTAAGATGAAGGAGAATAGCTCAATCGTTGAGCATGTACTCAGATTGTCTGGGTACTACAATCGCTTGAATCAAGTGGGAGTTGATCTTCCAGATAAGATAGTGATTGATATAGTTCTCCAAGTCACTGTCACTAAAGCTACTAGAACTTAGTGATGAACTATAATACACCAGGGATAGAAGTATTGATCCCTGAGCTGTTCGCGATGTTTGACACCGCGAAGGTAGAAATCAAGAAGGAGCGTCAAGTGTTGATGGTTAATCAAACCACTAGTTTCGAAAAGGGCAAGAGCAAGGAGGGAAACTTCATGGATAGCAAGTCAGTTGCTGCTCCAGTGAAGCAACCCAAAGTTGAACTCAAACCCGAGACTAAGTGCTTCTATTATGAGGTGAGAGGTTGCTGAAGCGGAACAACCCTAGATACTTGGTAGATAAGAAGGCTGGCAACATCGACAGAAGTATATTTGATATACGAGTTATTGATGTGTACCTTGCTAGTACTCTTAGTAGCACCTGGGTATTGGATACCGGTTCGGTTGCTAAATGTTAGTAACTCGAAATAAAAGCTACGGAATAAACGGAGAACTAGCTAAGGGTGAGGTGACGATATGTGTTGGAAGTGTTTCCAAGGTTGATGTGATCAACATCGCACGCTCTCTCTACCTTCAGGATTAGTGACGAACCTAAATAAATGTTATTTGGTGTTTTGCGTTGAGCATGAACATGATTAGATCATGTTTATTGCAATACGGTTATTCATTTAAGTTAGAGAATAATGGTTATTCTGTTTAAATGAATAATACCTTCAATGGTCATGCACCCAGTGAGAATGGTTTGTTGAAATCTTGATCGTAGTATTACACATGTTCATAACATTGATGTCAAAAGACACAAAGTTAATAATGATAGTACCACATACTTGTGGCACTACCGCTAAATGTCATATTGGTATAAAGCGCATGTAGAAACTCCATGCTGATGGATATTTGGACTCATTCAATTTCGAATCGGTTGAGACATGCGAACCATGCCTCTTGGGCAAGATGACTAAAGGACCCCGTTGGATGGAGCGGGCAAGTGATTCATTGGAAATGATACATGTTGATGTATGCAATCTAGTGAGTCTTGTAGCGTGCAGTGGATATCGTTATTTTCTTACCTTCACTGATGATTTGAGTAGATATAGTGTATATTTACTTAATGAAACACAAGTCTGAATCGTTTGAAAGGTTCAAGCAAATTCAGAGTGAAGTTTAAAGATCATCGTGACAAGAAGATAAAAATGACTGCGATATGATCGTGGAGGTGAATATCTGAGTCAGGAGTTTGGCATACAACTTAAGACAATGTGAAAGTTGTTTCACAACTAAACACCACCTGGAACACCATAGTGTGATGGTGTGTCCGAACATCATAGTTATGCTCTATTGGACATGGTGCGTAATATGATGTCTCTTGTCGTTTTACTACTATAATTTTGGGGTTATGCATTAGAGACAACTACATTCACTTTAAATAGGGCACCATCTAAATCCGTTGAGATGACACCATGTGAATTATGGTTTGATAGAAACCTAAACTGTCATTTCTTAATATTTTGGGATGTGACACTTGTGTGGAAAATGTTTTCACCTAATGAGGTCGAACCCAAGGCGGACAAATTGCATCTTCATAGAATACCCTAAGATCAGTTGGGTGAACCTTCAATCTCAGATCCTAGTGCAAAATGTTTGTTGCTTAAACGGATCCTTTCTCGAGGAAATGTTTCTCTCGAAAGAATTGAGTGGGAGGAAGATAGAACTTGATGAGGTTGTTGAACCTTTGTTCAACCAGAGAGTAGCGCAGCGCAGAAAGATGTTTCTGTGAAGCCTACGTTAGTTGAAGAGGAAGTTAATGATGATGATCATGAAGCTTCAGGATCAAGTTACTATCGAACTTCGTAGGTCGACAAGGATGTGTACTGCTCCTAAGTGGTACGACAACTCTGTCTTGGAGATCATGTTGTTGGACAATGATGAACCTACGAGCTATGGAGAAGCGATGATGGGCCCGGATTCCGACAAATGGTTAGAGGCCATGAAATCCGAGATAGGATCCATGTATGAAAACCAAGTGTAGACTTTGGTAGACTTGCTCGTTGGACGGCAGGTCGTTGAGTACAAATGGATCTTTAAAATGAAGACAGACACTGATGGTGAATGTCACTATTTGTAAAGCTCGACTTGTTGCAAAGATGTTTGTGACAAGTTCAAGGAGTTGACTACGATGAGACTTTCTCACTCGTAGTGGTGCTAAAGTCTGTTGGAATTATGTTAGCAGTTGCTATGTTTTCAATTATGAAATCTGGCAGATGGATGTCAAAACATCGTTTCCTTAACGGTTTACTTGAGGAAAGGTTGTATGTGATACAACCAGAAGGTTTTGTCAGGCCTAAGGATGCTAAAAGGTGTGCAAGCTTCGGTGATCCTTCCATGGACTGAAGCAAGCATCTCGGAGTTGGAATATACGCTTTGATGAGGCGATCAAAGTTTTGATGTTTATACAAAGTTTACGAGAAACTTGTATTTGCAATAAAGTGAGTGGGAGCACTATAGAATTTCTGATAAGTATATGTGGATGACATATTGTTGATCAGAAATAATGTAGAGTTTCTGGAAAGCATAAAACGGTCATTTGGAAAGTGATTTTCAAAGGAAGACCTGGATAAAGCTACCTAATTGTTGAGCATCAAAATCTATAGAGATAGATCAAGATGCTTGATGAGACTTTCAATGAGTGTATACCTTGACAAGATTTTGAAAGAGTTCAAAATGGATCAGCCAGAGAAATAGTTCTCGTCTGATTTGTAAGGTGTGAAGTTGAGTGAGACTCAAAGCTCGACAACGGCAAAAGAAAGAGAAAGGACGAACGTCGTCCCCTATGCCTTAGCCATAGGCTCTATATTATGCCATGCTGTGTACCGCACCTATGTGTGCCTTGCCATGAGTCTGTCAAGGGGTACAAGAGTGGTCCAGGAGTGGATCACTGGACAGCAGTCGGAATTATCCTTAGTAACCAGAGGACTAAGGAAATGTTTCTTGATTGTGGAGGTGATAAAGAGTTCGTCGTAAAGAGTTACGTCGATGCAAGCT
Source organism: Hordeum marinum (assembly GCA_022496015.1). Lineage (NCBI taxonomy): Eukaryota > Viridiplantae > Streptophyta > Magnoliopsida > Poales > Poaceae > Hordeum > Hordeum marinum. The sequence continues at coordinate 1,532,858 of CM039676.1, forward strand.
TTAACACCTATCCGGATGACTAGTAGTAGCAATCTGGATACGTATAGTGGAGCAGCCATTTGGAAATAGTACCAAGTGGAGTGTGGTAGCAGTATTTACGGTTTGACATAGAGATTTGCAAAGTACACACGGATCTGAATATCGCAGACCCGTTGACTATAAGACCTCTCTCACATGCAAAGCATGATCGAGCCCCAAAACTCATTGGGTGTTAGATTCATAACAATGCGAATCACATGGTGATGTGAACTAGATTATTGACTCTAGTGCAAGTGAGAGACTGTTGGAAATATGCCCTAGAGGCAATAATAAATTAGTTATTATCATATTTCCTTGTTCATGATAATCGTTTATTATCCATGCTATAATTGTATTGATCGGAGACTTAAATGCATGTGTGGATACATAGACAAAACCATGTCCCTAGTATGCCTCTAATGGACTAGCTCGTTGATCAAAGGATGGTTAAGGTTTCCTACCCATGGACATGAGATGTCATTTGATAACGGGATCACATCATTAGGAGAATGATGTGATGGATAAGACCCAAACTACAAACATAGCATATGATCGTGTCAGTTTATTGCTATTGTTTTCTGCATGTCAAGTATATGTTCCTATGACCATGAGATCATGCAACTCACGGATATCGGAGGAGTGCCTTGTGTGTATCAAACGTCGCAACGTAACTGGGTGACTATAAAGGTGCTCTACAGGTATCTCCGATGGTGTCTGTTGAGTTGGCATGGATCGAGACTAGGATTTGTTACTCCGTGTGACGGAGAGGTATCTCAGGGCCCACTCGGTAATACAACATCACAATGAGCCTTGCAAGCAATGTGACTAATTGTTAGTTGCGGGATCTTGTATTATGGAACGAGTAAAGAGACTTGCCGGTAACGAGGTTGAACTAGGTATGGAGATACCGACGATCGAATCTCGGGCAAGTAACATACCGAAGAACAAAGGGAACGTTATACGGGATTAACTGAATCCTTGACATAGAGGTTCGACCGATAAAGATCTTCCTAGAATATGTGGGAACCAATGTGGACGTCCAGGTCCCGCCATTGGTTATTGACTGTAGAGGTGTCTCGGTCATGTCTACATAGTTCTCGAACCCGCAGGGTCTGCACACTTAAGGTTCGGTGACGTTTCGGTAGTGTAGAGTTATGTATGGTGGTGACCGAAGGTTGTTCGGAGTCCCGGATGAGATCCCGGACGTCACGAGGAGCTCCGGAATGGTCCGGAGGTAAAGATTCATATATAGGAAGTCCCAGTTTGGTTTCCGGAAAAGTTTCGGGCTCATCGGTAGTGTACCGGGAGTATCGGTAGTGTACCGGGAGTGCCGGTAGTGTACCGGGGGACCTCCGGGAGGGGTATTTCGACCCCAAGAGGTCCATGGGCTGTGGGATAATAATAACCATCCCTTAGTGGGCTGGGAAAACAGCCACAAAGGCCCATGGCGCAGGAGAGAAAGTCCTAAAGCAAAAAGTGGAAAATCAGCCAATAGGAGGCAATCCTACTCCAACTAGGATTGGTGGTGAAGTAGGATTGCTCCCACCTCCTATTTCGGCCGACCCAAAGGCCTTGGCTGCCTCTCCTCTCCTCTCCTCCTATATATACTAGTGGATTGGGTGGTTTTTGGACAGAATTTCCGGCCACGTGCTACCCGTTCCACCGGTGCATAGTTTCTCCTCTAGATCGGTTTTCTGCAGCGCTTAGGCGAAGCCCTGCCGGAATTGCTCCACCACCATCACCGGAGCGCCGTCACGCTGCCGGTGAACTCTCTCTCCTCTCCACCTCCTCTTGCTGGATCAAGACGGTGGAGATCGTCATCAAGCTGCACGTGTGCTGAACGCGGAGGTGCCGTCCGTTCGGCGCTAGATCGGAAGGACCGTGATCGAGATCGCGAGACGGTTCGTGATGTGATCACGGAACGGATCGTGATGAGTTCGCGGGATAGATCGTGATCAAGATCGTGAGATGGATCGTGATGAGATCGCGGGACGGATCGTGATGAGTTCACGGGACGGATCGTGATTGGATCGCGGGACGGATCGTGATGAGATCGCGGGACGCTCGGCGATTTGGATCGCGAAGATGTTCGACTACACCAACCGCGTTTCTTAACGCTTCCCGCTTAGCGATCTACAAGGGTATGTAGATCCACTCTCCCTCTCGTAGATGCTCATCACCATGGATAGGTTTGCGTGTGCGTAGGAAAATTTTTGTTTCCCATGCGACGTTCCCCAACACAAACACTAATCAAAACACAAAAACAGAATTACTACAGAATTAATAATGTTCCAAACACACCAAAACAGAAGCAAAATAAAATTGCGTTGCCTCCCAACAAGCGCTATTGTTTAATGCGTCTGGCTAGGCAAAATGCAATAGATCTAGGTATTGTCATATTTGGTATGCAATCAAAAAGTATATTTCATAATAGATTCATAAGGCAATCTTATTTTCTTTCTAGGAAAGTATTCCATGCCTTCCCTAATGGAGATTCGAATCTAATATTTCCTTCTTTCATGTCAATAATTGCACCAATCGTTCTAAGTAAAGGTCTACCAAGAATAATAGGACATGTAGGATTGCATTCTATATCAAGAACAATGAAATCTACGGGCGCATGACTCCTATTTCTAACAATAGGAATATCATGAATCACATGGCAAGTATATTTAAGTCTAATCCACTTCCTATGCATAGGGATTTTGTGAGCAAACAAATTATGGAAACAAAAATCAACTACCATAGGAAGGCAAGACAAGCATAACTTCCAAACTTTGAACACATAGAGAGGAAACTTGATATTATTGCAATATGTAAATGCATGTGTTCCTCTATCATAGTAATTTTCAGTAACATCATGAAGGAATCTCACAATATAACTATCACATAAAGCATTATTTTCATGATCAATTATAGCATACGTGTCATCACCAAAACTTGGGGAACAAAAAAATATCATCTTCATCAACCATTGCATCCCCAAGCTTGTGGTTTTGCATATCATTAGCATCATGGATATTCATAGAATTCATACTAACAACATGGCAATCATGTTTTTCATTCAAGGAGATATCATGAATCGCTTTATAATTTTCTTCTTTCAACACCGCATCAAAAATTTCATGATGTTCAAGCAAAACTTCATAGAGATAATCAAGTGCACTCAACTCACTAGCAATTGGTTCATCATAATTTGGTCTTTTGAAAAGATTAGCAAGTGGATGAGGATCCATATCAATAGATTTTTAGCAAGCGAAGATGCAAGAAAATAGAAGGCACATGGCAACACAAGCAAACATACCAATGAGAAGGCGAATCGAAGAAGGGCGTTTAAAAAGGCAAATCTTTTTGGTATTTTCTGAAATTCGTTTTAGAAGTGGGGGAGAGGAAAACGAGAGGTAAATGTCAAATAAAGTAAATGCAAGAGATGAGTTTGTGATGGGTACTTGATAGGCTTGATGTAGATCTCCCCGCAAGCAAACGAGAAATTGGCAAGTTGACGAGAGAGTTCTTATCTTGACTTTCTATTTATCTCCCCGATCATGCGTTGGTTTTCCGTGAAGAGGAACGATTTGATGCAGCAAAGTAGATAAGTATTTCCCTCAGTTTTTGAGAACCAAGGTATCAATCCAGTAGGAGATACAAGCGAGTCATCAATAGATGTACCTGCACAAAGAATCAAAATCTTGCACCCAACGCTATAAAGAGATTGTCAATCCCTTCACGATTACTTGCAAGGATGAGATCTAATATAGATAGATATAATAGGATGCTTGAGTGCAAAGTAAAACTAAAAGTAAAAATAAGGAAGCAAATATTTTTGGTATTTTTGGTCTTAGATCTGAAAGTATAATATGGAAAATAGACCCGGGGGGTCATAGGTTTCACTAGATGTCTTCTCTCATGATGGCAAGTATTATGGTGGGTGAACAAATTACTGTCGAGCAATTTATAGAAAAGCAAATAATTATGAATATATCCAAGGCAAGGATTATGCATATAAGCATCACGTCCGTGACAAGTAGACCGAAACGGTTCTACATCTATGACTACTACTCCACACATCGACCAACTCCTGCCTGCATCTAGAGTATTAAGTTCATGAAAAACAGAGTAACGCATTAAGTAAGATGACATGATGTAGAGGGATAAACTCAAGCAATATGATGAAAACCCCATCTTTTTACCATTGATGGCAACAATATCATACGTGCCTCGCTACCCCTACTTTGTCACTGCGTGAAGACACCACAAGATTGAACCCAAAACTAAGCACTTCTCCCATTGCAAGAATTACCAATCTAGTTGGCCAAACCAAACCAATGACTCAAAGAGACTTGCAAAGGTATGAAATCATGCATATAAGAATTCAGGAAAGACTCGAATAATATTCATGGATAATCTGAACATAAACCCACAATTCTTCGGATATCGACAAACAAACTACAAAAGAGTATTGCATCGGATAGATCTCCATGAAGATCATGAAGAACATGGTATTGAGAAGCAAAGAGAGAGAAGAAGCCATCTAGCTACTGGCTATGGACCCATAGGTCTATGGTGAACTACTCATACGTTGATGTAGATGCCCTCCGTGATCGAATCCCCCTCCGGCAGATTACCGAAAAAGGCTCCAAGAATGGATCTCTTGGGAACAGAGGCTTTTGGCGGCCAAAAAGTGTTTTCGTGACTCGTTCTGGTAATGATGGAATATTAATTTGGAAATTTATAGGACGAAGATTAGGGTTAGGGGAGCTGCCGTGGGCCCACAAGCCTACCCGGCGTGACCTACCCCCCTGGCCGTGCCCCTAGGGCCTATGGCCCCACGGTGGCTCCTCTGCATTGGTTCTCAAGTCTCGTAGTTTTCATTTGTTTCAGAAAAAATCATTTCGAAGGTTTTATTCCGTTTGGACTCAGTTTAATATTCCTTATGTGTGAAACCTAAAAATAAGGAAAAAACGGAAACTGGCACTAGGCTCTAGATTAATAGGTTAGCCCCAAAATAATATAAAATAGTATATTAATGCATATAAAACATCCAAAATAGATAATATAATAGCATGGAACAATCAAAAATTATAGATACGTCGGAAACGTATCAGTCGACAATTCCTTCCTTGTCACTACCACTATAGCCGAGTAGTTTTACCATCTCCTTCTTGCTCAGCTCAAGACGAGGTTCCATCGAAGCATTAATTGGACTGCAATCTTTCTTGCCACACCTTTCAAGTACCTTTCTTGCGTATGACTCCTGGCATGCCGTGATCATGTCCGGCTCTTGTCATAACTCAGTCCGGAGGTAGTAACTCAATATTCCTAGATCATCCATCTTGAAAAGATCCTTCGTTTATAGTTTGAACTTTGCAATCACCTCTTCATCTGCTCCAGTTATCAATAGATCTCGTCATAGATGCCAACTAGTAGATGATCCCTTCCATCACCTCTCTTGTACACTGCTTGCTCCAATGGGGCTTTCTGAAATTCAAGAGAAACTAATTTAATCAAAGTCCGATCAAGTTTGATGGCCCGTAGTGGGGTGTCTTGTCGTAGACCATACAAGACTTTGTGTAACTTCAGTACCATGTGCTCATCTCCCTCTTTGATGAACCCTGGTGGTTGGTTCACATAAACCTCTTCTTCTAACTCTTGGTTCAAAAATGCAGATTTTACATCCATGTGATGTATCCTTCATGATTTCCAAGCCGTGAGAGTTATGAGTAATCCCACAGATTCCATCCTTGCAGGGGGAGAAAACACTTTTTCGAAGTCAACACCTTCCTCTTCCACGTATTCTTTGGCTACTAGCCTCGCTTTATGTTTCAGACAATTCCCTTCGGCATATTTTTTGATCGTAAATTCCCACTTGAGATCAATGGCTTTTTCATTGCTAGAAAGATCCACAAGCTCCCATGTATTATTGTCGTGGATCGACCCCAACTCTTCTTCCATAGCGTGACGTCAACACTCTTTCGTATTTGCGTCCACAAATTTCATCGGTTCCTCGGCACTTGCTAGGCACCTTCGCCCACTCTCTTTGATCTTTACCGGGTCAATCATTCGAAGAATATCCTCCGAATATGGGTGAAACACCGGCTGTAACAATATGGATGTAGATGGTGGCGTTCTTCCCTTTGTTACTCTTGGAGGCGACGTGACCTCCTTCCAAAACACTTTTTAGCGTGTCTCCAGCTAGCCCCACATCTCGATTCACTGTATGTGTTCGGCGTGTCCATACCCACTGCACTCGTGTCGAACTTTGCCTTATCATCAAGGGAACTACCATCTGTGTGTGTAACATTGATATAAATTTTAGAATTACGTCTTGCGTACGTAGCTTCAACATGAGTTTTGGAATCACACCTCATGTCTGTAACAAGGCTCCTCCTCCATGACCAAGTGCATGCAATGAGCGCTTCCTTCGCTCCGATAGCACTTACACCTGTAGCATTGATGTACGTTTCAGAATCACACCCTGCATCTATAGCATCGACATGAGTTTCCGAACCATGATCTTGAGAGCAATTTTTTTCTTCCTAGAACGCAACAACTTCTTTAGCCGGCACTTGAAGAACTGGATCCTCCTTGTCCACGAGTAGACACATCAACATCATATCACCTTCATCTCCTAGCTGAATCATGAGCGTATTTTCCTTCTGTGGCTTCTTGCACTCTGACTTGAAGTGCCCCATGATGCTACAATTGTGATACTTGATCTTGCGCTTGTCGAACTTCTTTTTCTTCGGAACGCCATCGCTAGCGTTCTTCTGACTTGAGCCCCTCTCCTTGAGTCCAGCGCTTGCCACTGAGCCCGAGTGAGCATGACGAGCTCATTGCTCCTCCCGTCTACCGCATACGCTCGTCGTGAGCATTTAGCGTCCGACGAGATCATCAATGGAGAGGGTCTCGATATTGACGTACTGCTCGATCGCCGTGACAATTTGCAGGTACCGGGGATGGGCCGCATGCAAGTACCGACAGACAACCGAGGCCTCCGTGAGGTTTTCTCCAAGTGCGCGAATCCGATTGACGAGAGTAGCTACCCGTGAAGCGAACGCGTCCACGGACTCATTGTTGCCCATGACCAAAGTCTCATAGTTCCTTAGGAGAGTTTGGAGATTGGGTTGCTTGACGTGGCTGTGTCCCGCGAACATGAGCTTTAACGTATCCCACACCTCTTTTGCCGTTTATTTGGCGATTAGGTATTGGAGGACATTCATCGGCATCACAGAGTAAATCGTTGACGCCGCCTGCCTATCGTGCTCGGCTCCCTCCTTTTTAAAAGCGTCACCTCCTGGATGAACTGTGGCCTATAACACGTTGGTGCGGAAACCACACTTCATGAGAGCCTTTCAGATGTCGAAGTTTTCATGATCAAATCGTGGGTAGGACAAACTGGGCACGGCAAATACTTTAACCGCGTCGACCACTTTCACAATCTCCTTACCCACCATGACCTTTCATTACTAGAAGATCAACCTTGCTTTAGATACCAATTGTTGGCCAAATCCGAAACTCACCGCACTGATCCGCCGAGTACTTTCCGATGAGTCACACGTACGAGCTAGGCACGGCCGGCCGGTCGCTAGTGTCCTATATGGACACGTATAACTACTCGTATACTGAACCAGACAGGACGTCCACATCGTGTTTAACTCTAACAAGCACATTGGCATGCCATGCATAGTTGTGCGAAGTAGGTAACTGATTTCATCTTTGGTATACCAGGTTCTATGTTGATCCTTATGTTACTTTTGTTTGCCCCTCCCAGCGGAATTAAGAGTACTAGTCATCATCCCGTGCATCTGCACGGTCTAGAGATTACAGGGTGCACTACGAACAAAATTGTAGTAACATTTAAAATGCAAGAGTATTGCAACAAACGATTTTGTTGCAATAGACCCAAATCCTTGTAGTGAATTCATGATATACTAACGGATAAATGTTTTGTTTATCCAAAATTGATAACACAAAATATACACACGTATTTATAGGCTTCATGATTGGACAGAGTGCATCCATTTTCTCTTTATGTTGCGCAAACTGCCACTATTTGTATAAATGAATCATTCCTGATACTGTGACAAGTACACCTCTATGAATTTTATGCCACCTACTGAGTAATGGACATATGGAGAAAGTATGTATTAATTAGGTCCACATGGACATATATACATCTTCCTAACCTGGAAAATAATATTTATGAATTCGATCCACATGGTAGCTTATATAACACATCTCAACCTTGCATACACACACTCACTGCTCAAGAAAACTTGAAGCCTGAGAAGCATATGCGGCATGGGCTAGCATTTTTTTCCCATAAATTATGTACATAGGCAAAAAAAAGTATAGCATAAACTAAATTATTAGAAGAGGTGTCAAATGTTCCTGAAAGATAATTCCGGTGACTACTGCTTCGGTTGATATGTTTGTCGTTTGGTTGGATTACCTAGTCTACGGTCATGTTGCTTTGTCGCAGTCGGCATATATGTATTACAACTACTACAATTCTACTTTATCTTTCATATATATCTGTATTTCTTCCTAATACATTGGCAGTGCTCCTCCCATAACTCGATAAAAGTGCTATACTTAACTACCTAATATAAAATTAAACAGTTGAACTTTTCATAATAATTGAAAAAGTATGTGTACATATTTAAAATTTAATGTATGTGGTCGTGAAATATTCCTATTAGGAAGATGCAAAATTTTAAGTTGCCAACCCATAGAAAAAAAAGAATGACATTTCTTTATTTTATTTTTATTAACGTGTTTATGTTTGTATAAAAAATCGGTGTTTGGTTCATTCTATGTATTTTTATAGTTGTGTCACAATAAGCTAATTTCATTTATTAAATTTATTACCTTGGCAATGGTGATATTTGAGAGCCATCAAAGTCAGATTATATCTTGATTGGTCTTTTCCGTACAGCGAGATTGAAATTTCTTTAGAATCTCCTTTTTAATGCGAGTCTGGATAATTCTTTATTTTTATGTGTCTATTTTTTTCAAGGAACCATGCGCGTGGTTTTTAATTTTTAGGAACCCGTGATGTGAACCTTTTGAATGTGAGAAGGCATGGCGAACTGAAAAAAAAAGACATACCATTTTTTTAGGCCGCTTTGGGGATGGGTGTTTTTGTAGATGTGTACGTGGGTGTAGAGGACTTCTTATCTTATGCGTATGGGATGAATTTTTTTGCGTGGGTGTCGGATGAATGTTCTTAGATGTGTGTTGGTGGGTGTTGGGGACTTCTTTTCTTGTACGTGTGGGTTATGATTTCTCTTTTGAGACATGTGTACGTGGAGGTGTTCAGCACTTATTTCTTAAACGTGTGCGTTTAGACCTCTACATGTACGTGGAGTTGCTTTTTAAAGAAAAAAATTAACATAGCATCTATTAATAGATCTTGACCATTAAATTTTAAATCTAAAAGCTAAATTAATCTTGCTGACGTGGATTAACGTGAAGGCTCATATGGTGCATCCAATTAGTAAATATAAGATATAAGATTTCACTCAGTGAAAGCCTTCATGGATGGATTCGGTGACACGGACCTAACCATATCAAAACTACTGAGTAAGCGGTGGTCTTAATATATATGTAAACTAGGCATTGGACGAGAGTCCCCTGCCCTGAAAGCTGAAACTTTGACCAACCGTCTGCATGATGATCGAATCACGGCTTGATCTAAACCAGAGTTAGCGAAACGAAGCTTTGTGTAAAGCGGAGCTTGCGGCTGAACTTGAACTATTACTTGCTTGAGTTTCATCTGTGTCCGATTCAGCGCCCTTTTATACACGTCTTACTCTGTCCTTGCCATCTGCCTTACTTATTGCATCATGATAGCTGAGGATCTGGATCATTTCCCCGTATATTTATACCGAATTCGTCCTCTAGCATTGTTGGTCAATGTCATCACCCCAAGCATTTCGTTGTATACTGCCACTTGCCTTGTAGTTGTTCCACCTATAGGTTATCAGCCCAGAACGCTTAGCTTTATATTGTCATTCGCCTTGTTGTTGTTTGATAACCTGCAGAGATGGAAGACATTGGGAAGTTTACAATGATGTTCACCCATGTGAACACGAGATACACATGGCCTGAAGGCATCATTTCGGTACAAGAAACTTTGACTACAGAACCCTGGACGCCGTGGGATAGTAGATGAGGCTCCCAGAAACAAGTCTAACGCTCTCTCTTGGAAACTCAATCTGCTTCGTCCATTCAAGTCACTTCCGGATTCAATATGACTAGGTACTTGTACGTATTGATGGAGTATGATGTTTATTATGTAATAATGGCATGGGTTAGCACGCTACATGTTAAACCATTACCTATACTAGATGGATTGACACGGTTTGCCGCGCCCGAAGAGTGGACAGTTGACCACAAATATAGCTGAGAAGTAGGAGAGGTTGTTGGAGATTCCCTTGGAAGGACTTAGGTAATTCCAGGACTGTGTGTTCCCTAAACTTTTGATTTGGACAATGCATGTAGCGGGTTAGAACTGTTGCGCTAACAGCGACTTGTAGCGGGCCGGCAGAGCAACCAACTATTGAAACACTGAACTAGGATGGATTCGGTGAGATGGACCTTAACCATATCAAAAATAATGTGTCAGAGGTCCTACTTAGTAAATGGTTGTATAAACTTTTTATGGAGATTTGTGTTTGACAAACCATCATGTGCAATAAGTATCTTGGCCAAAAGGCGGTATCTTTGGTATATTGGAAACATGGCAAATGTTACTTTTGGGCTGGCCTAATTGTGGCAAAGAAACATCTCTTCCGTTCTGAGTTATTCGCGATAAGGGACGGGTCTGAGATTCATTTCTGGAAGGACATCTGGACAAGCAATGCGAGTCTTCGAGAACAATACCCAGCCCTATACAACATTGGTCACGATAAGAACAATACAATTGCGTAGGTACTCAGTTCATCCCTGGCCAATATTTTGTTTAGGCGGGATTTGATTGGTCGTGAACTTACATCATGGCATAATCTTTTATCCTGCCTGGATTAGATTAATCTGATACAAGGACGGGATGTGTTTCGCTGAAACCTTACTACATCAAGGTCTTTCACAGTAGACTTTATGTATCGTGTGCTCATGTATTCTGATGTACAGGTGAGTAATAACAAGAAAAATTGAAAGTTGAAGATTCCACTAAAATTTAAAATCTTCATGCCATATCTTCGGAACGGAGTTGTTCTAACCAAAGACAATCTCACACGGCACAACTAACCAGGATGTAAGAGGTGTTGTTTTTTACTCATGAAGAGACAATCAAACACCTCTTTTTCCAGTGCATATTTGCATGTTATGCATGGCCAATCATCCAAGCAGCGTCAAATTTATATCTGTCCACAAGTGTCGTCAATATTTTTGGTCATTGTTGGGACGGTATTCCAAATAGATTTAAAAGCTAATAAGGATGGAAGCGTATGCCTTACTATGGTCGCTTTGGCTGTGTAGAAATGATTTGGTTTTATATCACAAAAATAATTATCCTTTGCATGTTATTTTCTGTTGTACGCACTCTCTTCATACATGGTCTACGCTACAACGATCGAAATAGAAGCCGCTGTTTAAGGTAGTGCGTATGCAGTTGGAACATGTGGTTATGAAGGTTTTTACTCAACATGGGTGACGGCATATTCTCTGGATCGATCGACCACCCTTTTCGACATAGGTATTGTCTCGGTCCATAAGACTCTACTGTCGCCGAAATCATTTTGTTTCCTTTCATTGTATCAGACTTTTAGATGTTTGACTGTGTGTATCCTAGTTGTGGATACTTTGGATGTTACTTATAATGCTTTGTATCCTCTTGATGCTTCATTTTGAGATGATAAGAGCGTTTTTTATCGGAAAATAAATTTAAACTAGGCATCAGATGTGAATTCCCTGCCGCCATCAATCCGTTACCGACAGACTGCATGATGTTCGAAACAAGGAATGATGTAAACCTGAGCTACTAAAACGAGGATATATGTAATGCTTAGCTTTCCATAGAAAGTTCCAATAAATAGCGACTTCTTTGTTGTGTTTTTGTTGTTATTGTACTTCTCAAGTATTAAACATTTGTACTATTACTCGATTGAGTTTGTTCTGTGCATTTATATACATCTGACTGGCTCCTTGCCATCTACCTTATTGCAACATGATAGTTGAGGGTCTGGATCATTTCCCCGTATATTTGTACCTAATATACCAAGTTCCTCCTCTAGCATTGTTGGTCTATGTCGTCAGCCTGAGCATTTCGTTGTATATTATATTGCAATTCGCCTTGTCGTTGTTTCATTGCTTGTAGACATGGAAGGCATTGGGAAGTATACAACAACATCATACCTGGTGAACACAACACAAACATGGCCTTTAGGCATCATTTCAGTACAAGAAACGTTGTTTGAAGTGCCACGGATGCCATGCAGTAAGAGATGAGACTCCCACAAACAAGGATGGTGTTCTTTCTTTGAAACTGGAACTTCATCATCCATCAGAGCTAGTTGTGAATCCAGTTAACTTATTGAAGGAGTATGTTGTCAGTAGGTTGTATGTTAAATTATTACTTGTCTTATCCAAGAGGTTGGTCCAAGTTATATGAGTATGTAACAAAAAAGTCCTATATAAGAGTGCATTGGTCTAATCAAAGTGAACTACTATCTATATTATCTTTTGTTTGTGATGTGTGTGTCTTTGTCACATTAATTACATTGATGTCTGCTAACAAAAGAGAATACATTTGGACAGTTGAGCTAGGATAACATGCTGCGGTTGTACTCCCAAATATAACTAATACTTGTCCATGGTACAAATCATACATTCCACCAATATATACATATTTGTCAGTGCTCCTTCGCATGTATCGTATTGATTTTCATGACATATTTTCCTTTTCCTCAAACACACTCTCAAAGCCAAAACACACCGAGTTATGTTTTTGCAAGGATTCCACATGCATAACACATGATATATATTCTTGTGCAAAATGGTATATCGTCTATTCGTGAGCATGGGAGGCACTAGGAAATTGGAAGTAGCACGGTAAATGGCGAGAGATACATAACTGACAGAGAAGATAGCGCAATGACAATTGCATCCCACGAGGTTCATTTTCTTGACTAGACAAAAAATGCATTACAATAGGAGCATCATTATCGACATATCAAAACTCGTTTGCAAATAAGCTAGTACATACAAATAGTCTTTAATAAATAAAGCATATACTACCTATACACCTAATAATCATAGATTGTATGAACCATATATTCAGCTGATATATATTTGTCAGTGCTGCTCGTCATCATTGATATTGATTAGAGGATTCTCTACCAATATGCCTTCCCCTCAAACACGTTCTCATAGACAAAACACACAAGGTTTTACTTTGACCAAAATTCAACTTATTTTGAAAAAGAGGTTGAAACCCCTGACCTCTGCATCAATATATGCACACAGACATCTTTATTAAATGATTTAACAAATGTTTGAAAAGATCATACATCAAATAACCCAAAGCTACCACTAACACCTATAAACTCGATAATGAAAAATGACATCACTCCCCACCATCTAGAACCCAGAGCACTGCAAATCTTCCCGCATGACGTACCAGGAGCATACACCTGGTGCAACAAACACAAAGTGTACACTGCATGCACGCGCTTCAGAAGCCGCCACCACCATTAAACCACCGACCTGTTGGGGAACGTTGCATGGAAAACAAAAAAATTCATACGCACACGCAAGATCTATCCATGGTGATGAGCATCTACGATGGGGAGAGTGGATCTACATACCCTCGTAGATCGCTAAGAGGGAAGCGTTAAGAAACGCGGTTAATGTAGGAGAACGTCTTTGCGATCCAAATCGCCGAGCGTCCTGCGATCCATCCCGATCTAGCGCCGAACGGACGACACCTCCGCGTTCAGCACACGTACATCTCGATGACGATCTCCGCCTTCTTGATCCAGAAAGAGGGAGCAGAGAAGTAGATGAGTTCTCCGACAGCGCGACGACATGGCAGCGATGGTGGTGGAACTATTCCAGCAAGGCTTCGCCTAAGCACCGCTGAAACAATCTAGAGGAAGAACTACGATCTAGAGGAGAGGGTAGCACGTGGCTGATTTATTTGACCCAAAACCCTCAAAACCTCTAGTATATATAGGAGGAGGGAGGGAGGAGGCATGTTCCCTAGGGCTGGCCCCTTTGCCTCGGCCGCAAGGAGGATAGGAGGAGTCCTCCTCCAATCCTAGTAGGATTAGGACTCCTCCTTCCCACTTGGAAACTCTTTCCACCTTGGGTTTTTTTCCACCCAAGCCACATGGGCCTTTAGTGGGGATTTGGCCAGTCCAATGGGGGCTGGTTTACCTCCTTCCACAGCCCATGTGGCCCCTTGGGACGAGACACCCCTCCCGATAGTCCCCCGCTACCCTCCCGGCACTCCCGGTACACTACCGATGAGCCCGAAACTTTTCCGATGACCAAAACAGGACTTTCTATATATCAGTCTTTACCTCCGGACCATTTCGGAGATCCTAGTGATGTCCGGGATCTCATCCAGGACTCCGAATAACCTTCGGTCACCACCATACATAACTCTATATTATTGAAACGTCACCGAACCTTAAGTGTGCAGACCCTGCGGGTTCGAGAACTATATAGACATGACCGAGGCACTTCTATGGTCAATAACCAATAGCGGGTCGTGGATGCCCATATTGGTTACTACATATTCTACGAAGATATTTATCGGTTGAACCTCTATGTCAAGGATTTAGTTAATCCCGTACGTTGTTCCCTTTGTTTTTCGGTATGTTACTTGCCCGAGATTCGATCATCGGTATCTCTATACCTAGTTCAATCTCGTTTACCGGCAAGTCTCTTTACTCGATTCGTAATACAAGATCCCGTGGCTAACACTTTAATCACATTGCTTGCAAAGCTTGTTGTGATGTTGTGTTAGCGAGTGGGCCCTGAGATACCTCTCTGTCATACGGAGTAATAAATCCCAGTCATGATCCATACCCACTAAACAGACACTCTCGGAGATACCTGTAGAGCACCTTTATAGTCACCCAGTTATGTTTCGACGTTTGATACACACAAGGCAGTCCTCCAGTGTCAGTGAGTTGCATGATCTCATGGTCATAGGAATAGATACTTGACATGCAGAAAATTATAGCAATAAACTGGCACGATCATATACTGTGTTTATAGTTTGAGTCTTGTCCATCACATCATTCTCCCAATGATGTGATCCCATTATCAAATGACATCTCAGGTCAATGGCTAGGAAACCTTGACCATCTTTGATCAACGAGCTAGTCTACTAGAGGCATACTAGGGACAAAGTGTTGTCTATGTATCCACACATGCAATGTGTTTCTAGTAAATATAATTATAGCATGGATAATAAACAATTATCATGAACAAAGAAATATAATAATAACCATCTTATTATTGCCTCTAGGGCATATTTCCAACAGTCTCCCACTTGCACTAGAGTCAATAATCTAGCTCACATCACTATGTGATTTACATTGTAAAGAGTCGAACACCCATACAGTTCTGGTGTTGATCATGTTTAGCCCTTGGAAGAGGTTTATCAAGGGTCTACAACATTCATATCCGTGTGCACTTTGCAAATATTTATGTCCTCCTCCTTGATGTACTCGCGGATGGAATTGAAGCGTCGCTTTATGTGTCTGGTCCTCTTGTGAAACCTTGGTTCCTTGGCTAGGGCAGTGGCACCAGTGTTATCACAGAACAGATCCACCGGATTCAGTGCATTGGGCACTACTCCAAGATCTGTCATGAACTCCTTCATCTAGACACCTTCCTTCGTCGCCTCCGAGGCTGCGATGTACTCTGCTTCGCATGTAGAATCGGCTACCACGCTCTTCTTGGAACTGCACCAGCTTACCGCTCCCCCATTGAGAATAAATACGTATCCGGTTTACGACTTAGAGTCATCCGGATCAGTGTCAAAGCTTGCATCGACGTAACCCTTTACTACGAGCACTTGATCACCTCCATAAACGAGAAACATTTCCTTAGTCCTTTTCAGGCACTTAAGGATATTCTTGACCGCCATCCAATGTTCCATTCCTGGATCACTTTGAAACCTTCCGTCCATACTTATGGCAAGGCTGACATCGGGTCTTGTGCACAGCATTGCATACATGATAGATGTTGGGGAACGTTGCATGGGAAACAAAAAAATTCCTACGTTCACGCAAGACCTATCCATGGTGATGAGCATCTACGAGAGGGAGAGTGGATCTACATACCCTTGTAGATCGCTAAGCGGGAAGCGTTAAGAAACACGGTTGGTGTAGTCAAACGTCTTCGCGATCCAAATCGCCGAGCGTCCCGCGATCCAATCACGATCCGTCCCGCAAACTTGATCATGATACATCCCGTGAGCTTGATAACGGTCCTTCCGATCTAGCGCCGAACGGACGGCACCTCCTCGTTCAGCACACGTGCAGCTTGATGACGATCTCCGCCGTCTTGATCCAGCAAGAGGGAGCGGAGAGTAATAAAAGTTCTCCGGCAGCATGACGGCACTCCGGCGATGGTGGTGGAGCTATTCCGGCAGGGCTTCGCCTAAGCACTGCAGAAATCCGATCTAGAGGAGAAACTATGCACTAGAGGAACGGGTAGCACGTGGCTGAAAATTCTGTGCCAAAACCCTAAAATCCTCTAGTATATATAGGAGGGAGGGAGGAGAGGCTTGGCACAAGGGCCAAGCCTCCTTTGGTTCGGCCGAAGTGGGGAGGAGAGGAGGACTCCTCCTCCAATCCTAGTAGGACTAGGATTCCTCCTTTTTTTGGCTTTTTTCCACCTTTTTCCCTTTGGGATTTTTCTCCCGGCCGCATGGGCCTTGTGTGGGACTTACACCATCCCAAAAAAGGCTGGTATTTACTCTCCCACATCCCATGAAGCCTCTTGGGTCGAAATACCCCTCCCGGTGGTCTCCCGGTACACTACCGGCACTCCCGGTACATTACCGATTAGCCCGAAACTTTTTCGGCGACCAAAATGGGACTTCCTATATATCAATATTTACCTCCGGACCATTCCGGAGCTCCTCGTGATGTACGGGTTCTCATCCGGGACTCCGAACAACCTTCGGTCACCACCATACATAACTCTATACTACCGAAACGTCACCAAACCTTAAGTGTGCAGACCCTGCGGGTTCAAGAACTATGTAGACATGACCGAGACACCTCTACGGTCAATAAACAATAGCGGGACCTGGATGCCCATATTGGTTCCTACATATTCTACGAATATCTTCATCGATCGAACCTCTATGTCAAGGATTCAGTTAATCCCGTATGATGTTCCCTTTGTTCTTCGGTATGTTACTTGCCCGAGATTCGATCGTCGGTATCTCCATACCTAGTTCAACCTCGTTACCAGCAAGTCTCTTTACTCGTTCCGTAATACAAGATCCCGTGACTAACATTTAGTCACATTGATTGCAAGGCTTATTGTGATGTTGTATTACCGAGTGGGCCCTGAGATACCTCTCCGTCACACGGAGTAACAAATCCCAGTCTTGATCCATGCCAACTCAACAGACACCCTCGGAGATACCTGTAGAGCACCTTTATAGTCACCCAGTTATGTTGTGACGTTTGATACACACAAGGCACTCCTCCGGTGTCCGTGAGTTACATGATCTCATGGTCATAGGAACATATACTTGACATGCAGAAAACAGTAGCAAAAAACTGACACGATCATATGCTACGTTTGTAGTTTAGGTCTTGTCCATCACATCATTCTCCTAATGATGTGATCCCATTATCAAATGACATCATATGTCAATGGCTAGGAAACCTTGACCATCTTTGATTAACGAGCTAGTTCACTAGAGGCATACTAGGGACAAAGTGTTGTCTATTTACCCACACATGTAATGTGTTTCCAGTCAATTGCATGGACAATAAAGGATTATCATGAACAAGGAAATATAATAATAAACACTTTATTTATTGCCTCTAGGGTATATTTCCAACAATCTCCCACTTGCACTAGAGTCAATAATCTACTTCACATCACTATGTGATTTACATTGTAATGAATCGAACACCCATGCAGTTCTGGTGTTCATCATGTTTAGCCCTTGGAAGAGGTTTAGTTAACGGGTCTGCAACATTCAGATCCGTGTGCACTTTGCAAATATTTATGTCCTTCTCCTTGATGTAATCGCGGATGGAGTTGAAGCGTCGCTTTATGTGTCTGGTCCTCTTGTGAAACCTTGGTTCCTTGGCCAGAGCAATGGCACCAGTGTTATCACAGAACAGGTTAATTGGATTCAGTGCACTAGGCACTACTCCAAGATCTGTCATGAACTGGTTCATCCGGACACCTTCCTTCGCCGCCTCCGAGGATGCAATGTACTCCGCTTCACATGTAGAATCGGCTACCACGCTTTGCTTGGAACTGGACCAGCTTACCGCTCCCCCGTTGAGAATAAATACGTATCAGGTTTGTGACTTCGAGTCATCTGGATCAGTGTCAAAGCTTGCATCGACGTAACCCTTTACGACGAGCTCTTCATCACCTCCATAAACGAGAAACATTTCCTTAGTCCTGTTCAGGTACTTAAGGATATTCTTGACCGCTGCCTAGTGCTCCATTCCAGGATCACTTTGAAACCTTCCTGCCATACTTATGGCAAGGCTCACATCCGGTCTTGTGCACAACATTGCATACATGATAGAGCCTATGGCTGAAGCATAGGGGATGACATTCATCTTTTCTCTATCTTCTGCAGTTACTAGGCATTGAATCTTACTCAACTTCACACCTTGTAACACAGGCCAGAATCCCTTCTTGGACTGATCCATTTTGAACTTCTTCAAAACTTGATCAAGGTATGTGCTCTGTGAAAGTGCTATTAAGCGTCTCGACCTATCTCCATAGATCTTAATGCCTAATATGAAAGCAGCTTCTCCTAGGTCCTTCATTGAAAAACTCTTGTTCAAATATTCCTTTACGCTTTCCAGCATTTCTATATTGTTTCCAATGAGCAATATGTCATCCACATATCATACTAGAAACGCTATAGAGCTCCCACTCACTTTCTTGTAAATACAAGCTTCTCCATAAACTTGTATAAACTCAAATGCTTTGATCACCTCATCAAAATGCTTATTCCAACTCCGGGATGCTTGCACCAGCCCATAAATGGATCGCTGGAGTTTGCAAACTTTGTCAGCATTCTCTGGATCGACAAAACCTTCTGGTTGCATCATATACAACTCTTCCTCAAGGAAGCCATTGAGGAACGTTGTTTTGACATCCATCTGCCAAATTTCACAGTCGAAATAAGCAGCTATTGCCAACATGATTCTGAAAGACTTAAGCATCGCTACGGGTGAGAAGGTCTCATTGTAGTCAACTCCTTGAACTTGTGAAAAACCCTTTGCCACAAGTCGAGCTTTATAGAAGGTGACATTACTGTCCGCGTCTGTCTTCTTCTTAAAGATCCATTTGTTCTGAATGGCCTTTCGCCCTTCAGGTAATACTTCCAAAGTCCATACTTTGTTTTCGTACATGGATCCCATCTCGGATTTCATGGCCTCTAACCATTTCTCGGAATCTGGGCCCATCATCGCTCCTCCATAGCTCGTAGGTTCATTGTTGTCCAACAACATGACCTCCAAGACAGGGTTGCCGCACCACTCAGGAGTAGTACGCACCCTTGTCGACCTACGAGGTTAAATAGTAGCTTGATCCGAAGCTTCATGATCATCATCATTAACTTCTTCTTCTACCATCATGGGTTCCATAGAAACATCTTTCTGCGCTGTGCTACTTTCTGGTTGAAGTAAATGTTCAATAACCTCATCAAGCTCTATTTTCCTCCCACTCAATTCTTTCGAGAGCAACTCTTTCTCAAGAAATGTTCCGTTCTTAGCGACAAACACTTTGCCTTCGGATCTGAGATAGAAGGTATACCCGACTGTCTCTTTCGGGTATCCTATGAAGATGCATTTCTCCGCTTTGGGTTCCAGCTTTTCAGGCTGAAGCTTTTTGACATAAGCATCACATCCCCAAACTTTAAGAAACGACAACTTTCGCCTCTTGCCAAACCATAGTTCATATTGTTGGAAATATGCCCTAGAGGCAATAATAAATTGGTTATTATCATATTTCCTTGCTCATGATAATCGTTTATTATCCATGCTATAATTGTATTGATCAGAAACTCAGATACATGTGTGGATACATAGACAACACCATGTCCCTAGTATGCCTCTAATAGACTAGCTCGTTAATCAAAGATGGCTATGGTTTCCTAGTCATAGACATGAGATGTCATTTGATAACAGGGTCACATCATTAGGAGAATGATGTGATGGACAAGACTCAAACTACAAACGTAGCATATGATCGTGTCAGTTTATTGCTACTGTTTTCTGCATGTCAAGTATATGTTCCTATGACCATGAGATCATGCAACTCACTGACGCCAGAGGAGTACCTTGTGTGTATAAAACATCGCAACGTAACTGGGTGACTTTAAAGGTGCTCTACAGGTATCTACAAGGGTGTCTGTTGGGTTGGCATGGATCAAGACTGGGATTTGTTACTTCGTGTGATGGAGAGGTATCTCAGGGCCCACTCGGTAATACAACATCACAATAAGCCTTGCAAGCAATGTGACTAAGTGTTAGTAACGGGATCTTGTATTACGGAATGAGTAAAGAGACTTGCCGGTAACAAGGTTGAACTAGGTATGGAGATACAAATATCGAATCTCGGGCAAGTAACATACCGAAGAACAAAGGGAACATCATACGGGATTAACTGAATCCTTGACATAGAGGTTCGGCCGATAAAGATCTTCGTAGAATATGTAGGAACCAATATGGGCATCCAGGTCCCGCTATTGGTTATTGGCCGTAGAGGTGTCTCCATCATGTCTACATAGTTCTCGAACCCATAGGGTCTGCACACTTAAGGTTCGGTGACGTTTTGGTAGTATAGAGGTATGTATGGTGGTGACCTAAGGTTGTTTGGAGTCCCGGATGAGATCCTGGTTGTCACGAAGAGCTTCAGAATGGTCCGGAGGTAAAGATTGATATATAGGAAGTCCTGTTTTGGTCACTGGAAAAGTTTCGGGCTCATCGATAGTGTACCGGGGGACCATCGGGAGAGGTATTTCGACCCAAGAGGCTACATGGGCTGTGGGAGGAGGTAAACCATCCCCTGGTGGGATGTCCGAGGCCTCCTCTAAAGGCTCATGCGGCTGGAGTGGTTTGAGAAGGAAAAAATCCAAAGGTGGAGAAGTGGAAAGAGTTTCCAAGTGGAAAGGAGGAATCCTACTCCTAATAGGATTGGAGTAGGACTCCTCCACCTCCAATTTCGACCAAACCTTGAGGGTTTGAGGCTTCCTCCTCCCCTCCCTCCCTCCTATATATACTAGAGGATTTAGAGTAAAAAGCTAACCCTAATAGCCACGTGCTACCTCTCCTCTAGATCACAGTTTCTCCTCTAGATTGATTTTCAGCGATGCTTAGGCGAAGCCCTGATGGAATAGCTCCACAACCATCGCCGCAAAGCCATCGCGCTGCCGGAGAACTCATCTACCTCTCCGCTCCCTCTTGCTGGATCAAGAAAGAGGAGATCGTCATTGAGTTGTACGTGTGTTGAACGCGAAGGTGTCGTCTATTCGGCGCTAGATCGGAAGGACCGTGATCAAGATCACGAGACGGATCGTGATGAGATCACGGGACGGATCGTGATGAGTTCACGGGACGGATCGTAATTGGATTGTGGGACGAACCTAAATAAATGTTATTTGGTGTTTTGCGTTGAGCATGAACTTGATTAGATTGTGTTTATTGCAACACGGTTATTCATTTAAGTTAGAGAATAATGGTTATTCTGTTTACATGAATAATACCTTCAATGGTCATGCACCCAGTGAGAATGGTTTGTTGAATCTTGATCATAGTAATATACATGTTCATAACATTGATGCCAAAAGATACAAAGTTAATAATGATAGTACCACATACTTGTGGCACTGTCGCTAAATGTCATATTGGTATAAAGCGCATGAAGAAACTCCATGCTGATGGATCTTTGGACTCATTCGATTTCAAATCAGTTGAGACATGCGAACCATGCCTCTTGGGCAAGATGACTAAGGACCCCATTTTCCGGATTGATGGAGTGGGCAAGTGATTTATTGGAAATGATACATGTTGATGTATGCAATCCAATGAGTCTTGTAGCGTGCGGTGGATATCATTATTTTCTTACCTTCACTGATGATTTGAGTAGATATAGTGTATATTTACTTAATGAAACACAAGTCTAAATCATTTTAAAGGTTCAAGCAAATTCAGAGTGAAGTTTAAGATCATCGTTACAAGAAGATAAAAATGTCTGCGATATGATCACGGAGGTGAATATCTGAGTTACGAGTTTGGCATACAACTTTAGACAATGTGAAAGTTGTTTCACAACTGACGCCACCTGGAACACCATAGTGTGATGGTGTGTCCGAACGTCATAGCCATGCTTTATTGGATATGGTGCGTGCTATGATGTCTCTTATCGTTTTGTTACTATAATTTTGGGGTTATGCATTAGAAACAACTACATTCACTTTAAATAGGGCACCATCTAAATCCGTTGAGATGACACCGTGTGAATTATGGTTTGATAGAAACCTAAGCTGTCATTTCTTAATGTTTGGGGCTGCTACGCTTGTGTGGAAAATGTTTTCACCTAATGAGCTCGAACCCAAAGCAGACAAATGCATCTTCATAGAATACCCTAAGAACAGTTGGTGAACCTTCTATCTCAGATCCAAGCATAAAATGTTTGTTGCTAAAACATTGTCCTTTCTCGAGAAAAAGTTTCTCTCGAAAGAATTGAGTGAGAGGAAGATAGAACTTGATGAGGTTATTGAACCTTTGCTTCAATGAGAGAGTAGCACAGGGCAGGAAGATGTTTCTATGAAGCCTACGTTAGTTGCAGTGGAAGTTAATGATGATGATCATGAAGCTTTGGATCAAGTTACGATCGAACCTCGTAGGTCGACAAGGACGTGTACTGCTCCTGACAACACTGTCTTAGAGGTCATGTTGTTGGACAAAGATGAACCTACGAGCTATGGAGAAGCGATGATGGGCCCGGGATCCGACAAATGGTTAGAGGCCATGAAATCCAAGAAAGGATCCATATATGAAAACCAAGTATAGACTTTGGTGGACTTGCTCGTTGGACGACAGGTCGTTGAGTACAAATAGATCTTTAAAATGAAGACAGACGCTGATGTTGAATGTCACCATTTATAAAGCTCGACTTGTCGCAAAGAAGTTTTCGGCAAGTTCAAGGAGTTGACAACGATGAGACTTTCTCACTCGTAGCGATGCTAAAATCTGCTGGAATTATGTTAGCAGTTGCTGCAATTTTCAATTATGAAATCTGGCAGATGGATGTCAAAACATCATTTCCTTAATGATTTACTTGAGGAAAGGTTGTATGTGATACAACCAGAAGGTTTTGTCTGTTCTAAGGATGCTAAAAGGTGAGCAAGCTTCAGTGCTCCTTCTATGGACTGAAGCAAGCATCTCGGAGTTGGAATATACACTTTGATGAGGTGATCAAAGTTTTTGAGCCTATACAAAGTTTATGAGAAACTTGTATTTACAATAAAGTGAGTGGGAGCACTATAGAGTTTCTGATAAGCATATGTGGTTGACATATTGTTGATCGGAAATGATGTAGTTCTAAAAAGCACAAAGGTTTGTTTGAAAGGAGTTTTTCAAAGGAAGACCTGGATAAAGCTACCTAATTGTTGAGCATCAAGATCTATAGAGATAGATCAAGATGCTTGATGAGACTTTCAATGAGTACATACCTTGACAAGATTTTGAAAGAGTTCAAAATGGATCGGTCAGAGAGATGTGTTCTCGCCTTCTTTTTAAGGTGTGAAGTTGAGTGGGACTCAAAGCTCGACCACGGCAGAAGAAAGAGAAAGGACGAACGTCGTCCCCTATGCCTTAGCCATAGGCTCTGTATAGTATGCCATGTTGTGTACCGCACCTGTGTGTGCCTTGCCATGAGTCCATCAAGGGGTACACGAGTGATCCAGGAGTGGATCACTGGACAGCGGTTAAGATTATCCTTAGTGACTAAAAGACTAAGGAAATGTTTCTCAATTATGGAGGTGATAAAGAGTTCGTCGTAAAGAGTTACGTCGATGCAAGCTTTAACACCAATCCGGATGACTCTTAGTAGCAATCCGGATACGTATAGTGGAACGGCCATTTGGAATAGCTCCAAGTGGAGTGTGGTAGCAGTATTTACAACTTAACATAGAGATTTGCAAAGTACACACGGATCTGAATGTCGCGGACCCGTTGACCAAAAGACCTCTCTCACATGCAAAGCATGATCGAGCCCCAGAACTCATTGGGTGTTAGATTCATAACAATGCGGATCACATAGTGATGTGAACTAGATTATTGACTCTAGTGCAAGTGGGAGGCTGGTGGAAATATGCCCTAGAGGCAATATAAATTGGTTATTATCATATTTCCTTGCTCATGATAATCGTTTATTATCCATGCTATAATTGTATCGATCGGAAACTCAGATACATGTGTGGATACATAGACAACACCATGTCCCTAGTATGCCTCTAATAGACTAGCTCGTTGATCAAAGATGGCTATGGTTTCCTAGTCATAGACATGAGATGTCATTTGATAACGGGGTCACATCATTAGGCGAATGATGTGATGGACAAGACCCAAACTACAAACGTAGCATATGATCGTATCAGTTTATTGCTACTGTTTTCTGCATGTCAAGTATATGTTCCTATGACCATGAGATCATGCAACTCACTGACGCCAGAGGAGTACCTTGTGTGTATAAAACATCGCAACGTAACTCGGTGACTATAAAGGTGCTCTACAGGTATCTACGAGGGTGTCTGTTGGGTTGGCAAGGATAAGGACTGGGATTTGTTACTCCGTGTGATGGAGAGGTATCTCGGGGCCCACTCGGTAATACAACATCACAATAAGCCTTGCAAGCAATGTGACTAAGTGTTAGTAACGTGATCTTGTATTACGGAACGAGTAAAGAAACTTTCCGGTAACGAGGTTGAACTAGTTATGGAGATACAACGATCAAATCTCGGGCAAGTAACATACCGAAGAACAAAGGGAACATCATACGGGATTAACTGAATCCTTGACATAGAGGTTCGACCGATAAAGATCTTCATATAATATGTAGGAACCAATATGGGAATCCAGTTCCCGCTATTGGTTATTGACCGTAGAGGTGTCTCAGTCATGTCTACATAGTTCTCGAACCCGCAGGGTCTGCACACTTAAGGTTCGGTGACGTTTTGGTAGTATAGAGGTATGTATGGTGGTGACCGAAGGTTTTTTGGAGTCCCGGATGAGATCCCGGACGCCACTAAGAGCTTAGGAATGGTCCGGAGGTAAATATTGATATATAGGAAGTCCTGTTTTGGTCGCTGGAAAAGTTTCGGGCTCATCGGTAGTGTACCGGGGGACCATCGGGAGAGGTATTTCGACCCAAGAGGCTACATGGGCTGTGGGAGGACGTAAACCATCCCCTGGTGGGCTGTCCAAAGCCTCCTCTAAGGGCTCATGCGGCTGGAGTGGTTTGAGAAGGAAAAAAATCCAAAGGTGGAGAGGTGGAAAGAGTTTCCACGTGGAAAGGATGAATCCTACTCCTAATAGGATTGGAGTAGGACTCCTCCACCTCCAATTTCGACCAAACCTTGAGGGTTTGAGGCTGCCTCCTCCCCTCCCTCCCTCCTATATATACTAGAGGATTTAGAGTAAAAAGCTAACCCTAATAGCCACGTGCTACCTCTCCTCTAGATCACAGTTTCTCCTCTAGATTGATTTTCAGCGATGCTTAGGCGAAGCCCTGATGGAATAGCTCCACCACCATCGCCGCAAAGCCGTCGCGCTGCCGGAGAACTCATCTACCTCTCCGCTCCCTCTTGCTGGATCAAGAAGGCGGAGATCGTCATCGAGTTGTACGTGTATTGAACGCGGAGGTGCCATCCGTTCGGCGCTAGATCGGAAGGACCGTGATCAAGATCGCGAGACGGATCGTGATGAGATCGCGGGACGGGTCGTGATTGGATTGCGGGACAGATTGTGATGAGATCGTGGGACGCTTGGCGATTTGGATCGTGAAGACGTTCGACTACACCAACCGCGTTTCTTAACGCTTCCTTCTTAGCGATCTACAAGGGTATGTAGATCCACTCTCCCTCTCGTAGATGCTCATCACCATGGATAGATCTTGCATGTGCGTAGGAAAATTTTTGTTTCCCATTCAATGTTTCCTAACACATATGGCATCGTCTCAACGGATTTTGATGGTGCCCTATTTTAAGTGAATGCAGCTGTCTCTAATGCATAACCCCAAAATGATAGTGGCAAATCAGCAAGAGACATCATAGATCGCACCATATCTAACAAGGTTCGATTACGATGTTCGGACACACCATTACGTTGTGGTGTTCCGGGCGGTGTCAACTGTGAAACAATTCCACATTGTCTTAAGTGACTGCCATACTCATAACTCAGATATTCACCTCCTCGATTAGATCGCAGGAATTTAATCTTCTTGTTATGATGATTCTCAACTTCACTCTGAAATTGCTTGAACTTTTCAAATGTTTCAGACTTGTGTTTCATTAAGTAAATATACCCATATCTACTTAAGTCATCAGTAAAGGTGAGAAAATAACGATATCCACCATGCGTTGTAACAGTCATCGAACCGCACACATCAGTATGTATGATTTCCAATAAGTCACTTGCCCGTTCCATTGTTCCAGAGAACGGCGTTTTAGTCATCTTGCCCATGAGGCATGGTTCACATGTGTCAAGTGATTCAAAATCAAGTGACTCCAAAAGTCCATCGGCATGGAGCTTCCTCATGTGTTTTACACCAATATGACCTAAACGGCAGTGCCACAAGAAAGTGGTACTATCATTATCAACTCTACATCTTTTGGCATCAATGTTATGAACATGTGTGTCATCACTATCAAGATTCAATATGAATAAACCCCTCACATTGGGTGCATGACCATAAAAGATATTACTCATATAAATAGAACAACCTTTATTCTCTGATTTAAATGAGTAACCGTCTCGCAATAAACAAGATCCAGATATAATGCTCATGCTTAACGCAGGCACTAAATAACAATTATTCTGGTTCATCACTAATCCCGATGGTAATTGAAGAAAGAGCGTGCCGAAGGCGATCACATCAACCTTGGAACCATTTCCCACGCACATCGTCACTTCATCCTTTGCCAGCCTTCGTCTATTTCGTAGGTCCTGCTTTGAGTTGCAAATGTGAGCAACCGAACCGGTATCAAGTACCCAGGCACTACAACGAGAGCTAGTAAGGTACACATCAATAACATGTATATCATATATACCTTGTTTGTCGTTGGCCGCCTTCTTGTCAGCCAGGTACTTGGGGCAGTTCCGCTTCCAGTGACCAGTTCCCTTGCAATGAAAGCACTTAGTTTCTGGCTTAGGTCCATGCTTGGGCTTCTTTACAAGAGTAGCAACTGCTTTGCCATCCTTCTTGGTTTTACCGTTCTTGCCCTTGCCCTTGCCATTCTTCTTGAAACTAGTGGTTTTATTGACCATCAACACTTGATGTTCTTTCCGGATTTCAGACTCAGCGACTTTCAGCATCGCAAACAGCTCGGCGACTGACTTGTTCATCCCGTGCATGTTATAGTTCATCACAAAGCTCTTGTAACTAGGTGGCAGTGATTGAAGAACTCTGTCAGTGATCGCCTCTGGTGGAAGGGCAATTCCCAACTCTGCTAGATGAGTCGCATACCCAGACATTCTGAGTATATGTTCACTGATAGACCCGTTCTCCTCCATCTTGCAAGCATAGAAATTATCGGAGGTCTCATACCTCTCGATCCGGGCATAAACTTCAACTCCTAGAACATCTCATATGCTCCATGATGTTCAAAACGTCTTTGAAGTCCCGGTTCTAAGCCATACAGTATTGCACACTGAACTATTGAGTAATCTCCAGAACGTGCCTCCCAAGCATTCTTAACGTCTTCGGAGGTCATGTCTTCTGGTTTGTCACCAAGCGGTGCATCAAGGACATATGATTTCTGGGAAGCCATGAGGATAATCCTCAGATTATGGGCCCAGTCAACAAAGTTACTTCCATCATCTTTCAATTTAGCTTTCTCTAGGAATGCATTAAAATTCAGGGGTGCTACTGCGTCATCCATTGATCTACAACATTAATATGCAAAGATTGCTTAGACTATTGTTCAAGATAATGAGTTTAGTTAATCAAATTACTAAATCTCCCACTCAAATTGACATCCCTCAGATCATCTGAGTGTCACATGATCCAAATTCACCAACTCAAGTCCGATCATCACGTGAGTTGAGGTGGTTTCAATGGTGAACATCATCATGTTGATCATATCTACTATATGACTCATGTTTGACCTTTCGGTCTCTTGTGTTCTGAGGCCATGTTTGTACATGCTAGGCTCGTCAAGTTTAACCCGAGTGTTCTGCATGTGCAACACTGGCTTGCACCCGTTGTATGTGACCATAGAGTCTATCACACCCGATCATCACATGGTGTCTCAACACGACGAACTTTCGCAACGGTGCACACTCGGGGAGAACACAATTCATCTTGAAATTTAAGTGAGGGATCATCTTATAATGCTACTGTCATCCTAAGCAAAGCAAGTTGCATAAAAGGATTAACATCACATGCAAATCATAAGTGAGATGATATGGCCATGAACTTGTGCTTTTGATCTCCATCTTGAAAGCACCGGCATGATCTCCATCGTCACCGGCACGACACGATGATCTCCATCATCTTGATCTCCATCAACGTGTCACCATCGGGGTTGTCGCGCCCAACATGCTTCTACTACTATTGCTACCGTTTATCGATATAGTAAAGCATTACATAGCGCTTAATGATTGACACGCAGGCCATACAATAATTAAAGACAACCCTACGGCTCCTGCCGATTGCCGTACTCATCAACATGCAAGTCGTGATAATCTATACATCACATGATCATCTCATACATCACATATATCACATCATGTAATTAGCCAAATCACATCACAACATACCCTGCAAAAACAAGTTAGATGTCCTCTAATTGTTGTTGCATGTTTTACGTGGCTGCTATGGGTATCTAGCAAGAACAATTCTCATCTACGCAAAAACCACAATGGTGATACACTATTTGCTTTTCAGCCTTCTCAAGGACCGCCTTTGTCGAATCCGATCCAACTAAAGTGAGAGAAACTGGCACCCGCAAGCCATCTATGCAACAAGTTGCGTTTGAGGGAATCGGTCTCTCGTAAGCATACGAGTAATATTGGTCCGGGCCACTTCATCTCACAATACCGCTGAACCAAAACACGACCAAGGGAGGAAGCAATCTAAGCATCAACACCCACAAACTCTTTGTGTTCTACTCGAGATCTCATCTACACATAGATCTAGCTCTGATACCACTATTGGGGAACGTTGCATGGGAAACAAAAAAATTCATATGTTCACGCAAGACCTATCCATGGTGATGAGTATCTATGAGAGGGAGAGTGGATCTACATACCCTTGTAGATCGCTAAGCGGGAAGCGTTAAGAAACGCGGTTGGTGTAGTCGAACATCTTCGCGATCCAAATTGCCGAGCGTCCCGTGATCTAATCACGATCCGTCCCGTGAACTTGATCACGATCCGTCCCGCGAACTTGATCGCGGTCCTTCCGATCTAGCGCCGAACGGACAGCACCTCTGTGTTCAGCACACGTGCAGCTTGATGACGATCTCCACCATCTTGATCCAGCAAGAGGGAGCGGAGAGGTAGGTGAGTTCTCCGGCAGCGCAATGACATTGCAGCGATGGTGGTGGAGCTATTCTAGCAGGGCAATAGGAACATATACTTGACATGCAGAAAACAGTAGCAATAAACTGGCATGATTATATGCTACGTTTGTAGTTTGAGTCTTGTCCATCACATAATTCTCCTAATGATGTGATCCCGTTATCAAATGACATCACATGTCAATGGCTAGGAAACCTTGACCATCTTTGATTAACGAGCTAGTTCACTAGAGGCATACTAGGGACAAAGTGTTGTCTATTTACCCACACATGTAATGTGTTTCCAATCAATGCAATTATAGCATGGACAATAAACGATTATAATGAACAAGGAAATATAATAATAGAAACTTTATTTATTGCCTCTAGGGCATATTTCCAACAATAGGGCCTATGGCTGAAGCATAGGGGATGACACTCATCTTCTCTCTATCTTCTGTAGTCACTGGGCATTGAGTCTTACTCAACTTCACACCTTGTAACATAGGTAAGAACCCCTTCTTGGATTGATCCATTTTGAACTTCTTCAAAACTTTATCAAGGTATGTGCTCTGTGAAAGTCCTATTAAGCTTCTTGATCTATCTCTATAGATCTTAATGCCTAATATGAAAGCAACTTCTCCTAGGTCCTTCATTGAAAAACTCTTGTTCAAATATTCCTTCATGCTTTCCAGCATTTCTATATTGTTTCCAGTGAGCAATATGTCATCCACATATAATATTAGAAACGCTATAAAGCTCCCACTCACGTTCTTGTAAATACAAGCTTCCCCATAAACTTGTAAAAACCCGAACGCTTTGATCACCTCATCAAAGCCCAAATTCCGACTCCGAGATGCTTGCACCAGTCCATAAATGGATCAACCGAGTTTGCAAACTTTTTCAGCATTCTCTAGATCGACAAAACCTTCCGGTTGTATCATATATAACTCTTCCTTAAGGAAACCATTAAGGAACGTTGTTTTGACATCCATCTGCCAAATTTCATAGTCGAAATATGCAGCTATTGCCAACATGATTCTGACGGACTTAACCATCGCTACGGGTGAGAAGGTCTCATCATAGTCAACTCCTTGAACTTGTGAAAAACCCTTTGCCACAAGTCGAGCTTTATAGACGGTGACGTTACCGTCCGCGTTCGTCCTCCTCTTAAAGATCCATTTGTTCTAAATGTCCTTTCTCCCTTCAGGTAATACTTCCAAAGTCCATACTTTGGTTTCATGCATGGATCCCATCTCGGATTTCATGGCCTCTAGCCATTTCTCGAAATCCGGGCCCATCATAGCTTCTCCATAGCTCGTAGGTTCATCGTTGTCTAAAAACATGACCTCCAAGACAGGGTTGCCGTACCACTCAATAGTAGTACGCGCCCTTGTCGACCTCCGAGATTAAATAGTAACTTGATCTGAAGCTTCATGATCATCATCATTAACTTCCTCTTCAACTTAGGCTCCACAGAAACATCTTTCTGCGCTGCGCTACTCTTTGATTGAAGCAAAGGTTCAACAACCTCATCAAGTTCTATCTTCCTCCCACTCAATTCTTTCGAGAGAAACTCTTTCTCAGGAAATGTTCCGTTCTTAGCGACAAACACTTTGCCTTTGGATCTGAGATAGAAGGTATACCCAACCATCTCTTTAGGGTATCCTATGAAGACGCATTTCTCCGCTTTGGGTTCCAACTTTTCAGGCTGAAGCTTTTTGACATAAGCATCACATCCCCAAACTTTAAGAAATGACAATTTTGGTTTCTTGCCAAACCACAGTTCATATGGCATCGTCTCAATGGATTTCGATGGTGCCCTATTTAAAGTGAATGCAGCTGTCCCTAATGCATAACCCCAAAAAGATAGTGGAAAATCGGCAAGAAACATCATAGAACGCACCATATCTAATAAGGTTCGATTACGATGTTCGGACACACCATTACGCTGTGGTGTTCTAGGCGGTGTCAATTGTGAAACAATTCCACACTGTCTTAAGTGACTGACAAACTCATAACTCGTATATTCTCCTCCTCAATCAGATCGTAGGAATTTAATCTTCTTGTTACGATGATTCTCAACTTCACTCTGAAATTACTTGAACTTTTCAAATGTTTCAGACTTGTGTTTCATTAAGTAAATATACCCATATCTACTTAAGTCATCAATGAAGGTGAGAAAATAACGATATGCACCGCGCACCTCAATGCGCATTGGACCGCACACATCAGTATGTATGATTTCCAACAAGTCACTTGCCCATTCCATTGTTCCAGAGAACGGTGTTTTAGTCATGTTGCCCAAGAGGCATGGTTCACATGTGTCAAGTGATTCAAAATCAAGTGACTCCAAAAGTCCATCAGCATGGATCTTCATCATGTGTTTCACACCAATATGACCTAAACGGCAATGACACAAGAAAGTGGTACTATCATTGTTAACTCTACATGTTTTGGCATCAATGTTATGAACATGTGTATCATCACTATCAAGATTCAATATGAATAAACCCCTCACATTGGGTGCATGACATAAAAGATATTACTCATATAAATAGAACAACCATTATTCTCTGATTTAAATGAGTAATCATCTCGCAATAAATAAGATTCAGATATAATGTTCATGCTTAACACAGGCACTAAATAACAATTAATCAGGTTCATCACTAATCCCAATGGTAATCGAAGAGCGAGCATGCCGACGGCAAGCACATCAACCTTGGAACCATTGCCCATGTGCATCATAACTTCATCCTTTGCCAGCCTTCATCTATTCAGTAGCTCCTGTTTTGAGTTGCAAATGTGAGCAACGGAACCGGTATCAAATACCCAGGAACTACAACGAGAGTTAGTAAGGTACACATCAATAATATGTATATCATATATACCTTGTTTGGTGTTGGCCGCCTTCTTGTCGGCCAGATACTTGAGGCAGTTCCGCTTCCAGTGACCAGTTCCCTTGCAATGAAAGCACTCAGTTTCTAGCTTGAGTCTAGCCTTTGGTTTCTTCATGGGAGGGGCAACTTCTTTGCCACTCTTCTTAGAGTTACCCTTCTTGCCCTTGCCATTCTTCTTGAAACTAGTGGTTTTATTGACCATCAATACTTGATGCTCCTTTTGGATTTCAGACTCAGCGACATTCAGCATCGCAAACACCTCGGCAACTGACTTGTTCATGCCTTGCATGTTATAGTTCATCACGAAGCTCTTGTAGCTAGGTGGCAATCATTGAAGAACTTTGTCAGTGATCGCCTCTAGAGGGAGAACAATTCCCAACTCAGCCAGATGGGTCGAATACCCAGACATTCTGAGTATATGTTCACTGACAGATCCGTTCTCCTCCATCTTGCAAGCATAGAATTTATCGGAGGTCCCATACCTCTCGATCCAGGCATTCTTTTCAAAGATAAACTTCAACTCCTGGAACATCTCATATTCTCCATGACGTTCAAAACGTCTTTGAAGTCCTGGTTCTAAGCCATACAACATTGCACATTGAACGTGCCTCCCAAGCGTTCTTAACATCTTCGGATGACACGGGAGTGGGTGGGTCACCAAGCGGTGCATCAAGGACATAAGCCTTCTGGGAAGCCGTGAGGATAATCTTAAGATTATGGGTCCAGTCCACAAAGTTGCTTCCATCATCTTTAAACTTAGCTTTCTCTAGGAACGCATTAAAATTCACGGGTGCTACTACGCAAGCCATTGATCTACAACATAAATATGCAAAGGTTACTAAGACTATTGTTCAAGATAATGAGTTTAGTTAATCAAATTACTAAAGCTCCCACTCAAATTAACATCCCGCAGGTCATCCGAGTGTTACATGATCCAAATTCACCAACTCAAGTCCGATCATCACGTGAGTTGAGGTGGTTTAAATGTTAACATCATCATGTTGATCATATCTACTATATGACTTATGTTCGTCCTTTCGGTCTCTTGTGCTCCGAGGACATGTCTGTACATGCTAGGCTCGTCAAGTTTAACTCGCGTGTTCCGCATGTCAAACACTGGCTTGTACCCGTTGTATGTGAACGTAGAGTCTATCACACCCTACCATCATGTCGTGTCTCGACACGATGAACTTTCGCAATGGTGCACACTCGGGGAGAACACAATTCATCTTGAAATTTAAGTAAGGGATCACCTTATAATGATATCGTCGTCCTAAACAAAACAAGGTGCATAAAAGGATTAAGATCACATGCAAATCACAAGTGACAAGATATGGCCATGAACTTGTGCTTTTGATCTCCATCTCGAAAGCACCGGCATGACCTCTATCGTCACTCACATGACACCATGATCTCCATCAACGTGTCACCATTGGGGTTGTCACGCCGACTGTTGCTTCCACGACTATTGTTGACTCATAGAGATAAAGTAAAGCAAAACGGTGAAAATAATAAAAGACAACAATATGTCTCTTGCTGGTTGTCGTACTCATCGACATGAAAGTCATAATATTCTATACAAAACATGATCATCTCATACATCACATATATTTCGTCATGTAATTGGCCATATCATATCACAACATACCCTGCAAAAACAAGTTAGGCGTCCTCTAATTGTTGTTGCAAGTTTTACGTGGCTGCTATGGGTATCTAGCAAGAACAATTCTCACCTACACAAAAACCACAATGGTGATACATAAATTGCTATTCAACCTTCTTAAGGACCACCTTTGTTGAATCTGAACCAACTAAAGTA
The DNA here is from genome assembly GCA_022496015.1 of Hordeum marinum. Lineage (NCBI taxonomy): Eukaryota > Viridiplantae > Streptophyta > Magnoliopsida > Poales > Poaceae > Hordeum > Hordeum marinum. The sequence continues at coordinate 1,567,563 of CM039676.1, forward strand.
GGAGAGACAAACACCCGCCAGCCATCTTTGTGCAACAAAGTTACACGTCAGTCGATGGAACCGGTCTCTCGTAGGTGTACGAGTAAGGTTGGTCCGGGCCGCTGCATCCCACAATACCGCTGAATCAAAACACGACCAAGGCAGGAACCAATATAAGCATCAACGCCCACAAACTCCATTGTGTTCTACTCGTGATCTCATCTACACATAGACCTAGCTCATGATGCCACTGTTGGGGAATGTTGCATGGGAAACAAAAAAATCCTACACACACGCAAGATCTATCCATGGTGATGAGCATATACGAGGGGGAGAGTGGATCTACATACCCTTGTAGATAGGTAAGCGGGAAGCGTTAAGAAACGCGGTTGATGTAGTCGAACATCTTTGCGATCCAAATTGTCGAGCGTCCCGTGATCCAATCGCGGTCTGTCCCGATCTAGCGTCGAACGGACGGCACCTTTGTGTTCAGCGCACGTACAGCTCGATGACGATCTCCTCCTTCTTGATCTAGCAAGAGGGAGCGGAGAAGTAGATGATTTATCCGATAGCGCGACGGCATGGCGGCGATGGTGGTGGAACTATTCCAACAGGGCTTCGCCTAAGCATCATTGAAATAATCTAGAGGAAGAACTACGATCTAGAGGAGAGGGTAGCACGTCGTTGATTTCTATGTCCCAAAACCCTCAAAACCTCTAGTATATATAGGAGGAGGTATGGAGGAGGTCTGCGCCCTAGGGCTGGCCCCTTTGCCTCAGTCGCAAGGAGGAGAGGAGGAGTCATCCTCCAGTCCTAGTAGGATTAGGACTCCTCCTTCCCACTTGGAAACTCTTTCCACCTTGGGTTTTTTCTACACCAGCCGCATGGGACTTTAGTGGGGCTTTTCCCAGCCCAATTGGGGCTGGTTTACCTACTCCCACAGCCCATGTGGCCCCTTGGGTCGAGACACCCCTCCCGATGGTCCCTCGGTACCCTCCCGGCACTCCCGATACACTACCAATGACCCGAAAATTTTCCGGTGAGCAAAACACGACTTCCTATATATCAATCTTTACCTCCGGACCATTCCGGAGCTCCTCGTAATGTCCGGTATCTCATCTAGCACTCCGAAAAACCTTCGGTTGCCACCATACATAACTCTATACTACCGAAACTTCACTTAACCTTAAGTGTGCAGACCCTGCGGGTTCGAGAACTATGTAGACATGACTGAGACATGTCTACGGTCAATAACCAACAGCAGGACCTGGATGCCCATATTGGTTCCTACATATTCTACGAATATCTTTATCAGTTGAACCTCTATGTCAAGGATTCAGTTAATCCAGTACGTTGTTCCCTTTGTTCTTTGGTATGTTACTTGCCCGATATTCAATCATGTCGGTATCTCTATACCTAGTTCAATATCATTTACCGGAAGTCTCCTTACTCGTTCTGTAATACAAGATCCCATGGCTAACACCTTAGTCACATTGCTTGCAAGGCTTGTTGTGATGTTGTATTGCCGAGTGGGCCCTGATATACCTCTCTGTCACATGGAGTAACAAATCCTAGTCTTGATCCATACCCACTCAACAGACACTCTCGGAGATACCTGTAGAGCACCTTTATAGTCACCCAGTTACGTTGTGACGTTTGATACACACAAGGCACTCCTCCAGTGTCAGTGAGTTGCATGATCTCATGATCATGGAAACAGATACTTGATATGCAGAAAACTATAGCAATAAACTGACATGGTCATATGTTATGTTTATAGTTTGTGTCTTGTTGATCACATCATTCTTCCAATTATGTGATCCCGTTATCAAATGGCATCTCATGTAAATGTCTAGGAAACCTTGGCCATCTTTGATTAACAAGCTAGTCTACTATAGGCATACTAGGGACAAAGTGTTGTGTATGTATCCATAAATGCAATGTGTTTCCAGTCAATACAATTATAGTATGGATAATAAACAATTATCATGAACAATGAAATATAATAATAACCATCTTATTATTGCCTCCAGGGCATATTTCCAACACGACCCATCTCCGGAAAAAAGATCTGCATCATCCTTACCAGGTCAGCCAGTCGTCGACGACACCATGATGCCAAAAAGTGCCACCGTCCTACCCGCATTCATCATCACGCTTCCTCCGTCGAGCCTCTGCTATGCCAAACTCCCAAGACTCGTCTTCGTCGATGCACTAGATGCCACACCACTTCACCTTGGTCACAATGTCATGCAAGTCCAGTTCCGGGAAAGCACCCGGGGTCACAAACATCAAGACAACGCCCTCAGGAGGGCGCGAGATCGACATTATCGTATAACCTTGCACCACAAGGCCCAGTATTACAGCATATTTCTCCATATGTGTTTTTGGTAATTGTTGACAATCCGTATGGACTAATGGTTGCCTTGAGTTATATTCGAAGGATTTGTTCATAGGCACTTCTTGAAGTACATGTGTTGGTTTCAAGGAGTTTATATGTTGACCAAGGTGGTATTCAAGGATTTATCCAAAGGTTGGTCATGTGAGAGTTGAGCTTATTGCAAGCATGTATTGAAGAAGAATATTGTGTGAACATTCATGTTTACCTTCAAGACATCATCTTTATGAAGAGAGAAGATGAGATACAAGATTCATCAAGACTAAGTCAAAGAGTAAATCAAGTTGATCAACACACAAAGTGCACAAGATGTACCGAGAGGGATCAAGTGATCCCATGGTATGTTAAGCATTGTCCATTACGCTTTGTGTACTAACCCATGGTCTATATGAGATTTCGTTGTGGGGTTAGGTATATTTCCATGGGCTTGCGTCGAGATGAAGATCTCATACAACCCACGGAGGATGACATCAAGTGGTGATCGTTATCAAGGTTGCGGTGTGCAAGTTCAAGTGGAGCATCACGAAGAGATCATGCTTGAAGCTTGTCATCCATTGTGTTGACAATGGACTTGTTAAGATGTGCTAAAGAGTGGCTCACCCATAGTGGAGTATGGGGGAGCAATCAACTAGTCTTCATCAAGCCAATTCAATCAAGATAGGTGGTCCATCTTGAGGAAGTCAAGTTCGTCATCATCTAGCTCAAGTGAACTACGTGCAAGGCATAGGTCTCATTGTGGTAGTTGGGAGATCGGGTTATAGGATCGATTGCCGTACTATCAAGGGGGGCTCTCAAGTGAGTAGCTTGATCGTATCGTTCATTGAGAGATGACACCATTTGCATCCTTGCATAATATTTCTTGGTTCTTGTTTGGTGTTTCTCTGTGTGAGTTTTAGAGCCTATGGTCATCTTCATGGCAAGCTTGAGTTCATCGAAAATGGAGTCCATATGCATCTTCTATGATGTTTTCAATGTTGGAGTTTTTGCCCGTTCTTCATTCATAGAGGTTTCACATCTCTATATCATTGACATTTCAATATTGCCTCTTCTTATTATAACCATCGTTGTTGGATATTGTCGTCTTGAATCCAACAACCTTGAGTTTGCTCAATTCGGAGCCCATTTGCACAAGTTATGGCAGTTCTGGTGTTCCTGCGTTCACTCGTCATGTTCTGGTTTTGGAAGGTTGTAAGCAGTAGTACCGCTCCAGCAAGCTGTAGAACGGCCCTGGCGCGGTAGTACAGCTCGGTACTACCGCCTAACCTTATGTTGCTTGGTTTTAGCAGAATGTTGGCACGGTAGTAGAACGATAGTAGTCAGCGGTAGTACCGCCTTAGGGCGGTAGTACCGCTCACTACTACCGGTAAACCTTCTGATCTCCCAAACCCCGTAATACCCTGAGTGGCAGTAGGACGAGGTACTACTGCTGCCCAGCGGTAGTACCGCTCCTACGAGCGGTAGTACCGCTCCGGCAACACTATCACACCTCGTGCCTTTGCTCTAGGTGGCTGGCTCATCTGCCCTAACGGAAGTACAGCTCCCTTGAGCGGTAGTACCGCTCGTGTGCGGGCTGAGGGGGTAACAGTTGTATTTTTTCCCTCCTATAAAAGGGGGTCTTCTTACCCATTGGATCTTATCCTTTGAGCTTGAGTTTGCCCCCCATTGTTGACCTTCTTCGAGCTTGCTAACTCTCAATCCCTCCAATGATTCTTGCTAGTTCTTGAGGGAAAAGAGAGAGGAGATCTAGATCCACATTTCCACCAATCACTTTATCCTCTATGTGAGGGGAACCCCTTGGATCTAGATCTTGGAGTTCTTCGTGTTCTTCTTAGTTTTTCCTCTCACTTTCCTCCATAGCATTAGTTGTTGTGGTGGGATTTGGGAGAGAATGACTTGGGCACTTCGTGTGCCCTTGCCATTGCATTTGGTGCATAGGTTTGAGTTCTCCATGGCGATACGTGGAAGTGAGAAGTTGACAAGCTTATTACTCTTGGGTGTTTGTGCACCCTAGAGCTTGTTCCTCTTGGGTGCCTTGGCACCCTAGACGGTTGGTTGTTTCTCAAAGCTCAATCATTGTGGTGTAAAGCTCAAAGAAAGCGTCAGGGTCTCCAATTAGGTTGTGGGGATTGCCCCAAGCAATTTGTATGGGTATCGGTGACCACCCCCAAGGGTTGCCATTTGTACGGGTTAGGTGACCACCCTCAAGGGTTCCTTAGTGGAATCATGGCATCTTGCATTGTGCGAGGGCGTGAGGAGATTACGGTGGCCTTAGTGGCATCTTGGGGAGCATTGTGCCTCCACACCGCTCCGAATGGAGATTAGCATCCGCAAGGCTGTGAACTTCGGGATACATCGTCGTCTCCGCGTACCTCGGTTATCTCTTACCTGAGCCCTTTACTTATGCACTTGTTGGGGAACGTTGCCTACGAAACAACAAAATTCCTACACACACGCAAGATCTATCCATGGTGATGAGCATCTACGAGAGGGAGAGTGGATCTACATACCCTTGTAGATCGCTAAGCGGGAAGCGTTAAGAAACGCGGTTGGTGTAGTCGAACGTCTTCGCGATCCAAATCACCGAGCGTCCCGCGATCTCATCACGATCCATCCCGCGATCTCATCACGATCCGTCCCGCTATCCAATCACGAATGGTCTCGCGATCTTGATCACGGTCCTTCCGATCTAGGGCCGAACGGACGGCACCTCCGCATTCAGCACACGTACAGCTCGATGACGATCTCCGCCTTCTTGATCCAGCAAGAGGGAGCGGAGAGGTAGGTGAGTTCTCCGACAGTGCAATGGCATTGCGGCGATGGTCGTGGATCTATTCTAGCAGGGCTTCGCCTAAGCACCGCTGAAAACCAATCTAGAGGAGAAACTACGATCTAGAGGAGAGGCAGCACGTGGCTGTTTTTCTATGTCTCAAAACCCTCAAAACCTCTACTATATATAGGAGGAGAGAGGGAGGAGGCTGGCGCACAAGGGCCAGCCCTTTGGCCTCTTGCGCAAGGAGGAGAGGAGGAATCCTCCTCCAATCATAGTAGGACTAGGACTCCTTCCTTATTTAGCCTTTTTCCACCTTTTTCTCTTTGGGATTTTCTTCCCAGCCACATGGGCACTTTGTGGGACTTCCACAAGCCCACTAAGGTCTGGTATTCATCCTCCCACAGCCCATGTAGCCTCTTGGGTCGAAATACCCCTCCCGATGGTCCCCCGGTACATTACCGGCACTCCCGGTACACTACCGATGAACCCGAAACTTTTCCGGCGACCAAAATAGGACTTCCTATATATCAATATTTACCTATGGACCATTCCGGAGCTCCTTGTGACATCTAGGATCTCATCCGGGATTCCAAACAACCTTCGATCACCACCATACATAACTCTATACTACCAAAACGTCAACGAACCTTAATTGTGCAGACCCTGCGGGTTCGAGAACTATGTAGACATGACTGAGACACCTCTACGGTCAATAACCAATAGCGGGACCTAGATGCCCATATTGGTTCCTACATATTCTTTGAAGATCTTTATCGGTCGAACCTCTATGTCAAGGATTCAGTTAATCCTGTATGATGTTCCCTTTGTTCTTCGGTATGTTACTTGCCCGAGATTCGATCGACGGTATCTCCATACCTAGTTCAACCTCATTACCGGCAAGTCTCCTTACTCGTTCTGTAACACAAGATCCTATGGCTAACACTTAGTCACATTGCTTGCAAGGCTTATTGTGATGTTGTATTACCGAGTAGGCCCTGAGATACCTCTCCGTCACACGGAGTAACAAATCCCAGTCTTGATCCATGCCAACCCAACAGACACCCTCGGAGATACCTGTAGAGTACCTTTATAGTCACCCAGTTACGTTGCGATGTTTGATACAAACAAGGCACTCCTTCGGTGTCAGTGAGTTGCATTATCTCATGGTCATAGGAACATATACTTGACATGTAGAAAACAGTAGCAATAAACTGACACGATCATATGCTACGTTTATAGTTTGGGTCTTGTCCATCACATCATTCTCCTAATGATTTGATCCTGTTATCAAATGACATCTCATGTCCATGGCTAGGAAACCTTGACCATCTTTGATCAACGAGCTAGTCTATTAGAGGCATACTAGGGACATGGTGTTGTCTATGTATCCACACATGTACGTAATTTTCGATCAATACAATTATAGCATGGATAATAAACGATTATCATGAACAAGGAAATATGATAATAACCAATTTATCATTGCCTCTAGGGCATATTTCCAACAGTCTCCCACTTGCACTAGATTCAATAATCTAGTTCACATCACCATGTGATTCGCATTGTTATGAACCTAACAGCCAATGAGTTCTGGGGCTCGATCATGCTTTGCATGTGAGAGAGGTCTTTTAGTTAGCGGGTTCACGATATTTAGATCCGTGTGTACTTTGCAAATCTCTATGTCTTACTGTAGACACTGCTACCACACTCCACTTGGAGCTATTCCAAATGGCTGCTCCACTATACGTATCCGGATTGCTACTAAGAGTCATCCGGATTGGTGTTAAAGCTCGTATCGACGTAACTCTTTATGATGAACTCTTTATCACCTCCTTAATCGAGAAACATTTCCATAGTCTTTTAGTTACTAAGGATAATCTTGACCGATGTCCAGTGATCCACTCCTGGATCACTCATGTACCCCTTGACGGACTCATGGCAAGGCACACATAGGTGCGGTACACAGCATGGCATACTATATAGAGCCTATGGCTAAAGCATAGGGGACGACCTTTGTCCTTTCTCTTTCTTCTGCCGTGGTTGAGCTTTGAGTCTTACTCAACTTCACACCTTACAAATCAGGCAAGAACTCTTTCTCCGACTGATCCATTTTGAACTCTTTCAAAATCTTGTCAAGGTGTGTACTCATTGAAAGTCTCATCAAGCATCTTGATCCATCTCTATAGATCTTGATGCTCAACAATTAGGTAGATTTATCCAGGTCTTCCTTTGAAAAAATCTTTTCAAACAACCCTTTATGCTTTCTAGAAATTCTACATCATTTCCGATCAACAATATGTCAACCACATATGCTTCTCAGAAACTCTATAGTGCTCCCACTCACTTTATTGTAAATACAAGTTTCTCATAAAATTTGTATAGACTCAAAAACTTTGATCACCTCATCAAAGTGTATATTCCTACTCCGAGATGCTTGCTTCAGTCCATAGAAGGATCACTTGAGCTTGCACACCTTTTAGCATCCTTAGGACTGACAAAACCTTCTGGTTATATCTCATATAGCCTTTCCTTAAGGAAGGAAACGATGTTTTGACATCCATTTGCCAGATTTCATAATTGAAAAATGCAGCAACTGCTAACATAATTCCAACAAACTTTAGCATCGCTACGAGTGAGAAAGTCTCATCCCAGTCAACTCCTTAAACTTGTCATAAACTTCTTTGCAACAAATCGAGCTTCGCAAATGGTGACATTTACCATCAGCGTCTGTCTTCATTTTAAAGGTCCATTTGTACTCAATGACCTGTTGTCCAACGAGCAAGTCTACCAAAGTCTATACTTGGTTTTCATACATGGATCCTATCTCAGATTTCATGGCCTTTAACCATTTGTTGGAATCCGGGCCCATCATCGCTTCTCCATAGTTCGTAGGTTCATCGTTGTCCAACAACATGACCTCTAAGACAGGTTTGCCATACCACTCAGGAGTAGTACATGTACTTGTCGACCTACGAGGTTCGATAGTAACTTGATCCGAAGTTTCATGATCATCATCATTAACTTCTTTTCAACTAACGTAGGCTCCACAGAAACATCTTTCTGCGCTGCGCTACTCTCTGGTTGAAACAAAAAGGTTCAACAACCTCATCAAGTTCTATCTTTCTTCCACTCTATTCTTTCGAGAGAAACTTTTTCTCGAGAAAGGACCCAGTTTTAGCAACAAACATTTTATGCTTGGATCTGAGATCAAAGGTTCACCCAACTGTTCTTAGGGCATTCTATGAAGATGCATTTGTCCACTTTGGGTTCGAGCTCATTAGGTGAAAACATTTTCTACACAAGCGTCGCAGCCCCAAACATTAAGAAATGACATCTTAGGTTTCTATCAAACCATAATTCACATGGTGTCATCTCAAGGGATTTAGATGGTGCCCTATTTAAAGTGAATGTAGTTGTCTCTAATGCATAACCCCAAAATTATAGTAGGAAAACGATAAGAGACATCATAGCACGCACCATATCCAATAGAGCACGACTATGACGTTCGGACACACCATCACACTATGGTGTTCCAGGTGGTGTGAGTTGTGAAACAACTCCACATTGTCTAAAGTTGTATGCCAAACTCGTAACTCAGATATTCACCTCCACGATCATTTCGCAGACATTTTTATCTTCTTGTCACGATGATCTTAAACTTCACTGTGAATTTGCTTGAACCTTTCAAATGATTCAGACTTGTGTTTCATTAAGTAAATATACACAATATCTACTCAAATCATCAGTGAAGCTAAGAAAATAACGATATCCACCGCACGCTACAAGACTCATTGGATTGCATACATCGACATGTATCATTTCCAATAAATCACTTGCCTGCTCCATCAATGCGGAAAACGGGGTCCTTAGTCATCTTGCCCAAGAGGCATGGTTCGCATGTCTCAACCGATTCGAAATTGAATGAGTCCAAAGATCCATCAGCATGGAGTTTCTTCATGCGCTTTATACCAATATGACATTTAGCGACAGTGCCACAAGTATGTGGTACTATCATTATTAACTTTGCATCTTTTGGCATCAATGTTATGAACATGTGTATTACTACGATCAAGATTCAACAAACCATTCTCACTGGGTGCATAACCATTGAAGGTATTATTCATGTAAACAGAATAACCATTATTCTCTAACTTAAATGAATAACTATGTTGCAATAAACACGATCTAATCACGTTCATGCTCAACCCAAAACACCAAATAACATTTATTTAGGTTCTTCACTAATCCTGAAGGTAGAGAGAGCGTGCGATGTTGATCACATCAACCTTGGAAACATTTCCAACACACATCGTCACCTCACACTTAGCTTGTATCCGTTTATTCTGTAGCTTTTACTTCGAGTTACTAACATTTAGTAACCGAACCGGTATCCAATACCCAGGTGCTACTAGGAGTACTAGAAAGGTACACATCAATAACACGTATATCAAATATACTTCTGTCGACGTTGCCAGCCTTCTTATCTACCAATTATCTAGGGTTGTTCTGCTTCAGTGATCGCTCTCCTCATAATAGAAGCACTTAGTCTTAGGTTTGGGTTCAACTTTGGGTTGCTTCACTGGAGCAGCAACTGACTTGCCATCCATGAAGTTTCCCTCCTTGCCCTTGCCCTTCTCGAAACTAGTGATTTTACTAACCATCAACACTTGATGCTCCTTCTTGATTTCTACCTTCGCGGTGTCAAACATCGCGAACAGCTCAGGGATCATTATTTCTATCCCTGGCATTTTATAGTTCATCACCAAGTTCTAGTAGCTTAGTGACAGTGACTTGGAGAACTATATCAATCACTATCTTATCTGGAAGATCAACTCCCACTCGATTCAAGCGATTGTAGCACCCAGACAATCTAAGCACATGCTCAACGATTGAGCTATTCTCTTTCATCTTGCAGGCAAAGAATCTTGTTGGAGATCTCATATCTCGCAACACGGGCACGAGCCTGAGATCCTAATTTTAGCTCTTAGAACATCTCATATGTTCCATGACGTTCAAAACGTTTCGGAGCCTCAATTCTAAGCCGTAATCCATGACGCACTAAACTATCAAGTAGTCATCAGAATGTGTCTGTCAGATGTTCACAACATCTACAGACGACGCTAGAGGGGTTGGCGCACTGAGCGGTGCATTAAGGACATAAGCCTTCTGTATAGCAATGAGGACAATCCTCAGATCACGGACCCAGCCCGCAATATTGCTACCATCATCTTTCAACTCTATTACTCTAGGAACATATAAAAATTCAAGGGAGCTACAGTGCGAGCAAGTAATCTACAACATAATTTGCAAAGACACTACTGACTATGTTCATGATAATGAGTTCAATTAATCATATTACTGAAGAACTCCCACTCAAATTGACAGCCCTCCGGTCATTCGAGTGATACATGATCCAAAATTCACCAACTCAAGTCCGATCATCACGTGAGTTGAGGTGGTTTCAATGGTGAACATCATCATATTGATCATATCTACTATATGACTCATGTTCGACCTTTCGGCCTCTTGTGTTCCGAGGCCATGTCTGTACATGCTAGGCTCGTCAATTTTAACCCGAGCGTTCTGCATGTGCAACACTGGCTTGCACCAGTTGTATGTGAACGTAGAGTCTATCACACCTGATCATCACATGGTGTTTCCACACGACGAACTTTCACAACGGTCCACACTCGGGGAGAATACAATTTATCTTGAAATTAAGTGAGGGATCACCTTATAATGCTACCATCGTCCTAAGCAAAACAAGGTGCATAAAATGACTAACATCACATGCAAATCATAAGTGACATGATATAGACATAAAATTGTGCTTTTGATCTCCATCTTGAAAGCACCGGCATGATCTCCATCGTCACCGGCATGACACCATGATCTCCATCATCTTGGTCTCCATCAACGTGTCGCCGTCGGGTTTGTCGCGCCCACCATGCTTCTACTACTATTGCTACCATTTAGCGATAAAGTAAAGCATTACATAACGCTTAATGATTGACACGCAGGTCATACACTAATTAAAGACAACCCTATAGCTCCTGCCGATTGCCGTACCCATCGACATGCAAGTCATGATATTCTATACAAAACATGAGCATCTCATACATCACATATATCTCATCATGTAATTGGCCATATCATATCACAACATACCCTGCAAAAACAAGTTAGACATCCTCTAATTGTTGTTGCATGTTTTACGTGGCTGCTACGGGTATCTAGCAAGAACAATTCTCACCTACGCATAAACCACAACGGTGATACATAAGTTGCTTTTCAACCTTCTCAAGGACCGCCTTTGTTGAATCCGATCCAACTAAAGTAGGAGAAACAGAAATCCGCCAGCCATCTTTGTGCAACGAGGTTACACGTCAGTCTATGGAACCAGTCTCTCGTAAGCATACGAGTAAAGTTGGTCCGGACCACTTCATCCCACAATACCGCTGAACCAAAATACGACCAAGGGAGGAAGCAATCTAAGCATCAACGCCCACAAAATCTTTGTGTTCTACTCGAGATCTCATCTACACATAGACCTAGCTCATGATGCCACTGTTGGGTAACGTTGCATGGGAAACAAAAAAAATCCTATGCACACGCAAGATCTATCCATGGTGATGAGCATCTACGAGAGGGAGAGTGGATCTACATACCCTTGTAGATCGCTAAGCGGGAAGCGTTAAGAAATGCGGTTGGTGTAGTCGAACGTCTTCGCGATCCAAATCGCCAAGCGTCCCGTGATCTCATCACGATCCATCCCGTGATCCAATCACAAATGGTCTCGCGATCTTGATCACGGTCCTTCCGATCAAGCGCTGAACGGACGGCACCTTCGCGTTCAGCACACGTACAACTCGATGACGATCTCCGCCTTCTTGATCCAGCAAGAGGGAGCAAAGAGGTAGGTGAGTTCTCAGTCAGCGCGACGGCGTTACGGCAATGGTGATGGATCTATTCCAGCAGGGCTTCGCCTAAGCACCGCTGAAAACTGATCTAGAGGAGAAACTACGATCTATAGGAGAGGCAGCACGTAGCTTTTCCGGCGACCAAAACAGGACTTCCTATATATCAATCTTTATCTCCGGACCATTCCGTAGCTCCTCGTGACATCCGGGATCTCATCTGGGACTTCGAACAACTTTCGGTCACCACCATACATAACTATATACTACCGAAACGTCAACGAACCATAAGTGTGCAGACCCTGCAGGTTCGAGAACTATGTAGACATGACCGAGACACCTCTACGGTCAATAACCAATAGCGGAACCTGGATGCCCATATTGGTTTCTACATATTCTACGAAGATCTTTATCGATCGAACATCTGTGTCAAGGATTTAGTAAATCACGTATGATGTTCCCTTTGTTCTTCGGTATGTTACTTGCCCGAGATTCGATCGTCGATATCTCCATACCTAGTTCAACCTCATTACCGGCAAGTCTCTTTACTCATTATGTAGTACAAGATCATGTGGCTAACACTTAGTTACATTGCTTGCAAGGGTTATTGTGATGTTGTATTACCGAGTAGGCCCTGAGATACCTCTCCGTCACACGGAGTAACAAATTCTAGTCTTGATCCATGTCAACCCAACAGACACCCTCGGAGATACCTGTAGAGTACCTTTATAGTCATCCAGTTACGTTGCGACGTTTGATACACACAAGGCACTCCTCCGGTGTCAGTGAGTTGCATGATCTCATGGTCATAGGAACAGATACTTGACATGTAGAAAACAGTAGCAATAAACTGACATGATCATATGCTACGTTTATAGTTTGGGTCTTGTCCATCACATCATTCTCCTAATGATGTGATCCCGTTATCAAATGACATCTCATGTCCATGGCTAGGAAACCTTGACCATCTTTGATCAACGAGCTAGTCTATTAGAGGCATACTAGGGACATGGTGTTGTCTATGTATCCACACATGTATCTAAGTTTCCGATCAATACAATTATAGCATGGAGAATAAACGATTATCATGAACAAGAAATATGATAATAACCAATTTGTTATTGCCTCTTGGGAATATTTCCAACAGCACTTTAATTTGTGATAGCTATATTGATTGATGCTATATATCTTGATATCACTTACTTGTTTATATTGCTAAGCATAAGTTGTTGGTGCACATAGGTGAGCCTAGTTGTTTTAGGTTCCGTACTTGACATATTAAACGTTAGTCTTATTCCGCATTTGTTCAAGCCTAAACCGTAATTATTTTAAAGAGCCTATTGACCCTCCCCCCAAGCGACATCCACATCTTTTCACCTAGGCCTTGACCAAAAGATGTCACCCAAGAATTGAGGATGTCCAAGGGTTGTACGACGACCCCAAGAGGAGAGCGGCATCCGTAGACGCCACACCCTCGACTTTTGCCCCGAGGAAATCTTCCTCCGCACCCACACACTGCCGAACAAATGCGGGAAGACCCGCAAGCGCCATCGTCCTACAAACACACCGGCACAAACACTTCATGAGGGCGAGGGCGCCACTACTACGCAGGAAGCACCGACCTCACTACCGGCAGAGCCACCAGAATTCTACTTATGTAGAATGATACACATTTTCATCCACAATAAAATATCGTTTAATCTTAGCTATGTGAGTTAACGAGAAATTTCTATTGGCATGGTAAATGACCTTGGATATGTAGTTGACAGACTTTACAACACAACGATAATGCAAGCAGGATTTTATTTTCTAAGTTAGCCACAATAGGCATTATAACATGTGCATCATTTACTGCATCTAAACTAGTTTGCAAATGAGAGACCGGATAGCGAGTTGTTAGGTATGTTTTTGTAGCTGGTCGATTGACTGGTATCACCCAACCAGAGTCTTTGTGTAAACACAAGCTTGGTGCAGAGAACTATCTACTTGCATATTATGGCATGTTGCTCTGCGCTTTTAGGGATATCCACAAACTATTGAGCTATCAATTGAAAGGATTAGTTATCCATTGTAAGTTTATCACTTGGTAACAAAATAGTATATGCCAATGGTTTTATCACCCTATACTTCAACTAAAATGTACTAGACTATTCAAGAATTAGTTCACTCGGATCTAATACATCACCCTATGTCCTTGAAAATATAATGTGTTTATTCTACACACAAGTTGATGGACAAATAGCTGCCCAAGCATGCAATCCATCTTCTGCTCTGATTGTTTCTAAATATTTCAACATATGGATCATCTTATTTTATGGAAAATTAAACCATCCTTGCGAAGTTGTTGACAAATATATTATCCCTGGAGAATAGTGGAAAAGCTCCATTTAATTTAGACGTGTGCTAGGTGCCGGCGCGCCGGCCCGTAACCATCCGTTCGGGTGGATACTATCCATCTGATGACTTTGTCTTCCTCACAAGAGCGTACTAAGGATTTTTTTTCCTTCATCTCACTATCTTTCATCTCTCCTTCTACACACAATGTAGGGTGGTCGTCCCTCGCTGACCGTCACCCCCCCCCCCCCCCCGCCAATCGTCCTCGTCGCCGTTCGCCGCCCTCACTAGCAGTCCTCGTTGTCGACTCCACCCATGCAACAGATGTACCTGTGGTTGCAGCTCTCTGTGCAACGGTTGTATCTCCATTGCAACATCTCGCTCAGCCCGTTCCAACAAATTTGAGCATCGCCTCAAGAAAAAAAAATGTGTCGTTGTGCGATTGCAACAAATCACGACGGCAGTTGTGGCTGGAGGGGACGCTGGTGGTAGCAATTTACAATGTCGGTTGTAGCACTAGCATGTAGCGCAAATCCGCGACGCCCTCCCTCGCCGAATGTTTCTTGGAGCAGCGCCGCTCATCCTCGCCGCCCGCGGTTACCACAATCACCAGCCTTAGCTATAGCAAAGAACAAAACTGGTCATAGCAAGAAACAAAGTCGGTTTTAGCAAAAAAAAAGTCGTCATGCGTGGTCACCACGCTCGTCATCGTCGATTGGTAGCAAAAAAGAAGCCGGTTGTAGAAAAAAGGAGCCAGTTGTAGCAAAAACAGAAGTCGTCACACCCATTGTAGCTTACATCAACGCTGGTTTCAACTTCCCTCGGAGGTGGTTGTAACATTCGGCGATGTATTTTTAGCAATAACGCGGTGTCGTTGCAGCTTGCCTATTTCGAAGAAAAAAAACACCACCGTGGTTTGTCCTGTGACCATCTTCGATGTTGTGATCTTACTTTTGTTCTTCTAAATTCATGAATGGATTTGGCAACAAGAATGGTGATGGGAAATTCGGAATGAGCACTACATTTCCCCTCTCCTCCTTCGCCCTCGCCATTGCCAAAGGACGTGGAAGGACGAAGAACGGCCAACTTATTATACCCGCAAGAAAAAACTTGTTACCATGTGCCTCAAAAAAAATTAAAAAATACAACTCAAACAACAAGGTCATGACACTCAGAACTCAGATCAAAGTAATATTATTGCTACACCGACACCCCAAGAACCTTACATGGTGGTATTACGACACCGACACTCCTCGTCATTTCACGCAAGCAACAACATGGTATCTAACAGATTGCCCTTTCCTTTCATGATGGCACAACAAGTATGCTTAACTCTTTGTAACACCATAGGGTTTGAAGCCTAAGTAAACAGTAGCCGCCGATTGGTATGTTCACGAGCCAATTTGTCTCATTTGATTACAGTGTCGTTTTTCAGATTCTGATTCAAAATTTTATCACAATGTACATAAATGTTGCACCCGGCTCATGCATATATTACAATAGTTTTATGAGTTGCAAATGTTGAGTTGTTGAGGGCTTCGGTCCATCGGGTGCTCCAAATGCCCAAGTGATGCACGCATTAGTTCAATTGCTTTAGTCCTATGCGCCACTAGGGAAAACCTTATAGACAGCAGCCACACATAGTAGCAGCGCTTTTTTGTAAGCAGTGCTACTGCTAATGTGTCACACATAGTAGCAGCATTTTTTGTAAGCAGCGCTACTGCTAGTTGCGGCTGCTGCCACCTTTCCACCCCCTCCCTCTCTCCCCCACTTTGCCCTCTCTCCCCTCCTTTCCCCTCTCCACTCTCCACCATTGTTGCTCTTCTTCTCTCTTCCTCCTACCTCTCTAATTCTCTCCCCATTAATGTCCCCCTCCACCATAACTCTCCTCCATAAATGGCCTCTCTCACATTATCTGTCTTTCTCCTACCTCTCTTCCTCTCCCCCTACTAATGTCCCCCTCCAACATAACTCCCTCTCCATTAGTTAGCTAGCTAGATTCACCTTTCCTCCCCAAGAACTAGATCTAGCTAGCTATTTAGCCATCCACATGTCTTGATCAGTCCCTCTCATCATCTAATTAACGGTGTGCTCTCTCGATCGGTATCGTCTCGGGAGATATACAGGTACAGTAAAAAGTTGTTCATTTCAAGAATGGGAATATGTGTGTGAATGCAAATATGTGTGTTTGGGATATATGGAGAGATTTGTGTGAGTGACATGCCCTCGAGTTGCTTATGTTTCGCCGAGATGTCGATTTATTTCCGTTTCGGTGAATTTCGAGCAAACTCAATATGTCCTATTTTTAGGCAAGGTCATGCCAAAAATTTATATGACTTTGAAGCATGCATGCATTATTTATTTTATAACCCTTTTGCTTGTTATACCATGCAGTCGGTCATGAAGGTGAGTGGATGGAAGGTGGAGCGGTACATGCAATCCGCGGTGATGGACATGTACGCAGATAATCGGACTAGGATTAGATGTCCATGTGCAAGATGCAAGGAAGGGGTCCTTTTGGACCCTTTTGACCGTGGCACTTTGAAGGCGCACCTGCTGAAGAATGGTTTCATGGATAGCTATACTCAGTGGATAAGTGAAGAAGCTGATGATGATGAGGACGTCCACATGGTAGGGAATAACGACATGCAGCTCGACGAAGAGATGACCGATCGACACGACGATGGTGCTGGGGAAGAGTCTGGAAATGACAGCATCGGAGAAGATTCCAGACACAACAAAGAAGAGTCCGGACATGGCGGAGAAGAGGTCACGCCGCAGTCTTCGACGCTAATAAGTGCAGTAGTGCAGGACCCTCATGTCCGAGACCTCCTTCGCAAGAGTACGACTAGCGAGAGAGTTGCGCAACTTGAAGTAGACTCGAAGACTCCATTGTATGACGGTTGTGATCCCGAGGTGACCCGCTTGAGTTTCACGCTCGAACTTCTGAAGACGAGGCCAAAAACAAATGGACAGACAAAAGCCTCGATGAGCATTTGAAGTATCTACATAATAAAGTTCTTCCCGCGGGGAACCTGTGTCCTACTAGTGTCGAGGAGGCCAAGAAAATCGTTTGCCCTTTTGCTTTGCCGCACATTAGGTATCACGCATGCATCAACGATTGCATCATTTATCAGAAGGAGCACGCGGAAAAAACCAGCTGTCCAGTGTGCAATGCTTCTCCATACAAGAAGGCAGGAAAGAAAGCTCCTCAGAAAGTTATATGGTATTTTCCGATCACTCCCCGTCTACAGCGGTATTTTTTAGATCCTAAGGAAGCAAAGCTCATGCGCTGGCACGCGGAGAGGAAGAAGCCCGACGATGGAGATGATCCGAAGTTGAGACACCTCATAGATGGTAGCCAGTGGAGAGCATTCAACGCCGTATATGGATTTGTTGTAGAAGATCCAAGGAACATCGTGCTTGGTGCGAGTACCGATGGCATGAATCCGTTTGGAAACCAGAACACCAACCACAGCACATGGCGCGTGTTTGTATGGATGTACAACCTCCCCCCATGGAAGTGCATGAAGACAAAGTACGTACACATGAGCATGCTGATTCAAGGGCTGAAACAACCGGGAAATAGTGTTAACCTGTATATGGGGCTTCTACAAGAGCAGCTAGAAACGTTATGGAAAACACTGGCATGGACATGGGACGCCAGCAAAGGAGAGTATTTCCATATGAGAGCCACGCTGATGACGACGGTGCACGACTATCTCGGTTACGGGTACACCTCAGGCCAGGTGTGCCACGCATACTGCGGATGCACGAGGTGCATGGATGATACAACGTCTCAGCAACTTACGTCAACGAAAGATGGCGGGTCCGGGAAAATCGTGTACATGGGGCATCGTAGATGGCTCGAGAAGGATGACCCATGGAGAAAGCATGGAGATCTATTCAATGGGTTGGATGAGCTTCGAGTACCTCCACGTAAGAGGAGCGGTGCAGAAATCGACAAGCTGTTGAGAAACTGGGAACAATGCCTCGCACCGGGAAAGATCAAAAAGGCGCCGGAGCCGTTGCTGAAGGTATGGAAAACGAGGTCTATTTTCTGGGACTTGGAGTACTGGCCCAATCACGACACGCCTCATTGCCTTGATCAAATGCATATCACGAAGAATGTCCTCGAGAGCTTGCTTGGCACGCTGATGAACATGCCGAAGGCAAGGAAAGATTTGGAAGATTTGAAGATCAAGAAAGATCTCCACCATAAAAAGTCAATGGAGGAGACGAAGACAGAGACGGGGGAGGGGGAAAGGGGCAGAAAAGTCAACAAGAAGGAGGAGAATTATTGCCCCCCTTCTTGCTTCACCTTAAGTGTGAAGGAGATAGATCAATTCATCAAGTCCTTATGGGAATCAAAGTCAGTTCTGGTTACTGTGGGAAGATAAGCAGATTTCTAGACCCCAAGAAGAAAAGGTTCAGCGGGATGAAGTCTCATGACTGTACGTGATGATGACGCAGATACTCCCGGTTGCCATTAGAGGGATAATGGAGAAGCACGTCCGTGACACGCTTACTGGTCTCTGTAAATTCTTCGACGTTATCTCCCGAAACTCCATAAGTGTGAAGCAGCTCCGAAGGCTACAGGAAGAGATCGTTGTCATACTATGTGAGCTTGAGATGTACTTCGCGCCCTCGTTCTTTGACGTCATGGTGCATCTGTGTGTCCACATTGTGGATGAAATCATCGACCTCGGGCCGACATTCCTTCACGGCATGATGTCGTTCGAGAGGATGAATGGGGTCATCAAAGGATTCGTTCGTAGCATGTCCCGTCCCGAAGGGAGCATCGTCTAGGGGTATCTGACACATGAGTATGTCTCCTTTTGCGAGAATTATTTAGGCATTGAAGACGCTATTGTTGGTTTGCCCGTCAAGAAGCACGATGGGAAGCTCGAAGGAGATGGTCATAACAACGGCCGGAGGGAATTGCATGTGGACTACTCGGATCGACGAAACGACTTTGACATGGCTAACTTAGTAGTGCTATAACACCTAGATGTGGTAAATGATTATGTGGCACGGCACAAAGAAAACATCACAAAGAAGTACCGTGATAAGGGGATGCTCAAGACGGACGGCGAAGTTACTGTAGAGCACAACGCCACTTTCTTGCGTTGGTTCAAAGAGCAAGTTCTTGAAAATCCCCCGGAAGAGGGCAGTTCGAATGGATTGCTAATACACACCTTAGCACATGGCCCCGCACCCAAGCTCGCAACCTATCAGTCCTACGATATCAATGGGTACACGTTCTACACGGAGGCCAAATACATGGACAATGATTACCAGAACTCCGGAGTCACAATTCAATGCGTGACCGACGCCAACGGCAAAACTGAAAGATTCTACGGAAGGGTCGAAGAGATCTGGGAGCTTGACTATGCTGGAATGCACGATGCGACGATGTTCCGTGTCAGATGGGCCAAGGACGTTGTAAGAGAAAACAAGTATTTCACCACCATGTCTATACCCGACGCGAAGAGCACTCCTGTGAATGTTAACGTCATTGCCAAAAATGAGCCATGGGTACACGCTAAGCACGTGACACAATGCTTCTTCATAACCGACCCGGCCAATCCCAATTGTGTTGTCATGAGGAGATCCAAAAGGAGCATCAGTGGAATGGATGGAGTCGCCAACGAGGAAGACTACGACCAATAAGGCAACCCAGTGAGGGAAGATGACGATGACGATGAAGCATACATGAAAAGAAGAATAAATGCTACATTACCTTAGAAAGATCGTACTCCATGGCTCCGGAAAAGTCACAAGGAGGGGCTCAATTACTCGGCAACGAACAAGAAAGGGAAGAAGCTCAATGTGAAACGTCGTCGACGCAGCTGATCAGAAACCATCATTTATATATATATATATATATATATATATATATATATATATATATATGTATGTATTTTGTGTACGCACTTAAGTAACCTTTATCGGTCAACTGATATGTTACCACCACATGCATGGTTCCGGTGATAATATTCGCGTAGTGTGCGAGAGGGAGACGCCGTCGTCGGGAGAAAAACAAAAAAACAAAAAAACAAAAACAAAAGGGAGAAAGCAATACAAAAGAAAAGAAAAGAAAACAGAAAATAAAAGGAAAATAATAAAAGAAAAGAAAACTAAAAACTAGAAAAGTAAAATTAATAAAATAAAATAAAATAAAATAGGAATATTTAGCAGTAGCGCTGGTTTAGGAACCAGCGCTATAGATACCTTAGCTATAGCAATGGTTCCTAAACCAGCGCTACTGCTATTTGGGGTTATTTAGCAGTAGCGCTGGTTTAGGAACAAGCGCTATAGCTACCTTAGCTATAGCGTTGGTTCCTAAACCAACGCTACTGCTATTTAGGGTTAATCCCCGGCCCATGCGGGCTCAAAATTTCACCAGTTCGCATCCCCCCCCCCCCCCCCCCGCCACTCCCACCTCTCCTCTCCTCCCATAATACTTTGCCGCCGTCCGCTGCGAGGGTTAGGGGTCGCCGGCTAGAGCTCCGTCCGACGCGTTCGCCTCCCACCTGCACCTCCACCTCCCGCTGCCGGATTCGAATTGCCTCCATCGTCCCTAGGTTTGAGTCGTCGCCGCCGTCGTCCGGAGAGTCTTCACCCCGGACAGACCATCAAACTGCAAATTGGCAACCCCACTGACCCAGCGCCTCCTTCTCATCGACAACCGTCGGCCGGAGAGTCTCCACCCCAGTGTACTCCCCCTGCTCGCCCTTCTTCTCCAACCCTGCTTGTTCGACTATTGGCCGCACCGTCGCCCGGAGTCGTACCTGCAGCTGACCTCCCGTTCCCCAAACAGGTCCTCCTCACCCTCATGTACCATCTTCTGTCATTTTTTCTAGAAATTTCTTGCAATATACTCTAAAGATGTATTGAGATTTGCCTATGCTGCACAAATCTTCTGAATTAGTGAAGAATGCCTAGGGAACTCTGACACTTCATAATATGGTGTGCGGGATTTATGATTAAATACCCTGCATCATGTGCGGAAATGAGAGATTTCTAGCTAGTAAGAAAATATCAACTTAACTTGTAGGCACTAGTGCAGAAACACAAGGCTAAGTTTTGTACTACCAATGGGCCTTTGTTTGATATATACTCTGGAGAATGAGCATTCACGAGGTTCAGATTATCATGAGCAAGTTAATAAATTTTTGAGCAACTAAAAAATAGTTATATGTTGGTTTTGCAATGTTGGTTGAATGTCGAAAAATATCCGAGTAGCCTATGTTTTGCTGGAATGTTGATTCATTTCCGTTCCGGCAAATTTCAGGTGCTCCATATGTCCACTTTTTAGTAAAGGTCATGCCGAAAATTTCAGGTGCAACTTGTGCTAGAAACTAGGACATATGGAGTACCCGGGATTTGCCGGAAGGGGAATGAATCAACATTCCGACCAAATATATATAGGCCCCTTTTTTTTCTTCATTATATCTTTTATTTACAATTGTTGAATAGGAAACATGTCTACCGACGCCGAAGCCGGGGGTTCTGCTCGCCTCGTAGTAGACCCCCATGAGGCAGCAGATCACTATTTCGATTACCTAGACGAACACCAAATGGGGTTGCATGGTGGCGGCAGTGGCACCAACCCTAACACCGACACTGACACCGGCACTCGCACCAGCACCGACACCACCCTCGAGACCGGCAACGATGCTGTCGTAGCCGGTAAAGCACCGAAGAAGAAGAGGTCATGAAAACCAAACGAGCTCAGCATCGAACAAATTGTGGTCATGGAGATGCACCCCAAGAAGTTAGAGCCAACAGCGCCGAAGGAAGCGCGCTCGTGCTGGGGCAATCAACTAGGATGCATCCTTAGGGAAACCGCGAACATCAATGACGTTATGTTGAAGAAAATACCACATATGGAGCACATGGTCCTAAAAAAGTTGCACAATAGGTTCTTGTTCCCCGGCCAGAATGAAAGCACATTTAAAGACCCGTGGGACGATGTCGCCATGACAAAGATAAGCGCCAAGGCGATGGTGTTGGAAATATGCCCTAGAGACAATAATAAAATGGTTATTATTGTATTTCCTTGTTCATGATAATTGTCTATTGTTCATGCTATAATTGTGTTAACCGGAAACCATAATGCATGTGTGAATACATAGACCACAACATGTCCCTAGTGAGTCTCTAGTTGGTTGGCTCGTTGATCAATAGATGGTCACGGTTTCATGACCATGGACATTGGATGTCATTAATAATGGGATCACATCATTGGGAGAATGATGTGATGGACAAGACCCAATCCTAAGCATAGCACAAGATCGTATAGTTCGTCTGCTAAAGCTTTTCAATGTCAAGTATCGTTTCCTTATACCATGAGATTGTGCAAATCCCGGATACCGTAGGAATGCTTTGGGTGTGCCAAACGTCACAACGTAACTGGGTGGCTATAAAGGTGCACTACGGGTATTTCCGAAAGTGTCTGTTGGGTTGGCACGAATCGAGACTGGGATTTGTCACTCCGTGTGATGGAGAGGTACCTCTGGACCCACTCGGTAAGACATGATCATAACGAGCTCAATGTGACTAAGGAGTTAGCCACAGGATGATGTATTACGGAACGAGTAAAGAGACTTGCCGGTAACGAGATTGAACAAGGTATAGGGATACCGACGATCGAATCTCGGGCAAGTAACATACCGGTAGACAAAGGGAATTGTATACGGGATTGATTGAATCCCCGATATCGTGGTTCATCTAATGAGATCATCGAGGAGTATGTGGGAGCTAACATGGGTATCCAGATCTCACTGTTGGTTATTGACCGGAGAGGTGTCTCGGTCATGTCTACGTGTCTCCCGAACCCGTAGGGTCTACACACTTAAGGTTCGATGACGCTAGGGTTATAGGGAAATGGTATACATGATTATCGAAGGTTGTTCGGAGTCCCGGATGAGATCCTAGACTTCACGAGGAGCTCTGGAATGGTCCGGTGGTAAAGATTAATACATAGGAAGTCCTGTTTTGGTCACCGGAAACTTTTCGGGCTCATTGGTAGTGTACCGAGAGTGCCGGGAGGGTGCCGGAGGACCCCCGGGAGGGGTGTGACTACCAAAGGACTTCGTGGGCCCTTAGAGGAGGTGTACCAGCCCTTATTGGGCTGGCCAAGACCTTCTGGAAGGGCCCATGCGGCTAGGGATAAGAGATAAGCCTGAAAAGGATTCAAAAGGAAGAGATCCACCTCCCTTGTGGGAGGTGGACTCCTCTCTAGGTTCGGCCGAACCTCTCCTCCTTGGAGGAGGGGCCAAGGCAGCCCTCCCTCTCCCTCCTCCTATATATACCCAAGGTTTTGGGTTGATTTGAGACACGACTTCTCTCTCTCTCGGCGCAGCCCTACCCTTCCTCTTCCTCGTTCTCCGTAGCGCTTGGCGAAGCCCTGCCGGAGTCCATGTAGCTCCACCATCACCACGTCGTCGTGCTGCCGGAGCTCTCCCTCAACCTCTCCTTCCTCCTTACTGGATCAAGGTGTAGGAGACGTCATCGGGCTGCACGTGTGTTGAACGCGGAGGCGCCGTTGTTCGGCGCTTAGATCGGAGTCCACCGCGATCTGAATCGCTACGAGTACGACTCCACCAATAGCGTTCTTGTAACGCTTCCGCTTAGCGATCTTCAAAGGTATGAAGATGCAATCTCTCCCCACTCGTTGCTAGTTTCTTTATAGATAGATCTTGGTGACACGTAGGAAATTTTTTGATTTACTACTACGTCTCCCAACAGATGGTGACGTTCACCAACGACTTGTCCTCCTGAAAAGTTCGGGAGAAAAAAGTGATTGCGAAGAATGAACTGTGGTCCAAGATTCATGTTGATAATCCGTCAATAACGGAAGTGGACTTTGAAAAAATCAAGGAGAATTGCGGTAAAGAAGAAGTCAAGGCAAGGTCAGAGAAAATAAAAGCGCTCCGGTGTTGGGAGACATAGTAGTAAATCAAAAAAATTCCTACGTGTCACCAAGATCTATCTATGGAGAAACCAGCAACGAGTGGGGAGAGATTGCATCTTCATACCTTTGAACATCGCTAAGCGGAAGCGTTACAAGAACGCGGTTGGTGGAGTCGTACTCGTAGCGATTCAGATCACGATGGACTCCAATCTTAGCGCCGAACAACGGCGCCTCCGCGTTCAACACACGTACAGCCTGGTGACGTCTTCCGCGCCTTGATCCAGCAAGGAGGAGGGAGAGGTTGGGAAGAGCTCCAACAGCAGCACGACGGCATGGTAGTGGTGGAGCAGCAAGGTATTCCGGCAGGGCTTCGCCTAAGCACTGCGGAGGAGGAAGAAGAGAGGTAGGGCTGCGCCGTGGGAGAGAGAGATCAAATCGTGTCTCAAAATAGACAAAACCTCAAGTATATATAGGAGGAGGGAGAGGGAGGGCTGCCTTGTCCCCTCCTCTAAGGAGGAGAGCTTCGGCCGAAGCTAGGGAGGAGTCCACCTCCCACAAGGGAGGTGGATCTCTTCCTTTTGAATCTCCTTTAGCCTTATCTCCTTATCCCTAGCCGCATGGGCCTTTCCGGAAGGACTTGGCCAGCCCAATAAGGGCTGGTACACCTCCTCTAACAGCCCACGAAGTCCTTTGGTCGTCACACCCCTCCCGGGGGTCCTCCGGCACCCTCCCCGCACTCCCGGTACACTACCGATGAGCCCGAAAACTTTCCGGTGACCAAAACTGGACTTCCTATATATCAATCTTTACCTCCGGACCATTCCGGAGCTCCTCGTGACGTTCGGGATCTCATCTGAGACTCCAAAAAACCTTCGGTAATCACGTATACCATTTCCCTATAACCCTAGCGTCATCGAACCTTAAGTGTGTAGACCCTATGGGTTCGGGAGACACGTAGACATGACCGAGACACCTCTTAGGTCAATAACCAACAACGGGATCTGGATACCCATGTTGTCTCCCACATGCTCCACGATGATCTCATCGGATGAACCACAATGTCGGGGATTTAGTCAATCCCGTATACAATTCCCTTTGTCTACTGGTATGATACTTGCTTGAGATTCGATCGTCGGTATCCCTATACCTTGTTCAATCTCGTTACTGGCAAGTCTCTTTACTCGTTACGTAATACATCATCCCTTGGCTAACTCCTTAGTCACATTGAGCTCATTATGATGATGTCTTACCGAGTGGGCCCAGAGATACCTCTCCGTCACACGGAGTGACAAATCCTAGTCTTGATTCGTGCCAACCCAACAAACACTTTCGGAGATACCCGTAGTGCACCTTTATAGACACCCAGTTACGTTGTGATGTTTGGCACACCCAAAGCATTCCTACGGTATCCGGGAGTTGGACAATCTCATGGTCTAAGGAAACGATACTTGACATTGAAAAGCTTTAGCAGACGAACTACATGATCTTGTGCTATGCTTAGGATGGGTCTTGTCCATCACATCATTCTCCTAATGATGTGATCCCGTTATCAATGACATCCAATGTCCATGGTCATGAAACCGTGACCATCTATTGATCAACGAGCTTGCCAACTAGAGGCTCACTAGGGACATGTTGTGGTCTATGTATTCACATATGCATTATGGTTTCTGGTTAATACAATTATAACATGAACAATAGACAATTATCATGAACAAGGAAATACAATAATAATCATTTTATTATTGCCTCTAGGGCATATTTCCAACAGTCTCCCACTTGCACTAGAGTCAACAATCTAGTTACATTGTGATGAATCGAACACCCATAGCATTTTGGTGTTGATCATGTTTTGCTTGTGAGAGAGGTTTAGTCAATGGATCTATGACATTCAGATCCGTATGCACTTTACAAATATCTATATCTCCCTCCTGAATGTAATCACGGATGGAGTTGAAGTGGCGCTTGATGTGTCTTGTCTTCTTGTGAAACCTGGGCTCCTTCGCAAGGGCAATAGCTCCAGTGTTGTCACAGAACAGAGTCATCGGGCCCGACGCACTTGGAATTACTCCTAGGTCGGTGATGAACTCCTTCATTCAGACTCCTTCCTTTGCTGCTTCCGAAGTAGCTATGTACTCCGCTTCACATGTAGATGCCGCCACGACGCTTTGCTTGCTGCTGCACCAGCTGACTGCCCCTCCGTTCAAAATATACATGTATCCTATTTGCGACTTGGAGTCATCCGGATCTGTGTCGAAGCTAGCATCGACGTAACCCTTTACGACGAGCTCTTCGGCACCTCCATATACGAGAAACATGTCCTTTGTCCTTTTCAGGTACTTCAAGATATTCTTGACCGTTGTCCAGTGTTCCGCTCTGGGATCACTTTGGTACCTCCCTATCAAACTTATGGCAAGGTTCACATCAGGTCTGGTACACAGCATGGCATACATAATAGAGCCTATGGCTAAAGCATAGGGGATGACACTCATCTCTTCTCTATCTTTTGACGTGGTCGGGCATTGAGTCGTACTCAATCTCACACCCTGCAACACAGGCAAGAACCCCTTCTTGGGCTAATCCATATTGAACTTCTTCAATATATTTTCAAGGTATGTGCTTTGTGAAAGACCTATGAGGCGTCTCGATCTATCTCTATAGATCTTAATATCTAATATGTAAGCAGATTCTCCAAGTTCCTTCATTGAAAAACACTTATTCAATTAGGCCTTTACACTTTCCAAAGGTTCTATATCATTACCCATTATCAGTATGTCATCCACATATAATATGAGAAATGCTACAAAGCTCCCACTCACTTTCTTGTAAATACAGGGTTCTCCATAAACCTGTACAAACCCAAACGCTTTGATCACCTCATTAAAGCGAATGTTCCAACTCCGAGATGCTTGCACCAGCCCATAGATGGAGCGCTGGAGCTTGCATACTTTGTTAGCATCTTTAGGATCGACAAAACCTTCCGGCTGCATCATATACAGTTCTTCCTTAAGGAAGCCATTAAGGAATGTCGTTTTGACGTCCATTTGCCAGATCTCATAATCATAAAATGCGGCAATTGCTAACATGATTCGGACAGACTTTAGCATCGCTACGGGTGAGAAAGTCTCATCATAGTCAACTCCTTGAACTTGTCGATAACCCTTAGCGACAAGCCGAGCCTTATAGACGCTCACATTACCATCCGCGTCAGTCTTCTTCTTAAAGATCCATTTATTTTCAATGCCTCGCTTATCATCAGGCAAGTCCACCAAAGTCCACACTTTGTTCTCATACATGGATCCTATCTCGGATTTCATGGCTTCAAGCCATTTGTTGGAATCCGGGCCCGCCATCGCTTCTTCATAGTTCGAAGGTTCACCATTGTCTAACAACATGATCTACAGGACAGGGTTGCCATACCACTCTGGTGCGGAACGTGTCCTAGTGGACCTTCGACGTTCAATAGTAACTTGATCTGATGTTTCATGATCATCATCATTAACTTCCTCTCTAGCCGGTGTAGGCTCCACAGAAACAACTTCCTGTGTTGCGCTAATCTCCGGATCGAGCGGAGGTACAATTACCTCATCAAGTTCTATTTTCCTCCCATTTACTTCTTTCGAGAGAAACTCTATCTCGAGAAAGAATCCATTCTTAGCAACAAAGACTTTGCCTTCGGATCTGAGGTAGAAGGTATACCCAATAGTCTCTTTAGGATATCCTATGAAGACACACTTTTCCGCTTTGGGTTCGAGCTTCTCAGGTTGAAGTTTCTTCACATAAGCATCGCATCCCCAAACTTTTAGAAACGACTGCTTAGGTTTCTTTCCAAACCATAATTCATACGGTGTCGTCTCAACGGATTTTGACGGTGCCCTATTTAAAGTGAATGCGGCAGTCTCTAATGCATATCCCCAAAATGATAACGGTAAGTCGGTAAGAGAAATCATAGATCGCACCATATCCAATAGAGTACGATTACGACATTCAGACACACCATTTTGCTGAGGTGTCCAGGCAGCGTGAGTTGTGAAACAATTCCACATTTCCTTAGGTGCGTGCCAAACTCGTGACTTAAATATTCTCCGCCAGGATCAGATCATAGGCACTTTATTTTCCTATCACATTGATTCTCTACCTCACTCTGAAATTCCTTGAACCTGTCAAAGGTTTCAGACTTGTGTTTCATTAAGTAGACATACCCATATCTGCTCAAGTCATCAGTGAGGGTGAGAACATAACGGTAGACACCACGAGCCTCGACGCTCATTGGACCGCATACATCGGTATGTATTATTTCCAACCAGTCAGTTGCTCGCTCCATTGGTCCGGAGGACGGAGTCTTGGTCATCTTTCCCATGAGGCATGGTTCGCACGTGTCAAATGATTCAAAATCAAGAGACTCCAAAAGTCCATCAGCATGGAGCTTCTTGATGCGTTTGACACCAATATGACCAAGGCGGCAGTGCCACATGTAAGTGGGACTATCGTTATCAACCTTACACTTTTTGGTACTCACACTATGGACATGTGTAACATCATGTTCGAGATTCATCAAAAATAAACCATTGACCAGCGGGGCATGACCATAAAACATTTCTCTCATATAAATAGAACAACCATTATTCTCGGCTTTAAATGAGTAGCCATCTCGTATCAAGCGAGATCCAGATACAATGTTCATGCTCAAAGCTGGTACTAAATAACAATTATTAAGGTTTAAAACTAATCCCGAAGGTAGATGCAGAGGTAGCGTGCCGACGGCGATCACATCGACCTTGGAACCATTCCCGACGCGCATCGTCACCTCGTCCATCGCCAGTCTCCGCTTATTCCGCAGTTCCTGCTTGAAGTTACAAATGTGAGCAACTACACCGGTATCAAATACCCAGGAGCTACTACGAGCGCTGGTTAGGTACACATCAATAACAGGTATATCACATATACCTTTAACATTGCCGGCCTTCTTATCCGCTAAGTACTTGGGGCAGTTCCGCTTCCAGTGACCAGTACCCTTGCAATAAAAGCACTCAGTCTCAGGCTTGGGTCCATTCTTGTTCTTCTTCCCGGCAACTTGCTTACCGGGCGCGGCAACAGCTTTGCCTTCCTTCTTGAAGTTCTTCTTACCCTTGCCTTTCTTGAAACTAGTGGTCTTATTTACCATCAACACTTGATGCTCCTTTTTTATCTCGACCTCCGCTGATTTCAGCATCGAGTACAACTCAGGAATGGACTGCTCCATCCCTTGCATGTTGTAGTTCATCAAAAAGCTCTTGTAGCTAGGTGGAAGCGACTGGAGGATTCTGTCAATGACCGAGTCATCCAGGAGATTAACTCCCAGCTGAGTCAAGTGGTTGTGTAGCCCAGACATCTTGAGGATGTGATCATTGACAGAACTATTCTCCTCCATCTTACAGCTGAAGAACTTGTCGGAGACGTCATATCTCTCGACCCGGACATGAGCTTGGAAAACCAGTTTTAGTTCTTGGAACATCTCATATGCTCCGTGTTGCTCAAAAAGCTTTTGGATCCCCAGTTCTAAACTGTAAAGCATGCCACAGTGAACAAGGGAGTAATCATCGCAGCATGAATGCCAAGCATTCTTAACGTCTTGCTTTGCTGGGAGAACGGGTGCGTCACCTAGTGGTGCATCAAGAACATACAATCTTTTGGAAGCTATGAGGATGATCCTCAAGCTACGGACCCAGTCCGCATAGTTGCTTCCATCATCTTTCAGCTTGGTTTTCTCTAGGAACGCGTTGAAGTTGAGGTTGGCATTAGCGTTGGCCATTGGATCTAAAATATAGATTGTAAAGACAATTTTAGACTAAGTTCATGATAATTAAGTTCACATAATCAAATTATTTAATGAACTCCCACTTAGATAGACATCTCTCTAGTCATCCAAGTGACACATGATCCATGTCAACTAGCCCGTGTCCGATCATCACGTGAGACGGACTAGTCATCCATGGTGAACATCTCCATGTTGATCGTATCTTCTATACGACTCATGTTCGATCTTTCGGTCTTCCGTGTTCCGAGGCCATGTCTGTACATGCTAGGCTCGTCAAGTCAACCTAAGTGTTTCGCGTGTGTAAATCTGGCTTACACCCGTTGTATGCGAACGTTAGAACCTATCACACCCGATCATCACGTGGTGCATCGGAACAACGGTCCTTAGCAACGGTGCACAGTTAGGGTGAACACCTTTCTTGAAATTTTATTGAGATAACATCTTATTTACTACCGTCGTTCTAAGCAAATAAGATGTAAACATGATAAACATCACATGCAATCATTATAGTGACATGATATGGCCAATATCATCTTGCTCCTTTGATCTCCATCTTCGAGGCACCATGATCATCACTGTCACCGGCATGACACCATGATCTCCATAATCATGATCTCCATCATTGTGTCTTCATGAATTTTTCTCGACAACTATTACTTCTACTACTATGGCTAACGTTTAGCAATAAAGTAAAGTAATTACATGGCGTTTATGATTGACACGCGGGTCATACAATAAAATAAGACAACTCCTATGGCTCCTGCCGGTTGTCATACTCATTGACATGCAAGTCATGAATCCTATTACAAGAACATGATCAATCTCATACATCACAATGCATCACATCACATCCTTTTGGCCATATCACATCACAAGGCACATGCTGCAAAAACAAGTTAAACGTCTTTTAATTTGTAGTTGCAAGTTTTTACGTGGCTGCTATAGGTTTCTAGCAAGAACGTTTCTTACCTACGCCAAAACCACAACGTGATATGCCAATTGCTATTTACCCTTCATAAGGACCCTTTTCATCGAATCCAATCCGACTAAGGTGGAAGAGACAAACACCCGCTAGCCACCTTATGCAACAAGTGCATGTCAGGCGGTGGAACCGGTCTCACGTAAGCGTACGTGTAAAGTTGGTCTAGGCCGCTTCATCCCATAATACCGCCGAATCAAGATAAGACTATTAGTGGTAAGCAAATTAACAAGATCGACGCCCACAACTGCTTTGTGTTCTACTCGTGCATAGATTCTACGCATAGACCTAGCTCATGATGCCACTGTTGGGAGACGTAGTAGTAAATCAAAAAAATTCCTACATGTCACCAAGATCTATCTATGGAGAAACTAGTAACTAGTGGGGAGAGATTGCATCTTCATACCTTTGAAGATCGTAAGCGGAAGCGTTACAAGAACGCGGTTGGTGGAGTCGTACTCGTAGCGATTCAGATCGCGGTGGACTTCGATCTCAGCGCCAAACAACGGCGCCTCCGCGTTCAACACACGTACAGCCCGGTGACGTCTCCCACGCCTTGATCCAGCAAGGAGGAGGGCGAGGTTGGGAAGAGCTCCAACAGCAGCACGACGGCGTGGTGGTGGTGGAGCATCAAGGTATTCCGACAGGGCTTCGCCTAAGCACTGCGGAGGAGGAAGAAGAGAGGTAGGGCTGCACCGTGGGAGAGAGAGATCAAATCTTGTCTCAAAACAGCCAAAACCTCAAGTATATATAGGAGGAGGGAGAGGGAGGGCTGCCTTGGCCCCTCCTCCAAGGAGGAGAGCTTCGGCTGAAGCTAGGGAGGAGTCCACCTCCCACAAGGGAGGTGGATCTCTTCCTTTTGAATCTCCTTTAGCCTTATCTCCTTATCCCTAGCCGCATGGGCCTTTACGGAAGGACTTGTTCAGCCCAATAAGGGCTGGTACACCTCCTCTAACAGCCCACGAAGTCCTTTGGTCGTCACACCACTCCTGGGGGTCCTCCGGCACCCTCCCGACACTCCCGATACACTACCGATGAGCCCAAAAACTTTTCGGTGACCAAAACTGGACTTCCTATATATCAATCTTTACCTCCAGACCATTTTGGAGCTCCTCATGACGTCGAAGATATCATCCGAGACTCCGAACAACCTTCGGTAATCACGTATACCATTTCCCTATAACCCTAGCGTTATCGAACCTTAAGTGTGTAGACCCTACGGGTTCGGGAGACACGTAGACATGACCGAGACACCTCTCCGGTCAATAACCAACAGTGGGATCTGGATACCCATGTTGGCTCACACATGCTCCACGATGATCTCATCGGATGAACCACGATGTCGGGGATTCAGTCAATCCCGTATACAATTCCCTTTGTCTACCGGTATGATACTTGCCCGAGATTCGATCGTCGGTATCCCTATACCTTGTTCAATATCGTTACCGGCAAGTCTCTTTACTCGTTCCGTAATACATCATCTCGTGGCTGACTCCTTAGTCACATTGATCTCATTACGATGATGTCTTACCGAGTGGGCCCAGAGATACCTCTCCGTCACACGGAGTGACAAATCCCAGTCTCGATTCATGCCAACCCAACAGACACTTTCGAAGATACCCGTAGTGCACCTTTATAGCCACCCAGTTATGTTGTGACGTTTGGCACACCCAAAGCATTCCTACGGTATCCGGGAGTTGCACAATCTCATGATCTAAGGAAACGATACTTGACATTGAAAAGTTTTAGCAGACGAACTACACAATATTGTGCTATGCTTAGGATTGGGTCTTGTCCATCACATCATTCTCCTAATGATGTGAACCCGTTATCAATGACATCTAATGTCCATGGTCATGAAACCGTGACCATATATTGATCAACGAGCCAGCCAACTAGAGGCTCACTAGGGACATGTTGTGGTCTATGTATTCACACATGCATTACAGTTTCTGGTTAATACAATTATAACATGAACAATGGACAATTATCATGAACAAGGAAATACAATAATAACCATTTTATTATTGCCTCTAGGGCATATTTCCAACATCCAGGCCAGGAACACGCCTCCCCACCGCCTCGGAAGCCGTGGTTACGAGGGGAAGAGGCACGTATAGGCCAAGGAGGACGCCGAACGTGAAAGTCACGGAATCCCAGACCCCTTGGCGGAGTTCACCGACCCGCTGGAGCATGACTGGATCAGGGCCCGGTACAAGTGGGACAAAGTCAACAAGATCTTTTACACGGACCCGAACACGAGGGAGTTCATGAGATTTCTGGTAATTGTTATATTAACACATTATCATATTAGCTTCCAATCAGTTCGACTACAATTTTTGTCACATTAGTAAACCATCCATGTCCCTTTTGCAGAAAGAGCAGCACCAAAAGGCAGCCAAAAGCGACGAGTCATCACAGTCGTCGGCGAGACCCAAGTGGGACGCCCCATTCAACCGGGCCTTGAACATACTGAAAAAGGTCCCGGTGGACAAGCCGCCGTCCTATGGACGTGTGCACGGTGTCAGAGATGGCACCTCGTGGAAGACGTGCCACCGCGAGGAGCCAAAGGAAAGAAGGAAGAAACGGTCGGTCATCACTCAGCAGACCATCGATGAGAAGATCGCGATTGTGGTCAATAAGACCAAAGCTGAGACCAAAGAAGAGTTGCGCGGGGCCGTCAATGCAGCGGTCACTGACGCGATGGTCAGATTGATTTTGGCACTTTTTGATTTCACGAAGAACTATCCAAATGCACGGCCAAAGGACTTTCCCCTTCCCAGCTTTGTCTGGAGCAATTCGGCGAACACCACAGCACCGGCACCTGCTCAAGCAACCGCAAAAGGTCCCGCTCCTGTTCATAGCAGCACGACCTTTGTCTCTTGCATGCTCGGTGGGCCTTCATCGCTGGCTGAGCTCGACGCCCTCACGGTAATTACGCGGCATACCCTTTTCACTATCATGTCTATAGTCTTCCATTTCAGTTGCCTTTCGGATGTTTGACGTCGCAGACATGTCTTATTCGTAGGCCAACGATACCCCGTGCACCCTACTGTATGACATCAAGGGCCAGAAGGTGGCCGTGGGAAAGGCAACGATCGTGAAGCCGAAGGACCGCATGTTCCACAACCGAGAGATGCCTGATGGCGTCTTCAAGGTTAACGTGGCCAGTGTCTTAGCGGGCTTCGAGGATTTGCCTCCTCCAGTACCAGCCGATGACGACAAGACCCCCCCCCCCAGGATTGGCACATGCAAGAGCTGGTTCTTGACTTGGCTGAAGTCTCTTCTTTGTCTCAAGGCGCCCAGTATCACGTGAACGCCACCTTCTCAAGAAGGTATGAACACCACCCCACCTACCACATTACCAGCACCTGTCATGGCGGGTGGTAGCGGACGACGCGAGGGAGAGCCTCCATTAGTGCCAGATCATGTCGCCCCCGCTGTCAAAGAAGCAAATGTTGATGACATGGAGGAGGAGGAGGATGACCCAGACAAGTATTTCAATACCGCCTACGATGATGGAAGGTTGATGGCTCAGGACGACAAAGACTCAGGCTATGAGCATGGAGATGATGACTTGATGCTGCCTGATTTGCCAGAGCCGGAACATCCTAAGGCGGAATGCAAAAAGTTTCTCTTCAAGCAATCCTCGCAGGAGACGCCTCCAGATGCCACCTCTACCCAGCAACCCCCCGAGGCCCGTCCAATGTTTAGCCCAACGACACTTGGGGTGGTTAGGGAAGGTATGTTGGGCTCACTACCGCTGCCACCCACCAAAAAGCCAAGGAGGAGACCGAAAAAGAAAGGCCCTAAAGGCGCCAGAGCTGCTTCAAGCAGCCAGCCGCCTCTGAAGCCCCGGGTGGTAGATAGAATACGTGTCGAAGGTAAGAATCGTTTCCATGTCGCCAGCGAGCCGATCCTACCCCCCAAAGCGCTAGATAACATACTGAACAATGATCTAAGGAGACTCCATGAAGATGTGTTGGCCAGAGAAAAAAGCCTTCTGATCGTGGAAAAACCAGGATACCCGCTTTATGCGGCTCGGGTGCCAGGTGGGAAGTTGTACGTCGACACCTGGCCCGGAATCAGTTCATCCTGCGATTCGACTACATCTACAACATGTTCCACATGACCAAGCTGGATTTCCAGTTCATCCGCATGTATGCAATGTATCTCAACTACTTCATCAAGATCGAGAACATACGATATATCTGCGTCGCAGACCCGTTCTATATGCACGAGAGCTACTTGGCAGTTTGCAAAAAGCATCGTGACTATGCGAGCAAGTACCTCGCATGCAGATTCATGATCGCTAATAAGGACAAGGAAGCGATTCTCCTGCCTTATCATCCCACGTAAGTCATCCGCGCATATCCTTTCGTAAGTGTCGTTAATCATTCCTTTGCAAGCATGGAGGCTAATTAGAGGTGTGTACTTCATTTGCGCAGTGGGGGTGGCGTCGTGCTCATCGTTCTGTATCTAGAATACTCCCATGCTATATACTTGGACTCATCGAAGAACATCAAGAAAAAGGATTATATGCACGTAAAGAGAGTTCTTAATAGTGCCATGTTTACCTTCAGCATGTCTGGTGGATATATAAAGGTGAAAAGGAACAGGAAGGATGGGCTGGTTTTCCGCCATAAGACCGACTTCTGCTGCATCCAGCAACCGCACACCAGTCAGGCTGATGGATTCTACCTCATGTATCACCTGCTCGAGTACAGAAGGGATAATCAACGCCTTCGCATGTCACCTAGTACCGAAGATGCCAAGATTGTCAGCTGGGCCACAAGCATAGGACAGACACCGGATCATCGACTCCGAGCTGAGTTTTATCACGTACAGTGTGAACTTGCCCAAGTGATGATGAAGCAGGTCCTCGAACCAACAGGGATGTTCTACCATGGGCCAACAATGACGCGGGATGATGTCCGAGCACTGTTACTCGCTCAGCGTCTGGACCTTAAGCCTTTCACGAAGCTCGGGTGCTTCATCCCTGACTATGAAGATTGGACCGCCGACATGGAGGACTGATCGCTCTTGCTAGTTAATTAGTTTGGGTATATATGAGGAACTTCGTCACTTATGTTTACTATAAGTTGCCTGTATTTTGCTAATTATGCCTTTTTATTTTCTTAAGTATATTATGTTGCATATTATCGTTTAATTGATCAACTGTCGATACAGGTACATAGATCAGAGATGGTGAAGAACTGGCACATCGTGTTCGTTGGGAGGGTTCCAGGAGTCTACGACCATTAGCCACACGCTCAGGCCCAGGTGTACAGGTACCCGTGTGCTAGCCACAGAGGGTTTGACAGCAGAGCCGAAGCGGAAAGTAGTTACTTGAGGTGGACACTCCGGCATGAGCGGGTGCGGGACCGCTGGTGCCTCAAGTACTACATAGTCGCGCTCTTGCTCATGCTGATCGCTCTTCTCCTCTACATCATGGTTTAGATAGAGATGATGAAAACTTGCGTTTGTGCCATGACCATGCATTTGCACTTATTCGAGACATGACATGATCACTCTTGTGTATCGCTATTTTCGAGATGTGATGGTATTTGTGTTAAATGATGATGATGGTATGACGAGAGTACTGTATGTCTATGATATGATGATAATAGTGTATGTTTAGTATGATCTGATGAAACTACTGTATAGATCATGTATAAATACATCACAAATACGTAGAGGGTGTAAATCTGTGAAAGCAAGAATGCTAGCAGTAGCGCTGAAAATCATCTAATAGCAGCGCTGGATTAGCAGCAGCGCTTCGTTCGTTCAAACGCTACAGATAGTTAGCAGTAGCGATGGCCTGGCAAGCGCTACTGTTAACAACACATAGTAGTAGCGCTTGCCAGGCCATCGCTACTGCTAAAACTTAGCTGTTGCGCGATAACAGTAGCGCTGGACCCAACGCACTACTACGCATATTTCGAGCGCTACTATTAGGGTTTTCCCTAGTAGTGATGCTCTCGTGTTACCTTACCTACTTATTACTGTGAACTTGAATCTGGTCCACACATATTATGCGTCTTCCCTTAGTCTGAATATATTTCAATGGTTAGCACACCACTGGCTTATGCCTCTTCCCTTAGTTTGAATATATTTCAGTGGTTCGCACACCACTGGCTTATGCGTCCTCCCTTAGCCTGAATCACCCATTCACCTTCATTACAACTCCATTACTTGTAGGCATGAGAGCCATCGGGAATATTACAATGGTATCATCAGAGGCAAAATGGAAGGATCTGAGGCTACCAATTTCGTCATATCACATCTATCTTGAGAAAATGGAACATGTCGGGCTCCCATTCTCCACACACGTAGAGGGCGAGGAAAGATGATGATGCACAAGGGGAAGTACAAGGTACCAAATTTTAAGAGCCATGCTAGAACCAAGGGTGGACGTTGTACTTGTAGTGCATCTTTGGCAACAAGGCGTGGCGAGATTTGTTGGTGGCCATTGGGCAGATGTCGCGGCTGCCACCCTCGCAGCCGACGGGTGGCTGGCTCGCAGTGCCTTCATGGACGTGACACCGGCTGGATGCATCCGTAGGAGGGCTAGGGGCGATGCCCGGTGGCGGTCATGCCCTCCCCTAGGATAATCTAGAGCCAAAAGTAAAGACGGTGGAGCTAGTGGAGGCATGTGGTGGTGTGGTCTTGTGTTGATCAACCATTAGTTGCCACTTATGAGTTATGAGGATGATTCGAGGCTGCCGAAGTGTCCCAAACTCGTGATTTTGAATCTCGTGTCTTCCTCTCTTGTCAAAGATTTTTTCGTGTTTGTGACTACGAGCTCTCGTTGTTCAGTGCCCTTTGGTGTCGTTCAGGACCGTGCATGTTAGCTGCTAATGGGATCGTAGCAAGTGGAGGAGACGACATATGATGACTTCGATTGGGTGGTGCTTCTCAAGCACCTAGTCTCGAGTTTTGGGGTTAAAACCCTAGGTCTGTCCCTAGTTCATTATACTTGGAAACGATGGTGCTTTTGAGCCATTACCCTGTTGGCGCATTGCCCGGAGTTTGCTCGGGCTAGATCTTCAGGGTGAAAACCCACGATCCAACAGTGGTTGGATTCGACGATGGCGGCGTTTGCAAGTCGTTCCCTTCCTGGAGACATTGCTTGTGGAGAACCTTTCTAATGGTTCTTGTGTTGTCAAGGGTTACTTGGTGTCGAAGGTCGTCAGTGTATATCTCCGATCGTTGTTTTGATCACTTCATGGTTTTATTTTTCCTTTTCTTCCTCCGCCTGGCATAGCTTCGGTCTTTTATGACTTTGCTATCTACTTGGGTGATTTCTCTTTTGTGTGTGTGTGTGTGTTACTATTGGTTGTATGTATCTTAGTTATACAAAAGACGGATGTATTCATTATGTTTGTAACCCCTTAATTCTTCATTATGAATCTATTAAAACGCCATTTTTCGAAAAAGAGTGTTTTAATAGATTCATAATGAAGCAAAAAGCAGATACCTAGAGCAGAAGGCCACTACATGGCCAATGAAATAAAATTATAAAATGAAACACGCCAATAGTCCATTAACTCAAACTGGTTGTACGTTTTAGGCTAACAACTTAGAAAGTGGTTAATTCAGGTCGTAAACTCGTTTATTTTAATAAATAAGGCCAAAATCAATTTGGGAGGGAAAAGCCGCCCATGTGGATTTGTGCACATTTTTCAAATTTTTGAAGTTTTCTTTTAAATGCAAGATCATCTTTTAAATCCGTTAACATTTTTTAAACTCGACAGACATTTTCCAAATTTGTGAAGAAAAAATGTGATTTTTTTCATTTAGTTTTTTTTCAAATTCATGAACTTTTTAAAACTCCCTAAAAAAATAAACATTTTTCATTCCCAAAACAAATGGTTAAAGTTTTTAAATTCATGAACAATTTTCTAACTCAACTATATTTTTTATTTCCACTCAAAAATCAGATTGATGAACTTTCTCCAATCCTTCAGCTTTTTTCAAATTCATAAAACCTTTTAAAAATCGACAAACAATTTTTCTAAACCTGCTTACATTTTTTAAAATCTGTGAACGCTTATAGAAAATCACCAACAATTTCAAATTTAGAAACCTTATTTTTTAATTTCATGAAATTTTAAAAATGATATGAACAGTTTTCACTTAGAAAACCAGTCAGCTTGTTTCTAAGAACAACATACCTATACTATAGGAAAACACGAGCGAAAGAAATGAGCAAGAAGTGGGGGCCATCTAGCAAGTGTTAATGGGCTGGCCCATGCGGATGACACACAAGGCACTGGTTCCCCAAGTTGCGGTGAGCAATTAACCAGTGGTGCATCCGGAGCGTGCCAACTGCCAACTGCCAAGTGGATTCCTACATGGTTCACTTTTTTTGTCCTGGGAGCGTGCCAACTGCCAAGTGGTGCATCCGGACGCTGTCACGTGTTGCATGTTGAGTGCTTCCTCTGGATTTTATTGTTATTTATTTTGTTGCATGCGTTTTTGAGTTTTAGATTGTTTTTTGTTTTTGTTTTTTGAGTTTTCAGTGGCTAATTTTTCCTACGTTTGGGGGGTGCTTTTTTTGCTGTGAAGCACAATTGTGTTTCTTGGAGAAAAAAATGTGCTTATACGAGAACCAAAGTTGTGATTTTTATGGAAAAGAAACATATTTGTTTCCACAAAAAACATAACATGTGCTTCCATCATAAGCTATGGATATGCTTTCATGAGAAGCACAACTCTGCTTCCATGAGAAATACATATTTACTTCCGCGAGAAACACAGCTTCTCATAGAAGCACATGCTGTGCTTTTTGAAAGCACATTCGTAGAAGCACATCCTTGATAATGTGAGCAATACGACCTATGCTTCTCAGGAAAAAAAAACTGCAACCATGCTTCTCGACTTTGGTTTTTTTCTGGCTGTTTAAGTATACCTTTTTTCTGTTCCATTTTTTTGGTTTGCCTTTCCTCGGATTTTTATTTCTGTATTCTTTTTTATGGTTTTTCTTGGCTTTTATGGGTTTTTTTCAAAAATGATCC
The DNA here is from genome assembly GCA_022496015.1 of Hordeum marinum. Lineage (NCBI taxonomy): Eukaryota > Viridiplantae > Streptophyta > Magnoliopsida > Poales > Poaceae > Hordeum > Hordeum marinum. The sequence goes on from CM039676.1 coordinate 1,607,679, forward strand.
AAATTTATTAACATGGGATCTAATTTGAAAGATCATGACGTGAGCATTTCACAGGTAAAAGTGGCTAAGTATTTGGACGCACGGTTCAAGAGATAAAATATACTAAATAAACCAATCTTAGGAAGAAGGGAAAACTTTCCTGTTGCGACAAGTGATGTGCATACAATATGCGAGTTGTTAGCATTTGGAAGGTGGGGAGTGATCTTTGCTAGTGGCGCTTTAAGCGCCAAGTGGATAACTCTTTGTTCTATACCTCGCTTATAGGGACGTGAGCCACGTGCTCGCCTATACCGCACTGATCATGGGCCTAGCCCAATAATGTTATTCTTTGGAAAAGACATCAGTATTTCAGCGGGAGATTCAGTATGTTTCCTTTTTTTTCCTTGGTTCTTCATACTTTTAGATAACAACCATCAATGCAATTTAGAGACATTTAAAACTTGATCAGAAGTTTAGAAATATGTTTGTTACATTTTAGTAAATGTTTATACAATGTGAGAGATGGTAATTGTTTTAGGATATCCAATCATTAAAAAATATTGTTACATCTAAAAAAATTATTCACACATTTCAAAAGGAGTTTGTAAAATGTAAAAAAAACATGTAATTTTGAAAAAGGTTTGTTCCATGAAAAAAGATTTTTATTTCATTTTAAAAAGAATGTCCGCACATTTAAAAAATATGTTTGTGATATTTATTAAAAATTCTCATACAATATAAACATTTCCCCACATAAATTTTAGAAACGTTGGGTATCATTAAGAAACATAATTTTTGCATGTTTTAAAAAATGTTAATGGTATTTATGAAAAATGTTCAATGTGTGTTAAGAAAAATACGCATCGTATATCCAAAAAATGTTCAATGTGCATTTACCAAATGTTCAACATGTATTTTGGAAAAATGTTCAACGTGTATTTGAAAAGTATTCAACCAATATAAGATAATGTTCAACGTATATTTTGAAAAATGTTCACATGTATTTGAACAATGAAGGAAAAAAAGAAAAAGAAACAGAAAAAAAAACACGAAAAAACGATGATAACTAATGAAAACAAAAGAAAAACTGAACCTAGAAAACCAACCACCGAAAAAACCAGCGTAAAGCCAGATTGGAGAAGAAATCGCTTGTAAGCCATTATTGTTGTTCCGGTACCGGAACAATTGTTGTTCTCGTCTTCCTGGCCACGACCAAATTTTAGGTGCTAGTGGCGCGTTTGACATATATCTTGCAGTAAGCATGCTTGGCTTGAAGCAATTTAAGGATGGATGACCGAATGAGAAGTTCATACACACAATTAAGGACAAAGTACAAAAGGAAAACTATTGTTGGTCTGTGAGACCAGTCTAGATCACGCCAAACTTATCGGATGAGAACAGGTGGTTGTGGCCCGGGCATGTGTGACTTCATAAATAACGTTGGAGTTGAGGGCAACTCCAACACAGTTCAACAGAATGGATCTCACGCAACATTTGCCAACACGTCTGGACGTGTCCATGGATAGAGACAGGGGACTCTATCCAAGTGTAATTACCAAATATTCCCCCCTTTTCCTTGGAAAAATATGAAACAAAACTAAACAAATGTCCGCCTTGATATAACCTTACTTTAACAAATGTCTCTAAATAAATAGCAATCCAACCATACAATTTAAATCCAAGAGCATCGGATGTTCAGCAAGTTTATAAAATTAATCGATCCTAGAACCACAAGAATCGGTGCCAAAGACCTCATTTTTTCACTCCTCGAAAGTCGAAAGTGGCCTTCATCTCAAGCTTCCTCTCCTTTGGTATGAACGACGGATGATCCAGGATGTAGAACAATGGTCCATCATTCAGGATGCAATCAAGGCGGGACTATCCGTTGTGGCGCTTAGCCGCCCCGCAAAATAGAACTCATATGGCTGTTGCGGTCATCCCGCGAACTCATAGTCTGATCGTATGGTTTGGTTTGTGGGGCCACCTGATGGCCTTTGTATCCCTTTAAACCGGTAAAAGCGATACATATCACCATCCCATGAGTTGCACACTTGCACCTGGCTTTCTTCAGTACAATAGGTTTTTTTTTTTGAACAATCCAAATTTTATTCCTTAAATAATAGCCATGTCATTTACAATCTGAGAAAGAATAAAGTCAGGGGCATCCCCTCCTAATAATCTGACAAAATTAAACTAAAGCAATGCTTAGTTAGGCTATCTGCTACTAGATTTGCTTCCATGTACAGTGAACGAACGCAATATCAAAGAACTCTGTGCCTCGAAGCATCAAGATCCATATAAGCTTCCGTGTTCGCAATTGCCTCCAAAGCATTCATGCTATCGGATTCCAATATGATCTTGATACAACCAATATTAGAAAACAAAATTGGTTTTATGTTGAATGGAAACCAAACAACCACGGAAACACACACGAATTCAGCAATAGAAACACATACATAAACAATGAACTCAAAGTATTTCACTTTACTAGTAAGATGCCCATGCTATGCTACGGAACAACATGAAGGTAGAGCTGAAAGTAATTTAGCTGCATTCAATTATTCAAAAAATTCATTCAAGACCTTCTAAATTGACAAAATAAACAATACGTTATTCCTTTTCTTATCACATGTATTAATGGACTTTTCTACTAATACTACTATATACTATACACAATATTGTTCTACTTTGCAAGGTAGGCCAAAACACCAACGATATGTTTTCTTGTTGCATCTGACATCATCCTTTTTATCTTTGTCCTATGTTTGTAACGTGGAAGCTTAGAGTTGTAGTCCGTTCGAGTCAACATTTTATATCTCCCCACATGCTATTGTATCCCATTTAAAATACTATGCCACATTGAGAACATTTTTTAAAAGGTCATGTTGATAAAGGGCTTTTTAACACATGATACTATTCATCCCAAAAGTACACGAATTTGTTCTTTTTTCACAGATCGCGTCTCAAGGTATTTCATCCTGATTTTTTGCACACATATACAATTCATCCTTGTGTAGTTGCATATATATTTTTTAGATTTTTTTAAAACCGAAAAGTTTGGATTTTTATTTTTTCAAAAATAAAGGGCTCTATGAAGGCCGAGCTTCAAAACGCCTTACTCCATCTAACGATCTTGGCAAGCTAACAAACTAACAGAAACAAGGAAGATCCAGGCGTGGACATGTATACGCTACCGGTCTGTTGTACTATTCAGCTAACAGAAACCTAAAACAAAGCTTGCATGCAACAGGTTATATACTTCAGACTTTAGACTTTAGACTCCAGCGTCTTGCGGTGCTTGTACCGGCGCCACGCGAGTTGCACGGCCAAGGCGGCGCATGGCCCAGGCAAGGTCCAGCTACTCGCCGTGGCCGCGCGTCTCCAAGCGCCGTGGTTGACCACCTCCTTGACTCCTCGAAAATGCAGGACGTGGGCGAAGAAGCTCCCCTGCTTGCCGGAGGCAGGGCCGAGTGTGGATGAAGAGCACAGTTCCGGCAATGGCGACCTCCACAGCTGCACGCACGGGCACACCTCTGCACCTAAACTGCATGGCATCTCGTTCCCCGAGGGCACACACGGTCGCCAAGCGACCATGCTGCTCGTGGTCAGGGCGTCCGCGACGTCGACCGAGGCCGCCGCCGTGGTGCTTCTCTTCCTCCATGACCATGTCCACGTCCACGAGCACGCCTCCTGGACGCTTCGGTGTTCTGCCTGCACGACCAAATTCCCCGCTCTATCGCCGCCGCCGCATCCTGGGCCTACCTAGTATTGACCATCACTGTCGAGGCCGGCAAGCCAGCCCGGGCCAGAGAGTTGGCCGTTTCGTGCCGCATATTGGGATTCGCCACAGCACCGAGCGAAGCCCCGCCCCGTTCATCGTCAGTGATCTTTTGGCTGCTTGGTCCGATTTCGGCTCGGGCTCAACCTGCTGCGGAGTAAGGGCTTAGCTGTCACCGCTCTCTACAGGAGGATAGCGGCGGAGGAGCGCCTTTGATTGTACAGCAGGCCTGAGCCTGGCGATTGGGGAAGAGTGGGGCTGTGCCGTTGCGGGGGTCGAGTGGAAGATTTTTTTTAGGGCGGAAGGGATTGTGGGGAAGAACGTGGGGTGGAGATTGCCATTATTTTAATTTGATGGGTCCATCGTATAGGAGAAGGAGAGTGAGTGAATCCACCACCAACTCAAATCTTTATAAGTAGGAAAGATTTGGTTTGGTTGGTCTGGTGAGCGGTTTAAAATTGCCCTCACCCACTCCCATCTTCCAAAAATGGTCCAGCAGAACAATTTTTGTGACCTCCAGTGCTATTTACTGTTACTAAAATATCACTGCCGCTGCTTTGTGAAATTTCACGGAAGCACTACGCCAATAAGTCTGTCAGGAAGCTGAAGCCTCCCCATTCGTTACGTACCCAAGAAATAGCTAAATGCATCAGTATGGCATTTGCTTCTTTTTTCATCATGTCAGACGAAATTCCCACAAAGTTTCCGCCGACCACATCGGACGTTGAAGTACACTTTCAGAGAACTGCTGGTTCTTAAGAAATAAGAGGGGCCAACATTTCTCTAATATCATCAAGGAGCAAAAGGATGTCCCCAGCTGACGGTGGTATCTTGAATTCTACGTCAGTAAGTCGTTAGGGGCGGTCGGTTTCAAAGGAACCTTAGTTAGATTCAGTGGACTCTGCATAAGCAGCAGCAAGTGGACCGGGATACCCTACTACTGCTCGTTCACCTTTTCAGCTTCATCTTGTTTCTAGAATTCAAGACTAGATCACCAGCACCAGCACCAGGATCAGGCTCTTTGTTTCATGGCCATCACCTTGACATTTGCGTGAAAAAGATCTTGCTTGGCCATCATCATATGGATCAGGTTCAACTTATGTGCGTTGTACAATAATTACATCTCTCTTTCATAGATGTAACAATTCTGTCATGGGAGATCTTTGAATTCTCCCGACAAAGCAGGCCCCGGACAACACAGGCACTTGCTAGCGAGCTTGTGACCAAAAACATCAGCGTCAGATTCTGAACCAATTCATCTTCAAAAATTTTGCAGCAGGACCGCTTGACTTGGTCCGGTCCTCATTCAGCTGAACAGATAATGAATGTGTCTTGAGAATCACGGAAAATAAGACTGAAGAGATAACAACCAAACAGGAAATCAGAAGTACAAATAGAAACCTGCTTATTAAGAGCAAAAGACTGGCATCATGGTCAGAGTGCCTGAAATAAATGAAAATGATACGGATGAAAACATGTATATAAGGCCGTAATTCTAGCGAAAAACATGATATGCAGAAGGGATATCCTCTCCCATGTTGTACATGAATATTGTGACACACAATATGTTTACATAAAGTAGAATTTTCTATACTCAACCTATTCCTTACTGAAGCATATTCTGTTCGAAATCATATCTGCAAGAGTATTTATATATATGCAGGGGGGGGGGGGGGGGGGACACTATTTGAAGCCTCGTGTACACTTTGGACTACATAGACATATGCTACTGGTGTCATTTCAGCCAGGATTCCAACTCGAAAATTATGCCGAAGAAACTTCACAAACAAACTTGCTGCATCAAGATTATTACCTTCTTCACGATCCTGGTTATGCTAGGGTCACAGGAAAGCATGTGCACTCTTTTCAGATTCTCCGAAGGTGGTCGGTTCAGCTGGCACCCAACAAAGGCAAGCACAACACTGAAATCCAAGATGCCATGATTGGTTTATACAGCCGATGTGGTCTCTTCATCATATCCACCCACAACTTTCAGATCTGACATCTTCCTACTCGCAGAACTGCAGAAACTGCTGCAGTTTGATTAGGTACAGTTTGAAAGCAATTATTTAACCCATAGCTATAGCTAGCATCTTGTCTAAGTATGCCAATAGTAACATATTTTGTTACAATGATTGCTGACCATATACAATTGACATTACAACACCTAAAATTGACATTAGCAACTGCAAGCTTGCCTCCTTTATTCCTTCCTCTCCACAATACAACTTTCAGAAAATTGCTGAAATTAACAAAGACTACTAACATCGACTAACTATTATTACATTAAAGTTGGAGCATCTGATTGTTCCGTTATAGCTGCAAGCAATCTTGGCATTGGGGGCACATCAATCTCTTGTTGACCCTCGAGAACCCGGACCACTTCACCCATTGTCGGCCGATCCAACTCATTATCTTGGATGCACCAACATGCAACTTTGCAAACCCTTTCAGCCTCTTCCAAGTTGAAGTCACCATGTAACTGTGGATCCACCAAACTCTTCAAATCTCCGTCGTGAAGCTTGCTGATGGCTTGAACAGGGAAATATTTAACATTCTGGTTACTGCTGCTGCTAGTGTTGTATGATTCTTCAGGTGAGGAATTCCTTCTTCCAGATATGATTTCCAACAGAACCATGCCGAAGCCGTAAACGTCAACCTTCGGTGTGATTGCCACTCCGGTAAGCCACTCTGGGGCAAGATAACCTGCAGTTCCTCTGAATGAAGTCAGAATTCTGCTGAAATCCCTTCCCACAAACGCTGCCAGCCCAAAGTCTGCAACTTTAGGAACAAATGTTGCATCCAGAAGTATGTTCTCCGGCTTAATATCGCAGTGTATGATGCACTCACGACAACTCTGGTGCAAGTATGATAATCCTCTAGCAACTCCTAGGGTTATCTGATATCTGGTGTTCCAACTTAGGACGGCAGCATCAACATTGCTCTTTTTAAATAGATGACCATCAAGAGACCCATTAAACATGTGTTCATACACAAGTAATCTGTGGCTGCCTTCACAGCAGAAACCAATCAATTTGACTAGGTTTATGTGTTGGATCAGTCCAATTGAGCTCACCTCAGCCCTGAATTGCTTTTCTCCTTGACGGTCACCATCAAGCTTTTTCACTGCTATAGTAATCGTCAAGTCACTTAAAATTCCCTTGTATACAGAACCAAAACCACCACCTCCAAGCTTTTCTGAGAAATATTTAGTAGCACTAACTAAGTCAGTGTATCTGAAGGCTATAATTCCACCAGCACTACCTTGATTGCCGTAAAAAGGCAAACCACACCACTTGAATTTGTTCCTCCAAACCAGTAACAACAGCACAAACATTAGTAACCCAAAACCAATAATACTTGCAGCCGCAGTAATAACTCCAACATTTGGCTTTCTTTTGTTTTTTCTGGAACCTGGAAGCAAATCTTTGGCGGCAAGGCGAAGGTAAAGAACATCTTCAGAATTATTATCATTGCCATCATTCAGATTTACACTAAGCAATTCCCCGTGCCAGACAAAACATCTGCTATTGTTATAGGAATAAGCAGTGCAGGAGCAGGAACCGAGACATGCTTCTTCACATTTGCTCTGAGTGGTAGCAACATCTATTATTTGCGGGTTGTAGGGCAATTGAACTTGAGCCATGGGGTGGAACATGTCTGATGAACTTGACATGTTTTTGTTGTTACCACTAGTGCTGCAATGTAAAGGTGTGTTTCTAATGCACCCTCCTGTTCGATCCTCAAACTCCCAATCCTGCGGTGACTTAAGGGAGAAGCTCTCCATACAGTCACAGAATGGACGTGCATTGCCGTTGCAGACCGTGAAAGGTCCGCACGTAGCAGGCGGGCTGCAGGGATCTGCAGGCTCGGAATATATGGTTTGCCAAGACTGGTTGGCTTGTGACCACATATTCAACTTGACCTGACCAGAGATGTCTAGTAAGACAAACATGGAAGTTGATGATCCATCCAGTAAGGTGTATGTGTAGTACTCCTCTTGGTTGTTATCAACATATATTGGGTTAATCAAACCTTTGGTCCGAGGATTCAAATCTAGTAATGACTTGAGTATTGGTATCAAAGATGATGATCCCGTGGTTGCATAAGTCAGATACTTTACCAGGGGGTTGTTGCGGCGCATGAGGACGATCCCGCTGGTGTCTTTTAGTTCAATGCTATATGAGCCAAGACCCAGATCAATGAGGCTCTTTTTTGATATGTACTGGAGACTGAAACCAGTGACCTTGTTCCGGCCCAACTTGGCGCCAGGAAGCCCGATATCTGTTGGGTAGTCAAAGCTCTGCCACAACATCTCTTGGCTATTTGCTAGTAGGGCAAGGTTTCCACTGTTCAAGAGAACAGCGGCACTAGAGGTGGTGGTGTTTATGCGACTGGTTTTCCTATTGACAATGTGAGTGGACCAAACAACAGATTCAGTTTTGGCGGCATGGTTTACGATGACAAGATTGCCATCGCTTGACATCTTGAGCTGTGTTAGGTTCACACTGGGGTTGGTGATGGGTCGGTCCCTATTAGCAACCCACACGGTAGTGAAAACTGTTATCTTGTTGAACCATATGCCAAGGTACCAGCTGGAGGTGGCATTGTAGGATGACTTACTGATGTTGCTTGCTGCTGGCTGGAAGAAGCCGAGGGCAAACTTGCCATTTCTTGAGACGAGCTTGCCACCGACGGCGAGAGCTTGGCCTGCCGTGAGAGAGTCTTCATATGCAGCTGCAGAGAAGCACCAAAGAGGAGTGTGCAAGAGGAGAAGCCCGAGTAGTATGTAGAGGGGAGGCATGCTGAAAAAGAGTGAATAATTTAGAGAGCAAGAGTGGATGTATATATAGAATGGAAGGACAAGTGTTCAGCTGGCTGAAGCTGACGGGGAAGTCGTCTTGTGGTCAATTAAGTTCACATTGGGACAGAATTGCCTTAAAAACAATGCAGTGCTACCATAATTGCAAGGCAGGACTTTCGATGGACCATGGTCAGGTCAATCACGAGGCCTCCATCAAGCTCACTATTCACCAATCAATGAGCCTTAAACCAGGAAATGTACCTCACATATTAGAGGGATATCTTCGAATACAACCTTTCAAATCCCACAACATATTTGCTTCAATGCATGGTCCAACATTACAAATGCAAATTCAGGGCATATCAACACAAAAAGATCAACAAAAGGTCCCTCCCTAAAAAAATGCCAGCACAGAAATACAACGATGTTGAGCTGAAGTCGGCAAACTTAAAACATAAAAGAGAGAACTAGAGAAAGAGCACAAATTAACCAAAAGGGGTGGTGCTAGTGCCAATATCAGGGTCACACCTTCAGTACTTAAATTCAGCTTATGCTTAGACAGGCTTTGGGTCCGTCCTGGGCTAGCAGAGTAGGATAACTGTACCTTAGCTTGTCTACGAGGACTTAGCATAGTCATTGGTCAAGAAAATCACGACGACTTAGCATGGTCATTGGTCAAGTCAATCACGCGGCTTCCAGCAAGCTTACCATTCACCAACCCTCATGGGCAATGGCTTCCATGAGCATGACAGGCTGGCATAATAGGGGAAATGGAAACACCCAGAACAACAAATAATAGAACTCTGTTTTTGAAGGTAGAAAAAAAAAAACATCGATATAATGGTAGACGTAATTTGGCAATGTCGGTAAATCATAAATAAGTAACAGCAAGGGAGCTTCCTTCTATATCTCCTACAACTGGAAGTATATGCGTCAAGAACCCTCATGGCAAGCTATTTGTCAAAAGGTCAGCCAACAAGGCAATGGCTTGAATGATTATAGTATTGACCTAAACCAGAAAAAAATACCTCTCTTATAGGAGGGTTATATTCTACAAATACAAATTCCACATGTACAAAAGCTCCCTAGAAACAAAAACAAAAGTGTGACCACAAAAATACAACAAATGATGTAAGCTAGAGTTGGCAAACATAGAACACACATGAGCTACAGAAGTTTCAGAGTGAAGCCTTCTCTTGTTCAACCCCTGTTACACTGGTTGCTTCATCCTTTTGTTTGAGCCCCCTTGTTTAAAACCCTCCGTTTTCTTTACTTTTTCTTTTTCGCCTGAGGGGGCGTAACCACACTGTAGGGGGCGGCTTCCCCTATGGTATTCCAGTCAAAAGAAGAAGAAGAAAAAGGAACGGTGGTACTAGTGGCGATATCAGAGTGCCAGACCCATCTCTTCAGGACTTATATTTAACTTCTATCTAGACAAGCTATGGCACCATGGTGGCATGGTCCATCACAGATATAAGATTCATCGATCCATCTCATTAGGTCCGTCAATCACATGGCTACTGTGAGGGCGGTCAATTCTCCCTCTCGGTGAACTTGTAAGTGCGGAAGGTCAGAAGAAAGCACCTAACAGGCAAGCTTTTTTTATAGCATTGCCATGTTCAGGATAAAGGAAATACAGCATACATCGATATCAGAAAGCAGAGCACCCATAGAATATGGTGCCTCTTATTTTATATTGGCAGAACAGAAAAAGTGGCAACACATGGAAAAGCAAGTAATATACAGATCTTTTCTAGAGAAGAAGAAAAATCAACAATCTAATCTAATGTTCACCACAACCCTCAGCGACGTACTTTGGCAATCTCAGTCGACATAAATAATCAAAGCAGATGGCAAAAGAGCTAGTATGAATTGCTACTCCTGGAAGTATGCCTGTGGAAAAGCCATAACAAAGCTTTTTTATTTTAAGTTCTAATCTACATAACATACAAGTTGGACCTACAATAGTTGACCAAATACAATTTTGGACAGGGGGGAGCTCACCGGCAGCCATTGCTCAGCTCGTAGAACCAGACCCAGGAACGCCACCATAGAGACGCTGCCGGTCTGTCGTGAACGGAGAAAGAGATTCAATGGAGCACCCGAGATTTGCCGCCGGAGTAAGACGTTGATGACAGCAGGAGGTTGCAGGGGACGGCGGAGACTTGTTGAGGATAGTGGCAAACTGGCAATTGAAATGGATGGGGACAATGGCACCTGGTTTGTTGCCATTCATAAGGGAGAATGGCTGATCTGGAGGCGGAGCCGTCACTGCACCGGCTGGAATTCCGGTGCTAAACCCTAAACCCTTCATGATGGATAACCAACTTCAATGCAAGAGCGGCAGCTCCCATTACTCCACGGGGATCGTCGGTCACTTATCTGCAATAAGCCAAAAACATTAGAAGGCTTGAGATGCATATAGTGTCAACTGTCAAGTAGCAGAGCATATGCCCAGATTTCCTAACATATGTCGACGGATCTCTGGCAAATTGCTTTACAACCACTAACACGAGTGGAGCGAGCAATGTGCCATCCATGGCGCGTAACCCCCAATTCATCAGTCATCACTAATGGGTTTACGTCTGATAAAAATACTCGTGGAATGTGTTCATGGAAAGAGAGCTTCATTCAGGCACCCGCGGCAACAGCGAGGAAATTTTCTACTGTCACTCCGAATAGCACATGCCAGTCCCTTGCAGAAATACTAGCATCTCTCTAGCACATGTCCAGTGCAGAAAGAAATGGCGTTCTTCAAAATCCAACTACTTGGCCAAGATTCAGACCTGTGCAGTAGCATGAGCGTATGAATCTAGCTTGAAGCAGCAGCAGTAATACTTGTTGTCGGAGGGCGCACACAAATGAGCGAGAACCTGCGGAGATGAATCTAGCTTGAAGCAGCAGCAGCAGCAGTAGCATTAGCCATGAGACGGGAGGAGGGGAGGGGAGGGGAGGGGAGGGGAGGGGAGGGGAGAAGCGAACCTGCGGAGGACAAAGTGCTCGAGCTTGCCGCCGTCGAAGCGGGAGCTGAGGAGGATCGGGGTCGTCGTATGGGTGAGCTTGCCCGCCTGCAGGCCGAACACCGCTCGCCGGTATACTATCTCCGGCCGCCGCGGCGAGGCTGGGAGGCGGCGGCGAGGCTGGAAGGGTGGGAGAAGAGAGAGACGAACGGGACGATCGTGAATGGACCAGCAATGAGAGGCCTGCTGGGCTGGGCCTTCCGTGGGCCACCTCGGCGACTGCACACACATCTTTCAAAAGAACAAATGTTGCTCCAAGAAAAACTTTCAAAAAGCAAGTTATCTCAAAACAAATCTTTTAGAAAACAAATTTAAGTGTTAAAAAACGTTTGGATTGTTTTAATGATCACAAAAACGTATCTATAACCTCTTAAAAACTAGACTTAAATTTCAAAATACAGATGGAGCAACAAAAAAGACAAATCTTACATATGTATTTTGAGTTTGGATTTGAATTGTTATTACGGATTGTAAACACACATGTTGAGGACATTCACAAGAAAAAGGCAAAGTTTTAGGTGCATGGGAGCATTTAAGTGGTGGGAGCACTTGAATCCAACATTGGTGATCTCTACATCTCTACATAATTTTTAGGATGTTGCGAGTATGTTCGAGTGATTCATTTGGTTCTAGGTAAGGTATCATCTACTCCCTCCGTTCGGAAATACTTGTTCTAGAAATGAATAAAATGGATGTATCTATAACTAAAATAAGTCTAGATACATCCATTTGTAGGACAAGTATTTCCGGACGGAGGAAATAGTATGCAATATTAATCTTTGTGCCATCATCTAGTGTTTACTCTCTTGGTGTTCCCTACATATGATTCGTGTGAGCACTTGTGTGATCCTTGGGTTTGTTGTGCATTGTTGGTACCCCGTATGACCTTGGCGCGAGGTTATGTCTGATACGCATATAGAAGTGACAGTCCACGGATGAAAAACAAATGAGACCGTTTAGTCGTTGAAGAACTCTTCTCTTATTCTTAGATTAATTTTTATGCTATTTTGAAGCATTACTACATGTAATACTAGTATGGCACTACCACTTAGTCGCCCCTCTAGTACTAGTGAGACCGAAAACCTAGACATCGTCTTTCGCTTTATTCAATCCTACAGTTACACCCCTCTTTTACTTTATATTCTAGTTTAGTTCATTTTACGTCTTAGTTGTAGTTTCCTTAAAATACTTTATTTATCGCTTTCCTAGCAACCGATGGAATATAACATTTTCAAACTATGATTTGGGCGCGAACGTAGTTGCGTAGGTGACAACCTAGTCACGGGGTTGATAGTATCTTCATATTCGTTCCATGTGGGTTCGACACTTACTTATCATGAATTGCAACAACTCTGTGCACTTGCATGTCATCAATCAATATGGATTCATAGAACCCTAGAGTTTGCACTTGCATGTCATCGATCAATATGGATTCATAGAACCCTGGAGTTTGTTTCAGTTATGCCTCTTCCATCTATGCTTCTCATTGTCGATGTTGGTTCTTGTTCTAGTGCTCTACTCCTACGGGAGCTTAGCGTGATGACTCCCTGCTTGTCTATGATGAGAAGGCCCGTTGGATCCAGTGAGGAAGGATAATGATGGTGGCGTGTCTTAGGCTCGCTCTACTAGTTCTGGTCATCACTATGTGGTCCATGGAACAAATTTTTGTTTCTTCTTCAAATCTTTGTACTATTGTGTCTTATCATTAATATCTTGGAGATCATTTTAGAAAAAATGGACGGATTTGGCAATATGGACGAAACCATTTAAAAGTAAGAACTTTATATATTGATCAGAGTATGATCTCAGTGGTTGTTGGTGTAGAGAGACGTAGTAGTAAATCAAAAAAATTCCTACGATCACCAAGATCTTGTTGGAAATATGCCCTAGAGGCAATAATAAATTAGTTATTATCATATTTCCTTGTTCATGATAATCGTTTATTATCCATGATATAATTGTACTGATCGGAGACTTAGATGCATGTGTGGATACATAGACAAAACCATGTCCCTAGTATGCCTCTAATAGACTAGCTCGTTGATCAAAGATGGTTAAGGTTTCCTAGCCATTGACATGAGATGTCATTTGATAACGGGATCACATCCTTAGGAGAATGTTGGGATGGACAAGACCCAAACTACAAACGTAGCATATGCTCGTGTCAGTTTAATGCTACTATTTTTTGCATGTCAAGTATTTGTTCCTATGAACATGAGATCATGCAACTCACTGACACCGGAGGAGTGTCTTGTGTGTATCAAACGTCGCAACGTAACTGGGTGACTATAAAGGTACTTTACAGGTATCTCCGAGGGTGTCTGTTGGGTTGGCATGGATCAAGACTGGGATTTGTTACTCCGTGTGATGGAGAGGTATCTCAGGGCCCACTCGGTAATACAACATCACAACAAGCCTTGCAAGCAATGTGACTAAGTGTTAGTCACAGGATCTTGTATTATGGAACGAGTAAAGAGACTTGCCGGTAACGAAGTTGAACTAGGTATGGAGATACCGACGATTGAATCTCGGGCAAGTAAACATACCGAAGAACAAAGGGAACATCATACGGGATTAACTGAATCCTTGACATAGAGGTTCGACCGATAAAGATCTTTGTAGAATATGTAGGAACCAATATGGGCATCCAGGTCCCACTATTGGTTATTGACCGTAGAGGTGTCTCGGTCATGTCTACATAGTTCTCGAACCCGCAGGGTCTGCACACTTAAGGTTCGGTGACGTTTCGGTAGTATAGAGTTATGTATGGTGGTGACCGAAGGTTGTTCGGAGTCCCGGATGAGATCCCGGACGTCACGAGGAGTTCCGGAATGGTCCGGAGGTAAAGATTGATATATAGTAAGTCCCATTTTGGTCGCCAGAAAAGTTTCGGGCTAATCGGTAATGTACCGGGAGTGCCGGGAGTGTACCGGAAGACCACCGGGAGGGGTATTTCGACCCAAGAGGCTTCATGGGCTGTGGGAGAGTAAATACCAGCCTTTTGTGGGCTGGTGGAAATCCCACACAAGGCCCATGCGGCTGGGAGAAAAAGCCCAAAGGGGAAAAGGCGGGAAAAGGCCAAAAAAAGGAGGAATCCTAGTCCTACTAGGATTGGAGGAGGAGTCCTCCTCTCCTCCCCACTTTGGTCGACCCAAGGGCTGACTTTTTGGCAGCCAAGAATCCTCCTCCTCTCCTCCTATATATACTAAAGGATTTTAGGGTTTTGGCACAGATTTTTTAGCCACGTGCTACTCGTTCCTCTAGTGCATAGTTTCTCCTCTAGATCGGTTTTCTGCAGTGCTTAGGCGAAGCCCTGCCGGAATAGCTCCACCACCATCGCCGCAGCGCCGTCACGCTGCCGGAGAACTATTCTACCTCTCTAGTCCCTCTTGCTGGATCAAGAAGGCAGAGATCGTCATGAAGCTGTACGTGTGCTGAACGCGGAGGTGCCGTCCGTTCGGCGCTAGATCGGAAGGACCGTGATCAAGATTGTGAGACGGATCGTGACGAGATCGCGGGACGAATCATGATGAGATCGCGGGACGGATCGTGATGAGTTCACGAGATGGATCATGATTGGACCGCGAGACGGATCGTGATGAGATCGCGAGACGCTCGGCGGTTTGGATCGCGAAGACGTTCGACTACACCAACCGCGTTTCTTAACGCTTCCCGCTTAGCGATCTACAAGGGTATGTAGATTCACTCTCCCTCTCGTAGATGCTCATCACCATGGATAGATCTTGCGTGTGCGTAGGAAAATTTTTGTTTCCCATGCAACGTTCCCCAACAGTGGCATCATGAGCTAGGTCCATGTGTAAATGAGATCTCGATTAGAACACAAAGAGTTTGTGGGCGTTGATGCTTAGATTGCTTCCTCCCTTGGTCGAATTTTGGTTCAGCGGTATTGTGAGATGAAGCGACCTGGACCAACATTACTCGTACGCTTACGAGAGACCGGTTCCCTCGACCGCAACTTGTTGCATAGATGGCTTGCGGGTGTCAGTTTCTCTCACTTTAGTTGGATCGGATTCGACAAAGGCGGTCCTTGAGAAGGTTGAAAAGAAACTAGTGTATCATCATTGTGGTTTTTGCGTAGATGAGAATTGTTCTTGCTAGATACCCGTAGCAGCCACGTAAAACATGCAACAACAATTAGAGGACGTCTAACTTGTTTTTGCAGGGTATGTTGTGATATGATATGGCCAATTACATGATGTGATATATGTGATGTATGAGATGATCATGCGATGTATAGATTATCACGACTTGCATGTCGATGAGTACGGCAACCGGCAGGAGCCATAGGGTTGTCTTTAATTATTGTATGACCTGCGTGTCAATCATTAAGCGCAATGTAATGCTTTACTTTATCGCTAAACGGTAGCAATAGTAGTAGAAGCATGGTGGGCGTGACAACCCCAATGGCGACACGTTGATGGAGATCAAGATGATGGAGATCATGGTGTCACGCCGGTGACGATGGAGATCATGTCGGTGCTTTCATGATGGAGATCAAAAGCACAAGTTCATGGCCATATCATGTCACTTATGATTTGCATGTGATGTTAATCCTTTTATGCACCTTGTTTTGATTAGGACGACGGTAGCATTATAAGGTGATCCCTCACTTAATTTCAAGATAAATTGTGTTCTCCCCGAGTGTGCACCGTTGCGGAAGTTCTTCGTATCGAGACACCACGTGATGATCGGGTGTGATAGACTCTACGTTCACATACAACGGGTGCAAGCCAGTGTTGCACATGCAGAACACTCGGGTTAAACATGACGAGTCTAGCATGTATAGACATGGCCTCAGAACACAAGAGACCGAAAGGTCGAACATGAGTCATATAGTAGATATGATCAACATGATGATGTTCACCATTGAAACCACCTCAACTCACGTGATGATCGGACTTGAGTTGGTGAATTTGGATCATGTATAACTCGAATGACTGGAGGGATGTTAATTTGAGTGGGAGTTCTTAAGTAATATGATTAATTGAACTCATTATCATGAACATAGTCAATAGTGTATGTGCAAATTATGTTGTAGATCACTTGCTCGCGCTATAGCTCCCTTGAATTTTTATATGTTCCTAGAGAAATAGAGTTGAAAGATGTTGGTAGCAATATTGCGGACTAGGTCCGTGATCTGAGGATTGTCCTCATTGCTGCACAGAAGGCTTATGTCCTTAATGCACCGCTCGGTGCGCCAACCTCTCTAGCGTGGTTTGTAGATGTTGTGAACATCTGACAGGCATGTTCTGATGACTACTTGATAGATTAGTGCGTCATGCATTACGGCTTAGAATTGACGCTCCAAAACGTTTTGAACGTCACAAAACATATGAGATGTTCTAAGTGCTGAAATTAGGATCTCAGGCTCGTGTCCATGTTGCGATATATGAGATCTCCAGCAAGATTCTTTGCCTACAAGATGAAGGAGAATAGCTCAATCGTTGAGCATGTGCTCAGATTGTCTGGGTGCTACAATCGCTTGAATCGAGTGGGAGTTGATCTTCCAGATAAGATAGTGATTGATATAGTTCTCCAAGTCACTGTCACTAAGCTACTAGAACTTGGTGATGAACTATAAAACGCCAGGGATAGAAATAATGATCCCTGAGCTGTCCGCGATGTTTGACACCGCGAAGGTAGAAATCAAGAAGGAGCGTCAAGTGTTGATGGTTAGTCAAACCACTAGTTTCGATAAGGGCAAGAGCAAGGAGGGAAACTTCATGGATAGCAAGTCAGTTGCTGCTCTAGTGAAGGAACCAAAAGTTGAACTCAAACCCGAGACTAAGTGCTTCGATTATGAGGAGAGCGGTCGCTGAAGCGGAACAACCCTAGATACTTGGTAGATAAGAAGGCTGGCAACGTCAATAGAAGTATATTTGATATACGTGTTATTGATGTGTATCTTGCTAGTACTCCTAGTAGTACTTGGGTATTAGATATCGGTTCGGTTGCTAAATGTTAGTAACTCGAAATAAAAGCTACGGAATAAACGGAGAACTAGCTAAGGGTGAGGTGACGATGTGTGTTGGAAGTGTTTCCAAGGTTGATGTGATCGACATCGCACGCTCTCTCTACCTTCGGGATTAGTAACAAACCTAAATAAGTGTTATTTGGTGTTTTGCGTTGAGCATGAACGTGATTAGATCGTGTTTATTGCAACACGGTTATTCATTTAAGTTAGAGAATAATGGTTATTCTGTTTACATGAATAATACCTTCAATGGTCATGCACCCAGTGAGAATGGTTTGTTGGATCTTGATCGTAGTAATACACATGTTCATAACATTGATGACAAAAGATGCAAAGTTAATAATGATAGTACCACATACTTGTGGCACTGCCGGTAAATGTCATATTGGTATAAAACGCATGAAGAAACTCCATGCTGATGGATCTTTGGACTCTTTCGATTTCGAATCGGTTGAGACATGCGAACCATGCCTCTTGGTCAAAGATGACTAAGGACCCCGTTTTCTGGTTTGGCGGAGCGGGCAAGTGATTTATTGGAAATGATACATGTTGATGTATGCAATCCAATGAGTCTTGTAGTGTGCGGTGGATATTGTTGTTTTCTTACCTTCACTAATGATTTGGGTAGATATAGTGTATGTTTACTTAATGAAACACAAGTCTGAATCGTTTGAAAAGTTCAAGCAAATTCAGAGTGAAGTTTAAGATCATCATGACAAGAAGATAAAAATATTTGTGATATGATCGTGGAGGTGAATATCTGAGTTACGAGTTTGGCATACAACTTTAGACAATGTGAAAGTTGTTTCACAACACACGCCACCTGGAACACCATAGTGTGATGGTATGTCCGAACGTCATAGTCATGCTCTATTGGATATGGTGCATGTTATGATGTCTCTTATAGTTTTGCTACTATAATTTTGGGGTTGTGCATTAGAGACAACTACATTCACTTTAAATAGGGCACCATCTAAATCCGTTGAGATGACACCGTGTGAATTATGGTTTGATAGAAACCTAAGCTGTCATTTCTTGATGTTTGGGGCTGCGACGCTTGTGTGGAAAATGTTTTCACCTAATGATCTCGAACCCAAAGCGGACAAATGCATCTTCATAGAATACCCTAAGAACAGTTGGGTGAACCTTCTATCTCAGATCCAAGCATAAAGTGTTTGTTTCTAAAATGGGTCCTTTCCCGAAAAAAAATTTCTCTCGAAAGAATTGAGTGGGAGGAAGGTAGAACTTGATGAGGTTTTTGAACCTTTGTTTCAACCAGAGAGTAGCGCAGCGCAGAAAGATGTTTCTGTGGAACCTACATCAGTTGAAGAGGAAGTAAATGATGATGATCACGAAGCTTCGGATCAAGTTACTATCGAACCTCGTAGGTTGACAAGGATGTGTACTGCTCCTGAGAGGTACGACAACCCTGTCTTGGAGGTCATGTTGTTAGACAACAATGAACCTACGAGCTGTGGAGAAGCAATGAATGGCCCGGATTCCGACAAATGGTTAGAGTCCATGAAATCCGAGAAAGGATCCATATATGAAAACCAAGTATAGACTTTGGTAGACTTGCTCATTGGACGACAGGTCGTTGAGTACAAATGGATCTTTAAAATGAAGACAGACACTGATGGTGAATGTCACCATTTATAAAGCTTGACTTGTCGCAAAGAAGTTTCCGGCAAGTTCAAGGAGTTGACTGCGTGAGACTTTCCCTCGTAGCGATGCTAAAGTCTGTTAGAATTATGTTAGCAGTTGTTGCATTTTTCAATTATGAAATCTGGTAGATGGATGCCAAAACATCGTTTCCTTTCTTGAGGAAATGTTGTATGTGATACAACCAGAAAGTTTTGTGAGTCCTAAGGATGCTAAAAGGTGTGCAAGCTTCAGTGATCCTTCTATGAACTGAAGCAAGCATCTCGGAGTTGGAATATACACTTTGATGAGGTGATTAAAGTTTTTTGAGTCTATACAAAGTTTACGAGAAACTTGTATTTACAATATTGTGAGTGGGAGCACTTTGGAGTTTCTGATAAGTATATGTGGTTGACATATTGTTGATCGGAAATGATATAGAATTTCTAGAAAGCATAAAGGGTTGTTTGAAAAGAGTTTTTCAAAGGAAGACCTGGATAAAGCTACCTAATTGTTGAGCATCAAGATCTATAGAGATAGATCAAGATACTTGATGAGACTTTCAATGAGTACATACCTTGAAAGAGTTCAAAATGGATCAGTCAGAAAAAGAGTTCTCACCTGATTTGTAAGGTATAAAGTTGAGTAAGACTCAATGCCCAGTGACTGCAGAAGATACAGAAAAGATGAGTGTCATCCCCTATGCTTCAGCCATAGGCTCTATCATGTATGCAATGCTGTGCACAAGACCCGATGTCAGCCTTGCCATAAGTATGGTCGGAAGGTTTCAAAGTGATCCTGGAATGGAGCACTGGACAGCGGTCAAGATTATCCTTAGTAACTAAAATACTAAGGAGATGTTTCTCGATTATGGAGGTGATAAAGAGTTCGTCGTAAAGAGTCACGTCGATGCAAGCTTTAACACCAATTCGGATGACTCGTAGTAGCAATCTGGATACTTATAGTGGAGCAGCCATTTGGAATAGTACCAAGTGGAGTGTGGTAGCAGTGTTTACGGTTTGACATAGAAATTTGCAAAGTACAAACGGATCTGAATGTCGCAGACCCGTTGACTATAAGACCTCTCTCACATGCAAAGCATGATCGAGCCCCAGAACTCATTGGGTGTTAGATTCATAAAAATGCAAATAACATGGTGATGTGAACTAGATTATTGACTCTAGTGCAAGTGGGAGACTGTTGGAAATATGCCCTAGAGGCAATAATAAATTAGTTATTATCATATTCCTTGTTCATGATAATCGTTTATTATCCATGATATAATTGTACTGATCGGAGACTTAGATGCATGTGTGGATACATAGACAAAACCATGTCTCTAGTATGCCTCTAATAGACTAGCTCGTTGATCAAAGATGGTTAAGGTTTCCTAGCCATTGACATGAGATGTCATTTGATAACGGGATCACATCATTAGGAGAATGTTGGGATGGACAAGACCCAAACTACAAACGTAGCATATGATCGTGTCAGTTTAATGCTACTACTTTTTGCATGTCAAGTATCTGTTCCTATGACCATGAGATCATGCAACTCACTGACACCGGAGGAGTGCCTTGTGTGTATCAAACGTCGCAACGTAACTGAGTGACTATAAAGGTACTCTACAGGTATCTCCGAGGGTGTCTGTTGGGTTGGCATGGATCAAGACTGGGATTTGTTACTCCGTGTGATGGAGAGGTATCTCAGGGCCCACTCGGTAATACAACATCACAACAAGCCTTGCAAGCAATGTGACTAAGTGTTAGTCACAGGATCTTGTATTATGGAACGAGTAAAGAGACTTGCCGGTAACGAAGTTGAACTAGGTATGGAGATACCGAAGATTGAATCTCAGGCAAGTAAACATACCGAAGAACAAAGGGAACATCATACGGGATTAACTGAATCCTTGACATAGAGGTTCGACCGATAAAGATCTTTGTAGAATATGTAGGAACCAATATGGGCATCCAGGTCCCGCTATTGGTTATTGACCGTAGAGGTGTCTCGGTCATGTCTACATAGTTCTCGAACCCGCAGGGTCTGCACACTTAAGGTTCGGTGATGTTTCGGTAGTATAGAGTTATGTATGGTGGTGACCGAAGGTTGTTCGAAGTCCCGGATGAGATCCCGGACATCGCGAGGAGCTCCGGAATGGTCCGGAGGTAAAGATTGATATATAGGAAGTCCCATTTTGGTCGCCGGAAAAGTTTCGGGCTAATCGGTAATGTACCGGGAGTGCCGGTAGTGTACCGGGAGACCACCGGGAGGGGTATTTCGACCCAAGAGGCTTCATGGTATGTGGGAGAGTACCTTTTGTGGGCTGGTGGACGTCCCACACAAGGCCCATGCGGCTGAGAGAAAAAGCCCAAAGAGAAAAAGGTGGAAAAAGGCCAAAAAAAGGAGGAATCCTAGTCCTACTAGGATTGGAGGAGGAGTCCTCCTCTCCTCCCCACTTTGGTCGACCCAAGGGCTGGCTTTTTGGCAGCCAAGACTCCTCCTCCTCTCCTCCTATATATACTAAGGATTTTAGGGTTTTGGCACAAAATTTTCAGCCACGTGCTACTCGTTCCTCTAGTGCATAGTTTCTCCTCTAGATCGGTTTTCTGCAGTGCTTAGGCGAAGCCCTGCCGGAATAGCTCCACCACCATCGCCGCAGCGCTGTCACGCTGCCGGAGAACTCTTCTACCTCTCCGGTCTCTCTTACTGGATCAAGAAGGCGGAGATCGTCATCAAGCTGTACGTGTGCTGAACGCGGAGGTGCCGTCCGTTCGGCGCTAGATCGGAAGGACCGTGATCAAGATTGAGAGACGGATCGTGACGAGATCGCGGGACGGATCGTGATGAGATCGCGGGACGGATCGTGATGAGTTTGTGGGACGGATCGTGATTGGATCGCGAGACGGATCGTGATGAGATCGCGGGACGCTCGGCGATTTGGATCGTGAAGACGTTCGACTACACCAACCGCGTTTCTTAATGCTTCCCGCTTAGCGATCTACAAGGGTATGTAGATCCACTCTCCCTCTCGTAGATGCTCATCACCATGGATAGATCTTGCGTGTGCGTAGGAATTTTTTTGTTTCCCATGCAACGTTCCCCAACAAATCTATCCATGGAGAAACCAACAACGAGTGAGGAGATATTGCATCTTCATACCTTTGAAGATCGCTAAGCGGAAGCATTACAAGAATGCGGTTGGTGGAGTCGTGCTCGTAGCGATTCAAATCGCGGTGGACTCCGATCTTAGCGCCGAACAACGGCGCCTCCACGTTCAACACACGTACAGCCCGGTGACGTCTCCCGCACCTTGATCCAGCAAGGAGGAGCGAGAGGTTGAGGGAGAGCTCCGGTAGCATGACGGCGTGGTGACGGTGGAGTTACGTGGACTCCGGCAGGGCTTCGCCAAGCGCTACGGAGAACGAGGAAGAGGAAGGGTAGGGCTGCGCCGAGAGAGAGAAGTCGTGTCTCAAATCGGCCCAAACCCTTGGGTATATATAGGAGGAGGGAGAGTGAGGGCTGCCTTGGCCCCTCCTCCAAGGAGGGGAGGTTTGGCCGAACTAGGGGGAGAGTCCACCTCCCACAAGGGAGGTGGATCTCCTCCTTTTAAATCCTTTTGCCCTTTATCTCTTTATCCCAACCGCATGGGGCTTTCTAGAAGGTCTTGGCCAGCCCAAAAAGGGCTGGCACACCTCCTCTAAGGGCCCACAAAGTCCTATGGTCGTCACACCCCTCCCGGGGGTCCTCCGGCACCCTCCCGGCACTCCCGGTACACTACCGATGAGCCCGAAAACTTTTCGGTGACCAAAACTAGACTTCCTATATATCAATCTTTACCTCCGAACCATTCCGGAGCTCCTCGTGATGTCCGAGATCTCATCCGGGACTTTGAACAATCTTCGGTAACCATGTACAACATTTCCCTATAACCCTAGCGTCATCGAACCTTAAGTGTGTAGACCCTACGGGTTCGGGAGACACATAGACATGACCGAGACATCTCTCCGGTCAATAACCAACAGCGGGATCTGGATACCCATGTTGGCTCTCACATGCTCCACGATGATCTCATCGGATGAACCACGATGTCGGGGATCCAATCAATCCCGTATACAATTCCCTTTGTCTATCGGTATGATACTTGCCCGAGATTCGATCATCGGTATCTCTATACCTTGTTCAATCTCGTTACCGGCAAGTCTCTTTACTCATTCCGTAATACATCATCCCGTGGCTAACTCCTTAGTCACATTGAGCTCATTATGATGATGTCTTACCGAGTGGCCCCAGAGATACCTCTCCGTCACACGGAGTGACTGTTGGAAATATGCCCTAGAGGCAATAATAAAATGGTTATTGTTGTATTTCCTTGTTCATGATAATTGTTTATTGTTCATGCTATAATTGTGTTAACCGAAAACCGTAATACATGTGTGAATACATAGACCACAACATGTCCCTAGTGAGCCTCTAGTTGACTAGCTCGTTGATCAATAGATGGTCACGGTTTCATGACCATGGACATTGGATGTCGTTGATAACGGGATCACATCATTAGAGGAATGATGTGATGGACACGACCCAATCCTAAGCATAGCACAAGATCGTGTAGTTCGTTTGCTAAAGCTTTTCAATGTCAAGTATCGTTTCCTTAGACCATGAGATTGTGCAACTCCCGGATACCGTAGGAATGCTTTGGGTGTGCCAAACGTCATAACGTAACTAAGTTGCTCAGCTCCTGCATGTTTGGCTGCGTCCGTTCGATGACGCGTGAAGTACTAACGGTCAAGTTGCATGCGCGCATGGAGCTCGCCTGACATGCTAATTCTTTTACTGGATAATCATAAGTGCAAACCAACTAGCTGTTAGGCTGGCCATAGTGGGGTAACATAGGTGGTATCATGCACTTGACAATAGCAAACATGCTGATGTGATAAAGAATTAAAGAAGAAAAGGAGGGTTAGAGTAACATAGGTAGATACCGTAACATGTAAATGCTATGCTACCGTGTCATGTATGACAATAAATATCACCATACATGATACTAATCTATGATACTATGCATTATGAAGGTAGTATCATATACTAGTATCATACATATGTACGGTGGATTCCAAATTATTCAATGAGTTTTCTTTGTGTCCAATTCACACACCTTATGTACGGTGGATTCTTTGCTACCTACCTTATTACTTATTGCTTGATGTTAGGTGGGGGGTCAAATGTCCTTTATATGTATATTACTTTGGGTTCTTTCCTTAACATTGTCGCTTTATATATGCCTCTCGTTCATCCCCATCTACTTTTTTCATATCGCATCATGAGATTGCTTCGTGGCTACTCTAACACCCGTAGGCATGCGAGGCACTGGGATGATTACACCAACATTGCAACACAGTCACGGGCACATTCCTAGTACCAGACCCCATTTAGGCTGGTCTTGACCATAAACCGACACAAGGTGTGTTGCGAGCGTGTGCAAATGGACGCCTTAATTCCCCATTTGGGCGTGTGAAGGTTGTACGCTGGAGTTCATGCTATGTAACTAGTGGGCCATGTGTCTTATTGTGCCTATATTATAAGCCGGCACGACCACGATCAGGGACGAATTTAAGGGGGGACGACCCCCTCAACGAGCTGATTCTTCTTCATTAGTAATGGTATTTGCTGTCAAATTTTCTAACTCCATAAGTACTTTGCCCCCTCCATGAGCAAGCTCGCCCCCTCTATGAGTGTATCCTGGCTCTGTCCCTAACCACGATGCAAGGAGTTTGTACTTGTGATTCGGTTGAAGCATGTATCGTAATTAGTATGGTGTATGGAAGCTTCGTTTGGCTTAACTCCTCCCCGAGCCATCGAGAGAATGCCAACACAGTTATGAGGTGCGATGGAAAATGAACTGCTTACACAATTTCAACAAGATTTTAGCACCAGAGACACGTAGTAATATTTAAGCAATGTTTCCGGCACACGTCATATGCAAGGCTACATGACTACAGGTTTTCAGTTTTGCTTCGGTAACCCCCCGATAAAATTTTTAAAAATTCGATGCAAATCAATGTAGAGATTAGAACAAACCCTTACGTTGTAAATCTCAAAGCGGTTGCTCCCTTCCCACCCGTTCCTCTGATTCTCTAACCATGCATAGGTTAGCTACTCGGCCAAATTAACGAGGGTGAGGGTGAGACTGGAGGAGCAAGGACAACTCGTGAGGAAGCCAGAACTTCGTCGTCCTAGAGTAGCACTAGTCACTCGATAGAAAATGAATTAACCAGAGTTCTCTACAGTTGGACAAAGCAGTTCAGTGTAAATTGAATGTAAAAAAATGATAAAATACATATAAACCTAGAGGAAACCTCACGTGTTGATGCGGGAGTAGGTTGACAAAAAGTTGGGTTGATAACATGAGACCAAAATTGAAAATGCATATTATTTTTTCATTTGATTGTGTATGATTGTAAAAATTTATTGAATATAAGTATGTTAATTAACTGAATTTTTCCCCATGCGTGATTGAATGTAAAAGGTGGATCTTGTCTGGGTGAGGTGGCATGATGTGAGTTGAGATAAATAAGTGAGTAAGGATGACTCTCTTAGGTATAATATAGGATATATCATTCCAAACAAAAGTAAATTTGAGTGTCAAACTATTTGTAATTCATGTTTTTATCTACGATAAAGTGACAACCGCATCCCATAGCCAGATCATGAATTGTAACGGATGCATCATCATCTTCTACATCTAAACAAGTTTGTGAATGATGCATTGTACTTTTGCACTGGATTATGAACCAAGACCGAGAAGGATGACATCACTTGACATCCTTGGCTAGCTTAGTATTCTTGTTGGTTCTCTTGGTGAGCAATGAGTAATATCGACAAGCAACACCAAAATGATCAAGTTGATCAATCCATATCTAGCTACCTCTGTACACCAAAATGGAGCCTGATTTGTACATGTCACATGCACTGGACCGTGCTAGTGTTTTGCAGGTCATTTTCGAGGTCACCTCGACAAAGAAAACAAAACTCAACTCGAGGTCAACAATCTAACATTATTGCATTTTGCATCCGAGAGCATTGGTTTGAACCATGCTATAGATAGTCATTTGACGCATGTTAACTGATTTTGTTGTAGGTATTCATTCACGCTACACTATGTGACATTCTTTGATGTTGTGTTCTTACTTCTGACTGCTCTATGGACGCGCGAATGGAATTGCCAACAAGAGCGCGACTATTTTAAAAGTCAAGACTATTGACCCGAGCTCTTGTTGTAGAAAGCACAATAGGCTAGATTCCAAATTATTCAATGAGTTTTCTTTCTTTCCAATTCACCCACCTTATGTATGATGGATTCTTCGCCACCTACCTTACTTATTACATGATATTAGATAGGGTTTCAATTGTCCTTTTATATGTATCTCATTTTTAGGTTCTTCCATTTACATTGTCACTCTATATATGCTGCTCGTGCAACACCATTTACCTTTCTCATACCGCATCATGAGAATGCTTTGCTGCTACTCTAACACCCGTAGGCATGCGAAGCATCGGGATGATTACACCAACAGTGAAATGTTGTCATGGGCACATTCCCAGTACCAAACCTCATCTAGGCTGGCCTCGAACATAAATCGACGCAAGGTGTGTCGCGAGCGTGCGTAAACAGAAGCCTCAATTCCCCATTTGAGCGCGTGATGGCTGTAAGCTCGAGTTCATGTTATGTGACTAGTGGACGAGGTGGATTCTCGCGCCTATCATATAGGTTGGCACAACCACAATGACGTAACTTTGCACTTGTGATCCAGTTGCACCGTGAGCTTGTTTAGTGCAACACATGTAAGTCTTGTTTGGTCCAGCTCCTTCCCGAGCCGTCGAGAGGACGCCGACACAGTTACGAGGCACGATGAAAAATGAACTCCTTGCACAACTCCAACAAGACTTTAGCACTGGAGGCACACATGGTAACATTCAAGCAATGTTTTCCCGGCACATGTTCCCTACATCAAAAACACGTCTTATTTTTTTTTGGGACGCATCAAAAAGCATGTCGCGACAACGTGATACGAGGATGTTCAAGCATTTCGTCCAAGCGCGAATGCCTAATGTATTTTTTTTAGTGTAACGAATGTTTTTTTTTGTATATTTTCTAACCAGTCTTCTTCAAACACATAATTTCGGCCCAAGAGGCCTTCACACCAGACAAATCCCATGCCCAAACTCACCGAAGCCCACACAGGCCGAAACCCTTGCTTACCCTCCCCGAGTCTATATAACCCAAACCCTAGTCCCGACTGACTCATCCACCTCCACCTCCACTTCCCCTGGCCGCGCCGCCACCTCCACCTCCCGTGGCCGCGCCGCCACCTCTCCACTTTGCGCCGCCGCCGCCGCGAAGAGCTCGGTAACGACCCCGGTCCCCGTTCCCCGCCGCAGGACCTGCAGCTGTAAGCGGCCACACCGCCTTGCCTCGTTCTGGTTCTAGCTCCTTAGGTTGTTTGAGTTCTATGGTAGCGTATGCTAGTAGATGAACCAGTCCCTTAGGTTGATTCGCTGTTGCTCTCGGCAGAATGGACTGTAGATTTGTACTCGCGCATCGCAAAAACTGATTACCGACGGATCTCATGGCCGCCGCGTATGAGACGATGCCACAGCGACCCGCCCCGCCGTCGCCGTTCTACACGGTCTCACCTCTGTGAGTCCAGCAGGTGACGGCGGTGTACATTGCACATCCCTCTTGCGATTCCGTAGATTTACAAGGGATTCAACCTGTTAGCCTTGGTGTCTGGTACGAACTGATGAATACATCGATTATTATGTGGGCTATGATGCAGATGTCGTATGAACGGGTGCATGTAGCAACCATTAGGTGCTGGTATTTCGTTCTTGCTTTCGTTGCTTGGAGGATCGTTGTTGATGCAGATGATGAGACACAAGTTTTATGGGTAATTTGCGTCTGAGGCATCTCTGTGATGTCACACCCTTTTCACCTTGGAGATCTGATGCATGCTTGACAATATCCTCTTTATTTTGGTTCGTTTGGGGTGAGATGAGGATATAAATACATTGTTGATGGATGATATGATGTCCAATGAATCATGTATTAGCTCTATCTGATCGTACCCCACACTGATTTTTTTAAGAAATAAAACTTTGCCAGTCTGTCTAGTTTCTCTTGTTGAATTTGCTGTTCAGTTTCTTCTTGTTGTTGAGAATGAACGGTGTTGATGCAGATGAGGAGACACGAGTTTATGGGTAATTTGCGTCTGAGGCATTTCAGTGATGTCACACTCTTTTCACCTTGGAGATCTGATGCATCCCTCTCACTCACATCTTTTGTGTTCTTACCACTCTTTCAAAAAAATTGTTTTGGGTTTTAATTGGCAATAGATGATATGATGAATGAGATTAATTTCCCTATTGGTTTGACTGGCTGACATGATGGCCTAAATACTGAACCGAATCTGATCGTCCTGTCTACTTTGAAATTAAGAAATGAATTTGTTTTAAGCTTTTCCAGTTTCAAAAGTATGATTGTGCTTGTTGTTGAATGATACAAAAAATCATTTTAGTCCATATTAAAAACATAAACAAGCAATTCAGATGGAAACTTTGTTTTCTAAGTGGTATGGGAATAGTTGATGCAGATGCGGAGACATGAGTTTATGGGTAATTTGCGTCTGAGGCATTTCTGTGATGTCACACTCTTTTCACCTTGGAGATCTGATGCATCCCTCTCACTCACATCTTTTGTGTTCTTACCACTCTTTCAAAAAAATTGTTTTGGGTTTTAATTGGCAATAGATGATATGATGAATGAGATTAATTTCCCTATTGGTTTGATTGGCTGAAATGATGGCCTCCATACTGAACCGAATCTGATCATCCACTTTCCAAGTACAAAGTCTGTTTTTGCTTGCCTTGCTACATTGTTTCCATTACTTTGTTCCATGGAGAATAATTTGATATAATCATTTTCTAATTTAATCAGTGGAGTTGATATGATGAATGATTAATTTCCCTATTGGTTTGATTGGTCAACATGATGGCCTAAATACTGAACCGAGTCTGATCATCCTCCCTGGTTTGTTTAGAAAGTGTAATGCATGTGTTTTTAGCTTCTTCTGGTTTTGAAATGTTGTAACTCTGCTTTCTTTTTTGGTGTTAAAAACTTTGATTGATTCTTGCTGTCTTATCTTGATGTTCATTTGAAATTTTAGTTTTTGAAATTGTTGCTTCTGTTTTTGGGAGGATCATTGTTGATGCAGATGATGAGACACAGGTTTAATGGGTAATTTGCGTCTGAGGCATTTCTATGATGTCACCTCCTTTTCACCTTGGAGATCTGATGCATCCTTGATAATGTTCTTATTTTGATTCTTCCTGTTTATTTCATTTATTTCTAATGTTTTGATGAATCTTCTTATACTCAAACTGAATATCCAGTTTACCTTCTGTGTGTTATTTATGTTTTTTTATCTAGTGTAATTCAACGCATAGTTATCCTTAATATTTGATGGTGCAATGATTATAAAACATTCCTCGTACTGATGGAAGATCCTCGTGAACGACTCCTATACACCCATAGAATCTGAGCACCAACAAATCAGTACTCATCTTTATTCATTGGATCCTTGTTTTTTTGTGTTTTTTTATCCTGATTTTTGTTTTGCATTTGGAATTGTTCCATTGAATTTGTTGAGCTAATAACTGATTGACATGAGCTTTGTTGTCACACGAAGCTCGTTCATAATTCAAAGCTTTATATCTTGTGTGATTTGTTAAGGATTTATTCTTGGTTCTGGTTGTTCCAATTGTGCAGTGATTATAAAACATTCCTCGTACTGATGGGAGATCCACATGAACGACTCCTATACACCCATATAATCTGAGCACAATAAACCATTACATGTTGTCAATCTGTCTTTTCTGATTTGTTATTATTAATTGGTTGCTTCTTTTTTGACAATTGTTTTTTTTGTTTGTTTGTTGGTGGCCAGGGATTAAAGTAAATTAATAGACAAGCATATGTCTGAATTTTCTTCATGTGGAACCATCTAATCTTCTCTATGAGGCCAATGATCTTGCTCATTTATTTATCTGCAGTTATAGTTTGATGTGTTCATATTTTCATGGTGCTGATGATGATTAGTGTGAACCTTTCTCAATGAAATCACTACTGATTACATAACCTACTGCCTTCCTTATGAGGCATCATGATTCCTGGTATTCTGTTTCTGTTTCCTTTGACCTTTTGTTTTTATTTCTCTTGGATTGGTGTTTGTGCCCAGGTCGAGTGATGATTACAAGTGCATAGTTCGTATGATCAAATCATGATTACATGAACAAAAATAGTCTTTCGGTCCTATCTGATGACCTTTCATCCTAACTCTTTTCAGAAAAATCAAACAATTTAGTTCATCTAACCTACCACTTTTCTATTTGAAAACCAAACAATTTAGTTTTTATTATTCCATAGAGGACGGTGAAGATTGATATTTGGTCTCGTTCGTCGTAACTGGCATTTATTTGCCTTGCCGACCATCCTGCTATATCACCACCCATATTCTGAGTCCTCTTATTACATTAAGGGAATAATTTTCCATTTGGCTAGTAAAAAATTCTCAATTTTTTAGTTGCTTGGATCCGAGCAGTGATGAGACAATTCAATAAATATGATCTTCCAGGTGTGATTATCAATCGCTACGTTCTTACTGAGCTCCTTTCCAGTTTCTTTTGTAAATTCAGTTTAATTGCAAAAGAAACTTTTAATATGATGGTTCCCAATTATTTTCCAAACCGGTTTGAGGATGATGATTTCATATTTGTCGCCCCAGTCTTAGGGTCTGCATTGTTGGATCTGTGCTGATTGACATACTTTATGAATCTGACTCGGTAGATGATGATTTCATATTTTGCTGCACTCTGATCACTCCTATGCAATAACATTTGTTTCAGCCTTTTCTTTCAGTCGGTTCTGTTTTCATTACGTACTTGGTGATGGCAGTGACGATTTGCAAATATTCAAGCTCAACAGACCAAATCACAGGTTTTCTCTCAGGAGTAGATTTGTATGCCGAATATCCCGCTGAACCGAGCCATCTGATACCTGTTTTTTTAATCTGATGTTCACTGTTTTCCTTACCTTCCCTTTTATTTATTTGAGTTTGTATGTTGTTTTGGGTACCACAGTTGCGATGAGGATAACAAGCTCCCTCTTCTGAAAGCATTGACGACATCGCTGGCAGAATCGAACCAATTAAATATTGCCACCACTGAGCAACTTGTATCTTAATCTCTTTTCGCTGTCATTGATTGATTGCTTCTTCTTACCTTCGAGTCTACAAGTTCTGATTTGATTGTGACAAGGTATCGTTACATGATCCAACACTTGAGGCTCACTGTCTGTATTATGTTAATTTTGTACTCCCTGTCTCAAAATAAGTGGTGTTGGTCTAGTACATAATTTATACTAATTTAGTACTAAATCTGTGACACTTACTTTGGGTCGAAGGTAGTAGTTATCTGCTTGTTTATTATCAATGTATTCCTGTGAACGCCATGCCTTGTCCTCCACACTATAGTTTGCAGTTGAAGCCTATGATGATTAGCTTTTATGTTGGAATTACCGTCAGATTCCAAATGACGATATCTTTGCGGCTTTCTGAGGTTTAATACTGCAAGTGTCCATTGTAATTTGTCTAGGCTGACCGTTTGGTTTAATACTGTTTTTTGAAGTATCTTGCCATGTCTCATGTGTTCCTGTGTTTGTCATTTTGAACCAACTGGGGGAATGGTATGGCAGTGATGATAAATTTAAGGCTTGTTTCTCAAGACATTCGCAGTTGCCGCCTAAGAGCTTTCGCCCTGCCAGGCTTGAGAGCTAATGCTGCTAATTCCTTCCTTGGATGTCTGAGCCTTGCTAACGTCCCCATTTCGTGTTTGTTGTTCTTGCTGCTTGTTTTGTTGCATTGTCTGCTTTGTTTTGGATGTCTGATCTTTTCTTTTTTGAGCGTACCGGGAGCAAACTCGAGCCGCTCGGCGGCGGCAGGTCCTTTCCGGGCGGTACGACGCGGGCATTACTCTTTTATTGATAACCAAAACAAATGAATGTAACTCTACTCTTTATTAGATGAGATCTGCTATTTATACATGGGGAGAGACACCACAAGAAAGGTGTCTGTTCAGAGAGATGCCTATTCAGCAGTGAACCGACGCAGCATGTGTAACTGCCTGGGGTTAGTGAAAGCAGGGTTTATCCCTTAATTAACATTCGTTAATTAATCCTAACAACATGTTTGGAGATCGGCGGTGGTTGGCGTCGTGAAGGGATGTTTCATGTTGCCGTGCTCCTGTTCGTGTGCATGGTGCTGGGAGGTTACGGCAAGGTGCGCTAGGGACATGGGCTGCAGCTCAGGTGAGCGGAGCTGTGTCTAGGCATGGCCGTGCAGGGAGGCGCGACGTGCGCACCCAGGGTGCGGCGTGGGCGTATGTGGTTTTCGGGCGGCGTAGATCTGACGCTTGGAGCTATTGTTATGGCGCGTTGTAGCTCGGGAGCTGCGGTTCAAAGGACTTGGGCGGCGCATTGAGGTGGATTCGTGGTGCGGTGGTGGCGGATCTGACATCACTGGCGGGCGCAAGTCGACTACGGCCAGGGACCGTGGTGGTCTGTGGTGGTCTGTGGTCTCAGGCGGTGAGTACAACCACATGGTTCATACGATATGTTCCCAAGTGTGCTTTTACGGGAAGGAACCTACTGATGCGGAAAACTATCAGCAGCAATATCATGCTCGTAACTGTATTGTCTACTCCAAGCTTATTCATATGTTACTTCAGGATAAAAAGCATGATAATCTACTCGCTAAGAATGGCCCTCGACGCCAACTTGGGGCAGTAACTTGAACTAAAGTTCATATGAATGTCGTGAATAGACAAAAGTTTGATGGTGCCTTGGGTTAATCAACCAAATTTCCAGAACAAGCAAAAGTACAATAGGAACAGGAGGTCTCGGAACTCCGACAAGGGTAAAGTGCGTAAAGCCCAAGCATAATAAATCTCAGATTTGCAACAAGTATGGATGCTACATGCACCCCGTTAACAAGTGCATGACCCCAAAGCATCTGGTTAGGGTGTACCAGCAATCTTAAGAGATGCAGAGCTTAAGGGAAGAGGTTTGAAGCCAACTTCAACCTTTATCTAGACGATGCCAATGGAGCTGGTAGTTTACATGACGTTCCTTTTGGACCGAGCAACACGATTGCGTTCCATCAGCCAGAGAAGCTTGCTGACACATAAAACATGATGATTGAGTATACTTCAAACAACATCTATTTAGCTATGTCCATTTGTGATGTTGTAATAAAAACATAAGTATTGTTGTTATCTTTATATTGTATCAAAACATTTGATATAATAAGTTTGCGACTATAATAAGATTGTATTCTATGTATTTACATGAGATTTTCTTATTGAAAGTTCTTTGTCTTATATATAGTTCTCTACGGTGACAATTTGATGGAAGAGGAATTATGCCTTGTCGACAGTGCAACCACAAAATCAATACTAAGTGAGATGCACCAGGACAATGCATTAAAAATAGTTCGTCCAGGTTGAAGGAGATGGTCCAATTTGTACATCAAGTGCATCTAGTTTTTGTCGTAACCCTCTTAACTTTTTAGCACAAGCTATGTGGGTGAAATGATGAAATCATGCCAAGTTTCAACCTTTTCAGAGGTCATTTATAGGATTTTTCAATTTCAAGGTCATGTAGTTCAAAAAAATCGTTAAATGCATGAAAAATAGCAAATGAAGTTAGAAAGGGTTAACTTTGGCTTGGTGAACCTTAGTTGTGACTCTGTCTGGGATGGTGCTAGCAGATGTAATCGACGGTATGATTGGATGGACACCAACCCGGACTAAAGAGGTTCTGAAATTTTCTAACTCTACCCCTCAGTGGACCGCCTATTTTAGTTTTGTAGAAAATAAACAAAAATGATAAAATCTTCAAAAAATAAAATTCTTTGAGATGTACTCCCTTCGTTCCTAAATATAAGTCTTTTTAGATGTTTCATTAGGGAACTACATACAGATGTATATAGACATACTTTATAATGTAGATACACTTATTTTGCTTCGTATATGGTCTCCTAGTGAAATCTTTAAAAAGACTTATATTTAAGAAGGGAGGGAATAGTTAGGTTTTAGTGTCTAGTTGGTATAGAAAATTTGAAATATGAATTTGATCGTTTTTGCAAAAAAACAAAAAAGCAAAAAGGCCATAATTTTTGCATACGACGTCAAAAAACAGTTTAATATATAAAAATGGGACTCGATTTCACCTGGTATACCCGGTGAAGTTTTCTCAGATTCTTAAAATTCCAAAAGTAAAAAAGAAGTTATTTCAAAAAGAAGATTTTTTCAGGAAAAATAAAAAATATATT
Source organism: Hordeum marinum (assembly GCA_022496015.1). Lineage (NCBI taxonomy): Eukaryota > Viridiplantae > Streptophyta > Magnoliopsida > Poales > Poaceae > Hordeum > Hordeum marinum. The sequence continues at coordinate 1,642,342 of CM039676.1, forward strand.
TTTTAAAAATATTTTTATTTAAAAATAATTAAAATGATGTCATATTTGGATTCCTCACATTTTTTTGATAATAACGGATATATTATTTGTCAAAATTCAATTTACAGATTTAAAGATATTAATTATGCCATATTAAATGAATAAATGGAAAAAATGAATAAAATTGTATTATTGCTTATTTTATTTTCATTGAAATTCAATATTATTATTACTTATTTTGTTTATTTTAATAATTGTTTGGAATTCAAAAAATTAAATCATGTGACATCAAGACCTAAGGGTTAATAGGATTGATAGCTTACTATTGTTAGGAAAACAACAAGTGCAGACTTGGAAACCAAGGGCAATAGAACCTGAAAGTTAAGCGTGCTCGGGCTGGAGCAGTGAGAGGAATGAGTGTGATTAAGGATGATTAGAGATTAAACTATCAAATAATTCAAAGATTTGAATAAAAAATAAAAAATAAAGTTCGAAAAAACCTTTAGTCCAGGTTGGTAACACCAATCGGGACTAAAGGTCCTCCAACCCTAGTGCGCCACGTGGAGGGCCTTTAGTCCCGGTCCGTATTGAACCGTGACTAAAGGGGGCACGCCCAGGTGGTACACAAGTGACATTTGAGGATGCTTTGTTGTATCCTGATTCGTCACGTACTCTAACTGATCATGATCCAAAGACTATCGTATAGTGCCAAAAGCACTCTGCCTTGCCTAAATGGAATGATGCAATACAAGCAAGAATTGCCTCACTTAACAAAACAAAGGTATTCACTGAAGCAATACCGACACCTCCTAATGTTTTCCCCGTCGGATACAAATGGGTTTTTCTTCGTAAACTGAGTGAGAACAATAAGGTGGTGAGATACAAAGCAAGGCTCGTAGCATAAGGTTTCACGCAAAGACCCGACATTGATTTTAATGAGACATATTCTCTTGTAATAGTGGAACGACTTGCTGATACCTTATATCATTGGTAGTGCAAAATCATCTATCTATGCAGTTGATGGACGTCGTGCCCACATATCTTTACGGGCCATTAGATTCGGACACGTATATGAAGGTTCTTGACGGATTCTCTATCTCGAATTCAAGCGCAAAACACATGTATTGTGTAAAACCGAATAAGTCATTATATGGCTTAAGACAGTTGGGACGGATGTGGTACAACCGACTTAGGGAGTTCGTTCTTCAGAAAGGTTACTCCAATAGTACTGACTGCCCATGTGTCTTTATCGAAAAGTACTCTACAAGATTTTGCATCATTTTAGTGTATGTCGATGACCTGAACATCATTGGCAACACACACGACATTGATGATACACGCAATCACCTAAAGATGGAATTTGAAATGAAGAATTTGGGCAAGACCAAAATTTTCTTAGTTATTCAACTTGAGCACCTTCCCTCAGTAATCGTGGTACATTGATACGTACATTTTGCATCATGTTTTACTACTATTACTTATAATGTTTTTATGTATAATAATGCTTTAGGGAGTAATTTTAATGCCTTTTCTCTCACAATTTACAAGGTTTATACCAAGAAGGAGAATGCCGACAACTGAAATTCAGTACCTGAAAAAAACACGCCATAGATACCTATTTTGCACATCCCCAATGAAGCTGACAATTTACGAAGATTTTTTATACATTAAATAAGAATTATTGGAGCTAAAAACTACCGAAGGAGGGCCACCAGGTGGCCACCATCCACCAGGGCGCGCCAGGTGTAACATCATAATTTTATTAAATTAGGATGTTAATAGGACCATCATATTGCATACCATATTTTTTATTGCATTTGGAGTTTATGATGTTTAAGTTTTTCCACTCACATAAAATCATAGAGAGGGGATAATATGACTTCCTAAAAATATAAATGGGTGGAAAAATACTGGAATAAAATTTGGTGTTTTTAAAGATGCATTGAAAATTATTTTTCTTTCTCAAGTTAAATTATTGCATTAGGAAAATATTTGCTACATATAAAGGGCAGGAATTAATGTTCCTTTTGCTCAATTTTATTAATAAGGATTTTAGAAATTTTGTGGTTTATTTTTTTCTGGTTCTGATTGGATCTACAAAAACAAAGTTTCTAAAGAAAAAACAGAAGCACACACGCACACATTGGCCCAGCCAGGCCGAGCGTCTCACGCCCCATCATGGCTCCTCACGAAGGCTCCCCCCCGAGAACGTATCCCATGCACCAAAAGAATTGGTGCACCAGGTGCACCTGCGATGTAGGGACACGATCTAGTTATAGGTTGGGCTGTTGCTACACATGCAAAACGAACCTTGTGTTGTCCCAAAATTGAAACGCGTCTCTCTCACCGACCTCTCGCCTCTCTTCTGCCTAGCTTGAACTAAGTTTCCAGATTTTAGGGCCGCCGTCTCTCTCCCTCTTCTGTGCCACTCGAGTACTCGACCTCTCTATCTCCCCCTCCTCTCTCCTGTAACGGCGCTGGCCTATGCAGCGCCACCACTTGCTAGAAGTACAAGTGGTGAGAGTAATTATTTGAAGATATTTTCTGATTTTTGTCATTTTGTGCATTTGATGATTCCCTGCAAGCATGCCACTGTATGTATGAAAAAACTAAAGTTTGTATGTTATTTGTGTGTCAAGTTATATATCTGATCAATTTGTGATGCAATTTCCACATCATCAACTAGATCATTGATGTTCTATAGCTGCCAAGTCTTTCGATACTAGTGCCATGCTTTTTTGTTGTTACTGTATCTACAAAATGAAATGGAGCACCAATCTACAGTTGATGCATATAGAGCAGTCTGATCGGGAGTGTTGTTGGAACATTTCACTGCAGTACGGTTGCAGATTCAAAGCAGACATGGCTTGACTATTTTGCTACTTGAAATGGACTTGTGTTCAGTCTTGGTGGCAGCAGCTCATGCGACCCGTTGAAATGAAATACAAAAAAGATGGAGATGTACTGTGCAAGAGCTTGCATAGAAGTTGACTTAGTCCCGCTTTGCTCTTTCTTACAGAAACGAGGACCAGTATCCAAAAGTACCAACAACCCACCTCGGGGCAGAATCTTGCCCCCTTATTACTCATCCAACGGCCCACATGTCCCTGGTATCAGTAGCACCAGTTCGGCCGTTGCCCAGGATACTTTCTGGCGCTCCCCCTCCCCACCCGATCGCATCTCTCCCTCTCTCACGCCTGCGGGTGGGACCCGCAGCCCACGATCGCCTCGCCTCTCTCTCGATCAGCTCTCTCTCTATTCTCTCTCTCACGCAGCCTGCCAGTGGGGCCCGACCCCACCCTTCGTCCCCAACCTCTCGTGCAGAGAACAGGATAACCCAGGGCTGGTAGCTCCCGCACCGGCTGCGCGAGGCTCTCGGGATAGAGCCTATCCGCAGCTCCGCAGCACCTCTAGCCGCGTCTATAAAAGGCCCTCGATCCCCTCGTTCCATTCAGCATACCCGCTCCATCTCTTGCCGCTCACAGTCGTCGCCGTCGCCGTTCGCATCCCGTCGGAGCCGAGTTCTTCGTTGAAGGATTCCGTCGTCGGTGAATCTCCACTGCCTCTGTTACTTAGCAGAATTGGATCCTCTCGCCCTTGCGCATCGTTTTGACACTTCGGTTGCCCCTAGGTTTCGCCAGAGACGCTGCCCCGACGACCTGCGCCGCCGGAGTTCGCCGGAGGACAGTAGCTCCGCCCGCTCTCTCCGGTCGCCGCCGCCGACAACCGTCACCGCTGCCCGAACGCCTTCACCGAGACACACCTCCCTGCCTACCTCGCTCGCGCCGGAGCCCGTCAGAGCCGCCGCCCAACGCCGACGAGCTTCCTGCCGAAGCGAGCTCCTCGTTTCTGTAATATGTAAGCGCTCACCCCTCACTCGTTTAGTTAGATTAGTATAGTTTTTTTAAAGTTTTGAACTGGTATGTTAGATTATTTTTTATTAGATCGAAGAGGTACGCGGTTAACTGGGTGTTAATCTAAACCATGCGGTTTATTTAAACGAACGTCAATTTTTTTAGTTTAGCCGATCCTACCTATTTCGCGAATGTTCACTGCCTAGCCGATGCGGCGAACGCTGCCAATAAATCAGAGCCCTTCACGTCGCACTCTAGCCACGAACGTTCACACTCTAGTGTTTTCAGAAAACATTACTATAGCAGTTTCCTTTTTCAGATTTTATTCAAATCTTCAAACGGCCTTAACTTTTTAAGCATAGATCGAAACGAGATGAAATCAACGGCCTAATTTTCGTCTCGAATAGCTCTATCCAGAAAACCTATCATTGCAAACTGTTTTAAGTTCAATTTTGAATTTAATTCAGATTTGAATTCAAACTTTATTAGGCCATATCTTCCAAATGGTATACCTGTTCGAAGTGATTCTTTTGTGCAGCGTGTCACACAAACTAAATTCTATGCCATGAACCTTTGCCACAATTTTTCTACACAATTATTTTCTGTTCACCATAATATTGCTATCATGCCTTGTAGGAACAATAGTGCACGCCACGAACTTTTAACAATGTTTTTCACTCGAGATTTTATACTTGAAAATTTTCGAGCTTATTTCGTGAGTTGGATTTTATTTGGCTTTTGCAAATATTTTGTTGCATGTTTCTTTGAATTGTATGAATGCTTGTTTATGTCTGTTTATTTACTTTGTGATAGATTGTCCGGAGTGCGAAGCAGAGTACTACCACTCCCTTGAACTTCACTCTCAGCACAAAGGCAAGTTACATTTTGATCATACATGTTTTACCTATGGTTTAGTTTTACACATAGTCCTTTGATGTAGGATTGCATGGTAGGATTTTATACTTGTTGGCTTTACTAGCACCCAGTAGTTCATTTGAGGTAGGTCCGAACCATACCAACTTTGTCGCCATCGTGTTAAATTATTATGCTTCGCCATGTAGACGTGGACTGGGGAGTGTTATCACATTGAGATATGAGTGACAAAGTAGTAATTAGGACAAAACTTTAATGAACTCTGGCTTAGTTGAGTAGATAGTGTGACCTCCGCCGGGATAGGCTAGCAGATGTAGATGATGTAAGTGTACCGACCTATCCCTCTGAATGATATAATCAATAGTAGGGACGCCATCGGCCGCATAGACAAATGGGACATTGAGCTCCTTCCCTTTGAAATAACCTACAAGCCACGCCGTGCCATTAAATCGCAGGTACTGGCGGACTTCCTGGCTGAATGGACAGAGGCCGAGCTCCCCAATGAATACAGTGCATACTCCCATTGGACAATGTACTTTGATGGATCCAAGACCTTGGCCGGACTGGGGACTGGAGTTATCCTCACATCCCCCACATGCGACAACGTGCGATACGTGTTGCAAATCATGTATGCGGACTCCAACAATGCAGCTGAATACGAAGCCCTCCTTCATGGTCTTCGGATGGCGGTATCAATGGGCATACGACGGCTAGAGGTACGAGGAGACTCAAACCTGGCCATATCCCAAATTAACGGCGAGTTCGACGCCAAAAATCCGAAGATGGCGGCATGTAGAAATGCTGTCCTCAAGATATCTGCTCGGTTCGAGGGGTTGGAATTCCACCACGTCGCTCGCAACAACCACCAAGCTGCCGACATATCGGCCCGCATGAGAGCCAAGCGCGATCCCATCCCGAGAAACACCTTCCTGGAGCAGCTCTTTAAGCCCTCCGTAGTGTGGCAGGACGACGACAATGGCGTCGGTCCGAATACGGCGGACGAAGTTGTTCCCCCCATAAACGAACCAGACGATGGCATTATCGGCGGCTCCGCAATGAATGAAACGCCCTTGGATAATGAGGTAATGACAGTAATAGTGCCATGGACAGAGCCCTTCCTCGCTTACCTTCCTCACAAGGAACTCCCCGATGATCAAACCGAGGCACGACGCATAGTTCGGCGATCCAAGGCCTACAAAGTACACGAGGGTGAGTTATACAAGAAAAGCACAACCGGAATATTATAGCGGTGTATATCCGAGGAAGAAGGACGAGATCTTCTCGTCGAAATCCACGCAGGCATGGGCGGGCATCACGCCGCGGCAAGATCCCTTGTCAGCAAGGCCTTCCGAGCTGGTTTCTTTTGGCCTACAGCTCAGACAGACGCCCAATCACTTGTTCAATATTGCACAGGGTGTCAACTCTTCGCAAATCAAAGTCACATGCCCCCAACAGCTCTTTGGACTATTCCGATCACCTGGCCTTTCGCGGTCTGGAGGCTGGACATGGTCGGACCCCTTAAAGCGGGAACCAAGAAAAATAAATACCTATTGGTCATGGTTGACAAGTTCACCAAATGGATAGAAGCAAAGCCCGTCAAGTCGGCTAAATTCGGACCAGTGATCGACTTTATATCCAGCGTAGTACACCATTACGGTGTCCCGCATAGTATAATAACGGATAATGGATCCAACTTCACGACCCAAGAGGTCAAGTACTGGTGTGCAAAAATGGGCATAAAGCTTGATTATGCGTCGGTCTACCATCCGCAGACAAATGGACAGGTCGAGCGAGCAAACGGTCTCATTATGAGCGGCATTAAGCCATGTTTGGTCCAATCTCTTCACGAGTCCGACTGTCATTGGGTGGAGGAATTCAACTCTATTCTATGAGGCCCGCGTACCACCCCGAACAGATCAACGGGTTACACACCGTTCTTCATGGTCTATGGGGCAGAGGCAGTCCTCCCTTGCGACATTATCCACGACGCACCAAGAGTGCGCATGTACGAGGAAAAGGAGGGGCGAGTTGGATCGGCAAGACGACTTAGAAGCCTTGGAGGGAGAGCGTGACATAGCTATGGCTCGCTCCACTCTTTACCAACAACAAGCTCGACGTTACCAAAGTAGGGAGGTCAGGGCAAAAGCATACAACATAGGCGAACTCGTCCTATGACTCCCAGAGAAACAGAAGCATAAACTCAACCCCAAATGGGAGGGTCCTTTCATCATCGACGAAGTACTCGCGGGAGGTGCCTATCGTCTACGGAGTCCATCCGATAACCGACTTGAACCAAACCCATGGAACATAGCTCGTCTTCGACGCTTCTAAGGTAACCGGTGTCGTCTAACTCCCCTACATTTTTTCCTTTTTCCCCTTGTTATGTTTGCCTTTTTGTTTCTTCTTCCCTTCCCATTTTGCTGTTTGACAGGGCCAATTTCTTTTCTTTCCCTAAACCCTAAACCCTAAACCCTAGGCCCCCTGGTATGATTCGATCTCCTCTTTAGGATGCCCGGACAGGAGACCTGTACGTAAGGCAACAACGTGCTTACTATTATTCCCTACATCAGAAATATTTGCTGATAGTACAATTGTACTTACCGAACACGCCCCTCTGAAGCTTTGGGTTTCTTCTTGAGCTTGGGCCAATTGAATCTTCAAACTCTTAATTTCTTTGGCCTGCTTTTGCACAACAAGGCAGCCAGCCTGGTGCAGGGACTCGGCGTACTGTTGAGAGTCTCGGGCTTCTTCCAACCACCTTTCCATGTGCCCTATTGATTAGGCTACTACACGGAATTCGTGTGTCAGGCACGATGATACACTAAGATTATCAGTAAATGTACACTCACCATGGTCCTCCTGCGTGAAACTCTTTACTTGTGCTTGTTCGGCCTTCATGGATTGTACTTCCGTATGGCTCTCCTCGAGCTCCTTGGCGAATTGCTCAACCTGTTGCTTTGAGGCCTGCGTTAGCAGTCAAACAATGCGGAGATCCTTAATTTGTTTGTTTCAAACCAAATTAAGGCTCGGGGGCTATTGGGCTTACACGAATGTTCGGATTCTATAAAAGCCGATCACTTACCTGTATGCTTGTTGATATCAACTTCATAGCTTCGCCGAACCCAGCTCGGGCGGCACCAAGGTGCGCATCCGCCGAGTGTAGGGTGCCGAACTCCTATTCGGAGAAAATTGGGTGCCGCATGTTCTCCCACCCTTGCCGGTGATGCATGGGATTCTCCACCTCTGATTTGGTGACGGATACACCATCAACAGAATCGGCGGGCGCCCGATTGGCCATGGGGGCTTCTGTAGCAGAAGCCGCATGGGCCGTGGCTCGAGAATTTCGGGCGGCTCCAGACACCCGGATAACCTCTTTAGTAGGAGAGGATTGGGCGTTTCTCCTAAGTATTTCAATGAAACAAACCGCTGTAAGACTCTATTGATTGCAACAATAAGCGGATAACCGAACAATGTAACTTCAGGATGAGCGGGCAGGTGGATTCGTCCCCATAATCGGTTCTTTTGCAGGATCCCTGTTGGCCTCCGACTCGGCCGCAACTTCGGCTGCCGGTGTATGGCATGCAGATCGGCGGCGTTTGGGAGTCGGGACCGGCATGTCCGGGGTGCTCTTGGTAGCTGGCCTCTTGTGGGAGGAGCTTTTCTTCTTGCCCGCTGCAGGGATGGAGAATGACCCGGGGTAATCAACTATGATAGCCACCGGGGATTGGACGATGCTGTCCTAGAAATAGACTCCATTTTCGAAGCCAAGTAGAAGATCTAGGTCCTCATTGAAATCTGAATCGTTGTCGCATGAATGGTTCTCGGGCTGAGGAGCCGGACAGTTGACTGTCTCGATGGAACTCCTCCATTACTGTTCACACCAGGCTTCGATCAAATAAAGTGCGGAATGGAAACCCCCAATTATTTTCATGTTGGAGAGATATAGGCTTACCCATTCGATAGGATTGTGGGCCGAATATCCTTCCTTGGCTGCCTGCCGAACAAAGTCTTCTTGCTCTCCTTTGTACAGGACAGCAAGTGCGGTGGCCAACGCCGTCGGATTGGCGGGCCCTTGCTTTCGGGAGCGCGTGGTATCACTTGTCCTGTTGTATTGCCACAAAGGGTGTACCCTTTGTTGGAGGGGCTGCACACACCAAGAGATGGCGGCAGCCATGACATCGATCATGGTCAGTTGGTGGTGGACGAGCATCCGCACCTGCGCGGCCAGGCGCCACACCTCGACGCTTTCCTCCTGGGACAAGCTCCTTGGTTGCTAGTTGTACCTATTCTTCGGGAGGACGCCAGAGTATTCGGGAAGACCTGTCTGAGTTGGCTCGAACAGGGGAACATCTTCAATATAAAACCATTCCGAAGTCCATTCTTCGGATTTCTTCGGGGTGCCTGCCGGATACCTCGTCCCCTCTATGCGGCACACTTCGGCTCGGCCGACGTCCAAAATTGTCTTGTCCCGAGTTCGGGGGACGAGACAGAAGTAGTTCCTCCATAAATCAAAACGTGCTTCACACCCCAAGAACATCTCGGAGAGAGCGACGAAGCCCAAGATGTGTAAAATGGATCGTGCCTTTGTTACGGAGGGGTAAGATTGTAAAAACCACTGACCACTCGCCTCCCCATGATGCACGAAAATCAAGGAATACACATAGTTATTATAATTAACCCGCGCCCGCGACGCCTGGGTTCTTATCGAAGACTGGTCGGTTGCCGAACAAGGAGGGACGAGGGACTCCCCTCGCAAGCCGATGATGATGATATGAGGAGATTGACCGGATATGTATCAGCATTGAAGGCTAGTCTGGGGATTACTGAGGGAGTCCTAGATTAGGGGGTCCTCGGATAGCTGACCTGTTGTTTATGGGCCGGACTGTGTGGGCCTCAAAGGAAGCATCGGTCGATCCAAGATCACCTACGCCAAACGGAAGTTTCGAGAAGTCCCGACGTATTCTCCAAGTTATTAGCTGTAGTTAGGCATGTTTATCTCTTCGGCATGTAACCGACCATGTGTAAGCCCAGGGCACCCTCAGCGTCTATATAAGCCGGAGGGTTTAGGGGTATAAAGGAACAACTCATCTAGGCTTAGCTATTCAATCTTGAGGTAGATCAACTCTATAACACCTCACATCATCAATACAACCAAGCAGGACGTAGGGTATTACCTCCATAGGAGGGCCGGAACCTGGGTAAATCCGTGTCCCCTTCGTCTCCTGTTACCATCGATTCTAGTATCACAGTTCGGGACCCCCTACCCGAGATCCACCAGTTTTGACACCGACAGTGGTCGAGTCTTGTGGGGAAAAGTGTGCAACCTCTGCAGTGTAATTCTAACCGTGTCCCCGGTCATGGACAACTTGAGCTTTTAGTAGTGGAAATGTAGGGAGATCTCATCACTCTTAACTAATCAACTGGGCATTGAAATAATTCTTGGAATGGTTGAGATGGGGTACCATCTCAGACTTATTATATTTGTAGAAGTAGAACAATAATTTTTTTTGATAGGGAAAAACCAGCTTTATGCAAAACTTACTTAGAGCTTTCCACCAGCCGAATTGCATGTACAATATAGGCTCATTATACTTTTATGATGTGACTTGCCAGTATATTCGATCTACTGACCTACACGGCTGGAACTTATCATGTTGCAGATTTACCGGACAACGAATAAGGTGCAATAGGTCGTTGTTCTGCACTCAGCTTGCTCGTGGAGTTGATGGACTCGTTACACTTTTGCTCATGCTTTATTTGTTTTACTTGGCCTTAGGCCACATTATTGTAATATTACTCATTTGGGGATTCTCTATGTAATAAATGTGTGTTTGAACCCTGTTATAAATCCTCGAGTACTGTGTATGTCAGCATATCGATCCAGGGATGACACTTAAGCACAAAGACTCCGATCCCTTGAGATCGGGTTACTACGCCAGGCCCCCTACCCGCGCCCTGGTAGAGGGTGGCCAACCTGGCCCACCTCCGGAGCCCATCTTCTGGTATAAAATACCAAAAAACCTAAAACAAGTTAGGAGGAGGACTTTCGGGACGAAGCGCTGCCGCCTTGAGGCGGAACTTGGGTAGGAGCACTTTTGCCCTCCGCGAGGGGAACTTCCCTCCCGAAGGGGGAAATCGAAGCCATCGTCATCACCAACAAACCCCTAATCTTGGGGAGGCCATTCTTCATCAACATTTTTAACATCACCATCTCCTTTCAAACCCTAGTTCACCTCTTGTGTTCAATCTTTGTACCGGAACCTCAGATTGGTACCTGTGGGTGACTAGTAGTGTTGATTACCTTGTGTAGTTGATTGCAATATGGTTTATTTTGTGGAAGATCATATGTTCAGATCAATTATGCTATTCAATACCCCTCTGATCTTGAGCATGAATATTATCTGTGAGTAGTTACCTTTGTTCTTGAGGTCACGAGAGAAGTCATGTAGCAAGTAATCATGTCAATTTGATATGTGTTCGATATTTTGATGATATGCATGTTGTGATTCCCTTAGTGGTGTCATGTGAACGTCGACTACATGACACTTCACCATACTTGGGACTAAGGGATTGCATTATGGAGTAGTTATTAGATGATGGGTTGCTAGAGTGACAAAAGCTTAAACCCTACTTTATGCGCTACTTCGTAAGGGGATGATTTGGGTCCACATGTTTAATGCTATGGTCAGACTTTGTCTTAATACTTTTCTCATAGTTGTGGATGCTTGTGAGGGGGTTAATCATAAGTAGGTTGTTAGTTCAAGTAAGACTAGAACCTTATCACCAGTCCACCCATATATAAAATTATCAAAGTAGCGAACACGAGTCAAACCAACATGATGAAAGTGACTAGATGAAATTCCCGTGTACCCTTAAGAACACTTTTCTTATCATAAGAGATAGTTTTGGCCTATCCTTTGCCACAAAAGGATTGGGCTACCTTTTTGCACCTTACCTATTGTTACCGTTACTTGCTCGTTACAAATTACCTTGCTATCAAACTACTTGCTACTTACAATTCCAGTGCCTGCAGAAATTACCTTGCTGAAAACCGCTTACCATGAGATCATGCAACTCACTGACACTGGAGGAGTGCCTTGTGTGTATCAAAAGTCGCAACGTAACTGGGTGACTATAAAGGTGCTCTACAGGTATCTCCAAGAGTGTCTGCTGAGTGGGTATGGATCAAGACTGGGATTTGTTACTCCGTGTGACGGAGAGGTATCTTAGGGTCCACTCGGTAATACAACATCACAACAAGCCTTGCAAAAAATGTTACTAAAGTGTTAGCCACGGGATCTTGCATTACAGAATGTGCAAAGAGACTTGCCGGTAACAGGATTAAACTAGGTATGCAGATACCGCGATCGAATCTCGGGCAAGTAACATACCAGTGAACAAAGGGAACAACATACATGATTAATTGAATCCTTGGCATAGAGATTCAACCGATAAAGATATTCATAGAATATGTAGGAACCAATATGGGCATCCAAGTCTTGCTATTGGTTATTGACCGTAGAGGTGTCTTGGTCATCCCTACATAGTTCTCGAACCCGCAGGGTCTACACACATAAGGTTCGGCGACGTTTCGGTAGTATAGAGTTATGTATGGTGGTGACCTAAGGTTTTTAGGAGTCTCGAATGAGATCCTGGACATCATGAGGAGCTCCGGAATGGTCAGGAGGTAAAGATTCATATATAAGAAGTCCTGTTTTGGTCACCGGAAAAGTTTCGGGTTCATCGGTAGTGTACCGGGAGTGCTGGGAGGGTACCGGGGGACCATCGGGAGGGGTGTCTCGACCCAAGGGTCCACATGGGATTTGAAAGGTGGTAAGCCAGCCCCTAGTGGTTTTGTCAAAGCCCCACTAAAGTACCATGCAGCTGGGGTGGAGAAACCCAAAGGTGGAAGGAGGGATCCAAGTGGAGAGAAGGAGCCCTATGTTGGGGAACGTCGCATGGGAAACAAAATTTTTCCTACGCACACGCAAACCTATCCATGGTGATGAGCATCTACGAGAGGGAGAGTGGATCTACATACCCTTGTAGATCGCTAAGCGGGAAGCGTTAAGAAACGCGGTTGGTGTAGTCGAACATCTTCGCGATCCAAATCGCCGAGCGTCCCGCGATCTCATCACGATCCGTCCCGCGATCCAATCACGATCCGTCCCGTGAACTCATCACGATCCGTCCCGCGATCTCATCACGATCCGTCTCACGATCTTGATCACGATCTGTCCCGCGAACTCATCACGATCCGTTCCGCGATCTCATCACGAACTGTCTCGCGATCTCGATCACGGTCCTTCCGATCTAGCGCCGAACGGACGACACCTCCGCGTTCAGCACATGTGCAGCTTGATGACGATCTCCACCGTCTCGATCCAGCGAGAGGAGGTGGAGAGGAGAGAGAGTTCACCGGCAGCGTGACGGCGCTCCGGTGATGGTGGTGGAGTGATTCCGGCAGGGCTTCGCCTAAGCGCTGCGGAAAACCGATCTAGAGGAGAAACTGTGCACCGGTGAAACGGGTAGCACGTGGCCGGAAATTCTGTCCAAAAACCACCCAATCCACTAGTATATATAGGAGGAGAGGAGAGGAGAGGCAGCCAAGGCCTTTGGGTCGGCCGAAATAGGAGGTGGGAGCAATCCTACTTCACCTCCAATCCTAGTTGGAGTAGGATTGCCTCCTATTGGCTGATTTTCCACTTTTTGCTTTAGGACTTTCTCTCCTGCGCCATGGGCCTTTGTGGCTGTTTTCCCAGCCCACTAAGGGCTGGTTATTATTCTCCCACAGCCCATGGACCTCTTGGGGTCGAAATACCCCTCCCGGAGGTCCTCCGGTACACTACCGGCACTCCCGGTACAATACCGATACTCCCGGTACACTACCGATGAGCCCGAAACTTGTTTGGAAACCAAACTGGGACTTCCTATATATGAATCTTTACCTCCGGACCATTCCAGAGCTCCTCGTGATGTCCGGGATCTCATCCGGGACTCCGAACAACCTTCGGTCACCACCATACATAACTCTACACTACCGAAACGTCACCGAACCTTAAGTGTGTAGACCCTACGGGTTCGAGAACTATGTAGACATGACCGAGACACCTCTACGGTCAATAACCAATGGCGGGACCTGGACGTCCACATTGGTTCCTACATATTCTACGAAGATCTTTATCGGTCGAACCTCTATGTCAAGGATTCAGTTAATCCCGTATATTGTTCCCTTTGTTCTTCGGTATGTTACTTGCCCGAGATTCGATCGTCGGTATCTCCATACCTAGTTCAACCTCGTTACCGGCAAGTCTCTTTACTCGTTCCGTAATACAAGATCCCGCAACTAACAATTAGTCACATTTCTTGCAAGGCTTATTGTGATGTTGCATTACCGAGTGGGCCCCGAGATACCTCTCCGTTACACGGAGTAACAAATCCCAGTCTCGATCCATGCCAACTCAACAGACACCATCGGAGATACCTGTAGAGCACCTTTATAGTCACCCAGTTACGTTGCGACGTTTGATACACACAAGGCACTCCTCCGATATCCGTGAGTTGCATGATCTCATGGTCATAGGAACATATACTTGACATGCAGAAAACAGTAGCAATAAACTGACACGATCATATGCTATGTTTGTAGTTTGGGTCTTATCCATCACATCATTCTCCTAATGATGTGATCCCGTTATCAAATGACATCTCATGTCCATGGCTAGGAAACCTTAACCATCCTTTGATCAACGAGCTAGTCCATTAGAGGCATACTAGGGACATGGTTTTGTCTATGTACCCACACATGCATTTAAGTCTCCGATCAATACAATTATAGCATGGATAATAAACAATTATCATGAACAAGGAAATATGATAATAACTAATTTATTATTGCCTCTAGGGCATATTTCCAACAGTCTCCCACTTGCAGTAGAGTCAATAATCTAGTTCACATCACCATGTGATTCGCATTGTTATGAATCTAACACCTAATGAGTTCTCGGGCTCGATCATGCTTTGCATGTGAGAGAGGTCTTATAGTCAACGGGTCTGCGATATTCAGATCCGTGTGTACTTTGCATATCTCTATGTCAAACCGTAAACACTGCTACCACACTCCACTTGGTACTATTTCCAAATGGCTGCTCCACTATACGTATCCAGATTGCTACTACTAGTCATCCGGATAGGTGTTAAAGCTTGCATCGACGTAACTCTTTACGACGAACTCTTTATCACCTCCATAATCAAGAAACATTTCCTTAGTCCTCTGGTTACTAAGGATAATTCCGACCGCTGTCCAGTGATCCACTCCTGGACCACTCTTGTACCCCTTGACAGACTCATGGCAAGGCACACATAGGTGCGGTACACAGCATGGCATAATATAGAGCCTATGGCTAAGGCATAGGGGACGACGTTCGTCCTTTCTCTTTCTTCTGCCGTTGTCGAGCTTTGAGTCTCACTCAACTTCACACCTTACAAATCAGACGAGAACTATTTCTCTGGCTGATCCATTTTGAACTCTTTCAAAATCTTGTGAAGGTATGCACTCATTGAAAGTCTCATCAAGCATCTTGATCTATCTCTATAGATTTTGATGCTCAACAATTAGGTAGCTTTATCCAGGTCTTCCTTTGAAAATCACTTTCCAAATAACCGTTTTATGCTTTCCAGAAACTCTACATTATTTCTGAACAACAATATGTCATCCACATATACTTATCAAAAATTCTATAGTGCTCCCACTCACTTTATTGCAAATACAAGTTTCTCATAAACTTTGTATAAACATCAAAACTTTGATCACCTCATCAAAGCGTATATTCCAACTCCGAGATGCTTGCTTCAGTCCATGGAAGGATCACCGAAGCTTGCACACCTTTTAGCATCCTTAGGCCTGACAAAACCTTCTGGTTGTATCACATACAACCTTTCCTCAAGTAAACCATTAAGGAAACGATGTTTTGACATCCATCTGCCAGATTTCATAATTGAAAACACAGCAACTGCTAACATAATTCCAACAGACTTTTAGCATCGCTACGAGTGAGAAAGTCTCATCGTAGTCAACTCCTTGAACTTGTCACAAACATCTTTGCAACAAGTCGAGCTTTACAAATAGTGACATTCACCATCAGTGTCTGTCTTCATTTTAAAGATCCATTTGTACTCAATGACCTACCGTCCAACGAGCAAGTCTACCAAAGTCTACACTTGGTTTTAATACATGGATCCTATCTCGGATTTCATGGCCTCCAACCATTTGTCGGCATCCAGGCCCATCATCGCTTCTCCATAGCTCGTAGGTTCATCGTTGTCCAACAACATGACCTCCAAGACAGAGTTGTCGTACCGCTCAGGAGCAGTACACATCCTTGTCGACCTACGAAGTTCGATAGTAACTTGATCCTGAAGCTTCATGATCATCATCATTAACTTCCTCTTCAACTAACGTAGGCTTCACAGAAACATCTTTCTGCGCTGCGCTACTCTCTGGTTGAACAAAGGTTTAACAACCTCATCAAGTTCTATCTTCCTCCCACTCAATTCTTCCGAGAGAAACTTTTTCTCGAGAAAGGACCCAGTTCTAGCAACAAACACTTTGCACTCGGATCTGAGATAGAAGGCATACCCATATGTTCTTAGGGTATTCTATGAAGATACATTTGTCCGCTTTGGGTTCTAGCTTATTATGTGAAAACATTTTCCACACAAGCATCGCAGCCCCAAACATTAAGAAATGACAGCTTAGGTTTCTATCAAACCATAATTCACACGGTGTCATCTCAACGGATTTAGATGATGCCCTTTTTAAAGTGAATGTAGTTGTCTCTAATGCATAACCCCAAAAATTATAGTAGTAAAACGATAAGAGACATCACAGTATGCACTATTTCAATAGAGCATGACTATGATGTTCGGACACACCATCACACCATGGTGTTCCAGGTGGCGTTAGTTGTGAAACAAATTTCACGTTGTCTTAAGTTGTATGCCAAACTCGTAACTCAGATATTCACCTCCAAGATCATATCGCGGTCATTTTTATCTTCTTGTCATGATGATCTTTAAACTTCACTCTGAATTTGCTTGAACCTTTCAAACGATTCAGACTTGTGTTTCATTAAGTAAATATACACTATATCTACTCAAATCATCAGTGAAGGTAAGAAAATAACGATATCCACTGCACGCTACAAGACTCACTAGATCGCATACATCAACATGTATCATTTCCAATGAATCACTTGCCCGCTCCATCCAACGGGGTCCTTTAGTCATCTTGCCCAAGAGGCATGGTTCGCATGTCTCAACCGATTCGAAATCGATGAGTCCAAATATCCATCAGCATGGAGTTTCTACATGCGCTTTATACCAATATGACATTTAGCGGCAGTGCCACAAGTATGTGGTACTATCATTATTAACTTTGTATCTTTTGACATCAATGTTATGAACATGTGTACTACTACGATCAAGATTTCAACAAACCATTCTCACTGGGTGCATGACCATTGAAGGTATTATTCATGTAACCAGAATAACTATTATTCTCTCACTTAAATGAATAACCGTATTGCAACAAACATGATCTAATCATGTTCATGCTCAACGCAAAACACCAAATAACATTTATTTAGGTTCGTCACTAATCCTGAAGGTAGAGAGAGCGTGCGATGTTGATCACATCAACCTTGGAAACATTTCCAACACACATCGTCACCACACCCTTAGCTAGTTCTCCGTTTATTCCATAGCTTTTATTTCGAGTTACTAACATTTAGCAACCGAACCGGTATCCAATACCCAGGTGCTACTAGGAGTACTAGCAAGGTACACATCAATAACTCGTATATCAAATATACTTCTGTCGATGTTGCCAGCCTTCTTATCTACCAAGTATCTAGGGTTGTTCCGCTTCAGCGACCTCTCACCTCATAATAGAAGCACTTAGTCTCGGGTTTGAGTTCAACTTTGGGTTGCTTCACTGGAGCAGCAACTGACTTGCTATCCATGAAGTTTCCATCCTTGCTCTTGCCCTTTTCGAAACTAGTGGTTTGATTAACCATCAACACTTGACGCTCCTTCTTGATTTCTACCTTCGCGGTGTCAAACATCGCGAACAGCTCAGGGATCAATACTTCTATCCCTGGTGTATTATAGTTCATCACTAAGTTCTAGTAGCTTTAGTGACAGTGACTTGGAGAACTATATCAATCACTATCTTATCTGGAAGATCAACTCCCACTTGATTCAAGCGATTGTAGTACCCAGACAATCTGAGTACATGCTCAACGATTGAGCTATTCTCCTTCATCTTACAAGCAAAGAATCTTGTTGGAGATCTCATATCTCGCAACAAAGGCACGAGCCTGAGATCACAATCTCTGCTCCTAGAACATCTCATATGTTCCGTGACGTTCAAAACGTTTTGGAGCCTCAATTCTAAGCCATAATGCATGACGCACTAAACTATCAAGTAGTCATCGAAACGTGCCTGTTAGATGTTCACAACATCTATAGATGACGCTAGAGGGGGTGGCGCACCGAGTGGTGCATTAAGGACATAAGCCTTCTGTGCAGCAATGAGGACAATCCTCAGATCACGGACCCAATCCGCAATTTTGCTACCAACATCTTTCAATTCTATTTCTCTAGGAACATATAAAAATACAAGGGAGCTACAGCGCGAGCTAGTAATCTACAACATAATTTGCAAAGACACTTTGACTATGTTCATGATAATGAGTTCAATTAATCATATTACTTAAGAACTCCCACTCAAATTGACATCCCTCCGATCATTCGAGTGATACATGATCCAAATTCACCAACTCAAGTCCGATCATCACGTGAGTTGAGGTGGCTGCAATGGTGAACATCATTATGTTGATCATATCTACTATATGACTCATGTTCGACCTTTCGGTCTCTCGTGTTCTGAGGCCATGTCTGTACATGCTAGGCCCGTCAAGTTTAACCCAAGTGTTCTGCGCGTGCAAATCTGGCTTGCACCCGTTGTATGTGAACGTAGAGTCTATCACACCCGATCATCACGTGGTGTCTCAACACGACGAACTTTCGCAACGGTGCACACTCGGGGAGAAGACAGTTCATCTTGAAATTCAAGTGAGGGATCACCTTATAATGCTACCGCCGTACTAAGCAAAACAAGGTGCATAAAAGGATTAACATCTCATGCAATTCATAAGTGACATGATATGGCCATGAACTTGTGTTTAAGATCTCCATCTTCGAAACACCGGCATGATCTCCATCGTCACCAGCACAACACCATGATCTCCATCATCTTGATCTCCATCAATGTGTTGCCATTGGGGTTGTCACGCCCTGCATGCTTCTACTACTATTGCTACCGTAGCGATAAAGTAAAGCATTACATAGCGCTTAATGATTGACACGCAGGTCATACAATAATTAAAGACAACCCTATGGCTCCTGCCGGTTGCCGTACTCATCGACATGCAAGTCGTGATAATCTATACATCACATGATCATCTCATACATCACATATATCTCATCATGTAATTGGCCATATCACATCACAACATACCCTGCAAAAACAAGTTAGACGTCCTATAATTGTTGTTGCATATTTTACGTGGCTGCTATGGGTATCTAGCAAGAACGATTCTCACCTACGCATAAAACACAACGGTGATACACTAGTTTGCTTTTCAACCTTCTCAAGGACCGCCTTTGTCGAATCCGATCCAACTAAAGTGAGAGAAACTGTCACCCGCAAGCCATCTAGGCAACAAGTTGCGTCGAGGGAACCGGTCTCTCGTAAGCGTACGAGTAATGTTGGTCCGGGCCGCTTCATCTCACAATCCCGCTGAACCAAAATACGACCAAGGGAGGAAGCAATCTAAGCATCAACGTCCACAAACCTTTTGTGTTCTACTCGAGATCTCATCGAACCATCAACCTAGCTCTGATACCACTGTTAGGGAACGTCGCATGGGAAACAAAATTTTTCCTACGCACACGCAAACCT
Organism: Hordeum marinum; assembly: GCA_022496015.1. Lineage (NCBI taxonomy): Eukaryota > Viridiplantae > Streptophyta > Magnoliopsida > Poales > Poaceae > Hordeum > Hordeum marinum. The sequence goes on from CM039676.1 coordinate 1,662,073, forward strand.
ATCCATGGTGATGAGCATCTACGAGAGGGAGAGTGGATCTACATACCCTTGTAGATCGCTAAGCGGGAAGCGTTAAGAAACGCGGTTGGTGTAGTCGAACATCTTCGCGATCCAAATTGCCGAGCGTCCTGCGATCTCATCACGATCCGTCCCGCGATCCAATCACGATCCGTCCCGTGAACTCATCACGATCCGTCCCGCGATCTCATCACGATCTGTCTCACGATCTTGATCACGATCTGTCCCGCGAACTCATCACGATCCGTTCCGCGATCTCATCACGAACTGTCTCGCGATCTCGATCACGGTCCTTCCGATCTAGCGCCGAACGGACGGCACCTCCGCGTTCAGCACACGTGCAGCTTGATGACGATCTCCACCGTCTCGATCCAGCGAGAGGAGGTGGAGAGGAGAGAGAGTTCACCGGCAGCGTGACGGCGCTCCGGTGATGGTGGTGGAGTGATTCCGGTAGGGTTTCGCCTAAGCGCTGTGGAAAACCGATCTAGAGGAGAAACTGTGCACCGGTGAAACGGGTAGCACGTGGCCGGAAATTCTGTCCAAAAACCACCCAATCCACTAGTATATATAGGAGGAGAGGAGAGGAGAGGCAGCCAAGGCCTTTGGGTCGGCCGAAATAGGAGGTGGGAGCAATCCTACTTCACCTCCAATCCTAGTTGGAGTAGGATTGCCTCCTATTGGCTGATTTTCCACTTTTTGCTTTAGGACTTTCTCTCCTGCGCCATGGGCCTTTGTGGCTGTTTTCCCAGCCCACTAAGGGCTGGTTATTATTCTCCCACAGCCCATGGACCTCTTGGGGTCGAAATACCCCTCTCGGAGGTCCTCCGGTACACTACCGGCACTCCCGGTACAATACCGATACTCCCGGTACACTACCGATGAGCCCGAAACTTTTTCGGAAACCAAACTGGGACTTCCTATATATGAATATTTACCTCCGGACCATTCCGGAGCTCCTCGTGATGTCCAGGATCTCATCCGGGACTCCGAACAACCTTCGGTCACCACCATACATAACTCTACACTACCGAAACGTCACCGAACCTTAAGTGTGCAGACCCTGCGGGTTCGAGAACTATGTAGACATGACCGAGACACCTCTACGGTCAATAACCAATGGCGGGACCTGGACGTCCACATTGGTTCCTACATATTCTACGAAGATCTTTATCGGTCGAACCTCTATGTCAAGGATTCAGTTAATCCCGTATATTGTTCCCTTTGTTCTTCGGTATGTTACTTGCCCGAGATTCGATCGTCGATATCTCCATACCTAGTTCAACCTCGTTACCGGCAAGTCTCTTTACTCTTTCCGTAATACAAGATCCCGCAACTAACAATTAGTCACATTGCTTGCAAGGCTTATTGTGATGTTGCATTACCGAGTGGGCCCCGAGATACCTCTCCGTTACACGGAGTAACAAATCCCAGTCTCGATCCATGCCAACTCAACAGACACCATCGGAGATACCTGTAGAGCACCTTTATAGTCACCCAGTTACGTTGCGACGTTTGATACACACAAGGCACTCCTCCGATATCCGTGAGTTGCATGATCTCATGGTCATAGGAACATATACTTGACATGCAGAAAACAGTAGCAATAAACTGACACGATCATATGCTATGTTTGTAGTTTGGGTCTTATCCATCACATCATTATCCTAATGTTGTGATACCGTTATCAAATGACATCTCATGTCCATGGCTAGGAAACCTTAACCATCCTTTGATCAACGAGCTAGTCCTTTAGAGGCATACTAGGGACATGGTTTTGTCTATGTATCCACACATGCATTTAAGTCTCCGATCAATACAATTATAGCATGGATAATAAACGATTATCATGAACAAGGAAATATGATAATAACTAATTTATTATTGCCTCTAGGGCATATTTCCAACACCCTAATCCTACTAGGATTGGAGGACGACTCCTCCTCTCCACCTTTGGCCGAACCAAGGGCTGGCCCCTTAGGACTCCATGCCTCCTCCCTCCCTCCTCCTATATATACTAGAGGCATTGAGGATTTTTCAATACAGAAAACAACCACGTGCTACCCTCTTCCTCTAGATCGTAGTTTCTCCTCTAGATCGTTTCGACGATGCTTGGCGAAGCCCTGCCGGAATAGTTGCACCACCATCACCGCCATGCCGTCGCGCTGCCGGAGAACCCATCTACCTCTATGCTCCCTCTTGCTGGATCAACAAGGTGGAAATCATCATCGAGCTGTACGTGTGCTGAACACGGAGGTGCTGTCCGTGCGGCGCTAGATCGGGACGAATAGTGATTGGACAGCGGGACGCTCGGCGATTTGGATCGCAAAGACGTTGGACTACATCAACCGCATTTCTTAACACTTCCCGCTTAGCAATCTACAAGGGTATGTAGATCCACTCTCCCTCTCGTAGATGCTCATCACCATGGATAGATCTTGCGTGTGCGTAGGATTTTTTTTGTTTCCCATGCAACGTTCCCCAACAGTGGCATCATGAGCTAGGTCTATGTGTAGATGAGATTGCGAGTAGAACACAAAGGAGTTTGTGGGCGTTGATGCTTATATTGCTTCCTCCCTTGGTCGTGTTTTGATTTAGCGGTATTGTGGGATGAAGCGGCCCGGACCAACCTTACTCATACGCTTACGAGAGACGGTTCCATCGACTGACGAGTAACTTTGTTGAACAAAGATGGTTGGCGGGTGTCTGTCTCTCCTACTTTAGTTGGATCGGATTCAACAAAGGCGGTCCTTGAGATGGTTGAATAGCAATTTGTGTATCACCATTGTGGTTTATGCGTAGGTGAGAATTGTTCTTGCTAGATACCCGTAGCAGCCACGTAAAACTTGCAACAACAATTAGAGGACGTCTAACTTGTTTTTGCAGGGTATGTTGTGATGTGATATGGCCAATTACATGATAAGATATATGTGATGTATGAGATGATCATGTTTTGTATAGAATATCATGACTTTTATGTCGATGAGTACGGCAACCGACAGGAGCCATAGGGTTGCCTTTAATTATTTTCGCCGTTTTTGCTTTACTTTATCGTTGTGAGTTAGCAATAGTCGTGGAAGTAATAGTTGGCGCGGCAACCCCAATGGCGACACATTGATGGAGATCAAGATGATGGAGATCATGGTGTCATGCCGGTGACGATGGAGATTATGCCTGTGCTTTAAAAGATGAAGATCAAAAGTACAAGTTCATGACCATATCATGTCACTTATGATTTGCATGTGATGTTAATCTTTTTATGCACCTTGTTTTGGTTAGGACGACGATAGCATTATAAGGTTATCCCTCACTTAAATTTCAAGATGAATTTTGTTCTCCCGGAGTGTGCACCGTTGCGAAAGTTCGTCGTGTGGAGACACCACGTGATGATCGGGTGTGATAGACTCTACGTTCACATACAACGAGTGCAAGCCAGTGTTGCACGTGCAGAACACTCGGGTTAAACTTGACGATCCTAGCATGTACAGACATGACCTCAGAACACAAGAGACCGAAAGGTCGAACATGAGTCATATAGTAGATATGATCAACATGATGATGTTCACCATTGAAACCACCTCAACTCACGTGATGATCGGACTTGACTTGGTGAATTTGGATCATGTATCCCTTACATGACCTGAGGGATGTCAATTTGAGTGGGAGTTGTAGTAATTTGATTAACTAAACTAATTATCTTGAACAATAGTCTTAGTAACCTTTGGATATTTATGTTGTAGATCAATGGCTTGCGCAGTAGCACCCCTGAATTTTAATGTGTTCCTAGAGAAAGCTAAGTTTAAAGATGATGGAAGTAACTTTGTGGACTGGCCCCATAATCTGAGGATTATCCTCATGGCTTCCCAGAATGCTTATGTCCTTGATGCACCGCTTGGTGATCCACCCGCTCTAGTGGAGTCTGCAAACGTTGCGAACACCTGGCAAACATGTTTTGATGATTACTCAATGGTTCAATGTGCAATGTTGTATGGCTTAGAATCGGGACTTCAAAGACGTTTTGAACATCATGATGTTGGAAATATGCCCTAGAGGTAATAATAAATTAGTTATCATCATATTTCCTTGTTCATGATAATCATTTATTATCCATGCCAGAATTGTATTGATCGGAAACTCAGATACACGTGTGGATACATAGACAACACCACGTACCTAGTATGCCTCTAATAGACTAGCTCATTAATGAGAGATGGTTAAGGTTTCCTATCCATGGACATGAGATGTCATTTGATAATGGGATCACATTATTAGGAGAATGATGTGATGGACAAGACCCAAACTATAAACGTAGCATATGATCATGTCAGTTTATTGCTACAATTTCTGGATGTCAAGTATCTGTTCCTATGACCATGAGATCATGCAACTCACTAACACCGGAGGAGTACCTTGTGTGTATCAAACATCGCAATGTAACTGGGTGACTATAAAGGTGCTCTACAGGTATCTCCGAGGGTGTCTGTTGAGTGGGCATGGATCAAGACTAGGATTTGTTACTCCATGTGACGGAGAGGTATCTCAGGGCCCACTCGGTAATACAACATCACAACAAGCCTTGCAAGCAAAGTGACTAATGTGTTAGCCACAGGATCTTGTATTACAGAATGAGTAAAGAGACTTGGCGGTAATGAGATTGAACTAGGTATTAGAGATATCGACGATCGAATCTCGGGCAAGTAACATACCGAAGAACAAAGGGAACAACATACATGATTAATTGAATCCTTGACATAGAGGTTCAACCGATAAAGATCTTCGTAGAATATGTAGGAACCAACATGGGCATCCAGGTCCCTCTATTGGTTATTGACCGTAGATGTATCTCGGTCATGTCATCATAGTTCTCTAACCCGTAGGGTCTACACACTTAACGTTTGGTAACAGTATAAGTATAGTTGAGTTGTTATGTTGGTGATCGAAAGTTTTTTGGAGTCCCGGATGAGATCCATAATAGTCCGGAGGTAAATATTGATATATGGGATAATAGTGTTTGGTCTCCGGAAGGGTTCCGGAATTCACCGGGAAGAGTTTTGGATGTGTCCCAAAATGTTCGGTGTACAAGAACACTTTATTTGGGCCAAGGGGTAAATCCCACGAGGCTTTAGGAAGGTGCAAACGGAGTTTTGCGGAGGCCAGGTGTCGGGGATATACCCCGCGGTATGACCCAGCCTGGCGACTCACAGGAGACCCGGCAAAGACATGCCATTTCATTGATGACCCGACATACGGGTCGCAGGACGATCAAGCCTAAGACCCGGCGTGTGAGCCGGTGCCAGGTGGCTCACAAGAGAAGGCCCAAAGAGATAAAGACTCCCTGCCAAAGGAAACAAGACCCGTAATAGGATTCTAGAGAGACTAGTCCTAATCCTACTCCTAGTAGGACTCTATTTGTAAACCTACCCTCTCCACCTATATAAGGAGGAGTAGGGGACTCCTAGAGGGACAAGAGGCATAAGTCCACAAAGTTTAGACAACACAAGAGATTAGAGATAGGCAGATTAGAGGCTCTCGTGATTAGAGGTAGCAATTAGAACCCTTGTAACCGAGAGATCTTCAGCATCATCAATATTAGACAAGTAGGACATAGGCTTTTACCTCCATCGGAGGAGCCGAACCTAGGTAAACTCCGTGTCTCTCGATTCTGATCAACCCCTTCAAGCCGCCACATAGTTGCGTCTTTGCCCCGAACCTAAGTCCGTTCACCCGGACATCTTCTGTGATAAATCCACGACAGTTGGCGCCCACCGTTGGGCTAGTTCAATGGTGGTGTTATGTTCTTGAAGGGATCTCTCCGAGGGATCAAGAAGCTTATGACCCGCCAGATCTGCAAAGGGAAGTTAAGGTTCCGTCTTGTGCACCGTCGTAGATCGTCACAAGGTTTCAATCATATAAGCTTCCATTGGGACAAGAAGAATTAGGGTTATCATGCGCCGCCGTGCGCTTCAGGGCGGTCCGTTGGTTCTAATTGGAGATTTACGCTACTACTGCTACATCTTGTGTCACCGTGCAGGCGTCCCGTCGAGTCTGAGAACAAGTTGTTGCTGAGACCAACAAGAATCGGATTTAAACTCCCGAAAGAATTATAGACCGCTACTGCTACTAATTTTTTGCTGACGAGAGGACAACAGAAAAGTCCAAAGAATCAGGTAGTACCTGCACTACATCGACAAAATCAGAGACTACTACTACTACTTTGCTCAAAACATCTGCGACCCGGAGACAGTAACGGAGTGGACTCCGCCTTCATCGCCCCGTCTCCATCTCGGCTTCGCCACGCCTGCCCCTTGCTTGGCTGGCGTGCCTTTGTCTGGCTGGCTGCGCCATGCACCCGCACCGCAGCCTCTCTCTGCCGGACCTCACCATCACGGTCCCGCCTCGCCTCCCTACGGTTGGCTTTACTCTCCCGCGCCTCATGGGCCAGCCGTCGGCTGCCGCACTATCGGGTAGCAGCAGAGCCAGCTGTTTCCTCCATGCCACACCTCCGTGCCATGCCACCGCAGCGCCGGATTTCGCCGTGCTTTGCCCCTGCTTCCACCCCGCCTCAGACACCCCCCGACTGCCTGTCGCGTCCGAGCCGCTGCACCGGAGCCGTGGCAACCGCCACGCTCGTCACGTACGAACCCCTGCGAGCCAGCTCCATCTCCACCTTGCCCCGGCCGGCTCCCGCACGCACCGCTCCGATAGCCTTTGCGTGTCTTGGCCGGCTCCGTTCTGCTCCGCCGCTCCTGCCTCGCCCGCTCGTAAAGCCGGCGGACGCCGTGGCTGTTGCTCTCGCCCCGCCCGCTTGCTGAGCCGGCTACTGCTAGGGACGCTATGGCGTGTCCTCCCCCATCGCGACCGCCAGCCGCTGGCTCCCGCCCGCGAGCCTTGCTCGTCTCACCGAGCGCCTCCACCTTCGCCGGCTTAGCTGCTGCTCCCCTCTGCTCCCATGATTTTTTGGGATAAGGTAAGAGTGAAGAGCCGTTCAAAAAAAAAGAGTTTGACTGAACAGGAAAAAAGGAAGGCGTAGTCAAAGTTAGATGTGCATCCGTTTCATCTGATTACTTACGCTATTATTGGATGCCGGTGTCTTTATTCGCCTGACGAAAAATCCAGGATAATTATTCATGTGGCATGATACCGTGGAGTTAGCGCGCACACCGGCGTGTTGCATTGCTCGATGGACGCGCATGAGTCACCGCCCCCGCTGATGATCTACATCAAACTCGCCGGTACCGCGCGCTCACCCGCGAGTATGAGCCGCCCAACGGACGCGGCAAGCCGCCGTTTCCGCGGTATGGTTTTCACCAACAATGCCGCGACCATCTCGCAAGACCGCGCCATCTTACAATGCCGCGGTTGTCTCTTGCGACAACGCCGGCTTACAATGTCGCAGATGTTTTCTACGTCTACATCAACCCACCAGTGGCTGCATACACCAGTACAAGCCACCCAACGGACAACGTTGAATCTCCGCCCTGCGGTTCAATCTACATTGGCATAATAGTGCTGGCCTCGTCGATACAAGCCGCCCAAACGGACAGGCACATAAGTCGCCACCATTATAGTTTGGTTCACTTCAATAACCAGCCGGAACAAACCATCGACCGGATCATTTAAGAAAATCATGCGGGATCATCTATAACCCGCCACGGCCAACCTCAACTTTCAATGGAGATTCTCAAGCCGCCTCTTTGAGTCAACTTTAGACTCGGGGGCTACAGACATGGTGAGACACATTTGGTTGTTTTCAACAAGAACCCCGGGTCTTTGCAAGAGAAAGTCCAATCCTGGGGGCTATTACATTACTGATGGAAGATTAAAAGTTGCCAAAGAGGATGAACCGCCGTGATGCACCATTCAAACATAGGTGCCGGGATTTATTGGATCATCACTTGGGGCTTCTGCCGTTTCTTTATACAAGATGGCAGTTTACAAGATAGCGACTTAATAGAAGAGTTCAAAAATATTCCGGTTGCTATATCAACTGAGATTGGCAAACGACAGCTTCCTACCTTCGGGTATATCTTATAATGTCTATTAGCCAGGCTTTATGCCACAAAAATCCCGGCTTAGGAAAATGAGTCGCGGCACCGGGTGTTATGATACAAAAATTCCAGCTCAGGAAAATGAGTCGCGGCACCGGGTGTTATGATACAAAAATCCCGGCTCAGGAAAATGACTCGCGGCACCGGGTGTTATGATACAAAAATCCCGGCTCAGGAAAATGAGTCGCGGCACCGGGTGTTATGATACAAAAATCCTGGCTCAGGAAAATGAGTCACGACACCGGGTGTTATGATACAAAAATCCCGGCTCAGGAAAATGAGTCGCGGCACCAAGCGTTATGCCACAAAATCCCGGCTCAGGAAAATGAGTCGCGGCACCAGGCTTTATGCCACAAAAATCCGGCTCAGGAAAATGAACCGCGACAAGGGCAGCTTCTTACCTTCGGGTACAGCTTCTAACGCCTATCCACCGGCTTTATGCCAAAAAATGATGACAAGTTAACATTACATCATACATTGCATCTTGCATCATACATTGCATCGTATATTTCATCATATTCACATATCATACCGGCTTATCAAGCCAGCTCGAAGAACTTATTATATCAAGAGCCACCCTGTTAGATATAATGCCGTGTCATCTAATTGTCCAGTTCTCGGATTTCTTCAACTGTGCTCTGTAGTAATCTACAACACCCATGGATTTCTCTAATATATATTTGCCAGGTTGCAACACAACCACGAGTAGGGATTTCATGTTAAAGACAAAGGAATTATTCTAGGATATTCATTCCGGGTTATATTACAACCACGGTCAAGGATTCGTTCAACAAATTGTGGTGAGTCATATTATTCTCATATAGTCCCAAGTCGCCACAGGCAGACAACCCGACACTTGGGGGCTACACTATTCAAGTCCAGTTTACATCAAATATGCAAGTCCCATGTCGCTGCAAGCATGCACCACGACACTTGGGGGCTAATGCAAGCCGGTTTTCAAATCATTACATTGTGTGCAAGACCCTATTATTTCAAGGAGATGAGCCGACCTTTCTATATTTTCTAAGTCCCAGCCCGGTAATTCTTACTGACCCGACACTTGGGGGCTACGCCGCTCGGATCAAATTTTGTAAAGTCCCAAGTCGCCGCAAGCATGTGACCCGACACTTGGGGGCTATAGTATTCAGCTATTTAAACAGATTATGAGGTTCAAATTGAAGACCCGACACATCACATTCTGATGATCCGGCCCTTGGGGGCTACACCCGCCGAAGCTTTATAAGGTATAAGGCAATTATATGTCCCAGGCTGCTGCAGGCAGGACAACCCGACACTTGGGGGATACACAGTCCAAAATGTTATTTGCAAAGCACCAAGTTATCATGGATAATCTCGGAGCTTGGGGGCTACATGTAATATGGACATATCAAAAACTTTGAAGAGAATTTTCAAGATGTTAAGTATGGAGTTCAGTTGTTAGACCCGACATCACCAACACTTATGACCCGGTGTTATCAAAAGATCATAACCTGCCAGATTTTATAAGCCGCCCTGCTTCACAACAATGGAAGTCCGGTTTACATCAGATGGATTTTCATCCCAATATTTTTATCAAGTCAGCTGGATTCTAGTTATTTGACCCGACGTCACCAACGATAATGACCCGGCATCATCAATGATTATGACCCGGCGGAGATGACCCACCAAGAGTATTGGAAGCCGACTCAATGGCATAAGGGTGGTCTATTCTCAATATTTGTCAAAGGACATTGACAAGCAAGATGATTATCAAGATGATCCGTTCATATGTAGAAAAGACCCAGATTTTTGAGGAGCCATTTTATAAGCCGGCCAAAGGACCAAGCCGGCCACTTGACATATTTGTTACTCTTATTTCAGGAGCTTACCATGAATAAATTCAAGCTAACCTGGGGGCTAATGTCGGGGATATACCCTGCGGTATGACCTGGCCTGGCGACTCACAGGAGACCCGACAAAGACATGACGTTCCATTGGTGATCCGGCATACGGGTCGCAAGACGACCAAGCCTAAGACCTGGCGTGTGAGCCGGCACCAGGCGGCTCACAAGACAAGGCCCAAAGAGAGAAAGACTCTCTGCCAAAGGAAACAAGACCCGGAATAGGATTCTAGAGAGACTAGTCCTAATCCTACTCCTAGTAGGACTCTATTTGTAAACCTACCCTCTCCACCTATATAAGGAGGAGTAGAGCACCCCTAGAGGGACAAGAGGCATAAGTCCACAAAGTTATTAGAGATAGGCAGATTAGAGGCTCTCATGATTAGAGGTAGCAATTAGCACCCTTGTAATCGAGAGATCTTCATCATCATCAATATCAGACAAGCAGGACATGGGCTTTTACCTCCATCGGAGGAGCCGAACCTAGGTAAACTCCATGTCTCTCGATTCTGATCAACCCCTTCAAGCCGCCACATAGTTGCGTCTTTGCCCCGAACCTAAGTCCGTTGACCCGGACATCTGCCATGATAAATCCATGACACCAGGGACTAGACGCCAGAGACCCTGGCGTCTGAGGCTAGAAGCCGAGGACGCTGGCGTCTGGTCCTGGAGTCCGAGGAGGACTCTTGCCTTGCGGGCCAAACCGACTTTGAGGAGTATCTTTCTCCAAGTTTTGACCCCAGGGCTTAACATATAAATAGAGGGGCAGGGCTAGCACCCGGAACACATCAAGAATTCCCCAAGCCGTGTACTGGCAACCTAGCCCCTTTTGTTTATCCTCCGTCATAGTTTTCGTTTTGCTTGGCGAAGCCCTGCGGAGATTGTTCTTTACCACCATCGTCACCACGTCATCGTGTTGCTAGAACTCATCTACTACTTCGCCCCTCTTGTTGGATCAAGAAGGCGAGGACGTCATCAAGCTGTACGTGTGTTGAAGGCGGAGGTTCCGTCCGTTCGGCGCTAGATCGTGATTGGATCGCGGGACGGCTTGCGATTTGTATCGTGAAGACGTTCGACTACATCAACCGCGTTTCTTAATGCTTCCGCTTAGCGATCTACAAGGGTATGTAGATCCACTCTCCATCTCGTAGATGCTCATAACCATGGATAGATCTTGCGTGTGCGTAGGAATTTTTTTGTTTAACATGCAACGTTCCGCAACAGTGGCATCCTAAGCTAGGTCTATGTGTAGATGAGATCACGAGTAGAACACAAAAGAGTTTGTGGGCGTTGATGCTTAGATTGCTTCCTCCCCTGGTCGTGTTTTGATTCAGCGGTATTGTGGGATGAAGCGGCCCGAACCAACCTTACTCATATGCTTACGACAGACCGATTCCATCGACTGACGTGTCTTTGTTGCATAAAGATGGCTGCGGGTGTGTGTCTCTCCTACTCTAGTTGGATTGGATTTGACAAAAGCGGTCCTTGAGAAGTTTGAATAGCAATTTATGTATCACTATTGTGGTTTTTGCGTAGGTGAGAATTGTTCTTGCTAGATACCCGTAGCAGCCACGTAAAACTTGCATCAACAATTAGAGGACGTCTAACTTGGTTTTGTAGGGTATGTTGTGATGTGATATGGACAATTACATGATGAGATATATGTGATGTATGAGATGATCATGTTTTGTATACAATATCACTACTTGCATGTCGGTGAGTACGGCAACCGGCAGGAGCCATAGGGTTGTCTTTAATTATTTTTGCCGTTTTTGCTTTACTTTATCGCTATGAGTTAGCAATAGTCGTGGAAGCAACAGTCGGCGTGGCAACCCCAATGGCGACAAGTTGATGGAGATAAGGATGATGGAGATCATGGTGTCATGCCGGTGATGATGGAGATCATGCAGGTGCTTTGAAGATGAAGATCAAAAGCACAAGTTCATGGCCATATCATCTAACTTATGACTTGCATGTGATGTTAATATTTTTATGCACCTTGTTTTTCTTAGGACGATGATAGCATTATAAGGTGATCCATCACTTAAATTTCAAGATGAATTGTGTTCTCCCCGAGTGTGCGGCGTTGCGAAACTTCGTCGTGTCGAGACACCACGTGATGACCGGGTGTGATAGACTCTTCGTTCACATACAACGGGTGCAAGCAAGTGTTGTACATGCAGAACACTCGGGTTAAACTTGACAAGCCTAGCATGTACATACATGGCCTCGGAACACAAGAGACCGAAAGGTCGAACATGAGTCATATAGTAGATATGATCAACATGATGATGTTCACCATTGAAACCACCTCAATTCACATGATGATCGGACTTGAGTTGGTAAATTTGGATCATGTATCAATCATATGACCTAAGGGATGTCAATTTGAGAGGGAGCTTTAGTAATTTGATTAACTAAACTCATTATCATGAACATAGTCAAAATATCTTTGCAAATTATGTTGTAGATTACTAGCTCGTGCTGTAGCTCCCTTGAATTTTTTATATGTTCCTAGAGAAATAGAGTTGAAATATGAAGGTAGCAATAATGCAGACTTGGTTCGTGATCTGAGGATTGTCCTTATTGCTGCATAGAAGGCCTATGTCCTTAATGCACCACTCGGTGCGCCACCCCCTCAAGCGTCGTCTGTAGATGTTGTGAACATTTGACAGACACGTTTTGATGACTACTTGATAGTTCAGTGCGTCTAACATTACGACTTAGAATTCAGGCTTCAAATACGTTTTGAATGTTGATGTCTACTACACAACCTTCTTCTTGTAGACTCATGTTGGGCCTCCAAGCGTAGAGATTTATAGGACAATGACAATTTTCCCTCAAGTGGATGACCTAAAGTTTAACAATCCGCGGGAGGTGTAGGATGAAGATGGTCTCTCTCAAACAACCCTGCAATCAAATAGCAAAGAGTCTCTTGTGTCCCCAACACACCCAGTACAATGGTAAATTGTATAGGTGCACTAGTTCAGCGAAGAGATAGTGATACAAGTGTAATATGGATGGTAGATAAGGGTTTTTGTAATCTGAAAATATAAAAACAGCAAGGTAACAAATAGTAAACCGCGAGCAAAACGTTGTATAAATGCTTGGAAACAAGGCCTAGGGTCCATACTTTCACTAGTGCAATTTCTCTCAACAATATTGGCATAGTTGAATCATAAGTAAATCCCTCATGTGTGACAAAGAGTTCACTCCAAAGTCACAAATAGCGGAGAACTAATGAAGAAATTATTGTAGGGTACGAAACCACCTCAAAGTTATCTTTTCTGATCAATCTTATGAGCTGTCCCTATAAGTGTCACAAACAGCCCTAGAGTTCGTACTAAAATAACACCTTAAGATACACATCAACCAAAACCCTAATGTCACCTAGATACTCCATTGTCACCACAAGTACCCATGGGCTTAATTATATGATATGCATCACATAATTTTAGATTCGTCATGTTCAATCCAACACAAAGAACTTCAAGGAGTGCCCCAAAGTTTCTACCGGAAAGTGAAGACAAAAACGTGTGCCAACCCCTATGCATTGATTCCCAAGGTCACGGAACCCGCAAGTTGATCACCAAAACATACATAATGTGGATCAATAGAACATCCCATTGTCACCACGGATATCCCATCGCAAGACATACATCAAGTGTTCTAAAATCCTTAAAGACTCAATCCGATAAGTAAACTTCAAAGGGAAAACTCAATTCATCACAACTAGATAGAGACGGGAAAACTCCATATGATTCAATCTATATCAACAAAGCTCGCGTTACATCATGATCGTGCCATCTCAAGAACATGAGAGAGATATATATCAAACACATAGCTACTGGTACACCCTCAGCCCCGAGGGTGAACTACTCCCTCCTCGTCATGGAGACCGCCGGGATGATGAAGATGGCCTCCAGTGATGGTTTCCCCCTCCGGCAGGGTGCCGGAACGGGCTCCCGGTTGGTTTTTCATGGCTCTGGAGGTTTGTGGCGGCAGACTCCCGATCTAGGTTCTCCATTTGGGTTTCTGAAATATTTGACGATTTATAGAGCTGAGAGGGAGGTCGGTGGACTCTCGAGGGTCCCACAAGCCTGGTGGCTGAGGCCAAGGGGGTGGCCGTGCCCCTGAGGCTTGTGGCCTCCTCGGGAACCTTCTGGCCCAACTCTAATGCTCCGTAGGTCTCTTTTGGTCCAAAAAAATCACCGTAAAGTTTTATTCCGTTTGGACTCCATTTGATATTCCTTTTCTATAAAACTCAAAAACAAGGAAAAAACAGAAACTGGCACTAGGCTCTGGGTTAATTGGTTAGTCCCAAAAATAATATAAATTTGTGGCAAAATGATTGTAAAACATCCAAGAATCATCATGTATCAGCATGAAACAAGCAAAAATTATAGTTCGTTGGAGACGTATCAGCATCCCCAAGCTTAATTCCTGCTCGTCCTCGAGTAGGTAAATGATAAAAACAGAATTTTTGATGTGGAATGCTGCCTAACATATTTATCAATGGAATATTCTTTATTGTGGCATGAATATTCAGATCCGTAAGATTCAAAACAATAGTCTAACATTGTCATAAAAATAGTAATACTTCGAGCACACCAACAAGGTAGTTGTGTCCTTTCAAAATAACATGGCCTTAGAAAGTTATCCCTGCAAAATCATATGGTCTGGCTATGCTCCATCTTCTCCACACAAAGTATCTAAATCATGCACAACCCCGATGAACAAGTCAAGAAATTGTTTCACACTTTTGGTGTTCTCAACCCTTTTCAACTCTCACGCAATACATGAGCATGAGCCATTGATATAGCATTAGAGGTGGAATAGAATATGGAGGAGGTGCAAGGAGAAAAAGGAGAAGATAGTTTCACATCAACTAGGCATATCAACGGGCTGTGAAGATGCCCATCAATAGATATCAATGTGAGTGAGTAGGGATTGCCATGCAACAAATGCACTTAATGTTATAAGTGTATGAAAGCTCAAAGAGAAAACTAAGTGGTCCTGCATAATGAATATCGACTAGTTATATGAAAGTGACAAAATAGGAGACTCTCTATCATGAAGATCATGGTGCTACTTTGAAGCACAAGTGTGGAAAAGGTAGTAGCAATTGTCCCTTCTCTCTTTATGTCATTTTTTCTTTTTCCTTTCCTTTCCTTTTTATTTTGGTGGGCTTCTTTGGCCTCTTTTATTTTTTTGTTTGGGCTTCGCTGGCCTCTTTTATTTTTTTTGTAAAGTCCGGATACTCGTCCCAACTTGTGAGGGAGTCATAGCCTACATCATACTTTTCTCTCACGAGACAATGCTCTATTAATGCAAAATTATCACACTTTTATTTACTTATAACTCAAAGAAAAAGAAATTACAACTCGATACCTATGACAAAGTATGACTCTATATGCAATATGAAGTGATGGTGCAAGTCATGAAAAACTACATGGTGGAAGTTGCATGGCAATATATCTCGGAATGACTATACAAAATGCCATAATAGGTAGGTATGGTGGCTGTTTTGAGGAATATATGGTGGCTGTTTTGAGGAAGGAGGGTTTGGTGTACCGACGAAAGTTGCGCGGTACTAGAGAGGCTAGCAAAGATGGAAGGGTGAGAGCGCGTATAATCCATGGACTCAACATTAGTCATAAAGAACTCACATACTTATTGAAAAAGTATATTAGTCATAAAACAAAGCATTAGACGCATGCTCCTAGGGGAGAGGTTAGTAGGAGTTAACCATCACGCGCTCCTGACCCTCACACAAAGGTCGACTTCTCATAGTTTTTAATGCACTTAATATGAAAGTTTTTATTATATCCCTCTTGGATGCCCATTATATTAGGACTAAATTCATAACCTAAACAAATTACCATGATGTTTTAAGAAACTCTCAAAATAATATAAGTGAGTACCTAGAGTTCAATAATTTCTATAAAATATAACACCACCATGCTCTATAAAGATATAAGTGAAGCACTAGAGCAATATTGCCTAGCTCAAAAGGTATAAGTGAAGATCAATGAGTAGTCAAACAATTAAGTAGCTATGTGAAGACTCTCTCTCCCTTAATAAATATTTTCATATCTTAAGTACTTTATTCAAACTGCAAGAAAAAGAAAAATAGCACTCCAAGAATAGCACGCATCATGTGAACGAATAAAAATTTAGGCTCAACATAGGCTAACCGATAATTGTTGATGAAGAGAGGTGGGATGCGTAGCATCCCCAAGCTTAGATGCTTGAGAGTTCTTGAAATAATTACTTGGGGTGCCTTGGGCATCTCCATGCTTGAGCTTTTGTATCTCGTTCGATCCTGTCATACCACGGTTTCACCTATTCTCAAAAACTTCATCCACACAAAACTCAAAAAGAACTCGTGAGATAGGTTAGTACACATAATAATAAATCATCTCTTTATGTACTTACAAGACAAGTTGCATAATAATTTTCAAACATTAGGTACTGTATACTATCATTTACACAATTTATATCTACCATTATAGGCTATGGAAACTATAGGATAAGTCGATAACAAAGCTATGACAACAATCTGACCAAACAGAACAGTCTGTAGACATTTACGAAAAAAGTGTACTTATGTAACTTAAAAAATTATGAAAATTTAGGAAATGATATAAAATTTATATTAACATACATTGTAAAAATTTCAGAAAATTTCCACGTTCCAATAAAATATGAAAATTCAAACACTACATCAGAAGTTTCTGTTTTTACACAGCACACATCAAACATGCAATTCAAGCATCCTAAAGGCAATTCTTGGAAATTTTTATTGAAAAACCAGATTATAAATAACACCTAACAGAGAAAAAAAAATGACTCTCCAAGCAAAACACATATTATGCGATGAATAAAAATATAGCTCCAAGTAAGATATACCGATAGTGTTGAAGACGAAAGAGGGGATGCCTTCCGGGGCATCCCCAGGCTTAGGCGCTTGATTCTTCCTTGGATATTAACTTGGGGGTGCATTGTGCATCCCCAAGCTTAGTTTCTTGTCACTCCTAATTCTCCTCATATCGGTGTCTCACCCAAAACTTGGAAACTTCAATCACACAAAACTTAACGGAACTTCATGAGATGGGTTAGTGTAAATATAGTTCATTCACTTAGGTACCGTAAAGAAAAGATTCATAATTATTCTCACATAGTACCTACTGTATACCATAATTACCACAATTTATATTACTCAATATAAGCTATAGGAACACTTGAAACAAGAAAACTATGCATGCAAAACAGAGTCTGTAAAAAACAGAACAGTCTGTAAAGATCTGCATGATGACCACACTTACCTAACTCTACAAATTCTTAAAAATTAGTAAAACTCAAGGAATTTGCATAAAAAGTCTGTGTAAATATTTTAGTATTGTTTGACGCTCCATTAAAATCAGATAATTCATATACTGGACGCAAAACTTTCTGTTTTTGCACAGAATCAAACAAGCAAGTATCCACACTATCCCAAAGGATTTACTTGGCACTTTATTGAAATAAAAGGTACAAAAAATGATTAATACATTAGCTTAATCATTTGAACACATCAAAACAGAAAGTAAAAGTGTTGGGTTGTCTTCCAACAAGCGCTTTTGTTTAATGCCTTTTAGCTAGGCATGATGATTTCAATGATGCTCGCATAGGAATAGTATTGCAACTTGCAAAAGAGCACCATGAATCTCATGGAAATAACATTTAATTCTAAACCACTTCCTATGCATAGGGATTTTGTGAGCAAACAATTTATGGGAGCAAGAATCATCTAGCGTAGGAAGGGAAAACAAACATATCTTCAAGAATTTGAACACATAGAGAGGAAACTTGATATTATTGCAATTCATATAAGCATATGTTCCTCCCTCATAATAATTTTCAGTAGCATCATGAAGGAATTCCACAATATAACCAGTACATGAAGCATTATTTTCATGATCTACAAGCATAGAAATTTTACTACTCTCCTCATAAGAAAATTTCTTCTCATTCAAAATAGTGGGAGAAAACTCAACAAAATAACTATCATGACATACTTGATTGACATAACCACTTTGAATATTAAAATCATGATGGAAAATTTCGTGGTTACCATTACTCTTTATAGCATACGTGTCATCACAATAATCATCATAGATAGGAGGCATGTTATAATCATAATAGTTTTGCTCATCAAAACTTGGGGGACTAAAAATATCATCTTCATCAATCATAGCATCCCCAAGCTTGTGGATTTGCATATCATTAGCATCATGGATATTCAGAGAATTCATACTAACAATATCACTATCATGCTCATCATTCAAATATTTAGTGCCAAACATTTTAATAACTTCTTCTTCTAACACTTGAGAACAATTTTCTTTTCCATCATTTTCACGAAAGACATTAAAAAGATGAAGCATATGAGGCAACCTCAATTCCATTTTTTTGTAGTTTTCTTTTATAAAACCAAACTAGTGAAAAACAAGAAACTAAAAGATTTGATTTCAAGATCTAAAGATATACCTTCAAGCACTCACCTCCCCGACAACGGCGCCACAAAAGAGCTTGATGTCTACTACATAACCTTCTTCTTGTAGAATCGTGTTGGGCCTCCAAGCGCAGAGTTTTGTAGGACAATGGCAATTTTCCCTCAAGTGCATGACCTAAGGTTTGTCAATCAGAAGGAGGTGTAGGATGAAGGTGGTCTCTCTCAAACAACCCTGCAATAAAATAGCAAAGAGTATCTTGTGTCCCCAACACACCCAATACAATGGTAAATTGTATAGGTGAACTAGTTCGGCAAAGAGATGGTGATACAAGTGTAATATGGATGGTAGATAAGATTTTTTGTAATCTGAAAATATAAAAACAGAAAGGTAACAAATAGTAAACGGTGAGCAAAACGTTGTATAAATGCTTGGGAACAAGGCCTAGGGTCCATACTTTCACTAGTGCAATTTCTCTCAACAATATTGGCATAGTTGAATCATAAGTAAATCCCTCATGTGCGATAAAGAGTTCACTCCAAAGTCACAAATAGTGGAGAACTAATGAAGAAATTATTGTAGGGTATGAAACCACCTCAAAGTTAACTTTTCTGATCAATCTTATGAGCTGTCCCTATAAGTGTCACAAACAACCCTAGAGTTCGTACTAAAATAACACCTTAAGATACACATCAACCAAAACCCTAATGTCACCTAGACACTCCATTGTCACCACAAGTACCCATGGGCTTGATTATACGATATGCATCACATAATTTTAGATTCATCATGTTCAATCCAACACAAAGAACTTCAAGGAGTGCCCCAAAGTTTCTACCGGAAAGTCAAGACAAAAACGTGTGCCAACCCCTAGACATAGATTCCCAAGGTCACGGAACCCGCAAGTTGATCACTAAAACATACATAAAGTGGATTAATAGAACATCCCATTGTCACCACGGATATCCCATCGCAAGGCATACATCAAGTGTTCTAAAATCCTTAAAGACTCAATCCGATAAGTAAACTTCAAAGGGAAAACTCAATTCATCACAACAAGATCGAGAGGGGAAAACTCCATATGATTTAATCTATACCAACAAAGCTCACGTTACATCAAGATCGTGCCATCTCAAGAAGACGAGAGAGAGAGAGATCAAACACATAGCTACTGGTACATACCTTCAGCACCGAGGGGGAACTACTCCCTCCTCATCATGGAGACCGCTGGGATGATGAAGATGGCCTCCTGTGATGGTTTCCCCCTTCGACAGGGTGCCGGAACAGGCCCCGATTGGTTTTTCATGGCTTTGGAGGTTTGCGGCAGCGGAACTCCCGATATAGGTTCTCTGTTGGGGTTTCTGGAATATTTGATGATTTATAGAGTTGAGAGGGAGGTCGGTGGACTCCCGAGGGGCCTACAAGCCTGGTGGCCGCGACCAGAGGGGTGGCCGCACCCCTGAGGCTTGTGGCCTCCTCGGAAACCTTCTGGCCCAACTCTGATGCTCCGTAGGTCTCTTCTGGTCCAAAAAAATCACTGTAAAGTTTTATTCCGTTTGGACTCCGTTTGATATTCCTTTTCTGTAAAACTCAAAAACAGGGAAAAACAGAAATTGGCACTGGGCTCTGGGTTAATAGGTTAGTCAAAAAAATAATATAAAGTTGTGGTAAAATGATTGTAAAACATCCAAGAATGATAATATAGCAGAATGAAAGAAGCAAAAATTATAGATACGTTGGAGACGTATCAAACATCATGGAGCAAATGTGATGTTTCAAGAGCTGAAATTGGATCTCAGGCTCGTGCCCGTGTTGAGAGGTATGAGACCTCTAACAAGATTCTTTGCCTGCAAGATGAAGGAGAATAGCTCAATCAGTGAGCATGTGCTCAGATTGTCTGGGTTCTACAATCGCTTGGATCGAGTGGAGTTGATCTTCCAGATAAGATAGTGATTGATATAGTTCTCCAAGTCACTATCACTAAGCTACTAGAGCTTCATGATGAACTATAAAATGCTAGGGATGGAAATAATGATCCCTGAGCTGTTCACGATGTTTGACATCGCGAAGGCAGAAATCAAGAAGGAGCATCAAGTGTTGATGGTTAAGTAAAACCACTAGTTTCAAGAAGGGTAAGGGCAAGAAGGGAAAAACTTTAGGAATGGCAAGCCAGTTGCCGCTCTAGTGAAGAAACCCAAGGTCGAACCCAAAGCCGAGACTAAGGGCTTCTATTATGAGGAGAACGGTCACTGAAGCGGAACAACCCTATATACTTGGTAGATAAGAAGGCTGGCAATGTCAACGGAAGTATATTTGATATATGTGTTATTGATGTGTACCTTTCTATTACTCGAAGTAGCACCTGAGTATTAGATACCCGTTCAGTTGCTAAATGTTAGTAACTCGAAATAAAATCTATAGAATAAACGGAGGCTAGCTAAGGGTGAGGTGACGATATGTGTTGGAAGTGTTTCCAAGGTTGATGTGATCACCATCACACGCTCTCTCTACCCTCGGGATTAGTGATGAACCTAAATAAATGTTAGTTGGTGTTTGCATTGAGCATGAACATACTTAGATCGTGTTTATTGCAATACAATTATTCATTTAAGTTAGAGAATAATGGTTATTCTGCTTACATAAATAATACCTTCAATGGTCATGCACCCAATGAGAATGGTTTATTGAATCTTGATGGTAGTAATACACATGTTCATAACATTGATGCCAAAAGATACAAAGTTAATAATGATAGTACCACATACTTGTGGCACTGCTACTAAATGTCATATTGCTGTAAAGCGCATGAAGAAACTCCATGTTGATGGATCTTTGGACTCACTCGATTTCGAATCGGTTGAGACATGCGAACCATGCCTCTTGGGCAAGATGACTAAGATCCCGTTTTCAATGTGATGGAGTGGGTAAGTAACTTATTGGACATGATACATGTTGATGTATGCGATCTAGTGAGTGTTGTAGCATGCGGTGGATATCGTTATTTTTTTAGCTTCACTGATGATTTGAGTAGATGTGTGTATATTTACTTAATGAAACACAAGTCTGAAACGTTTGAAAGGTTCAAGCAAATTCGGAGTGAAGTTGGAGATCACCGTGATAAGAAGATAAAGAGTCTACGATATGATCGTGGAGGTGAATATCTAAGTTACGAGTTTGGTATGCAACTTAAGATAGTGTGGAAATTGTTTCACAACTCACGCCGTCTGGAACACCATAGTGTGATGGTGTGTTCAAACGTCGTAGTCGTGCTCTATAGGATATGGTGCGAACTATGATGTCTCTTATCGATTTGCCACTATCGTTATGGGGTTATGCATTAGAGACAACTACATTCACTTTAAAAGGGGCACCATCTAAGTCCACTGAGATGACACCGTATGAATTTTGGTTTGGTAGAAACCTAAGCTGTCATTTCTTAATGTTTGGGGCTGCGACGCTTATGTGAAAAATGGGTTTTCACCTAATGAACTCGAATCCAAAGCGGACAATTGCATCTTCATAGAATACCATAACTTAGTAGTTGGGTAAACCTTCTATCTCAGATCCAAGCACAAAGTGTTTGTTGCTAAAATGGGTCCTTTCTCGAGAAAGAGTTTCTCTCAAAAGAATTGAGTGGGAGGAAGATTGAACTTGATGAGGTTGTCTAACCTTTGTTTCAACCGGAGAGTAGCGCAGCGCAGAAAGTTGTTTCTGTGGAGCCTACGCTAGTTGAAGAGGAAGTTAATGATGATTATCATGAAGCTTCAGATTAAGTTACTATCAAACCTCATAGGTCAACAAGGATGCGTATTGCTCCTGAGTGGTACATCAACCCTGTCTTAGAGGTCATGTTGTTGGACAACGATGAACCTACGAGCTATGGAGAAGCGATGATGTGCCCGGATTCCAAGAAATGGTTAGAGGCCATGAAATCCGAGATGGAAATCCATGTATGAAAACAAAGTATGGGCTTTGGAAGTATTACCTGAAGGGCGAAAGGCCATTCAGAACAAATGGATCTTTAAAAGGAAGACATACGTGGACGGTAATGTCACCGTCTATAAAGCTCGACTTCTGGAAAAGGGCTTTTCACAAGTTCAAGGAGTTAACTACGATGAAACTTCTCACCGGTAGCGATGCTAAAGTCTGTTGGAATTATGTTAGCAGTTGCTGCATTTTTCGATTATGAAATCTGGCATATGGATGTCAAAACATCGTTTCCTTAATGGTGTCCTTGAGGAAAGGTTGTTTGTGATACAACCAGAAGGTTTTGTCAGTCCTAAGGATGCTAAAATGTATGCAAGCTCCAGTGATCCTTCTATGAACTGGAGCTAGCATCTCGGAGTTGGAATATACACTTTGATGAGGTGATCAAAGTTTTTTTGGTCTATACAAAGTTTATCAGAAACTTGTATTTACAATAAAGTGAGTGGGAGCACTATAGAATTTCTGATAAGTATATGTGGATGACATATTGTTGATCGGAAATGAAGTAGAATTTCTGGAAAGCATAAAGGGTTGTTTGAAAAGGAGTTTTTCAAAGGAAAACCTGGAATGAAGCTACTTAATTGTTGGGCATCAAGATCTATAGATATAGATCAAGATGCTTGATGAGACTTTCAATGAGTACATACCTAGACAAGGTTTTGAAAGAATTCAAAATGGATCAGTTAAAGAAGGAGTTCTTACCTGATTTAAAACAAGTTAGGAGGAGGACTTTCGGGACGAAGCGGCGCCGTCTTGAGGCAGAACTTGGGTAGGAGCACTTTTGCCCTCCGGCAGAGTGATCTCGCCGGGGGAACTTCCCTCCCGGAGGGGGAAATCGAAGCCATCGTCATCACAAACAACCCTCTCATCTTGGGGAGGCCATTCTTCATCAACATCTTCAATACCACCATCTCCTCTCAAACCCTAGTTCATCTCTTGTGTTCAATCTTTGTACCGGAACCTCAGATTGGTACCTGTGGGTGACTAGTAGTATTGATTACCATGTGTAGTTGATTGCTATATGGTTTATTTGGTGGAAGATCATATGTTCAGATCCATTATGCTATTCAATAGCCCTGTGATCTTGAGAATGAATATTATTTGTGAGTAGTTACCTTTGTTCTTGAGGTCACGGGAGAAGTCATGTAGCAAGTAATCATGTAGCAAGTATCGATTTTTTGATGATATGTATGTTGCGATTCCCTTAGTGGTGTTATGTGAACGTCGACTATATGACACTTCACCATACTTGGGCCTAAGGGAATGCATTGTGGAGTAGTTATTGATGATGGGTTGCTATAGTGACAGAAGCTTAAACCCTAGTTTATGCGCTACTTCAGAAGGGGCTGATTTGGGTCCACATGTTTAATGCTATGGTTAGACTTTGTCTTAATACTTTTCTCGTAGTTGCGGATGCTTGCGAGGGGGTTAATCATAAGTAGGTTGTTAGTTCAAGTAATACCAGCACCTTAGCACCGGTCCACCCACATATCAAATTATCAAAGTAGCGACCACGAATCAAACCAACATGATGAAAGTGACTAGATAAAGTTCCTGTGTACCCTTAAGAACACTTTGCTTAGCATAAGAGATAGTTTTGGCCTGTCCTTTGCCACAAAAGGATTGGGCTACCTTGCTGCACCTTACCTATTGTTACCGTTACTTGCTCATTACAAATTACCTTGCTATCAAACTACTTGTTACTTACAATTTCAGTGCTTGCAAAAATTATCTTGCTGAAAACCGCTTATCATTTCCTTCTTCTCCACATTGGGTTCGACTCTCTTAGTTATCGAAAGGACTACGATTGATCCCCTATACTTGTGGGTCAACAAGACTCTTTTCTGGCGCCATTGCCGGGGAGTGAAGCGCTCTTTGTAAGTGAAGATTGGTAAGGAAAAACTTATACTACATGATGAAATTTATTGTCACTTGTTACTATGGAAAGTAATCCTTTTATGGGTTTGTTCGAGGTATGTTCACCTCGACCGGAACCACAATTAGTTTCCCCTCAACCTACAACACCTACTGAAAATATTGGTTATGAAATTCCTTCGGGTATGTTAGAACAACTGCTAGCTAGTCCTTATGCAGGAGACGGAATTGAACATCCTGATATGCACCTAATACATGTGGAAGAAATTTGTGGACTACTTCAGGTTGCAGGTTTATCCAGAGATGAAGTTAAGAAAGAGGTTTTCCTTTATGTTTGAAGGGAAAAGCATTGACATGGTATAGGCTATGTGATTATATTAGATCATGGTGCTGGAATCGTTTGAAATTGGAATTCCAGCAAAAGTTTTATCCTAGCTATGCATCTAGTTCATCGTGATCGGAATTATATATATAATTTTTGGCCTCGTGAAGGATAAAGTATCGCTCTAGCTTTGGGAAGGATTATGTCAATGTTATATTCAATCCCCAATCATGATATTCCAAGAGAAGTTATTATTCAGAATTTTTATGCTCAGCTTTCTCATAATGATCAAACCATGCTCGATACTTCTTGTACTGGTTCTTTTATGAAGAAGACTATTGAATTCAAGTGAGATCTCTTGGAAAGAATTAAACACAACTTTGAAGATTGGGAACTCGACAAATGTAATGAGTCAGGTATTAATCTTGAATTTGATTGTGTTAAATATTTTATGAATTCCGATACTTTTCACAAGTTTAGCACTAAATATGGACTCGACTCTGAGATAGTAGCCTCTTTCCGTGAATCATTTGCTGCTCATGTTGATGTCCCTCAAGAGAAGTGGTTTAAATATCAGACCCCTATTAAAAATAAATAAAAGAACTGGTCATTGCTAAAGAAGAAACTATCATTTATAATGTTGATCCAGTTGTGCTTACTGCTTACATTGAGAAACCACCTTTCCTTGTTAGGATAAAGGAACATGCTAAGGTATTGATACGTCTCCAACACATCTATAATTTATGAAGTATTCATGCCATGTTTACAATATATGATTTTGGTATCATTTTTTAAAACTAACCCGGACTGACACTGTTTTCAGCAGAACTACCGTGGTGTTGTTTTTGTGCAGAAATAAAAGTTCACGGAATGAGCTGAATATTTACGGAGAATATTTTTGGAAAATATAAAAAATACTGGAGCGAAGAGTCATCGGAGAAGAAGGCAGAGGAAGCCACAAGCCACAACGCGCCCACCCCCCTAGGGCGAGCCCCCTGGCTTGTGACTTCCTCGTGGACCCCCTCGACTTGTTTCCTCCACCACAAACTCTAATAAATACAGAAACCCTCGAAAATAAACCTAGATCAGGAGTTCAGCCGCCGCAAGCCTTCAGAGCCATGAAAAACCAATCGGGAGCCCGTTCCACCACTCTGTCAGAGGGGGAAACCATCCCCGGAGGCCATCTTCATCATACCGCGGTCTCCATGACGAGGCGGGAGTAGTTCACCCTTGGGGCTGAGGGTATGTACAAGTAGCTATGTGTTTGATCTCTCTCTCTCTCTCTCGTGTTGTTGAGATGGCACGATCTTGATGTACCGTGAGCTTTGTTGATATAGATTGAATCATATGGAGTTTTCCCCTCTCTATCTTGTTGTGATGAATTGAGTTTTCCCTTTGAAGTTTTCTTATCGGATTGATTCTTTAAGGATTTGAGAACACTTGATGTATGTCTTGCGATGGGATATCCGTGGTGACAATGGGATGTTCTATTGATCCACTTGATGTATTATTTGCTGATCAACTTGCGGGTTCCGTGACCTTAGGAATCTATGCATAGGGGTTGGCACACGTTTTTGTCTTGACTTTCCGGTAGAAACTTTGGGGCACTCGTTGAAGTTCTTTGTGTTGGATTGAACATGATGAATCTGAAATTATGAGATGCATATCATATAATCAAGCCCATGGGTACTTGTGGTGACATTGGAGTATCTAGGTGACATTAGGGTTTTGGTTGATGTGTATCTTAAGGTGTTATTTTAGTACGAACTCTAGGGATGTCCGTGACACTCATAGGGATAGCTCATAAGATTGATCAAAAAATATAACTTTGAGGTGGTTTCCTACCCTACAATAATTTCTTCGTTACCTTGCTGTTTTTATATTTTCAGATTACAAAAACCTATATCTACCAACCATATTGCACTTGTATCACCATCTCTTCACTGAACTAGTGCACCTATACAATTTACCATTGTATTGGGTGTGCTGGGGACACAAGAGACTCTTTGTTTTTTGGTTGCAGGGTTGTTTGAGAGAGACCAACTTCAGCCTATGCCTCCCATGGATTGATAAACGTTAGGTCATCCACTTGAGGGAAATTTGCTACTATCCTACAAAACTCTGCGCTTGGAGGCCCAACACGAGTCTACAAGAAGAAGGTTGCGTAGTAGACATCAAGCTCTTTTCTGGCGCCGTTGCTGGGGAGGTGAGTGCTTGAAGGTATATCTTTAGATGTTGCAATCAAATCTTTTAGTTTCTTGTTTTATCACAAGTTTGGTTTTATAAAAGAAAACTACAAAGAAAATGGAATTGAGGTTGCCTCATATGCTTCATCTTTTTAATGTCTATCGCGAAAATGATGGAAAGGAAGATTGTGCTCAAGTGTTAGAAGAAGAAGTTATTAAAATGTTTAGCACTAAATCTTTGAGTGATGAGCATGATTGCAATATTGTTAGTATGAATTCTCTGAATAATCATGATGCTAATGATATGCAAAGCCACAAGCTTGGGGATGCTATGCTTGATGAAGATGATATTTGTTGTCCCCCAAGTTTTTATGAGCAAAACTATTATGATGATAGCATGCCTCCAATATATGATGATTATTGTGATGACATGTATGCTATAAAGAGTAATGACAATCATGATCCCTATAACCATGATTTGAATATTCAATATGGTTATGTCCATCAAGTGTCTCATGATAGTTATTTTGTTGAGTTTGCTCCCACTACTTTGCATGAGAAGAAATTTTGTTGTGTGGAGAGTAGTAGAATTTCTATGCTTGTAGATCATGAAGAGAATGCTTTGTGTGCTGGTTATATTGTGAAATTCCTTCATGATGCTACTGAAAATTATTATGAGGGAGGAACATATGCTTGTAGGAATTGCAATAATGTCAAGTTTCCTCTCTATGTGTTCAACGTTTTGAAGTTATGTTTGTTTTGCCTTCCCATGCTAGATGATTCTTGTTCCCATAATTTGTTTGCTCACAAAATCCCTATGCATAGGAAGTGGGTTAGACTTAAATGTGCTTGTCATGAGATTCATGATGCTCTTTTGCATATTTCCACTATTATTCCTATATGAGCAACATTGAAATCATCATGCCTAGCTAAAAGGCATTAAAGTAAAGCGCTTGTTGGGAGACAATCCAACACTTTTACTTTCTGTTTTGATGTGCTCACATGATTAAGCTATTGTAGTAATCATGTTTTGTGTCTTTTATTTCAATAAAGTGCCAAGTAAAGCCTTTTGGATAGTGTGGATACTTTCTTGTTTGGTTCTGTGGAAATACAGAAAGTTTTGCGTCCAGTATATGAATTATCTGATTTTACTGGAGCATCAAAAAATTCTGAAATTTTTACACAACATTTATATGCAAATTCATTGAGTTTTCTGAGATAGTAGCCTCTTTCTATGAATCATTTGCTGCTCATGTTGATCTTCCTAAAGATAAGTGGTTTAAATATCATACCCCTATTAAAAATAAATAAAATAACTGGTCATTGCTAAAGAAGAAACTATCATTTATAATGTTGATCCAGTTGTGCTTACTGCTTACAATGAGCAACCATCTTTCCCTGTTAGGATAAAGGAACATGCTAAGGTATTGATACGTCTCCAACGTATCTATAATTTAGAAGTATTCATGCCATGTTTACCATAATTATATATGATTTTGGTATGATTTTATTAGAACTAACCCGGACTGATGCTGTTTTCAAGAGAACTACCGTGTTGTTGTTTTTGTGCAGAAATAAAAGTTCTCGGAATGAACTGAAAATTTACGGACAATACTTTTGGAAAATATAAAAAATACTGGAGTGAAGAGTCTTCGGAGAGGAAGGCCAAGGAAGCCACAAGCTACAGGGGCGCGCCCACCCCCTAGGGCGCGCCCCCTAGCTTGTGACTTCCTTGTGGAACCCCTGGACTTGTTTCCGCGCCACAAACTCTTATAAATACAGAAACCCCCGAAAAGAAACTTAGATCGGGAGTTCCGCGCCGCAAGCCTCTAGAGCAATGAAAAACCAATTGGGAGCCCGTTCTAACACCCTGCCGGAGGGGGAAACAATCACCAGAGGCCATCTTCCTCATCCCAGCCGTCTCCATGACGAGGAGGGAGTAGTTCAACCTCGCGGGTGAGGGTATGTACCAGTAGCTATGTGTTTGATCTCTCTCCCCCTCGTGTTCTTGAGATGGAACGATCTTGATGTACCGCGAGCTTTGTTGATATAGATTGAATCATATGGAGTTTTCCCATCTCTATCTTGTTGTGATGAATTGAGTTTTCCCTTTGAAGTTTTCTTATCGGATTGAGTCTTTAAGGATTTGAGAACACTTGATGTATGTCTTGCGATGAGATATGCGTGGTGACAATGGGATGTTCTATTGATCCACTAGATGTATGTTTTGGTGTTCAACTTGTGGGTTCTGTGACCTTGGGAATCTATGCATAGGGGTTGGCACACGTTTTTGTGTTGACTTTCCGGTAGAAACTTTGGGGCACTCCTTGAAGTTCTTTGTGTTGGATTGAACATGATGAATCTGAAATTATGTAATGCATATCGTATAATCAAGCCCATGGGTACTAGTGGTGACATTGGAGTATCTAGGTGACATTAGGGTTTGGGTTGATGTGTATCTTAAGGTGTTATTTTAGTACGAACTATAGGGCTGTCCGTGACACTTATAGGGATAGCTCATAAGATTGATCAGAAAAGATAACTTTGAGGTGGTTTCCTACCCTACAATACTTTCTTTGTTAGTTCTCCTCTATTTGTGACTTTGGAGTGAACTCTTTGTCGCACGAGAGGTACTTACATATGATTCAACTATGTCAATATTGTTGACAGAAATTGCACTAGTGAAAGTATGGACCCTAGGCCTCGTTTCCAAGCATTTATACCACGTGTTGCTCGCTGTTTACTATTTGTTACCTTGCTGTTTTTATATTTTTAGATTACAAAAACCTATATCTACCATCCATATTGCACTTTTATCACCATCTCTTCGCCGAACTGGTGCACCTATACAATTTACCATTGTATTGGGTGTGTTGGGGACACAAGAGCCTCTTTGTTATTTGGTAGCAGGGTTGTTTGAGAGAGACCATGTTCATCCTACGCCTCCCACGGATTGATAAACCTTAGGTCATCCACTTGAGGGAAATTTGCTACTGTCCTACAAAACTCTATGCTTGGAGGCCCAACACGAGTCTACAAGAAGAAGGCTGCGTAGTAGACATCAAGCTCTTTTCTGGCGCCGTTGCTGGGGAGGTGAGTGCTTGAAGGTATATCTTTATATATTGCAATCAAATCTTTTAGTTTCTTGTTTTTTCACTAGTTTGGTTTTATAAAAGAAAACTAAAAAAATGGAATTGAGGTTGCTTCATATGCTTCATCGTTTTAATGTCTTTCGTGAAAATGATGGAAAGGAAAATTGTGCTCAAGTGTTAGAAGAAGAAGTTATTAAAATGTTTGGCACTAAATCTTTGAGTGATAAGCATGATTGCAATATTGTTAGTATGAACTCTCTAAATATTCATGATGCTAATGATATGCAAAGCCACAATCTTTGGGATGCTATGCTTGATGAAGATGATACTTTTTGTCCCCCAAGTTTTCATGAGCAAAACTATTATGATGATAACATGCCTCCAATATATGATGATTATTGTGATGACATGTATGCTATAAAGAGTAATGACAACCATGAATCCTGTTATCATGATTTGAATATTCAACATGGTTATGTCAATCAAGTGTCTCATGATAGTTATTTTGTTGAGTTTGCTCCCACTATTTTGCATGAGAAGAAATTTTGTTGTGTGGAGAGTAGTAGAATTTCTATGCTTGTAGATCATGAAGAGAATGATTTGTGTGCTGGTTATAGTGTGAAATTCCTTCGTGATGCTACTGAAAAATGAGGGAGGAACATATGCTTGTAGGAATTTCAATAATGTCAAGTTTCCTCTCTATGTGTTCAAAGTTTTCAAGTTATGCTTGTTTTGCCTTCCAGTGCTAGATGATTCTTGTTCCCATAAATTGTTTGCTCAAAAAATCCCTACGCATAGGAAGTGGGTTAGACTTAAATGTGCTTGTCATGAGATTCATGATGCTCTTTTGCATGTTTCAACTATTATTCCTATACGAGCAACATTGAAATCATCATGCCTAGCTAAAAGGAATTAAAGTAAAGCGCTTGTTGGGAGACAACCCAACACTTTTACTTTCTATTTTGATGTGCTCACATGATTAAGCTACTATAGTAATCATGTTTTGTGTCTTTTATTTCAATAAAGTGCCAAGTAAAGCCTTTCGGATAGTGTGGATACTTTCTTGTTTGATTCTGTGGAAATACAGAAAGTTTTACGTCCATTATATGAATTATCTGATTTTACTGGAGCGTCAAAAAATTCTGAAATTGTTACACAACATTTATATGCAAATTCCTTGAGTTGTCTGAGATAGTAACCTCTTTCTGTGAATCATTTGCTACTCATGTTGATCTCCCTAAAGAGAAGTGGTTTAAAGATCATACCCCTATTTAAAATAAATAAAAGAACTGGCCATTGCTAAAGAAGAAACTATCATTTATAATGTTGATCCAGTTGTGCTTACTGCTTACATTGAGAAACCACCTTTCCGTGTTAGGATAAAGGAACATGCTAAGGTATTGACACGTCTCCAACGTATCTATAACTTATGAAGTATTCATGCCATGTTTACATTAATTATATATGATTTTGGTATGATTTTATCAGAACTAACCAGGATTGACGATGTTTTCAACAGAACTATCGTGGTGTTGATTTTGTGCACAAATAAAAGTTCTCGGAATGAGCTGAAAATTTACGGAGAATATTTTTGGAAAATATAAAAAATACTAGAGCGAAGAGGCATCAAAGAGGAAGGCCGAGGAAGCCACAAGCCACAGGGGCGCGCCCACCCCCCTAGGCCGCGCCCCCTGGCTTGTGACTTCCTTGTGGAACCCCTAGACTTGTTTCCGCCGCCACAAACTATTATAAATACATAAACCCCCGAAAAGAAACCTAGATCGGGAGTTCCGCCACCTCAAGTCTCCAGAGCCATGAAAAACCAATCGGGAGTCCGTTCCGGCACCTTGTCGGAGGGGGAAACCATCATTGGAGGCCATCTTCATCATCCCAGCGGTCTCCATGACGTGGAGGGAGTAGTTCACCCTTGGGGCTGAGGGTATGTACTAGTAGATATGTGTTTGATCTCTCTCTCTCTTGTTCTTGAGATGGCATGACTTGATGTAGCACGAGCTTTGTTTATACAGATTGAATCATATGGAGTTTCCCCCTCTCTATCTTGTTGTGGTGAATTGAGTTTTCCCTTTGAAGTTTTCTTATCGGATTGAGTTTTTAAGGATTTGAGAACACTTGATGTATGTCTTGCGATGGGATATCCGTGTTGACAATGGTATGTTCTATTGATCAACTTGATGTATTTTTTAATGATCAACTTGCGGGTTACGTGACCTTGGGAATCTATGCATAGGGGTTGGCACACGTTTTTGACTTGACTTTTCGGTAGAAACTTTGGTGCACTCCTTGAAGTTCTTTGTGTTGGATTGAACATGATGTATCTAAAATTATGTGATGCATATCGTATAATCAAGCCCATGGGTACTTGTGGTGACATTGGAGTATCTAGGAGACATTAGGGTTTTGCTTGATGTGTATCTTAAGGTCTTATTTTAGTACGAACTCTAGGGCTGTCCGTGACACTTCTAGGGATAGCTCATAAGATTGATAAGAAAAGATAACTTTGAGGTGGTTTCGTACCCTACAATAATTTCTTCATTAGTTCTCCGCTATTTGTGACTTTGGTGTGAAATCCTTGTCGCACGAGAGGTACTTACATATGATTCAACTATGTCAATATTGTTGAGAGAAATTACACTAGTGAAAGTATGGACCCTAGGACTGGTTTCCAAGCATCTATACAACATTTTGCTCGATGTTTACTATTTTTTACCTTGCTTTTTTTA
This sequence comes from Hordeum marinum, assembly GCA_022496015.1. NCBI lineage: Eukaryota > Viridiplantae > Streptophyta > Magnoliopsida > Poales > Poaceae > Hordeum > Hordeum marinum. Next base: position 1,694,714 of record CM039676.1, read on the forward strand.
TATTTTCAGATTACAAAATCCTATATCTACCATTCATATTACACTTGTATCACCATCTCTTCGCCGAACTAGTGCACCTATACAATTCACCATTGTATTGGGTGTGTTGGGTACACAAGAGACTCTTTGTTATTTGGTGGCAGGGTTGTTTGAGAGAGACCATCTTCATCATACATATCCCATGGATTGATAAACATTAGGTCATCCACTTGAGGGAAAATTGCCGTTGTCCTCCAAAACTCTGCGCTTGGAGGTCCAACACGAGTCTACAGGAAGAAGGTTGTGTAGTAGACATCAAGCTCTTTTCTGGCGCCGTTGCTGGGGAGGTGAGTGCTTGAAGGTATATCTTTAGATCTTGCAATCAAATATTTTAGTTTCTTGTCTTTCACAAGTTTGGTTTTATAAAAGAAAACTACAAAAAAATGGAATTGAGGTTGCCTCATATGCTTCATCTTTTTAACGTCTTTCGTGAAAATGATGGAAAGGAAAATTGTGCTCAAGTTTTAGAAGAAGAAGTTATTAAAATGTTTGGCACTAAATGCTTGAATGATGATCATGATTTCAATATTGTTAGTATGACTTCTCTGAATATTCATGATGCTAATGATATGCAAATCCACAAGCTTGGGGATGCTATGTTTGATGAAGATGATATCCCCCCCATGTTTTGATGAGCAAACCTATTATGATGATAGCATGCCTCCTATATATGATGATTATTGTGATGACACTTATGATATAAAGAGTAATGAAAACCATGAAACTTTTCATTGATTTTAATATTCAAAGTGGTTATGTCAATCAAGTATCTCATGACAGTTATTTTGTTGAGTTTGCTCCCACTATTATGAATGAGAAGGAAATTTCTTATGAGGAGAGTGACAAAATTTCTATGCTTGTAGATCATGAAAAGAATTCTTTATGTGATGGTTATATTGTGGAATTCCTTCATGATGCTACTGAAAATTATTTTGAGGGAGGAACATATGCTTGTAGGAATTTCAATAATATCAAGTTTCCTCTCTATGTGTTCAAAGTTTTGAACTTGTGATTGTTTTGACTTCCTATGCAAGTTGATTCTTGTTCCCATGATTTGTTTGCTCACAAAATCCCTATGCATAGGAAGTGGGTTAGAATTAAATGTGCTTGTCATGAGATTCATGATGCTCTTTTGCATGTTTCAACTATTATTCCTATATAAGTATCATTGAAGTCATCATGCCTAGCTAAAAGGCATTAAAGAAAAGCGCTTGTTGGGAGACAACCCAACACTATTACTTTCTATTTTCATGTGTTCACATGATTAATCTACCGTAGTAATCATGTTTCATCTCTTTTATTTCAATAAAGTGCCAAGTAAAGCCTTTGGGAATTGGGATAGTGTGGATACTTGCTCGTTTGATTCTGTGCAAAAATAGAAAGTTTTGCGTCCAGTATATGAATTATATGATTTTACTAGAGAGTTAAGAAATTCTTAAATTTGTACACCACAGTTTTATGCAAATTCCTTGAGTTTTCCTATTTATTCAGAAGTTTTAGAGTCAGGTAAGTATGGTGATCATTCATATCTTTACAGACTGTTCTGTTTTTGACACATTCTGTTTTGCATGCATAGTTTGCTTGTTTCAAGTGTTCCTATAGCTTATTGAGTAATATAAATTGTGGGAATGATGTAATACATTAGGTATCATGTTGGAATAATTATGATTCTTTTCATGACAGCACCTAAGTGAATGATCTATCTTTACTACACTAACCCTTCTCACGAAGTTCCATTAAGTTTTATGTGATTGAAGTTTTCAAGTTTTGGGTGAGGCACCAATATGAGGAGAATAAGGAGTGAAAATAACCTAATCTTGGGGATTCCCAAGACACCCCAAGGTAATATTCAGGGAAGACTCAAGCGTCTAATCTTGGGGATGCCCCGGAAGGCATCCCCTCTTTCGTCTTCAAAACTATCGGTATATCTCACTTGGAGCTATATTTTTATTCATCACATAATATGAGTTTTGCTTGGAGAGTCCTTTTGTTTTGTTGTTATCTGTTATGTGTTATTTATAATCTTGTTTTTCAATAAAAAGTTCCAAGAATTTCCTTTAGGATGCTTGCATTGCATGTTTGGATATGTGCTGGGTAAAAACAGAAATTTCTTCTGTAGTGTTTGAATTTTAGTATTTTACTGGAAAGTGGAAAGTTTCTGAAATTTTTACACAATGTTTTCATATTAATTTTATAGAATTTCCTAAAATTTCAGAATTTTTTGACTTACATAATTACACTGGTTTATTAAATTTCTACAGACTGTTCTGTTTAGACAGATTGCTGTCATAGTTTTGTTATCTAGTTATCCTATAGTTTCCATAGCCTATATTGGTAGATATAAATTGTGGAAATGATAATATAAAGTAACTAATGTTTTAAAATTATTGTGAAACTTGTCTTGGCAGTACATAAAGAATTGATTTATTATGTGTACTAACCTATCTCACGAGTTCTTTTTGAGTTTTGTGTGGAGGAAGTTTTTGAGAATAGGTGAAACCATGATATGAGAGGATTGAACGGGATACAAAAGCTCAAGATTGGGGATGCCCAAGGCACCCGAAGTAAATATTTCAAGAACTCTCAAGCATCTAATCTTGGGGATGCTACGCATCCCACCTCTCTTCATCAACAATTATCGGTTAGCCTATGTTGAGCCTAAATTTTTATTCGTTCACATGATGCGTGCTATTCTTGGAGTAATATTTTTGTTTTTCTTTCTGTTTAAATAAAATACTAAGATCTGAAAATCTTTATTAAGAGAGAGAGAAAGTCTTCACATAGCTACTTAATTATTTGACTACTCATTGATCTTCACTTATATGTTTGGGAGTAGTTTTCTCATTTACTATCATGATTCACTTATATCCTATGAGTAAATGGTTGAATGAATTGAATATCATAAATCTGAAGTTATATATGTTTTATATGCTTATCCCATGGGGAGTAATGACTTCACATATAAGAAGTATAGGTGGTAAAATTTATTGAAAGTTAGCAAACATCGCATTGGTCAGTTGAACCATTCATGAAAGAATATTGAAGGAAGAGAGATTTCACATATAAATATGCTATATTGGACATATTCTATGATTGTGATTACCCATTAATTATTTTCAAACTTGAGAAAAATAGTTGAAGTTGGACAAGGAAGACAACGTAATAAGTTATGCTTGGGTATATCTGTATAGAAGTTATATTGTTATGGACCCTCCAACATGTGGTGCTTGCATCCACCTTATATTAGCCAAAACTTCCGCACCAAGTAGAAATACTACTTGTGCATACAAACACCCTTAAACCCAAAGTTGTTCCATATGAGTCCATCATACCTACCTATATGCGGTATTTACCTGCCGTTCCAAGTAAATTTGCATGTGCCAAACTCTAAACCTTCAAAAATATTCTGTCTTGTATGCTCGAATCGCTCATATAGTAACTAGGGGCTGTCAGTATCTTCCATGCCAGGTGGGTTATTCTCATGATATCTGTTGATTCACTATCATTCACGAGAAAGTGGTTGGTAATAGGGATTCCCAGTCCCGAAATAAAAAATGCAAATAATTAAAAAAAACTTCCCCAGAAGGAATGTTGTTGGTATGGACGGTACCCGTGGATTCGGGTCGACGTGGAGTGTGATTGATTGGTGGTGGGGGAGTAAAAACTTTAGCATTCTGTTTGGGAACCGCCTATAATGTATCTAGCATGGAAGATACCGATATCTCTCGGTTGTTATGGTGACAATGAAAGCATACCGCTCAAAATTATTATTCATCTCTGTTTAAAAGATCGAGATCTAGCACCTCTGCAAATCAATGATCCCTCTGTGAAGGGCCGATCTTTTACTTTCCAATACTTACCTTTATGCAAGAGTCTTGGTGATCTTCACCACTTCCCATATTTCACCTTTTTCTTTTGGAAAGCATCATCTGTTGGGGAAATATCCAAGCATACATGGCCATTAAAATATATTTGATCATGAATTATTGTTGTTGACAATTATCTATATGATAAATAAGTTGGTGGGAGAAACTTTAAGCCCCTATCTTTATCTGTGTTCGATGAATGCTATTTGTTCTAAAAATATGCTTTGAGTGTTAGCAATCATGGAAGACTATATGATAGTTGAGTATGCGGAATTTGCTAAATCAAAGCTCTTACATAGACCCTTCCTGAAAATAAGATGAATTGCAATTGTTTGGTGACTGAAAGCATAGTTTGTTAGTCTATACTTTAACATGTGGATAGCTTGTTATTTCATTATGAAAAGTTTTATGAGATGAGCTACTATTTATGATACATAATGATGCTTGGAAAAGTTATTGGAATTACCATTGATCAAACTTGTGCACTTCCTAGCATTCACACTTCATAAATTATTTCATTTATCATTTACCTACCCGAGGACGAGCATGGATTAAGCTTGGGGATGCTGATATGTCTCCAACGTATCTATAATTTATGAATTATTCATGCCATGTTTACAATAATTCTATATGATTTTGGTATGATTTTATTAGAACTAACCCGGGCTGACGCTATTTTCAGCAGAACTACCGTGTTGTTGTTTTTGTGTAGAAATAAAAGTTCTCAGAATGGGCTGAAAATTTACGAAGAATATTTTTCGAAAATATAAAAAATACTAGAGCGAAGAGCTGGGCCAAGAAGTGGACGAGGAGGCCACAAGCCTGCTAGGCCCAGCCACCCCTTGGCCGTGCCTAGCAAGCTTGTGGGCCCCTCGAGCAGCTCCTTGATCTAATTCCAACGCCAAAAAGTCCTATAAATATAGAAACCTCCGAAAAGAAACCTAGATCGGGAGTTCCGCCACTGCCAACGTCAAGAGCCACGAAAAACCAATCGGGAGCCCGTTCCGGCACCCTGCCGGAGGGGGAAACCATCACCGGAGGCCATCTTCATCATCCCGATGCTCTCCATGACGAGGATGGAGTAGTTCACCCTCAGGGCTGAGGGTATGTACAAGTAGCTATGTGTTTGATCTCTCTCTCTCTCTCTCTCTCTCGTGTTCTTGAGATGACATGATCTTGATGTACCACGAGCTTTATTGATATTGATGAATCATATGGAGTTTTCCCCTCTCTATCTTGTTGTGATGAATTGAGTTTTCTCTTTGAAGTTTTCTTATCGGATTGAGTCTTTACGGATTTGATAACACTTGATGTATGTCTTGTGATGGGATATCTGTGGTGACAATGGGATGTTCTATTGATCCACTTGATGTATGTTTTGGTGATCAACTTGCGGGTTCCGTGACCTTGGGAACCTATGCATAGGGGTTGGCACACATTTTTGTCTTGACTTTCCGATAGAAACTTTGGGGTACTCCTTGAAGTTCTTTGTGTTGGATTGAACATGATGAATCTGAAATTATGTAATGCATATCATATAATCAAGCCCATGGGTACTAGTGGTGACATTGGAGTATCTAGGTGACATTAGGGTTTGGGTTGATGTGTATCTTAAGGTGTTATTTTAGTACGAACTATAGGGCTATCCGTGACACTTATAGGGATAGCTCATAAGATTGATTAGAAAATATAACTTTGAGGTGGTTTCCTACCCTACAATAATTTCTTCGTTAGTTCTCCGCTATTTGTGACTTTGGAGTGAACTCTTTGTCGCACGAGAGGTACTTACATATGATTCAACTATGCCAATATTGTTGAGAGAAATTGCACTAGTGAAAGTATGGACCCTAGGCCTTGTTTCCAAGCATTTATACCATGTGTTGCTCGCTATTTACTATTTGTTACCTTGCTGTTTTTATATTTTTAGATTACAAAAACCTATATCTACCATCCATATTGCACTTTTATCACCATCACTTCACCGAACTGGTGCACCTATACAATTTACCATTGTATTGGGTGTGTTGGGGACACAAGAGACTCTTTGTTATTTGGTTGCAGGGTTGTTTGAGAGAGACCATCTTCATCCTACATCTCCCACGTATTGATAAACCTTAGGTCATTCACTTGAGGCAAAATTGCCGCTGTCCTACAAAACTTTGCGCTTGGAGGCCCAACACGAGTCTACAATAAGGTTGTGTAGTAGACATCAATACCCGTGTCACAATGTAATCAAGAGAAAACTAACTTTACCTGTCCTTTTGGAATATATGCTTATAGACGTATGCCTTTTGGTTTATGCACCTGCTACCTTTCAAAGATGTATGACTGCTATATTCTATGATTTTTGTGAAAAGATTGTTGAGGTTTTCATTTACGATTTATCCGTTTACGAAATTTCTTTTGACGATTGCTTAAGCAACCTTGATCGAGTTTTGCAGAGATGTGAACAAACTAATCTCATTTTGAATTGGGAGAAGTGCCACTTTATGGTCGATGAAGGTATTGTATTGGGGCATAAGATCTCCGAATAAGGTATTGAGGTGGATCAAGCTAAAGTTGATGCAATTGAGAAAATGCCATGTCCTAAAAATATCAAAGGTATTCGAAGTTTTTTTAGTCACGCTGGTTTGTATAGGAGGTTTATTAAAGACTTCTAAAAAATTTCTAGGCCTCTTACTAATCGTTTGCAAAAGGATATTCCCTTTGTTTTTGATGATGAATGTGTGGAAGCCTTTGAAACACTAAAGAAAGCTTTAACCACTACACCTATTGTTCAATCACCTGATTGGAACTTGCCTTTTGAAATTATTTGTGATGCTAGTGATTATGCTATTGGTGCTGTTCTGGGACAAATTGGTGATAAGAAATTAAATGTTATCCATTATGCTAGCAAAACTCTAGACAACGCCCAAAGAAATTATGCTACTACTGAAAAACAATTTTTAGCAGTCATGTTTGCTTGTGATAAATTCAGATCTTACATTATTGATTCCAAAGTTATTGTTCACACTGATCATGCTGCTATAAATATCTTATGGAAAAGAAATATGCTAAATCTAGACTCATTAGGTTGGTTCTCTTGCTTCAGGATTTTGATTTACAAATCATTGATAGGAAGGGAGCTAAGAACCCCGTAGCGGATATCTTGTCTAGGTTAGAAAATATTCTTGATGACCCACTACCTATTGATGATAGTTTCCCTGATGAAAATTTAGCTGCAATAAATGTCTCTCAAAACACTCCATGGTATGCTGATTATGCTAATTACATTGTTGCTAAATATATTCCACCTAGTTTCACATACCAAAAAAAGAAAACAATTTCTTCTATGATTGAAGACATTACTTTTGGGATGACCCACATCTTTATAAAGAAGGAGTAGATGGTATTATTAGACGTTGTGTAACCGAGCATGAACAGGAACAAATCCTACGGAAATGTCATTCTAAAGCTTATGGAGGACATCATGCTGGAGATAGAACTGCTCATAAGGTATTACAATCTGGTTTTTATTGGCCTACTCTCTTCAAGGATGCCCGTAAGTTTGTATTGTCTTGTGATGAATGTCAAAGAATTGGTAATATCATTAAGCTTCAGGAAATGCCTATGAATTATTCACTTGTTGTTGAACCATTTGATGTTTGGGGTTTTGATTATATGGGACCTATTCCTTCCTCCAATGGGCACACTCATATTTTTGTTGCTGTTGATTATGTCACTAAGTGGGTAGAAGCTATTCCATCTAGTAGCGCTAATCATCATACTTCCATTAAAATGCTTAAAGAAGTTATTTTCCCAAGGTTTGGAGTCCCTACAAATCTAATTATTGATGGTGGTTCACACTTTATTCATGGTGCTTTCCATAAAATGCTTGCTATATATTATGTTAACCATAGAATTGCATCACCCTATCATCCTCAATCTAGTGGCCATAGAATTGCATCACCCTATCATCCTCAATCTAGTGGCAATAGGGAAATAAAATTGATAATACAAAAACTGTCAATAGGTCTCGAAAAAATTGGTCTAAGAAATTAGATGATGCACTTTGGGCCTATAGAACAACATATAAAAATACTATGAGTATGTTTCCATACAAGATGGTATATGGGAAAGCTTGTTATTTGCCTCTAGAGTTAGAACATAAAGCATTTTGGGCAATTGAAGAACTAAATTATGACTTCAAACTTGCCGGCGAAAAGAGGTTATTTGATATTAGCTCATTAGATGAATGGAGAACCCAAGCTTATGAAAAGGCCAAGCTATTCAAAGAAAAAGTTAGAAGATGGCATGACAAAAGAATCCAAAAGAGAGAATTCAAAGTTGGAGAATATGTTCTTTTGTACAATTCTCGTTTCATATTTTTTGTAGGAAAACTTCTCTCCAAATGGGAAGGACCCTATGTTATCATAGAAGTTTATTGTACTAGAGCTATTAAGATTAATAATGCCGAAGGTACCAACCCGATGGAGGTTAATGGACAAATAATTAAACACTATATCTCAGGTACGCCTATTAATGTTGAAAGCAATGTTATCCAAACCATGACACCAGAGGAACACATAAAAGAAACCTTCCGGAACGCTCTAGAATCGTGAAAATTAAGAGGTACGTGATACAGTAAGTAAACTGTCTCCGAAAAATACGCAAAAATAGTTTTTATTAGTTTTGGAATATTTAAGAATTTTAGGAAATAAAAAATAAACTTGAAGGTAATCGAGAAGGGCATGGTCCACTAGGGCGCGGTTGCCACCCCTGGCGCGCCCTGGTGGAGGGTGCCCACCTCGGGAACCTTCCCGACCCCGTTTTCTTCTCATTTGCTTGGTTTCCAAGAAAAAAAATTCTTTATATATATCCCCAACTATTTTGAGCACAACATCGTGAGATTTTCCTCTGTTCTTATTTGGTGCTGTTTTCCTGGCAGATCTGAAAATATGTCGTCCCAAGATTCTAAGGAAGAGAGCTATGTGTCCAGTTATATTGTCGATCCAAAGATCTTTGGGGACATTTACCCCTACTTGTGGACTTCATAGGAAGAAGAAGACATCGATCCAGAGGAAATAGAAGACGCCGGGCTAGACGGTGGCTCAGTTGAAGATTAACCTCCACTACCTCAGCTTGGAGATATGCACATGGAGTTCAAGAAGTCAAGCCTCCCTAATGGTAGGAGCTCACCCAATACTCTTTTTATCCCTTCTTGTTTTCTGTAGGAGAGCAAGGCCGCTCTATGGAAGAGGATATTGAAACTTGAGCAAGAGAATGATGATTTGAGGGAAGAGAATTTCATCCTCAAGCGTAAATTGGCAAATAAGAATAACGCCTCATCACCTCCACCTTCATCATCACCACCACCAAAGGAGACCTGAGTATATGGGTATGGGCACTCCCCTTGGCTGGAGCCAAGCTTGGGGGAGGTGCCCCGATATCGTATCATCATCACTTTTTATATTTGCGTTTTATTTTGATCCTTAGCATTTTCATGATTTTGTTGAATAAAAGTTTAGTATGATCTATTTTCGAGTGCTAGATTCGTGATCTATATATTTATGTAATCAAGTGAGAGTTATATAATGAAGTTTAGTTTGAGCCTTTGCCCCTTTACTTGTTGCACCCATGATTAAAGAAAATAATTGAGAAAAGATCATATGCTAATCTTATGGTGAGTAATGACATCACAATAAAGAAAAGTATAAGTGGTTAAATTTATTGGAGATTAGCAAACATCACATTATTCAATGATGCAATGCATGAAAGAATATATTAGGGAAGAGAAGATTCACATGCAAATATACTATCATGGACATCTTTTATGATTGTGAGCCCTCATTAAATATTATATGCCAAAATTGTTGACGTTGGACAAGGAAGACAACGTAATTATTTATTCTTGTTCATATTCACATAAAAGTTATATTTTCATAGAACCTTCAACATGTGGTGTTTGCCCAATATCTTTGCTAGCAAAAAATTCACACTAAATAGACATACTACTTGTGCATCCAAAAACCCAAAACCCAAACTCATGTTTGAGAGTCCACCATACCTACCCATGGATTGAATAAGATCCTTCAAGTAAGTTTTCATCGGTGCATCAAGGCAATAAAAATTGCTTCTAAAAGTGTTGGATCAATTAGTGTAAGGGAAAATTGAGCGTTGCATGAAATTGTGATGGCAAAGTAATAAAAGCAACGGACTGCATAATAAAGGTTGCTATCACAAGAGGCAATGTAAAGTGACGTTCTTTTGTGCTAAGGAATTTGGCATACAAACTAAAAAAGCGTACGACAACCTCCGCTTCCCTCTGTGAAGGGCCTATCTTTTACTTTTATGTATTTACTTTCATGCAAAGAGTCAAAGTATTTTTCTCTATTCCTTTTTATTTTTCTCCTTTGGCAACCATCATGTGCTGAGGAAATATCTACACACATATGCCCAGTTGGATATGAGTGAGCATGAGTTATTATTGTTGACATCACCCTTGAGGTGAATAAGTTGGGAGGCAAAGTATAAGCCCCTATCTTTCTATGTGTCCGGTTGGAACTTTTTGTCCATGGGTATGATGTGAGTGTTAGCAATCATAGAAGACTAAATGATAGGTGAGTATGTGGACTTGCCAAAAGGCTCCTACATGAGACCCTTCCTGAAAATATGATGAATTGTAGTTGCAAAGTTGACCGAGAATATAGTTTGTTGGTTTCCAATAAGGTTTATGCTTTATACATCCACGTTGTGATGAATTGTTACTTGCTCATAAGAAGTTATATGATGTTGTCATGAAATAAAAGTTTTACGAGAAAGTTTTATTTTAATTTTTGTTGCTGTCACAATAATGAGCATGATGATATTATATCCGTATTTTGTTTTTATCGACACCTCTTTCTCAAACCATGTGGACATGTTCTTTGATATCGGCTTTCGCTTGAGGACAAGCGAGATCTAAGCTTGGGGGAGTAATTCTAATGCCTTTTCTCTCAAAAATTGCAAGGTTTACACCAAGAGGGAGAATGCCGGCAAGTGGAATTTAGTACCTAAAACAAGCACGTCGGAGATACCTATTCTGCACATACCCAATGAAGCTGGGAATTTACCGAGATTTTTTATGCATGAAATAAGAATTATGGGATCTTAAAACTATCAGAGGGGAGCCACCAGGTGACCACCCTCCACTAGGGCGCGCTAGCCCCCCTACCCCCGCCCTGGTACAGGGTGGCCAACCTGGCCCACATCCGGAGCCCATCTTCTGGTATAAAAATCCCCAAAAACCTAAAAAAGTTAGGAGGAGGACTTTCGGAATGAAGTGCCGCCGCCTCGAGGCGAAACTTGGGCAGGAGCACTTTTGCCCTCCGGCAGAGCGATTCCGTCGGGGGAACTTCCCTCCCGGGGGGGGGGGGCGGGGGATCGAAGCCATCGTCATCACCAACAACCCTCTCATCTTGGGGAGGCCATTCTTCATCAACATTCTCAACACCACCATCTCCTCTCAAACCCTAGTTCATTTCTTGTGTTCAATCTTTGTATCAGAACCTCAGATTGGTACCTATGGGTGACTAGTAGTGTTGATTACCTTGTGTAGTTGATTGCTATATCGTTTATTTGGTGGAAGATCATATGTTCAGATACATTATGCTATTCAATACCCCTCTGATCTTGAGAATGAATATTATTTGTGAGTAGTTACCTTTGTTCTTAAGGTCACGGGAGAAGTCATGTTGTAAGTAATCATGTAAATTTGATATGTGTTCGATATTTTGATGATATGTATGTTGGGATTCCCTTAGTGGTGTCATGTGAATGTTGACTACATGAAGCTTCACCATCATTGGGCCTAAGGGAATGCATTGTGGAGTAGTTATTAGATGATGGGTTGCTAGAGTGACAAAAGCTTAAACCCTACTTTATGCGCTACTTCGTAAGGGGCTTATTTGGGTCCACATGTTTAATGCTATGGTTAGACTTTGTCTTAATACTTTTTTCGTAATTGCGGATGCTTGCGAGGGGGTTAATCATAAGTAGGTTGTTAGTTCAAGTAAGAACAACACCTTAGCACCGGTCCACCCACATCTCAAATCATCAAAATAGCGAACACGAATCAAACCAACATGATGAAAGTGACTAGATGAAATTCCCGTGTACCCTGAAGAACACTTTGCTTATCATAAGAGATAGTTTTGGCATGTCCATTGCCACAAAAGCATTGGGCTACCTTGCTGCACCTTAGCTATTATTACCGTTAGTTGCTCGTTACAAATTACCTTGCTATCAAATTACTTGCTACTTACAATTTCAGTGCCTGCAGAACTTACCTTGCTGAAAACCGCTTATCATTTCCTTCTGCTTCTCACTGGGTTCGACACTCTTACTTATCGAAAGGACTACGATTGATCTCCTATACTTGTGGTCATCATACATCAAGCAACCTATATCCAGAAAATAGTGGAGAATTTCAATATGGACAAATCCTACCCATCGAAAGCTCCCACGATGGTTCGTTCTCTAGATGTAGAGAAAGATCCATTCAGGCCAAGGGATGATGGAGAATTAATATTGGGACCCGAGGTTCCATATCTTAGTGCCGTTGGAGCTCTCACGTATCTTGCAAATTGCAGGACACCTGACCTCGCATTTGCAGCGAATCTACTTGCTAGACATAGCACAAGACTTGACCCTATACTTACCAAAATTGTGGAGTGAAGAATATCTTTCGATATCTCCAAGGCACAAAGGATCTTGGCCTATTATTTGAGTTCCAGAGAAATTAGGACTCTAAATGATTGGATACGCCGATGTTGGCTATTTATCTGATCCCCATAATGCCAGATCGTAGTCCGGTTCTGTGTTCCTACATGGTGGAACTGCCATATCATGGAAGTATTCTAATCAGACTCTGGTGGCAACATCTACCAATCATTCTGAAATAATTTCATTGTTTGAGGTATCACACGAATGTGTGTGACTTTGCAGAATGATAAACCGCATACAACAGTCACGCGGAATTGGTTCTATTGAATCATCTACCATTATCTACGAAGATATTGCGGCTTGTATTGCATAGATGCAAACATGATACATCAAAAGTAATATCACTAAGCATATTTCTCCTAAATAGTTTTTTCCCATGCTCTTCAGAAAAGTGAAGAAATAAACATCTTGCAAGTTAAATCATGTGAAAACCTTGCTGACTTATTTATCAAGTCTCTACCAACTTCTATATTCGAAAAATATGTTCATGGAATTGGTATGCGTCGACTTCGGGACTCGCAAGTATCAGGGGGAGTATCTTCCTAAAACTATTGTGTTCAAACTTAATGTTGCACTCTTTCTCTTGGTGAGTTTATGTTTCAGGTTCTCATCAAGAATTTTTATGAAGAATTTTTTAAGAAGAATCTTTCCGAGGTGATGATATTACAATAGATAATCTTCAAGATGATGATCATACCCGGACAAGCATGTGGAGATCCTACCAGGACAAGCGTATATTAGGGGAGTGTTAGAATTTAGGTAACTACATTTAATTAAGGGGAAGATTACCCTTATCCTAACCGACGTACATTTCCATCCCTATATATACCAGAGGTCTATTCGCTAGGAACTGACACCTCTTTGTATCGTCGCATCCGTTCTGGACGTATATAATGTAACTTTTTCATCAATCAATACAAGGGGTTCATTTGCCATTTACTTCTGTGACTTTCACCCTAAAACAGAAACTGACGCACTGGACGCCACAACCTCGTCACTCGCAGGTACCACCTGGCCGGTGGGCTTAGGCGAGTGGAAGACAGTAGTGCCCAACCCTCCATGCTCCAGAAATACAAGCGCATGGCCGGTCTTTAACGGTGGTGGTGTGGGAGGTGGCGGTAGTGGTCATTTGGTGTCTCGAAATCTCGATGTAATTTTTTTGATCTTTGGTGATCAGATTATCTTCGCAAAAAATAGAATATTTCAAGTTTCATCCGTAGTCTCTAAGCTAGCCCTCCCCCCCCCCCCCCTCCCACTTTCTGTAAATTTTTTCTTTAGACATTATGTGCTCAGGGTGGGGTGGGCGTGTTGGATATTTGGCAACTTGGGGAAGAAGCAATAAGGACCCAAAGGAAAAAAAGGTCCCACCTTATAATAAAATAATATAACCTGAATTCTAGAAATTCCGAGTTGCCGTTGCTTGTTCCAGCCTCCATAAATTTTTGTGATCCAAGTTTTGCAGGATCTGCTATACTTGCCCTTAGCTGGGCTATTACTACTTGGAGCAAATATGTGCTAAATGATTTTGGACTAACTAGTGTGGCTGATGAGTCCATGGGTTCAACCCTAATTTTCTATTGGGTTCACGAAGCTAATTTTGTATACAGCGCCGTTTGATCAACACAAGTTATTGGCGAGCATGGGTGAACAAAAAATAAAAATAATAAGGGGAAACCAATTCCAAGAAAAGTTGACTTTTTTTGTGTACCAAAGTCTGACAAATGTTTTGATGTTCCACATTTTCCACGAATGTCATCTGGTGATGAAAAACTTTGCAACAAATCATAATATCTGTCATTGTTTAGCACAATGTCTCCAGATTGTTTTTATTTTACTGTCACCGAAAGTGATTGTCACACAACCTTATTTCCAAAAACAACAAATACATGCAAACACCTGCACGTGAATCACCCCGTCTGTGTTGAGCCGGCGAGGCTGTAAACAACATTGAATAAATTTCTCATACATAAGATTTTCACATCTGTATTGGGCCATCAGGTTTCGGATGTTTTTATTCCCACCTTGCCGCCTGAAAGCGTTAAGCCGGATCGACATCGTCCGGGTCGTCATTCGGATGTTTTTAGTCCTTGAGGAGCTCATCGACTGGCTTAAATAGCCGAGTCGTCTAGAGAATTGATAAGTTTCAGCCATCATTGTACCCTTCGTGGACCAGATGGACTATTACTATGAAGATTCCGTGTTTACAGAGAGAAGATTCATAGTCATGGTCTATCTTCTTCACAAATGGAACAGTGATGTTTGCATGGCTCTTTTTGAATTAAAACATAAAATTCTTTCATTATAGTAGAGCTATCAAGGTATATGAATGAGATGAACTCGACACCTGATGAACAATCATCAGTTGATGAAATGCAATCAAGCTACCTCATTCACACAACAAAAATTGATCGACCTATACAATTAACAGAGTAGCTTGCCACCATCCGCCGGCGCGGCTATTTAAGCCGACCGGCGCTCGGCTCGCGCACCGAGGTGGGACTAAAATTTGGGTCTCCACGCTGCCGCAAACTCCTCTCCAACGCACGCGCCGGAGCAGCCGGAGCAGCCGGAGCAGAAGCACATTGCATCCTTCAGGCTGTGTAAAGACGACAGAGGAAGGAGCTTTGTGTGGTTACGGTGGGACCGCTATGAAATGAAGTGGGGTGTCCGGTCGCGTCCAAACGTTTTCCTACAGTTGGTCCCAATTTAAAAGGTATCGGTCAGTCCGTATGTATAGAGACTAAATGAGGGATTCAGCTAGGCCAACTTTTTTTGTCCGGACACTAATCAGATGGACATTACAGACATTTAGAGAGAAAATAAGGTTCCGACTGTAGATGCTCTATAAGGCTACCCGTAGAATTATTTGCCCGCTTGCTGCTACCTAACTGTCAAAGGACATCCATGACGACGAAGTTGACAGATGTTAGCTCGTCATTATTGAATGAAAATTGTGTTTCCCGTGGCCAAACATGTGTTTCCTGTGTTTCGCTTGCTGTCCACCCTTTCCGTTGTCCTTCATGGCCATACCTAGCTACGAGTCTAGCCATGGAACTTTTAGCGCACATCTTCTATTTTCTTTTCAAAGGACGTACGAGAGAAAGAAATCAATACATGTTAGGTCGCCATCACCGCGTGAACAATGCGTTTCCCGCGGCCAAAAGCTATTATGGGCCACTTGTACTCATGTATGATAATTTCTTGGATGATATCTCGAGCAAAACCTATCACATTACAGGCTAGGGTTACAAAAACTACCTCTTTTCTTATCTTTTCAAAATGCTAGCACTATTTTGGTGGGCTTTTCTAAAAAACCCAAATTGTTGTATGATTAAACTTTAAACGGTTTTATGACAGCTGGGGCCCACTCGTAAACATTGACCGTTAACACCGTGATCGGTACTCCCACCTGCCAATGACATCTCCTTAGAAAATAAAAAAAATTAAAATGATAATAAAGTTGACCGCCGCCCCCTTTCCTTCACGGCCTCCCTTGAGGCAGAGCTCTTCCGAGATGGAGCTCGAGGGCGCCTTCCCCGTCAGCCTCGGGTCGTGCAACGACCTCGTCGGTCTTCTCAGTGATGCCATCCCACCGCCGCCCCAGAGCACCTCTGTCACCTCGCCGCTGTCCTGCTGCACGCAGGAGCCGTTGCCTTGGTTGTATATTTGGAGCTCTGCTGCTGCCCCGGAGCACCTCCCCCGCCGTCTGGCTACACGCACCTGCCGCTGCCCCAGAGCACCTCCCTCGCCTTGCCACCATCCTGCTGAACGCAGGAGCTGCCGCCACAGAGCACCTCCCCGTTCTGCCGCAGCCCCGTACTGCTCCACCGCACCAACGCTCTCGAGCTTCGTCGCTAGAGTAGGGCAGCAGGGACGGTGCTGCTACTACTCCAGCGCAGCGCTGAAGGCCGGCCAACGCCCACACGTGCACTTCGCCGGCTCTGTTGACGAGCTCACCGACAAGGACCTGATTGCCTTTTTATTTTATTTTATAGGGATCCGATCGCTTTTACAAAAATTTGTAGGAACCCGATTGTATTTCAGTATATATTTGGGCCCTTGTGATAAGTTGTGAACGGTTGACTTAACGGCAAACCTAATGGTCAACCTAATGAGTGGACCCGAGCTGTCATAAAACGTTTTAAAGTCCAATCACACAACAATTTGAAATTTTTTTGAACAGCCAAGCAAAATAGTGCTAGCAAGGAAACTAAGAAAAGTGGTAGTTTTTCGTAACAATGCCCCACAATGTGGTAGTCCCCAACAATTAACTGGTTAGGCCAGATAAAATATTATCAAATGCTTAACCAATATTGTATACAAGTGCTCATATATAGGAAAAATGTTTGCAACGACCGCGTGTAGTAACTCACATTTTTGTTTTGTATATTCTAAATAGTACCTTTCAAATGAAAATCAAATATTAGTACTATTTATTGTATGAAAAATCTTGCATGCCTAATAGTTAGGAAACAAAAATAAATCGGAAGTATGGAAAGTCTTGCACGAAGAATAATTAGGAAACTAATTAAATATACCACGGTTTTCAAGACATTCAAGGTGTCCAGGCACCTAGGTGGCCCATATAATTTACCTATATACATCCTACGACTTAGGGGTAGTTACTCCATATGTCCCACATACTATTATGTGATAGTATATAGACTACTTTATTATTTCAAGTATGTTTATATATTATGTATATAAGATATTTTAAAATGAGTTAAATGCAAAAATTGGAAGTTGACCCATAATTTTTATTATATTTGTGAAATACGTATATATTTGTACATAAAAAAGAGCATACTCAAAATACGAGACATACTATCAAAAAATAGTATATATACTCCCTAAAAATTCATATATATACTACATACTACGTGTACATACTCTCCAATTTGATAGATAGTACATACAACATACAAAACCTAAGTAGAGGTAACTACCACCGGGTGGTAGGAAACATTTATTCTATATATTTATTTATATAGAGCTTATATATATATATAATATAGTTTCATGCTTCGTACACAAAACTGTGAACTTAATTACGAGAGAAAGGTGGACAATTATTACTAGGGAAAATCCTAGCAGTAGCACGGGTTTTAGGTGTATCAGTAGTGCAGGTACCCGCACTACTGATACGACGTTACAGCTAACTTTTAGCAGTAGTGCGTTTTGACCCGTGCTATTGCTATACATGGGTATCAATAGCGACCTTCACCGGGACGCGCTGCTGCTAATAGCTGTGGCGCTCTACAGTAAGCCACGCTACTGCTAAGAGCGTGCTGCTGCTAACTTTACTCCCCTCGCTACTGCTAATTTTATTAGTTTTTGATTTTTTTCTGCATATTTGTTTTGTATTTGTATTGGCTTTATACAATAATCTCTAGCATATCATACACATACAAATGTAATCATAGCATACACATACAAATAGTCTCATCAAATCTTGTCATCATCATAATCATCATCCAACACAAAGTGGTCTCTCATCATCATCTCGAAAATAGTGATACAAGTTTCGAATACTTGCAACTATATCTGTTGGAAATATGCCCTAGAGGCAATAATAAATTAGTTATTATCATATTTCCTTGTTCATGATAATCGTTTATTATCCATGCTATAATTGTATTGATCGGAGACTTAAATGCATGTGTGGATACATAGACAAAACCATGTCCCTAGTATGCCTCTAATGGACTAGCTCGTTGATCAAAGGATGGTTAAGGTTTCCTAGCCATGGACATGAGATGTCATTTGATAACGGGATCACATCATTAGGAGAATGATGTGATGGATAAGACCCAAACTACAAACATAGCATATGATCGTGTCAGTTTATTGCTACTGTTTTCTGCATGTCAAGTATATGTTCCTATGACCATGAGATCATGCAACTCACGGATATCGGAGGAGTGCCTTGTGTGTATCAAACGTCGCAACGTAACTGGGTGACTATAAAGGTGCTCTACAGGTATCTCCGATGGTGTCTGTTGAGTTGGCATGGATCGAGACTGGGATTTGTTACTCCGTGTGACGGAGAGGTATCTCAGGGCCCACTCGGTAATACAACATCACAATGAGCCTTGCAAGCAATGTGACTAATTGTTAGTTGCGGGATCTTGTATTACGGAACGAGTAAAGAGACTTGCCGGTAACGAGGTTGAACTAGGTATGGAGATACCGACGATCGAATCTCGGGCAAGTAACATACCGAAGAACAAAGGGAACGTTATACGGGATTAACTGAATCCTTGACATAGAGGTTCGATCGATAAAGATCTTCGTAGAATATGTGGGAACCAATGTGGACGTCCAGGTCCCGCCATTGGTTATTGACTGTAGAGGTGTCTCGGTCATGTCTACATAGTTCTCGAACCCGCAGGGTCTGCACACTTAAGGTTCGGTGACGTTTCGGTAGTGTAGAGTTATGTATGGTGGTGACCGAAGGTTGTTCGGAGTCCCGGATGAGATCCCGGACATTACGAGGAGCTCCGGAATGGTCCGGAGGTAAAGATTCATATATAGGAAGTCCCAGTTTGGTTTCCGGAAAAGTTTCGGGCTCATCGGTAGTGTATCGGGAGTATCAATATTGTACCGGGAGTGCCGGTAGTGTACCGGAGGACCTCCGGGAGGGGTATTTCTACCCCAAGAGGTCCATGGGCTGTGGGAGAATAATAACCAGCCCTTAGTGGGCTGGGAAAACAGCCACAAAGGCCCATGGCGCAGGAGAGAAAGTCCTAAAGCAAAAAGTGGAAAATCAGCCAATAGGAGGCAATCCTACTCCAACTAGGATTGGAGGTGAAGTAGGATTGCTCCCACCTCCTATTTCGACCGACCCAAAGGCCTTGGCTGCCTCTCCTCTCCTCTCCACCTATATATACTAGTGGATTGGGTGGTTTTTGGACAGAATTTCCGGCCACGTGCTACCCGTTTCACCGGTGCACAGTTTCTCCTCTAGATCGGTTTTCCGCAGCGCTTAGGCGAAGCCCTGCCGGAATCACTCCACCACCATCACCGGAGCGCCGTCACGCTGCCGGTGAACTCTCTCTCCTCTCCACCTCCTCTTGCCGGATCAAGACGGTGGAGATCATCATCAAGCTGCACGTGTGCTGAACGCGGAGGTGCCGTCCGTTCGGCGCTAGATCGGAAGGACCGTGATCGAGATCGTGAGACGGTTCGTGATGTGATCACGGAACGGATCGTGATGAGTTCGTGGGATAGATCATGATCAAGATCGTGAGATGGATCGTGATGAGATCGCGGGACGGATCGTGATGAGTTCACGGGACGGATCATGATTGGATCGCGGGACGGATCGTGATGAGATCGCGGGACGCTCGGCGATTTGGATCGCGAAGATGTTCGACTACACCAACCGCATTTCTTAACGCTTCCCGCTTAGCGATCTACAAGGGTACGTAGATCCACTCTCCCTCTCGTAGATGCTCATCACCATGGATAGGTTTGCGTGTGCGTAGGAAATTTTTTGTTTCCCATGCGACGTTCCCCAACAGTGGTATCAGAGCTAGGTTGATGGTTCGATGAGATCTCGAGTAGAACACAAAAGGTTTGTGGGTGTTGATGCTTAGATTGCTTCCTCCCTTGGTAGTATTTTGGTTCAGCGGGATTGTGAGATGAAGCGGCCCGGACCAACATTACTCGTACGCTTACGAGAGACCGGTTCCCTCGACGCAACTTGTTGCCTAGATGGCTTGCGGGTGACAGTTTCTCTCACTTTAGTTGGATCGGATTCGACAAAGGTGGTCCTTGAGAAGGTTGAAAAGCAATCTATGTATCACCGTTGTGGTTTATGCGTAGGTGAGAATCGTTCTTGCTAGATACCCGTAGCAGCCACGTAAAACATGCAACAACAATTAGAGGACGTCTAACTTGTTTTTGCAGGGTATGTTGTGATGTGATATGGCCAATTACATGATGAGATATATGTGATGTATGAGATGATCATGTGATGTATAGAATTTCACGACTTGCATGTCGATGAGTACGGCAACCGGCAGGAGCCATAGGGTTGTCTTTAATTATTGTATGACCTGCGTGTCAATCATTAAGCGCTATGTAATGCTTTACTTTATCGCTACGGTAGCAATAGTAGTAGAAGCATGCAGGGCGTGACAACCCCAATGGCAACACATTGATGGAGATCAAGATGATGGAGATCATGGTGTTGTGCCGGTGACGATGGAGATCATGCCGGTGTTTCGAAGATGGAGATCTTAAACACAAGTTCATGGCCATATCATGTCACTTATGAATTGCATGAGATGTTAATCCTTTTATGCACCTTGTTTTGCTTAGTATGGCGGTAGCATTATAAGGTGATCCCTCACTTGAATTTCAAGATGAACTGTGTTCTCCCCGAGTGTGCACCGTTGCGAAAGTTCGTCGTGTTGAGACACCACGTGATGATCGGGTGTGATAGACTCTACGTTCACATACAACGGGTGCAAGCCAGATTTGCACGCGCAGAACACTCGGGTTAAACTTGACGAGCCTAGCATGTACAGACATGGCCTCGGAACACGAGAGACCGAAAGGTCGAACATGAGTCATATAGTAGATATGATCAACATAATGATGTTCACCATTGCAGCCACCTCAACTCACGTGATGATCGGACTTGAGTTGGTGAATTTGGATCATGTATCACTCGAATGATCGGAGGGATGTCAATTTGAGTGGGAGTTCTTAAGTAATATGATTAATTGAACTCATTATCATGAACATAGTCAAAGTGTCTTTGCAAATTATGTTGTAGATTACTAGCTCGCGCTGTAGCTCCCTTGTATTTTTATATGTTCCTAGAGAAATAGAATTGAAAGATGTTAGTAGCAAAATTGCGGACTGGGTCCATGATCTGAGGATTGTCCTCATTGCTGCACAGAAGGCTTATGTCCTTAATGCACCGCTCGGTGCGCCACCCCCTCTAGCGTCGTCTATAGATGTTGTGAACATCTAACAGGCACGTTTCGATGACTACTTGATAGTTTAGTGCGTCATGCATTACGGCTTAGAATTGAGGCTCCAAAACGTTTTGAACGTCACGGAACATATGAGATGTTCTAGGAGCAGAGATTGTGATCTCAGGCTCGTGCCTTTGATGCGAGATATGAGATCTCCAACAAGATTCGTTGCTTGTAAGATGAAGGAGAATAGCTCAATCGTTGAGCATGTACTCAGATTGTCTGGGTACTACAATCGCTTGAATCAAGTGGGAGTTGATCTTCCAGATAAGATAGTGATTGATATCGTTCTCCAAGTCACTGTCACTAAAGCTACTAGAACTTAGTGATGAACTATAATACACCAGGGATAGAAGTATTGATCCCTGAGCTGTTCACGATGTTTGACACCGCGAAGGTAGAAATCAAGAAGGAGCGTCAAGTGTTGATGGTTAATCAAACCACTAGTTTCGAAAAGGGCAAGAGCAAGGAGGGAAACTTCATGGATAGCAAGTCAGTTGCTGCTCCAGTGAAGCAACCCAAAGTTGAACTCAAACCCGAGACTAAGTGCTTCTATTATGAGGTGAGAGGTCGCTGAAGCGGCACAACCCTAGATACTTGGTAGATAAGAAGGCTGGCAACATTGACAGAAGTATATTTGATATACGAGTTATTGATGTGTACCTTGCTAGTACTCCTAGTAGCACCTGGGTATTGGATACCGCTTCGGTTGCCAAATGTTAGTAACTCGAAATAAAAGCTACGGAATAAACGGAGAACTAGCTAAGGGTGAGGTGACGATGTGTGTTAGAAATGTTTCCAAGGTTGATGTGATCAACATCGCACGCTCTCTCTACCTTCAGGATTAGTGACGAACCTAAATAAATGTTATTTGGTGTTTTGCGTTGAGCATGAACATGATTAGATCATGTTTGTTGCAATACGATTATTCATTTAAGTCAGAGAATAATGGTTATTCTGTTTACATGAATAATACCTTCAATGGTCATGCACCCAGTGAGAATGGTTTGTTGAAATCTTGATCGTAGTAATACACATGTTCATAACATTGATGTCAAAAGATACAAAGTTAAATAATGATAGTACCACATACTTGTGGCACTGCCGCAAAATGTCATATTGGTATAAAGCGCATGAAGAAACTCCATGGTGATGGATATTTGGACTCATTCGATTTCGAATCGGTCGAGACATGCGAACCATACCTCTTGGGCAAGATGACTAAAGGACCCCGTTGGATGGAGCGGGCAAGTGATTCATTGAAAATGATACATGTTGATGTATGCAATCTAGTGAGTCTTGTAGCGTGCAGTGGATATCGTTATTTTCTTACCTTCACTGATGATTTGAGTAGATATAGTGTATATTTACTTAATGAAACACAAGTCTGAATCGTTTGAAAGGTTCAAGCAAATTCAGAGTGAAGTTTAAAGATCATCGTGACAAGAAGATAAAAATGACCGCGATATGATCGTGGAGGTGAATATCTGAGTTACGAGTTTGGCATACAACTTAAGACAACGTGAAATTTGTTTCACAACTAACGCCACCTGGAACACCATGGTGTGATGGTGTGTCCGAACATCATAGTCATGCTCTATTGATATAGTGCATACTGTGATGTCTCTTGTCGTTTTACTACTATAATTTTTGGGGTTATGCATTAGAGACAACTACATTCACTTTAAATAGGGCACCATCTAAATCCGTTGAGATGACACCATGTGAATTATGGTTTGATAGAAACCTAAGCTGTCATTTCTTAATATTTTGGGATGTGACACTTGTGTGGAAAATGTTTTCACCTAATGAGGTCGAACCCAAGGCGGACAAATTGCATCTTCATAGAATACCCTAAGATCAGTTGGGTGAACCTTCAATCTCAGATCCTAGTGCAAAATGTTTGTTGCTTAAACGGATCCTTTCTCGAGGAAATGTTTCTCTCGAAAGAATTGAGTGGGAGGAAGATAGAACTTGATGAGGTTGTTGAACCTTTATTCAACCAGAGAGTAGCGCAGCGCAGAAAGATGTTTCTGTGAAGCCTACGTTAGTTGAAGAGGAAGTTAATGATGATGATCATGAAGCTTCAGGATCAAGTTACTATCGAACTTCGTAGGTCGACAAGGATGTGTACTGCTCCTAAGTGGTATGACAACTCTGTCTTGGAGATCATGTTGTTGGACAACGATGAACCTACGAGCTATGGAGAAGCGATGATGGGCCCGGATTCCGACAAATGGTTAGAGGCCATGAAATCCGAGATAGGATCCATGTATGAAAACCAAGTGTAGACTTTGGTAGACTTGCTCGTTGGACGGCAGGTAGTTGAGTACAAATGGATCTTTAAAATGAAGACAGACACTGATGGTGAATGTCACTATTTGTAAAGCTCGACTTGTTCCAAAGATGTTTGTGACAAGTTCAAGGAGTTGACTACGATGAGACTTTCTCACTCGTAGTGGTGCTAAAGTCTGTTGGAATTATGTTAGCAGTTGCTGTGTTTTCAATTATGAAATCTGGCAGATGGATGTCAAAACATCGTTTCCTTAATGGTTTACTTGAGGAAAGGTTGTATGTGATACAACCAGAAGGTTTTGTCAGGCCTAAGGATGCAAAAAGGTGTGCAAGCTTCGGTGATCCTTCCATGGACTAAAGCAAGCATCTCGGAGTTGGAATATACGCTTTGATGAGGTGATCAAAGTTTTGATGTTTATACAAAGTTTACGAGAAACTTGTATTTGCAATAAAGTGAGTGGGAGCACTATAGAATTTCTGATAAGTATATGTGGATGACATATTGTTGATCAGAAATAATGTAGAGTTTCTGGAAATCATAAAACGGTCATGTGGAAAGTGATTTTCAAAGGAAGACCTGGATAAAGCTACCTAATTGTTGACCATCAAAATCTATAGAGATAGATCAAGATGCGTGATGAGACTTTCAATGAGTGTATACCTTGACAAGATTTTGAAAGAGTTCAAAATGGATCAGCCAGAGAAATAGTTCTCGTCTGATTTGTAAGGTGTGAAGTTGAGTGAGACTCAAAACTCGACAACGGCAGAAGAAAGAGAAAGGACGAACGTCGTCCCCTATGCCTTAGCCATAGACTCTATATTATGCCATGCTGTGTACCGCACCTATGTGTGCCTTGCCATGAGTCTGTCAAGGGGTACAAGAGTGGTCCAGGAGTGGATCACTGGACAGCGGTCGGAATTATCCTTAGTAACCAGAGGACTAAGGAAATGTTTCTTGATTGTGGAGGTGATAAAGAGTTCGTCGTAAAGAGTTACGTCGATGCAAGCTTTAACACCTATCCGGATGACTAGTAGTAGCAATCTGGATACGTATAGTGGAGCAGCCATTTGGAAATAGTACCAAGTGGAGTGTGGTAGCAGTATTTACGGTTTGACATAGAGATTTGCAAAGTACACACGGATCTGAATATCGCAGACCCGTTGACTATAAGACCTCTCTCACATGCAAAGCATGATCGAGCCCCAGAACTCATTGGGTGTTAGATTCATAACAATGTGAATCACATGGTGATGTGAACTAGATTATTGACTCTAGTGCAAGTGGGAGACTGTTGGAAATATCCCCTAGAGGCAATAATAAATTAGTTATTATCATATTTCCTTGTTCATGATAATCGTTTATTATCCATGCTATAATTGTATTGATCGGAGACTTAAATGCATGTGTGGATACATAGACAAAACCATGTCCCTAGTATGCCTCTAATGGACTAGCGCGTTGATCAAAGGATGGTTAAGGTTTCCTAGCCATGGACATGAGATGTCATTTGATAACGGGATCACATCATTAGGAGAATGATGTGATGGATAAGACCCAAACTACAAACATAGCATATGATCGTGTCAGTTTATTGCTACTGTTTTCTGCATGTCAAGTATATGTTCCTATGACCATGAGATCATGCAACTCACGGATATCGGAGGAGTGCCTTGTGTATATCAAACGTCGCAACGTAACTGGGTGACTATAAAGGTGCTCTACAGGTATCTCCGATGGTGCCTGTTGAGTTGGCATGGATCGAGACTGGGATTTGTTACTCCGTGTGACGGAGAGGTATCTCAGGGCCCACTCGGTAATACAACATCACAATGAGCCTTGCAAGCAATGTGACTAATTGTTAGTTGCGGGATCTTGTATTATGGAACGAGTAAAGAGACTTGCCGGTAACGAGGTTGAACTAGGTATGGAGATACCGACGATCGAATCTCGGGCAAGTAACATACCGAAGAACAAAGGGAACGTTATACGGGATTAACTGAATCCTTGACATAGAGGTTCGACCGATAAAGATCTTCGTAGAATATGTGGGAACCAATGTGGACGTCTAGGTCCCGCCATTGGTTATTGACTGTAGAGGTGTCTCGGTCATGTCTACATAGTTCTCGAACCCGCAGGGTCTGCACACTTAAGGTTCGGTGACGTTTCGGTAGTGTAGAGTTATGTATGGTGGTGACCGAAGGTTGTTCGGAGTCCCGGATGAGATCCCGGACATCACGAGGAGCTCCGGAATGGTCCGGAGGTAAAGATTCATATATAGGAAGTCCCAGTTTGGTTTCCGGAAAAGTTTCGGGCTCATCGGTAGTGTATCGGGAGTATCGGTATTGTACCGGGAGTGCCGGTAGTGTACCGGAGGACCTCCGGGAGGGGTATTTCTACCCCAAGAGGTCCATGGGCTGTGGGAGAATAATAACCAGCCCTTAGTGGGCTGGGAAAACAGCCACAAAGGCCCATGGCGCAGGAGAGAAAGTCCTAAAGCAAAAAGTGGAAAATCAGCCAATAGGAGGCAATCCTACTCCAACTAGGATTGGAGGTGAAGTAGGATTGCTCCCACCTCCTATTTCGGCCGACCCAAAGGCCTTGGCTGCCTCTCGTCTCCTCTCATCCTATATATACTAGTGGATTGGGTGGTTTTTGGACAGAATTTCCGGCCACGTGCTACCCGTTTCACCGGTGCACAGTTTCTCCTCTAGATCGGTTTTCCGCAGCGCTTAGGCGAAGCCCTGCCGGAATCACTCCACCACCATCACCGGAGAGCCGTCACGCTGCCGTTGAACTCTCTCTCCTCTCCACCTCCTCTTGCTGGATCAAGACGGTGGAGATCGTCATCAAGCTGCACGTGTGCTGAACGCGGAGGTGCCGTCCGTTCGGCGCTAGATCGGAAGGACCGTGATCGAGATCGCGAGACGGTTCGTGATGTGATCATGGAATGGATCGTGATGAGTTCGTGGGATAGATCGTTATCAAGATCGTGAGATGGATCGTGATGAGATCGCGGGACGGATCGTGATGAGTTCACGGGACGGATCGTGATTGGATCGCGGGACGGATCGTGATGAGATCGCGGGACGCTCGGCGATTTGGATCGCGAAGATGTTCGACTACACCAACCGCGTTTCTTAACGCTTCCCGCTTAGCGATCTACAAGGGTACGTAGATCCACTCTCCCTCTCGTAGATGCTCATCACCATGGATAGGTTTGCGTGTGCGTAGGAAAATTTTTGTTTCCCATGCGACGTTCCCCAACAATATCGTCATCCATCTAAACAATGATATACATGAGACGAGCTCTCGCTATGAGTGAGAGCGGAACTATGCAATACCTGAGATGGCGGTTATGAGTCCTCTCTCGCGCTAGCATGAACCTCAAGTAGCTAGCTTCTGCTTCTTGTCTGCTTTTCAAGCCTTTATGGCTGGCACCCGAGACCCACTCCACTCGTGCCTGACACTCGGGCCACTCGTCGTACACTCCCGAAACCTTCCCTTTGTACACGACATAGCACTACTTCTTTGCCATCAAGAGTCTAGGTACCTGTTAGAGATGCATCTTCATGAAGAGAATTTACAATCAGATGCAACAAAATATACTTGAGCAACACGAAAAAGAAAGAGTTAGCAACTAGATGCAACATATGGTAAACATAATCAATCAACGCATATTCATTGTACCCAAACTAATTAACTAGTGTACGCAGGTCATCACAAAGTTACATCGCCACATAAAGTACTAGTTCAACTGTTACACCATCATCATCGGCATCGTCAATCATTACTAGAAGTTCCATCCGTCCATATCACCGAGGACATCTCCTAGCTTATCAAACGGCGTGAGGTCCTGACGTTGCATGCCTATGCGAGTTCGAACGTCAGCTTGCGATATAGGGCCGTGGTTGAACATCCCCTTCTCTTTGATGACTTCTTTCATGATGATCGTCGCAATGTCCCTCTTGATGCGAAAGAAGTCATCTCTAAGTTTATAATCCGCTTCTCCTTGAGATTCTACCCACTTGCGGATATGATCATTGTTTCTGGTTGTCATGCGAAGCTTTTGGTTATCCCTTCTAAGCTCCATCATGAGAT
The DNA here is from genome assembly GCA_022496015.1 of Hordeum marinum. Taxonomy (NCBI): domain Eukaryota; kingdom Viridiplantae; phylum Streptophyta; class Magnoliopsida; order Poales; family Poaceae; genus Hordeum; species Hordeum marinum. The sequence goes on from CM039676.1 coordinate 1,722,745, forward strand.
GGAGGAGGTAGAATCCATCGTTTCCTACTTGGTTTCGGGACATGGATTCAGCAGAAGTTAGTTTTATGCGAGAAACCCGTCTTGCGGTTCCTTTGTTTCCTGATGTCCAGGTGGCCACCCCTCAACCTGAAGCCATTGAGAGCATCATCTAGAATATTCATTACGTGGGTGTAGTCCTTCTTCTCGTAGTTTTTGCTAGGGTCGAAATATACGGCATGGGAGGCTCGCGGGTAAAGAATGATAAGGATGGCGCGCCCGTTGCTGCGGGGAAAAGAACACCTCTGCCTTATCATCCAAAGTAAGTCATTGTCAGACAACCCTTTCGTACATCAATCATTCCTTCTCGCTCATATCCTTCCAGATCCTTCCTTAATCCCTGCCCCAGTGTTGTTGGGCTAAGCACCGTACGTCACTTCGTTACTTGAGCCCGTGTTGAGCCGGCATCTTCAGGCGTGTTCTATGAGGATTGCATGAAGAGAAACTTCTTGCAACCAACCCTGCTAGGATGTTCCTGCCCGGGCTCTCCATCCATCTCCTCATCAGCATGCTGATAGCCCGAGTCGTCATATGGCTGACTCATCAATTCTAAGTCATCGTCATAGGCGCCTGTATTGAGGAACCGAAGAGGGTCCTCGTCCATTTCATCATCCATTCTTTGTTCTACGGGCAATTACATCAGCCACTATTGGACCCTCTTCCTCGCGTCGTCCGCCGCTCTCACCCGGCACTACAGGTGCTGGAAATTGAATAGGCGGGGTGGTGGTGTTCATACCTACTTGCTGATGTGTGGTTATTGGTGTGTTCTCGGCCGGCTCCAGATGAAAAAGATTCTTCGGCCATAGCAGCACCCAACCCTTGCAGTTTCCAAGGCCCGCCTATCGCGCCAGAGACCAAGGCCCGCCTATCGCGCTAGAGACTGAGGACGGGCTGCTATGAGTAGGTGCGGGTGCGGGAGCAGGCGCGGTTGCGTGAGAAGGTGATGGTGCGGTTGTGTTGTTCACCGAGTTGCTCCCGACGAAGCTGGGCATGGGGCAATCATATACCGTCTTGTCGGGAGTTTCCTTCAACCATATGATGATAGCCGGGATCAAGTTAGTAGCGAAATCATTTCTAAATGCATCTACAGCTGTAGCGACTACCTGCTGTAGCAACTCATTTTTATCGTGGGCTACTTTTTTCGCGTCCTTAGTTGCTTTTTTCTCGAACGCAAGCTTCACCTTCTCGTCGATGTCCGCCTAACTGAACTTATTTTTATGCTTCTTGGCCTCCGGGCCCTTGTTGTAAAATACCTTCCACATGGCGCCGTCTCTGGCGTCGTGCACACGTCCATATTACGGCCACTGTTCCAAAGGGAGTCCCTTAAGTTCGTTCAAGGCCCGGTTGAGAGGGGTATCCCACTTGGGCCTAATTAACGAAGACTGGCTTTCGTCTACAAGCTTGTGTTGCTTGTCCTGCAGAAGGAATGTGAACCGTTTACGAATGTGTAGTCGACTTGATCAGAAACTAAATGTAAGGTGGTAAAAGAATAATTACCAGTATTCTAATCAAGTTCCTCGTGATCTTGTCTGTGTAAAAAACCTTCTTTTCCTTGTCCCACTTGTAGCGGGCATTGACGAAGTCACGCTCCAAGGGGTTGGTGAACTTCATGAAGGGGTTTGGGAGACCCGCGGCTTCACGTTCTGCGTCCTCCATATCCCATATGGGACTTTTCCCAAGGTAGCCACGGCTTTCGAGGCATTAGTTCCCCATGTTCCTTTGCTGAAAGCCCTTGAATTTTGCAGCCTTAGCCTTGGCTCCTCGATAGCGCAAGTGTCCTTGAACTTTTGGAACTCCTCTTCCGTAAGTGTCGGATTTTCCTCCAGAATCTTGGACAGGGGTTCCTCAGCCTCAATAGCTTGTTTCACCCTCCCTTTCCAGGAGGCCAAATCATTGTTGAACATGCCCAAGGCATGATTGTTAATTTTTTTCATCTTCGGATCATCCCACGGGTGTTCCATGTCTTCATCCTGGTCGGGGTAATTGAATCTCTTGTGCAGCTTTGTCAGGAGCAACTGCTTCAAATGTTCTTTACCCCTTAAGTCATCGATGTTGATGCTCGCGCATTCCTGTAGGATGCACCCGACTTCGTTCCCATAGAACTTGTGAGGTTCTTCCGGCTCCAATGGCTCAAACTTGCCAGGGGCCATCTTTGTGATCATCAGTCGTCCGATGTGGAGTTTGTTATGTTTTCGTATCCTCTGCTTCTTCGGCTTCTTCTTTTTGGTAGCGGCTTCGACGACGGTTCCTTCCCTGCCGGTACCTTCCCCACCAGTACCTTCCCCGTCGATCTTGTCGCCGCCATCGGTGCCGGCGTCGTCGGTGTCGGTGTCGGCTCAGTACCATCATCGAGGCCGCCCTGCAAACCTTGACTATGCTTAGCAGAAAAAAATCAAGGTACTGTTTTTCACCCTCATAATCCATCTCGTATGCATCGTGGTCAGAAGGCCCGGTTTCTTCGTTGATCGACATGTTTCCTACGATTATGTCTCCTTTCTTAATTCTTAAACTATACTAAAAATGAGTAATGACATGATAGTTGGTCTATGGTTTGCCAAAATGTCATTTCCCAAAAAATCTCGACACTCGATATGCCTACTTTCTAGCACAAGTCATGCCAAAATTCACGGGAAATTTTGGCATGACCTTTTCTAAAATGTGGACATATCGAGCGCCTAAAATTCACCGAAACGGAATGAATTAACATTCCAGCAAAACATAGGCCACTCAGATCATTTACCTTGTCCACAGATCAGATGTGCACTTCAAATTTGCATATAACAATAAGAAAAATATAGAACTTGAAGAAAATGCAATAAGTCCTTTTTCTTCACAATATTTGAAACTAAATTCAGCCTACCTAAATTTCTATCCTAATTTGAACCTAGCTAAATTAACTATAGCGATCATACTAATTAACTATAGGGATCATACTAGCTAAATTAACTATAGGAAACCTAGCTAAATTTGAAACCTAGGTAAATTAACAATAGGGATCATACTAATTAACTATAGGAAACCTAGATAAATTTCTGTCACAATATTTCTTCACAATATTTTTAACTAGGGTTCATACCAACTAATTAACTATAGGGATCATACTAGCTATGTCAACAATACTAGCTATATGGATCAACCTAACTACAAAACATAACTAAATGAACCCTAAAACCTAACTAAAAAACCTAACTACATGAATCAATGAGGGGCATAGGACTTACAAGGGGGTAGGGGAGACGTCAGCGGCGAGGTGGAGCTTAGGGGATACGAGTGCGGGTGGAGGAGCCAGCGGCAACGGAGGCCACGCGGGCGGCGACGGACGGGGTGCGGGCAGGCGACAGAGGGCAGAGACTGACATGGTGCGGGTGAGCGAGTCCTGGTTTAAGGGGTCCTCGGATAGCCAACCTGTTTCTTATGGGCCGGACTGTGTGGGCCGCCGGATGAGCATTAGATGATCGAAGGCCCCGTCGCCAGGGTGGAAGCTTCAAGGAGCCGTGGCGTGTCCTCCAAGTTTTCGACAGTAGATAGGCGTGTTTTTCCTTCGATGTGCAACCGACCATGTGTAAACCCTAGGTACCCTCGGCATCTATATAAGCCAGAGGGTTTTAGGTTGTAGACAGAGAACAACTCATCTAGGGTATAGATATTCGACTCGAGGTAGATCAACTCTGTAACCTACATATCATCAATATAATCAAGTAGGACGTAGGGTTATACCTCCGTAGGAGGGCCCGAACCTAGGTAAACATTGTCTCCTTTGTCCCCTATTACCCTCGATCCTAGTCTCACAGTTCGGGACCCCCTACCCAAGATCCGTCGGTTTTGACACCGACATTGGTGCTTTCATTGAGAGTTCTGCTGTGATCGCCAAAGGAATCGATGGCTCGCCTTGTCGCAAGCAACAAGATCTATAGTCTGGATATCCTCATACCTGATTAGATCTTCACATGCGGCAACGTCTTGTCGCACGCTGACCCAACCGGCCACCTTGGCTAGATCGGAAGCTTTCTCCCCGATCAAGGAATCAGATTCTGAACCCTAGAGTTCGTCGCTGATTCACGAGCAGAACTTGTCTTGATAGAACCCTCAATTCTTATTGAGGAGCTCGCAGATCCCGACGCCTCGACACTGAGGACATTGGGCCCCGCCTTTGAGGAGGCCGTCACCCCCAGGCTGTCTGGAACGCCCAAACCGGCCGTTGTGACCGGATCCACAATGGCCGAACAGGACCTGGATCTACTTTCTTGCGACTCCGGAACTACGATGCCGCATATCGACCCCACTCGCTTTAGCAACACGTATATTACTATCACCTCGTTTCTAAACGAGCTATTTGATCGGATTCAGGCCCTGCGCATGGCTGACGACTAGACCCCGGTCTATGACCGGCTCGGGCTTAAACCCGACGATAGGAAGATTCTCATCCCCATGGTCACCCACTTAGTCGCCACCATCGAGTGTCCGACTAGGGGATCATCCCCCAACAATTGGAATTAAAAACGGTTTATACCCCAATCTCCGAACACCGAGACCTCATTTGCAACACATGCCCGGGAGTTCGCTCTGGAGACATACTGGTATTGGTCCCCGATCTAGCACATAATTTGAAGCCCGTAACCCCGGACTCACATATATCGTGGGGTGGATTCAAAACTTTCCCACCCACCATCCAAGCCGATCATTCTAGTATCACAACAGAGTCCAAGTCTTCGGACTTACGGGATGTTAAACAATTACCAGGAGAGTCAGTTCATCATTTTTGGGCTAGACTCCTCCTCGCTACAAACAAAGAATGAGGTCTTAGTGACCAGGAGATAATGGCAACCTTCAATCGCAATTGCCATGATGAAGTGATTCTCAACACCTTGGCTCGTCAGCACATTCGTGACTTCACCGAACTGTCGGACTTGGTACAAAAATATTGTGCCATGGAAAGCGCCTGACAAGACGAACGACTATTTTCGAAACCAACCTTTACCGAGCACCCTAGAGGAGATCGGAAAAAGAGGCTACATCCGAAGCGGCCAGCTAGACTCGAAGCCACCGAAAAGATAAATAGGCCCCTTGCAAGGGTCAGTACTGTCCTTGATAGGCTATTGGATAAACCATGCCCCATACATTCCGTATTGCTGAACACAAGCCCGACTCATAGCCTTAGAGCTTGCTGAGTCGTCAGGCAGGTCACAAAAAGCAGTGAAGCCATTCTGGAGGCATTACCGCCAAATAGGCACTCCACATTGCCGCCAAACTACAATGCCGAAGTCCTGACGATCTATGAAACGTTCCCCTGAAGGAACAGGAGGAAAAGATCTCTTAGAGAACTCGAACAGGTCTATCATGTGGCAGCAACAAGTGCATGGGCAGACATACCCATTACCTTGGGAGATACTGACCGACCAGCCACTCTTCCCGGTCACTCACCGGCCGCACTGGTCCTGAACCCCATCGTCGATGGCTTCAGGCTACACAAAGTGTTAATGGATGGTGACATTGGTTTAGACCTGATCTATGAAGATACCCTAGAAAAAATGCAGTTTGATCGATCTCGCATCGAGCATAGTAGCGGGACATTCCGGGGAATCATTTTGGGGAAAGAGGCACATTGTGCAGGACGCATCGTCCTGGACATAGTGTTTGGCATGCCCAAAAACTAGTGATCCAAAGAACTCATCTTCCACATCGTGCCCTTCCCCAACGGCTACCATGCCCTGCTGGGACGTGACGCCTTCACAAAATTCCAAGCTATACCACATTATGGGTATATGAAACCCAAGATGCCAGGACCAAACGGGGTAATCACAATCTCCCGTGATCCGAATATAGCCCTTCAAAAACAAAATAGCGGCGCTCGCCCTTGAGGCACTAGCTAAGACCTTCACTACAGGGGAACTGACCACACTTCGGTCAACAGTAGACAAGGACGATGTTATCCTTAGAAAAAGGCCCAAACCCACGTCCTTTAAGCCTACAAACGAGATCGTCAAATTTCTGGTACATCCAACGGACCCCAACAAGACATCGTCCATCGAAGCTCGGTTGGACCCCATAGTGGATGAAGCACTGCGAACATTCTTTCGAGAAAACTAGGACACCTTTGCCTGTCATCCTTTCGATATGCGTGGAATCCCACAGCAGCTAGCAGAACATAGTCTGAACATCATCGCCGGCTTTAAGCACGTTAAGCAGACTCTACGCCACTTTTCCGAGCCCAAACGACAAGCTATGGGTAAATAATTAGCCAAACTGCTAGAGGCCAGATTCATTCGGGAAATTAAGCACCCTGAATGGTTGGTAAACCTGGTGTTGGTACCAACGAAAGACAAATCCTGGTGGTTGTGTGTCGACTCTAAAGACCTCAACAAGGCCTTCCCTAAGGACCCTTTCCCCTTACCACACACAGACAAGATTATTGACGCCATAGCCGAACACGACTCGTTCTTCGATGCTTATTCCGGATACCATCAGATTAAAATGAAGGAATCCGACCAAGTTGCAACCACATTCATCACCCCTTATGGGCTATTCTGCTTCAACACATTGCCCTTTGGGCTAAAAAACATTGGGGCTACATACCAGCGCATCATCCAGACTTGTCTCGCAAAACAAGTCAGTAAAACAGTCGAGGCATACATGGCAACATGGTAATAAAACCAAACACGTTAGCCAGCTGATCGATGACCTAAGGCAAACCTTTGCCATCCTACGCAAGTACGATATACGACTCAATCCAGACAAATTTGTATTCGGAGTTCCCGCTGGTAAATTGCTCGGATTCATCATTTTCCATAGAGGAATAGAAGCGAATCCGACTACAATCCGCGCCTTATCAGAACTTGCAATTCCCACAAAGCTAAAGCACGTCCAGAGGTTGGCTGGGTGCGTGGCGGCGCTAAGACTCTTTATCTCCCGCCTCAGGGAAAAGGCTTTACTGCTCTACAGACTGCTGAAACGGACCAACATTTTTGAATGGACCGATGAAGCAACAACTGCGTTAGAAGAAATTAAAACACTACTAGCAAACAATCCCATACTCATAGCACCAAGCGCTGGTGAACCCATGTTACTATACATATCGGCTACCAACCAAGTCGTTAGCGCAGTGCTCGTCGTCGAACGAGAGGAGGAGGGGCATAAATTCCGGACACAAAAGCCGGTCTATTACGTGCCAGAAGTACTAACACAATGCAAGTCCAGATAACCGAACACTCTTGAAAGTAGACTCCAACTTGGCCATCTTCCAATTTAATGGCGAATTCGATGCCAAAAACCCGAAGATGGTGGCATACAGAAACACCGTCCTCAAGATATCCGCATGGTTTGAGGGGTTAGAATTTCACCACGTCGCTAGAGACAACAACCAAGCCGTCAATGTACTGGCCTGCATGGGTGCCAAACGCGACCCCATCCCAAAAACACTTCCTGGAACAGCTCTTTAAGCCATCAGTGGTTTGGCAGGATGATCATAAGGGTGCCGGTTTAACCAGCACGGAAGAGGTTCTTCCCCCAACGAATGAACCAGACGACCAAATCACTGGCGGCTCTGTAGGAGATATGCCCTAGAGGCAATAATAAATGTTATTGATTATCTCCCTGTTCATAATTAGGTTTATGTTCCATGCTATAACTGCTATGGTTCTCGAGTCTACAATAACCACGAGGCTTGAAGGAAGACTCATATGCATGTGTGGAATAATAAACGGTAAATTGTATTCCTAGTCTGGCCTCTAAGACTGGCTCAAGTATTGCATGATGATCCTGTTTTCCTGATCATGGGCATGGCTATGCCAGAAATGAGGGTACAGTGTTAGAAGAATATTTGTGTTGAATCGACCCGAATTGATGTTATGCTATGAGATACATTCGTCATAAGTTAATGGTTAATAACACAGAGAAGTTAATATTTGCATAATTCCTTAGACCATAAGAGTATCAAGTTTCTTCATGCTTGCTTCATGAACTTTGGGGTTTGTTAAACGTCATCCGTAAATGGGTGGCTATTACGACGACTTACGGTTTCATGGAAAAGTATGTCAAGTAACTTGATAGCTCAAGATTGTGATTTGCTCCTCCGACAATGGAGAGATATCTATGGGCCCTCTCGGTGTTACGACATCCATCATCGTCTGGCCAGACCCTTTGTGATTTGATCACGGGGATGCCACAACACGAGAACAACAAAAGAGAACAATACCGGTAACGAGGTAACTAGCATAGTGGACAAGTTGTTGATCCACAGGGATGCCAACATGTCTCACCTCGGGTATTTGTAACATACCGCGAAGCAACAGGAATAGCACACGACAATTGGAGTTTCACTCGAATATTCATTCATGTGGGTATAGGGGTCAATACGGGTGTCCATGGCTCTGACGTTGATCATTGATTGGAAGGGGTTCCGGGTCATGTCTATACTTCACCGAACCTATAGGGTCACACGCTTAAGGGTCATCTATCTGCTGAATACTAGACAAGGAGTCCGAGAGAAAGTCACTGGAAAAGTTTTGGAGACAACGGAAAGGTTCCGGAGAGAACACCGAAAAAGTTTTGATAAAACCAAAAAGTTGTTTTGGATAAAACCATTGATCCAAAAAGGTTTCGACAAGCACTGGGAATGTTTTGGATGTTGCCTAATTGGTCTGGTAATTTCTGGAATTTTTCCAGAGAATAAACCAAAAAAGGTTTTCGGAGCTGCTGGAATTGTTTACCGGGTAAACAAAGATGGTTTTAAATTAAACCACCATACCAGAAATGTTCCGGAGCGCGCCCAAATAATTTTAGAGGGTGCCAGAAATGTTCTGGGACCTTTCGGAATTTTTCGGAAGTAATTGTCGCGGAAAACATCTTGTCCCAGCTTGAGGGGACAAGATCCCACGATGCGTGGGGCTGTTTTGGGGGCGCCCCCCTTGAGGGGGCAGCCCCTTGTGGCTGGACAAAGGTATTGGGGGCCCCCACATGGTGGGGTGCAGCCTCCACAAATGGTATGACGAAGGGCTGTCCGTGTGACCGTCTGAGTTTTGGAGGTCCTCCCAAAGGGTTGTCCGACTGACAGTCCGAGTTTCGGAGGTCCTCCCGAAGGGTTGTCCGCGACACCGTCCGGTGGACTATCCGACCGTCTCCCGGAGGGTTGTCCGCTGGGCAGATGAGGGTATACAACATCGCGATTGGGAGGTTGTAAATCCTAGCTGCGTGGATCTGCACTGCCGTTCGTCATCGACTCTAGTTCCGCTGTGCTACGAGTCGGTAACGAAAATGATCAACCCTTGTATGCAGTCTCCATAGTGGTCCTGGGCTGGTGCGTAGGTCGGATTTTTTTTTGTTTTCTGCCGCGTTACCCAATAGTGGCATCAAGAGCCATGCTATGCATAGATGCAGGTTACGATCTAGAATACATGGAGATGTATGGGTATTGCATAATATAATTTTGGAGTAGATGAGATCTATTGCTGAAAATTATTTATGCGGGTAGCAGATGAAATCTGCTACCGTATGTTCATGTTGCTTCCCTTGAATTTGTGTAGTCCTGATCTTGATGGCATGGTGGAATCTCACAAAGTTCTGGCAATCCGCGATCCTTTCATGCTGCTCCTGAATATGCTGATTGACAGATCAACGAAGTGCTAACAGTTCTTTGGGTTCCACCATAGTTAAAGAAAGATGGATGTTTCGCAGACGAAAGGGCAATGCAGATATGATCTACACGGGGGTCATGCGTATGATGAAGTTTAGTATGGGGCTCGAGATTTTATTATCTCATGTTTCATACACCCCGTAATGTTAATCTAGCGACTTGGATTATCATGCTTGATGATGGACGTTGGTAGCTTCGGTTTGTTTCGAAACCTTAGAAGCCACGTAAAACAAGTTTTTGCATGAACCGATTAGAGGCGTCTAACTTGGTTTTGCAGGATGGTTTGCATGTGCATATGATGTGGTATAGTAATGCTCATATTAGTTTGATTATGTATGATATGACTATATGATGTAATTAACATGACCTGCGTGTCATGATTCGGCATGATGGCTGGAGCCATATGATTGCACTTTAATGACCTTTGTGTCAACCTTATGTAATGCACTTATTTTGTTAGCTATAGAGAGAGCAATATTACCTAGTGCATCGACAAGGTGGTGGCAATCTTCGCGAAGGTGAACACCGATGCGAGTGCCGAAGACGAAGAAATGAAAGACTTCTCCGTCAGAAAGGGCTATACCATATCATGCTATTATGAATTGCCTGAGTTGTTTATCCCTTATGATGCACCCTTCTTGATTGCGCGGTAATCGCTTTTTATTAGGGTGATCTCTCACAAAATATCAAGTAGTTAGTGTTCTCCCAAGTGTAGCACCGTCACGGCACCTATCTTTTCGGGGTGCGCCATGTCACACGGGTACGAACGATTAGAGAAGTGTGAGGCGGGTGAGTTGAGACCTCACAGCGAGATCACTTGGTTGTCTTGACGTTCAGGCATGACCTTCATGAGCTCGGAACGCACGCATCGAAAGATGAACAAGAGTCACATAGAGATGTGATTGGCAAGTTGGCCTACCGGGTGAGATTTTCGTCATCAGTGGTGTTACACCAATGGCGAACAATTTAAATGCGGGTCTTGTATCACTCACAATCAATTATGAGAGATATTGATTTGAGTGGGAGCGCACTATAGAATTAATTCTTTTAATTCTCAGTGCGTGAACTTTGTCTAAGTGTAGATTGCATAATAGTTGTAGGATAATGGCTCGCGTTTCCACCTTCCCTATTAAAATTGAATAGCTGTTAAATATCTTGTTAAAACTTTACGGTTGGTAACGTAATGTGAGGATTGTCCTCAAGATTGCCGAGAAGGACTTTGTCCTATCGCATGCTTTCGGTATTCTCCCACTAATGCTATGGATCATATGACTCTCGTCCTTCGATCCAAAAGCTAGAATTCCTTTTTCAGTCAAAGTGCAATATGTTTGCTTCCATGAGACCGGAACTTCAAAAGTTTGGATGGTTATGTGATATACATGGAATCTGAAAATCATTTTCAGAAACAGACAAAAGCTAAAAGATATGAGATATCCAAAGCAATGTTTGTTTGCAAACTATTAGTAAAGGAGTTTGCTATGCATTATACTGATAAGAGAGGGATCCAGGAGAACGCCTGTCATATGATGAAAGGTGAATAAAACAACAACTTAAAGAGAAAGGAAGTGTCCGAAGGGTGTTAGTAAAACATTCACGCCTAGGAAGTCCGGGGCTAATGCCATGCTTAAGTTGGGTGCTTCTTTTGAGAGTAGGACAAATACTGAAAAGTTAAACTGTTAGAAGTATAATGGCAAAAAGAAAGAAGACCGGAATATCCAGCTCATGTATGAATGTCATACAAGTTTTTGATGTATAGAAGGCTGGTCAAAGATATAGTGGGAATTATGGTTAAACATGTTAATCACTAATTCTTGGGTATTGTGAGTTGGTCACAAAGATACCCGCTCGATTGCATTAAGTTGCAACTCGATGTAAGAACTACTATGGCCTGAAAGACTAGCCAGGGATGAGGTTTAGATACACGCAGGGACCATAGTCAATGTTACTATGCCTTCCATTGGTGTATTCCCTATGTATTAAGTTTCATAATTCATTTTAGAGTTTCACACTCTAGCCCTTTGCATAAGGTATCTTGCAAGAAGGTTGTTCATAAGAGAACTTTTCATGTTCGGTGTTATAAATAACATAAGGGCCATACTTTCATTATGAATGAGATGTATGTTATGAATATTGATAATAATACATTACCTCTGGGTTTACTTTTGTAATTCATTTTAGAGTTTCATACACTCTAGCCCATTGCACAATGTTTGTCGCAAAAGAATTGTTCATAAAAACAACAATTGTTGTTCAGTATTATGAATAACATGAAGGGCCATGCTTCCATCCTAGATGGGATGTATGTTATGAATATTGATGGAAATATGATACATCCATAACACTGATGCGAAATGTCGCAAGACTAAAAGAATACCACATAGGTGTGGCACAACATTTGGTCACATTGGAGAAACCAGCATGGAAAATTCCATTATGATGGATTTTGAAGTCGTTTGATTTTGAATCATCTGACACTTGAAACTTTCCTATGAAAAGTGAAGTGACTAAAATACCGTTCATAGGCCATAAGGAATGAGCAAAGAACATATTGGTAATCATACATTATGATGTGTGTAGTCCAATAAATGTTGTTGCAAGTAGTGGATTTATCTATCTTCAGAAATGACTCAAGTAGATATATGGATATTTACTTGATGAGACGTGAGTCTGGATCTTTTTGAAATCATTTTAAAGGTTTTCAAAATGAAGAAGAAAATGTTGTAAAATTATGTTTCTACAATTCGATTGTAGAAAGGAATATTTGAGTTACAAGTTTAGCGAATGTCTGATGAGTTGTGAAAAGAGTTTCATTACTTGCACCTCCCGGAACACCACTGCAAAGTGGAAAGTCCGTGAAGATGTAATCGAACTACTTATGACATGGTAAGTTCAAAGATGACATAAATAAATTTGCCATTATCCCTTTTTAAAGTGATGCTTTAGAGACTGCGGCTTTTACACTGAAAAGAGCTCCATCAGATCTGTTGAAATGATGTCATGGTATGGTACACCCAACCATGTTATATCTTTTCTTAACATTTGGAATATGGGGCTTGTGTAAAAGGTTACAAACCTATTCCAAATCAGACAAGTGCTACTTTGTAGGTTATCCCAAGAAAATGGGTATTCCTCCCTCAACTATACCGAGGCAAATAGGTTTGCCACAAAGGACGATATGCTTTTTGAAGGAAATAGTTCTTTCAAAAGGAGTGAGTGGGAGAACACTGCAACTCGACGAGATAAACAGTATCTTCATCATCAGTTCAAAGGAAAGGAACCTTGGAAGTGATTCCACGGTTTCCTACTGCGACTGATACGGAAGTCTCTACAATAAAATGTATGGACTTCGGTCGAACTTGCAGCTGAACCTCGTAGGCAAGGCTCGTGCAAACCTCTCAGGTGCGCAAACGAGATACTGTTGTTGGACAACAGTATACCTACGATACACAAGGAAGCGGTGATGGGCCCTGACTCTGGAATTGGCTAAATGCCAATACAATCCGAGATAGTTTCCATATAAATGTTTCAAGATTAAAATCTTGATAGACCTTTCGTAAGACTTAGAGTCTAACGAATATTTATGGAACTAAAAACCGATACGGATAAAAAAATGTTTTATCCATAAAGCTCGACTTGTGGAAATAACAAGTTCAAGGAGTTGACTACGATGAGGTTGTTTCACCGTAGCGATGCTTAAGGTCGGTTCGGGTTGAACTAGCAATTAATACATATATCAATCATGAGATATGAAACATGGATGACAAAAGGATTTCCATCTAATGCAAATGAAACCTAGGACTTGTATGTGATACAGTCCAAAGTAATTTGTCGATCCAGAGGATGCTAGTAAATATGCAAACTTCAGAGTTCCAGCAATGCAGAAAAGAGAGCAAAATGGAGTTGGAATCTTCGTGGTTTGATGAAATGGTCAAAAGGGTTTTTGACTTCATCAATGTGTAACGAAGATGCTTGTGATTCAAGAAAGTAAGTGGGAGCATAATAATATTTCTAAAACGTTGTGTGCTTGACACATTGTTAATTGGAAATAAATTTCTTGACACGAATTAGGACTTCATTTCAAAATAGTTTTGCGATGAAGTGCTTAGGCTAAATAGCCTCAATATTAGGCATGATGATCTATGGAGATAGATTACCTAATGAGGCTAAGCAATGAATACATATTGACAAGGTGCTAAAACCTTTTAGCATTTAAAAACGCCAATGAGTGATTCTTGCTGAAGTCACGTGGAAAGAGTTTTTGCAAGACTTAGTGTCCCAAAACACTAACGAGTAAAATACATGATGGAGATTCCACACACTCTAGTGTTTGGATTAATCATGTATTCCATGGTATGTAAAAGCAACCAGATATGTCCGATACTCCCAAGTTGTTGCGAGTATAGATACAAAAATGATCAAAGCACTGATCATGGGACAATAGTGAAAGATGTCATTAAGTACTAGAGTAGTGATGATAACATGTTTTCTCGCAAGCAGAGATTATGAAGTGCTTGTTGTAAGTAATTACATCGGTACAGTCTCAATCAATGCTCCATGCGATTTTTGATTTAAGTTAAGGGTTTTGTGTAATACACAATATGGTGGCACAATAGTTGGAAATTGTTCCAAACAAGATACTGTGGCGAATTCTATAAAAAAGGCTAAGTATGTTGATGCTTTGGAAGCGACAAAGAAGTTGTTGAATCATATAGTTCATTAATGAGATTAGTATGGTTCCAAGATGGCTTTGGTCTATGAGACACTATTGCAGATAGTTGCTCCATAGCTCAGTCCGAGGAATGAGGTTTCGATCAATGATTCACACATATGCAAAGCCAAGTTCACACAAAATACAGATTTTGTGATAGCGTGAAAATGCGAGGATATGCAAAGTTACACACGGAGCTGAAGTTGTCAGATACGTTGGACATCAGGCTATACCACAATCGAAGCATATTTTACACCAGTATGCCATAGGTGTAAAGTGCATTAGCATTGACTAGATTATTGACTCTAGTGCAAGTAGGAGTCTGTAGGAGATATGCCCTAGAGGCAATAATAAATGTTATTGATTATCTCCCTGTTCATAATTAGGTTTATGTTCCATGATGATCCTGTTTTCCTGATCATGGGCATGGCTATGACGACAATTTTGAGGGCACAATGTTAGAAGAACATTTGTGTTGAGTCGACCCGAATTTATGTTATGCTATGAGATACATTCATCATAAGTTAATGGTTAATAACACAGAGAAGTTAATATTTGCATAATTCCTTAGACCATGAGAGTATCGAGTTTCTTCATGCTTGCTTCATGAACTTTGGGGTTTGTTAAACGTCATCCATAACTGGGTGGCCATTACGGCGGCTTACGGGTTCATGGAAAAGTATGTCAAGTAACTTGATAGCTCAAGATTGGGATTTGCTCCTCTGACAATGGAGAGATATCTCTGGGCCCTCTCGGTGTTACGACATCCATCATCGTCTGGCCAGACCCTATAGGGTCATGTCTATGCTTCACTGAACCTATAGGGTCACACGCTTAAGGGTCATCTATCTACTGAATACTAGACAAGGAGTCCGAGAGAAAGTCACTGGAAAAGTTTCGGAGACAACGGAAAGGTTCTGGAGAGAACACCGAAAAAGTTTCGGTAAAACCAAAAAGTTGTTTCGGATAAAACCATTGATCCAAAAAGGTTTCAGCAAGCACCGGGAATGTTTTGGAGGTTGCCAGATTGGTTGGTAATTTCTGGAATTTTTTCGGAGAATAAACCGAAAAAGGTTTTCGGAGGTGCCGGAATTGTTTACCGGGTAAACGAAGATGGTTTTAAAATAAACCACCATAACAGAAATGTTCCGAAGCGCGTACAAATAATTTTAGAGGGTGCCGGAAATGTTTTGGGACCTTCCGGATTTTTTCAGAAGTAATAGTCGCGGAAAACATCTTGTCCCAGCATGAGGGGACAAGATCCCACGATGTGTTGGGCTGTTTTGGGGGCGCCCCCCCTTGAGGGGGCAGCCCCTTGTGGCTGGATAAAGGTGTTGGGGGTCCCCCCATGGTGGGGGCAGCCTCCACAAATGGTGGAGAGTGTTGGGAGGAAGGTGGGGCCCCATGGGGGAACACCATGGACAAGGGAACATGTTTTCTCCATGTTTGGTGGGAACATGTTTTCTCCATGTTTGGTGGGAACATGTTTCCTTGTTTGGTGGGTGCATGTTTTGTGGGATGAATTTCAGCCCCCCTTCACCCATTCCACCACTATATAAGGAGGTGGAGAGGAGCTCTCCATCCTCACAAAAACTCTCTCACACAAGCCATGCATGATCTGACATTCTCTCTCCCTCCCAGCGAAATAGTTTCATAGAGCCGGAAGGCTGTCTGGGTTCCGATGGGAACTAGTTCTGGACGGCGAAGCCTTGCCAGATAGATGAAACCGTATGTGTGCAACTCTGTAGAGAGATCGTAGTTTCATTCTTAGTTCGAGAGTGCCTCCCGAAGGGCTGTCCATGTGACCGTCCGAGTTTTGGAGGTCCTCCCAAAGGGCTGTCTGACTGGGAGTCCGAGTTTCAGAGGTCCTCCCGAAGGGCTGTCCGCGACACCGTCTGGGGGACTGTCCGACCGCCTCTCGGAGGGCTATCCGCGGAGAAAATGAGGGTATACATCCTCGCGGTTGGGAGGTTGTAAATCCTAGCTGCGGGGATCTGCACTGCCGTTCATTATCGACTCTACTTCCGCTACGCTACGAGTCGGTAACGAAAATGATCAAACCTTGTATGCAGTCTCCATAGTGGTTGTGGGCTGGTGCGTAGGTCAGATTTTTTTTGTTTTCTGCTGTGTTACCCAACAAGCTCTGTAATGGGCGAGACGCCTTCGGCTCATGAGGTCATGGCAGTAATCGCGCCATGGACCGAGCCCTTCCTCGCATACCTTCTTTGCAAAGAACTCCCGATGATCGGATGGAGGCGCGGCGCATACCTTTGGCTCATGAGGTCATGGCAGTAATGGCTCCATGGACCGAACCCTTCCTCGCCTACCTTCTTTGCAAAGAACTCCCCGACGATCAGACGGAAGTGCGACGCCTAATTTGGCAATCCAAAGCCTATAAAGTCCACGAGGGTGAGTTATACAAGAAAAGCACCACCGGAATACTACGACGGTGCATATCTGAGGAAGAAGGACGACATCTCTTAGCCGAAGTCCATGCAGGGATGGGTGGCCAACACATCACAGCAAGATCCTTAGTTAGCAAGGCCTTTCAGGCTGGTTTCTTCTGTCTCATTGCTCGAGTGGCTGCCCAGTCACTTGTCAAACACTACGTGGGGTGTCAACTTTTTGAAAATCAAAGTCACATGTCCCCAACAACTCTTTGAACTATTCCGATCACCTGGCCTTTCACGGTCTGGGGGCTGGATATGGTCGGACCACTTAAAGGGGGACCAAGAAGAATAAATACATAATGTTCATGGTTGACAAGTGAACCAAATTGATAGAAGCGAAACCTGTCAAATCAGCCAAGTCCGGACTAGTAATTGACTTTATATCTAGCGTGGTACACCGTTACGGCGTCCCGCACAGTATAATAACAGACAATGGATCCAACTTGACCGCCCAAGAGGTCAAAGACTGGTGCGCAAAGATGGACATAAACTCGATTACGCATCGGTGTATCATCCACAGACCAATGGACAAGTCGAACGAGAAAACAACCTCATCATGAGCGGCATTAAGCCATGTTTGTTCCGATCTCTTCATGAGTCTGACTGTCATTGGGTGGAGGAGCTCGACTCCGTTCTATGGGGCCTACGCACCACCCCGAACAGATCAACGGGATACACACCATTCTTTATGGTCTATGGGGTAGAAGCAGTCCTCCCTTGTGACACTATTCACTATGCACAAAAGGTGCGCATGTACGAGGAAAAGGAAACCGAGTTAGATCGGCAGGATGACCTGGACGCCTTAGAAGGAGAGCGCGACATAGCTCGGGCTCGTTCTACTTTTTATCAATAGCAGGCCTGGCGTTACCAAAGTAGGGAGGTCTGGGAAAAAGCGTATAATGTGGGTGAACTCATCTTACGGCTCCCGGAAAAGCAGACGAACAAACTCAACCCCAAATGGGAGGGCCCTTCATAATCGACGAAGTACTCATAGAGGGGCTTACCGTCTTCGAAACCCGTCGGATAACCGCCTTGAACCAAACACATGGAATGCAGCTCGTCTTCGGTGCTTCTACGGATAAACTGGTGCTGTCACACTCTCTACCTTTTATCTCATTTTTCTTTTACTTTTTCCTTATTTATTTTTCGTTTCCCTCTCACCTTGATTTTTGGGCGGCTTTGAATTTTTCCCTTTCCTCCCAACTCTATGTTTGGCTCAACCGATCTTGTATTAAGATTTCCGACATACAACCTTAATTGTTAAATCCGAACACAACATCTCGGGGCTTCTTCCCGAAGCCAATGCTTTTATACTCTAAGCATCTATTCACATTTATTGTGTATGCATGTTTCCCTTGTCGATTTTAAGCCATCATATTCCTCAATTCGAACTAAGATTTTTGCCAAGCTGGGTTGCCTCGCTCCTGTGCTTACCCTCTATGTTCCCGATTGTTCGGTGATACGTCTCCAACGTATCTATAATTTATGAAGTATTCATGGCATGTTTACAACAATTCTATATGATTTGGTATGATTTTATTAGAGCTAACCCGGACTAACGCTGCTTTCAGCAAAACTACCATGGTGTCATTTTTTGTGCAGAAATAGAAGTTCTCGGAATGGGCTGAAAATTTAGTATGATTTTTTGTGGACCAAAAGATACCCCCGAAGCATTGGATCTGGGCCATAAGAGCCACGAGGAGGCGGCAAGCCTGCCAGGTGCGACCACCCCTCTGGCCGCGCCTAGCAGGCTTGCCAACGCCTCGTGGCACCCATTGACGTGAGATCGACGCCAAAAATTCCTATAAATATAGAAACCTCCGAAAAGAAACCTAGATATGGAGTTCCGCTACTGCAAGCCTCCAGAGCCATGAAAACCAATCGGGAGCCCATTCCGGAACCCTGCCGGAGGGGGAAACCATCACCGGAGGCCATCTTCATCATCCCGGAGGTCTCCATGACGAGGAGGGAGTAGTTCACCCTCGGGGCTGAGAGTATGTACCATTAGCTATGTGTTTGATCTCTCTCTCTCTCTATCTCTGTCATGTTCTTGAGAGGGCATGATCTTGATGTACCGCGAGCTTTATTGATATAGATGAATCATATGGAGTTTTCCCCTCTCTATCTTGTTGTGATGAATTGAGTTTTCCCTTTGAAGTTTCCTTATCGGATTGAGTCTTTAAGGATTTGAGAACACTTGATGTATATCTTGTTGGAAATATGCCCTAGAGGCAATAATAAAATGGTTATTATTATATTTCCTTGTTCATGATAATTGTCTATTGTTCATGCTATAATTGTGTTATCCGGAAATCGTAATACATGTGTGAATACATAGACCACATCATGTCTCTAGTAAGCCTCTAGTTGACTAGCTCGTTGATCAATAGATGGTCATGGTTTCCTGGCCATGGACATTGGATGTCGTTGATAACGGGATCACATCATTAGGAGAATGATGTGATGGACAAGACCCAATCCTAAGCATGGCACAAGATCGTGTAGTTCGTATGCTAGAGCTTTTCCAATGTCAAGTATCTTTTCCTTTGACCATGAGATTGTGCAACTCCCGGACACCGTAGGAATGCTTTCGGTGTATCAAACATCACAACGTAACTGGGTGACTATAAAGGTGCACTACAGGTATCTCCGAAAGTGTCTGTTGGGTTGGCACGAATCGAGACTGGGATTTGTCACTCCGTGTGACGAAGAGGTATCTCTGGGACCACTCGGTAATACATCATCAAAATGAGCTCAATGTGACTAAGGAATTAGTCACAGGATCATGTGTTACGGAATGAGTAAAGATACTTGTCGATAACGAGATTGAACAAGGTATAGGGTTACCGACGATCGAATCACGGGCAAGTAACATACCGATGGACAAAGGGAATTGTATACGGGATTAATTGAATCCCCGCCATCGTGGTTCTTACGATAAGATCATCGTGAAACATTTGGGAGCCAATATGGGTATCCAGATCCCTCTATTGGTTATTGGCCAGAGAGGTGTCTTGGTCATGTCTGCATGCTTCCCGAACCCGTAGGGTCTACACACTTAAGGTTCGATGACGCTAGGGTTATATGGGAATAGTGTACGTGGTTACCGAAGGTTGTTTAGAGTCCCGGATGAGATCCCGGACATCACAAGGAGATCCGGAATGGTCTGGAGGTAAAGATTCATATATAGGAAGTGAGGAGTTGGTCGGTGAAAGTTTTTCGGGCGTCACCGGTAATGTATCGGGACCACCGGAAGGGTTCCGGGGGTCCACCGGGAGGGGCCACCATCTCCAAGAGGCTTCATGGGCCAAGAGTGGATGGGAACCAGCCCCTAGGTGGGCTGGTGCTCCACCACTGAGGGCCCAAGGCACAGCAAGGGTGGAGGGGGGCCAAACCCTAGGCATGCAGGTTGCATTGGGCGCCAAGGCCACCCTAGGGCGCCGCCCCTCCTCCCTAGCTTGGCCGCCGCACCTCCTAGGGTTTCCCTAGGGGTGGCTGGCCCTCCTCTCCCTTCCCCCTATATATATGTGGGGTTTTGGGGCTGCATAGAACAAAACCCTCCCTCTCTCTCTCTCTCTCTCTCTCTCTCTCTCTCGGCGCAGCCCTACCCCTCCTCGTCCTCGTCCTCCATAGCGCTTGGCGAAGCCCTGCCGGAGTACCATGCAGCTCCACCGTCACTACGTCGTCGTGCTGCCAGAGCTGTCCCTCAACCTCTCCTTCCTCCTTGCTGGATCAAGGCATAGGAGACTTCACCGGGCTGCACGTGTGTTGAACGCGGATGCGTCGTTGTTCGGTGCTTAGATCAGAATCCACTGCGATCTGAATTGCTACGAGTACGACTCCATCAACCGCGTTCTAGTAATGCTTCCGCTTAGCGATCTTCAAAGGTATGAAGATGCTCTACCCCTTTGCTCGTTGCTAGAATTTCCAAGATTGATCTTGGTGACACGTAGGAATTTTTTTTTAATTGTTACTACGTTTCCCAACAGTGGCATCATGAGCTAGGTCTATGCGTAGATTCTATGCACGAGTAGAACACAAGTAGTTGTGGGTGATGATTTGGTCAATTTGCTTGCCGTTACTAGTCTTATCTTGATTCAGCGGCATTGTGGGATGAAGCGGTCCGGATCGACTTTACACGTACGCTTACGTGAGACTGGTTCCACCGCCTGACATGCACTTGTTGCATAAGGTGGCTAGCGGGTGTCTATCTCTCCCACTTTAGTCGGGTCGGATTCGATGAAGAGGGTACTTATGAAGGGTAAATAGCAATTGGCATATCACCGTTGTGGCTCTTACGTAGGTAAGAAACGTTCTTGCTAGAAACCCATAGCAGCCACGTAAAACCTGCAACAACAATTAGAGGACGTCTAACTTGTTTTTGCAGGGTATGCTCTGTGATGTGATATGGCCAAAAGGATGTGATGAAATCTATATGATGTATGATATTGATCATGTTGTTGTAATAGGGCATCGTCTAAATCCGTTGAGACGACACCGTATGAATTATGGTTTGGGAAGAAACCTAAGCTGTCGTTTCTGAAAGTTTGGGGATGCGATGCTTATGTCAAGAAACTTCAACCTGAAAAGCTCGAACCCAAATCGGAAAAGTGTGTATTCATAGGATACCCTAAGGAAACTATTGGGTATACCTCCTACCTCAGATCCGAAGGCAAGATCTTTGTTGCCAAGAATGGATCCTTTCTACAGAAAGAGTTTCTCTCGAAAGAAGTAAGTGGGAGGAAAGTAGAACTTGATGAGGCAATTGTACCCCCTCTCGAACCAGAAATTAGCGCAGCGCAAGAGATTGTTTCTGTGGTGCCTGCACCGACTAGAGAGGAAGTTAATGATGATGATCATGAGACTTTTGATCAAGTTACTACTGAACTTCGAAGGTCCATGAGGACACGTGCCGCACTAGAGTGGTATGGCAACCCTATCTTGGAAATCATGTTGTTAGACAATGGTGAACCTTCGGACTATGAAGAAGCCATGGCGGGCCCAGATTCCAACAAATGGCTTGAAGCCATGAAATCCGAGATAGGATCCATGTATGAGAACAAAGGGTGGACTTTGGTGGACTTGCCCGATGATCGGCAAGCCATAGAAAATAAATGGACCTTTAAGAAGAAGACAAACGCGGATGGTAATGTGACCGTCCATAAGGCTCGGCTTGTCGCTAAGGGTTATCGACAAGTTCAAGGAGTTGACTACGTTGAGACCTTCTCACCCGTAGCGATGGTTAAGTCCGTCCGAATCATGTTAGCAGTTGCCACATTTTATGATGATGAGATCTAGCAAATGGACGTCAAAACGACATTCCTTAACGGTTTCCTTAAGGAAGAATTATATATGATGCAGCCGGAAGGTTTTGTCGATCCTAAGAATGCTAACAAGGTATGCAAGCTCCAGCGCTCCATCTATAGGCTGGTGCAAGCATCTCGGAGTTGGAACATTCGCTTTAATGAAGTGATCAAAGCATTTGGCTTTATACAGACTTATGGAGAAGCCTGTATTTACAAGAAAGTGAGTGGGAGCTTTGTAGCATTTCTCATTTTATATGTGGATGACATATTGTTGATGCGAAATGACATAGAACTTTTGGGAAGAATAAAGGCTTACTCGAATAAGTGTTTTTCAATAAAGTACCTTAGAGAAGCTGCTTACATATTAGGCATCAAGATCTATAGAGATAGATTGATACGCCTCATTGGTCTTTCACAAAGCACATACCAAGTTCAATATGATCAGTCTAAGAAGGGGTTCTTACCTGTACTGCAAGGTGTGAAATTGAGCACAGCTCAATGCCCGACCTCGGCACAAGATAGAGAGAAGATGAGTGTCATCCCCTATGTCTCAGCCATAGGCTCTATTATGTATGTCATGCTGTGTACCAGACCTGATGTGAACATTGCCATAAGTTTGGTAGGGAGGTACCAAAGTGATCCCAGAATGGAACACTGGACAGCGGTCAAGAATATCCTTAAGTACCTGAAAAGGAATAAAGGAGATGTTTCTCGTTTATGGAGGTGGCAAAGAACTCGTCGTAAAAGGTTACATCGATGCTAGCTTTGACACAGATCCGGATGACTTCAAGTCACAAACCGGATACGTGTATGTTTTGAATGGTGGGGCAGTCAGCTGGTGCAGTTGCAAGCAAAGCGTCGTGGCAGCATCTACATGTGAAGCGCAGTACATAGCTGCTTCAGAAGTAGCATAGGAAGGAGTCTGGATGAAGGAGTTCATCACTGACCTAGCAGTGATTCCCAGCGCATCGGGCCCGATGACTCTCTTCTATGACAACACTGGAGCTATTTCCATTGCCAAGGAGCCCAGGTTTCACAAGAAGACCAAGCACATCAAGCGCCGCTTCAACTCCATTTGTGATTACATTTAGGAAGGAGATATAGATATTTGTAAAGTACATACGGATCTGACTGTCACAGATCCGTTGACTAAACCTCTTTCACGAGCGAAACATGATCAACACCAGAACTCTATGGGTGTTCGATTCATCACAATGTAACTAGATTATTGACTCTAGTGAAAGTGGGAGACTGTTGGAAATATGCCCTAGAGGCAATAATAAAATTGTTATTATTATATTTCCTTGTTCATGATAATTGTCTATTGTTCATGCTATAATTGTATTAACCGGAAACCGTAATACATGTGTGAATACATAGACCACAGCATGTCCCTAGTAAGCCTCTAGTTGACTAGCTCGTTGATCAATAGATGGTCATGGTTTCCTGGCCATGGACATTGGATGTCGTTGATAACGGGATCACATCATTAGGAGAACGATGTGATAGACAAGACCCAATCCTAAGCATGGCACAAGATCGTGTAGTTCGTATGCTAGAGCTTTTCTAATGTCAAGTATCGTTTACTTAGACCATGAGATTGTGCAACTCCCGGATACCGTAGGAATGCTTTGGGTCTATCAAACATCACAACGTAACTAGGTGACTATAAGGTGCACTACAGGTATCTCCGAAAGTGTCTGTTTGGTTGGCACGAATCGAGACTGGGATTTGTCACTTCGTGTGACGGAGAGGTATCTCTGGGCCCACTCGGTAATACATCATCATAATTAGCTCAATGTGACTAAGGAGTTAGTCATGGGATCATGTGTTACGGAACGAGTAAAGAGACTTGCCGGTGACGAGATTGAACAAGGTATAGGGATACTGACGATCGAATCTCGGGCAAGTAACATACCGATGGACAAAGGGAACTGTATACGGGATTTATTAAATCCCCAACATCGTGGTTCATCCGATAAGATCATAGTGGAACATGTGGGAGCCAATATGGGTATCCATATCTGCTATTGGTTATTGGCCGGAGAGGTGTCTCGGTCATGTCTGCATGCTTCCCGAACTCGTAGGGTCTACACACTTAAGGTTCAATAACGCTAGGGTTATATGGGAATAGTGTACGTGGTTACCGAAGGTTGTTCAGAGTCCCGGATGAGATCCTGGACATCATGAGGATCTCCGGAATGGTCCAGAGATAAAGATTCATATATAGGAAGTGAGGATTTGGTCGCCAAAAGTGTTTCAGGCGTCACCGGTAATGTACCGGGACCACCGGAAGGGTTCCGGGGGTCCACTAGGAGGGGCCACCAGATCCAAGAGGCTTCGTGGGCCAAGAGTGGATGGGAACCATCCCCTAGGTGGGCTGGTGCGCCCTCACTAAGGGCCGAAGGCTCAACAAGGGTGGAGTGGGGCCAAACCCTAGGCGTGGAGGCTGCCTTGGGTGCCAAGGCCACCCTAGGGCGCCAAGGCCACCCTAGCGCGCTGCCCCTCGTCACCATCTTGGCCACCGCACCTCCTAGCATTTCCCTAGGGGTGGCCGGACCTCCTCCCCCTCCCCCCTACATATATGTGGGGTTTTGGGGCTGCATAGAACAGAACTCTATCTCTCTCTCTCGGCGCAGCCCTACCCCTCCTCGTTCTTGTCCTCCGTAGCACTTGGCGAAGCCCTGCCGAAGTACCATGCAGCTCCATGTCATCACGCCGTCATGATGCCGGAGCTCTCCCTCAATCTCTCCTTCCTCCTTGCTGGATCAAGGCGTAGGAGACGTCACCGGGCTGCACGTGTGTTGAACGCGGAGGCGCCGTTGTTTGGTGCTTAGATCGGAATCCACTGCGATCTGAATCGCTACGAGTACGACTCCATCAACCGTGTTCTAGTAACGCTTCCGCTTAGCAATCTTCAAAGGTATGAAGATGCTCTACCCCTTTGCTCGTTGCTAGCATTTCCTAGATTGATCTTGTTGAAACGTAGGAATTTTTTTTGAATTGTTACTATGTTCCCCAACATGCCTTGCGATGGGATATCCGTGGTGAAAATCGGATGTTCGATTGATCCACTTGATGTATGCTTTGGTGATCAACTTCTGGGTTCCATGACCTTTGGAATCTATGCATAGGGGTTGACACACGTTTTTGTCTTGACTTTCCGGTAGAAACTTCGGGGCACTCTTTGAAGTTA
The DNA here is from genome assembly GCA_022496015.1 of Hordeum marinum. NCBI lineage: Eukaryota > Viridiplantae > Streptophyta > Magnoliopsida > Poales > Poaceae > Hordeum > Hordeum marinum. Next base: position 1,748,069 of record CM039676.1, read on the forward strand.
TTTGTGTTGGATTGAACATGATGAATCTGAAATTGTGTGATGCATATCATATAATCAAGCCCATGGGTACTCGTGGTGACATTGGAGTATCTAGGTGACATTAGGGTTTTGGTTGATGGTTGTCTTAAGGTGTTATTTTAGTACGAACTCTAGGGCTGTTCATGACACTTATAGGGATAGCTCATAAGATTGATTGGAAAACATAAATTTGAGGTGGTTTCATACCCTACAATAATTTCTTCATTAGTTCTCCTTTATTTGTGACTTTGGAGTGAACTCTTTGTTGCACGAGAGGTAATTACATATGATTCAAGTATGTCATTATTGTTGAGAGAAATTGCACTAGTGAAAGTATGAACACTAGGCCTTGTTTCTAAGCATTGAAATACCATTTGTGCTCACTTTTATCATTAGTTACCTTGCTGTTTTTATATTTTCAGATTACAAAAACCTATACCTACCATCAATACTACCCTTGTATCACTATCTCTTCGTCGAACTAGTGCACCTATACAATTTACCATTGTATTGGGTGTGTTGGAGACACAAGAGACTCTTTTTTATTTGGTTGCAGGGTTGTTTGAGAGAGACCTACTTCATCCTACACCTCCCATGGATTGATAAACCTTAGGTCATCCACTTGAGGGAAAATTGTTGCTGTCCTAGAAAACTCTGCGCTTGGAGGCCCAACACGAGTCTACAAGAAGAAGGTTGTGTAGTAGACATCATTCGGCTAGATGGTAAAGGGAGCACCTCTGCGATTGTTACGACCGGGTTATCTAGGTACATACCTCAGACGGGTGAAGCTGAAAGCTAGCTATCTTCAACAGACAATTGGTCGGCTACAACGGAAGCAACAAATGAGAATATGGTCGTTAACACCATTACCCGGGCTTCTTTTCTCACTAGAGCCATTAGTCGCATACTAGAAGTATACGACCTTACTACCTATGATTTATGAAACACCCTGACGAACGGTATTGATAGAGGTACTATTTTCTTCGAAAGATGTTTCTTACACTAAGGAGTAATACAACATATCTCCCTATGTGCTTTCTATCCGTTCAAACGAAATGGCCGGATTGCCTAGTTCCCCAAACATAATTCACCCTTCTCAAGTGATATTTTATAGGGAACACTCCCAAGCTCTTAGCATGGGAGGTCAAAGACGATGGCCGGTTAAGACAAAGTTTACAACATAGACACATCAATTTTCCTGATTATTTGTACGTAGTTACATATAATTATACATCTGGTTGCTGGTCGAGATTGTCTATTAAGGTATCCAAGGAGCAATCTTCTTGTGAGAGACGGGCGGCGGGCATCACTTGGTCGGACACCAAGTGAAGCGGAACTTCTTGCCCATCTGACCCTACCGGCCCAACCCGATCCATACGCTCGGGGTTAAGGCCGGTATAACGGGTCTTGCCCATGCCTCTCGTTCTCCCTCTCGGCAAGCCGATGTCTTCCTTAGCTCGACCCTACTTCAGGCTCCGTTGAATCGATCAACCAGTTTGGTCATATCCTCCGGAGATTGCTCGACAGGCCATAGCGCTTTCACCATGCTCTTCATGGCATTCCGAGCCTTCTCATGAAGGGCGGACAATTCCTTCACAAGGCTGCCCCGGTAGGATCCGATGTCTTCTTCAGGCCGCCCGGATAGGAGACCTATACATTAATCAAGGCATGCCCATTATACTTCATATATATATGAGAAGTACTGTCTGATGTTAAATCACACTCACCGAACATGCCCCTCTGTAATTTCTGGTTCTCTTCTTGGGCCTGGGCCAATTGTGTTTTTAAGCTCTCAATTTCTTCAGCGTGCTATTTGTTTTCCGCCTGAAGGCAATTCTTTTCCTCAATGTTTCATTGCAAAACACGGCAGCCGCCCTCATGCTAGGATTCGGCATACCGCTGAGACTCTCGGACTACTTATAAATCTTTTTGCAATTTCCATATATTCAAATGCTACAAAGTACCCTTGCGTTAGCATGGGAATATACACTAAGATCAACAAAACAGGTATACTCACCATGTGCCTCCCGGGTAAAACTCTTCACGTGATCCAATTCGGCGTTCATGGTTTACTCATATGTTCGTCTTCCCTCCAGTTCCTTGGACAGTTGTTTGCTTCGCTGCGTCGAGGCCTGCAATAGTAGTAAGACAATACGAGGATCCTTAATTCGGTCGTTTTGACCAATTTAAGGCTCGGGGGCTACCGGGTCTACATGAGTGTTCAGACTTTTATAGCCGATTACTCACCTGCATGCTGGACGATATCAGTTTCATGGCCTCCTCGAACCCATCTCAGGCAGCTCCGATGTGCACGCCTGCCGAGTGTAGAGCATTAAACTCTTCTTCGGAGAGCGCTGGGTGGCGCAGGGCTTCTCGTCGCTACCGTTGGTTCATAGCGCTCTCTACCTTGGATATGGTAACGGGTATCGTGTCCCCGGAGTCTTAAGGGTCCTGATTGACCATAGGGACCTCCGTAGTGGGTTCGGCGTGAACCGAAGATCTAGAATTTTGAGTGCCACCGGACACCCCGACAACATCCTCGGCAGAAGATGGCTAAACTCTTTGCCTGAGTATTTCGACATAAGGTCTCTTGTGAGACTCTATCAGTCACAATAATAAATTAAAACACCCAAACAAACTACCTTTGAGTTGAGCGAGTGGGTGGGCTTGTCCCTATGGCTGGTTCATTTGATGGATCCATGTTGCCTTCCGGGCCGGGCATTGCCGCCGTAGCTGATGCATGTCGCGCAGACTGACGACGCTTGCGAGGAGGAGCCTGTGCGTTTGGATCATTGGAGGATACCTTCCTTTTGCGGGACGAGTTTTTCTTTTTCTTGCTTATCACAGGGGAAGGGAATGATCCAGGATAATCTACTATAATAGCCACCTTGGAGCGATTGAGGCCCTCCTGGTAGAAAACCCCGTAGTCAATCTCAATTGTCAGATTCGGGTCATCATGAAAGCCCGGATCGTCATCACGAGAATAGTCCTCGGGTTGGGGGCCCGGATAGTTAACTGTCTCGATGAAGCTCCTCCATTCTCGTTCACATAAGTTAAAGGATTCAGTCAAGAAGGGATAAAATTTCAAACCCGAATTGTGGTCACTGAGTTGAAAGGCTCACCCATTCGATGGGATTGTGACTAGAGTAGCCCTCCTTAGATGAAAGCATAAAAAAAATCTTCTTGCTCCCCTTTGTATAGGTTGGCAAGTGCGGCGGTTGATAATCCCCAAGTGCAAGGAATCATCATAGCAATTTCCAAAGGTGGAAGTGATAACTATGGAGTGTCGAACCCACAAGGAGCTAAAGGTAAGATCAACATTCTCTCAAGTCCCATCTGCCATCGATACGACTCTACGTACACATGAATGTTTGCTTCCATCTAGAAACGAGAAATAAAACTACGTTGTGGGTATGAAGAGGATAGCTTTGCATGATAACAGAGAACTAACATATAAAAATAGGTGCTGCTATCATAAGGTTGGAATATATTACAAATAGCGAGTGTGGAATAATTATGGGTCGGTGTGCGGAATTATCCTAGTTAATTGTTGACAAGATTGGAAATCATTATTGCAATTTTATATGAGGGAGAGTCATAAGATAACATACTTTCTCTACTTGGATCATATGCACTTATGATTCGAACTCTAGCAAGCATCCGCAACTACTAAAGATCATTAAGGTAAAACCCAACCATAGCATTAACGCATCAAGTCCCCTTTATCCCATACGCAACAACCCCCTTACTCGGGTTTATGCTTCTGTCACTCAAGAAACCCACTATAAGCAAATCATGAACGTATTGCAACACCCTACAGTGGGAATCCTTCACGTGTGCATGGCATAGAAGGCACAATAGGACAACACCAAAATAAACATACAACTCAAACCAATCTAGATCATCAATCAACCCAAAGGACAAAAGAAATCTACTCAAAACATTATAGGATAGCAACACATCATTGGATCATAATACGTGGAATAAAGCACCATGTTCAAGTAGGGGATTATAGCGGGGTGCGGGAGAGTGGACCACTAAAAGGAGATGATGATGGTGATGAAGAAGGATATGTTGATGAAGACGATCACCGCAGAGATGGTTCCCTCGGTGTCACTCCGGCACCACCGGGAGAGAGGGGGAGAGGGTCTCCCCCTTGTGCTTCCTCCTCCATGGTCTCCACCCTCGGTGGGGAGAGGTTCTCCCTCTGGTCCTTGGCCTCCATGGTGTTGATGGCCCCTCCGGGATGATGAAGATGGCCTCCGGTGATGGTCACTTCCTCCGGCAAGGTGCCGGAGAGGGCCAAGATTGGTTTTTGGTGGCTCGGGAGGTTTGAGGCAGCGGAACTCCCGATCTAGGTTTCTTTTCAGAGGTTTCTATATTTATTGGAATTTTTGGCATTGATCTCACATCAAGGGGGGCCATGAGGAAGTCACAAGCCTGCCAGGCGCGGCCAGGGGTGGCCGCGCCTAGGTGGCTTGTCACCTCCTTGTGTCTCTTCTGGCCTAGCTCCAATGCTTCGGGGGTCTCTTTTGGTCCATAACAAACTTACTAAATTTTTAGCCTGTTCTGAGAACTTTTATTTCTGAACAAAAAATGACACCATGGTAGTTTTGCTGAAAACAACGTCAGTTTGGGTTAGTTCTAATAAAATCATACCAAAAACATATAGAATTATTGTAAACATGGCATGAATACTTCATAAATTTTAGATACGTTGGAGACGTATCAACATCCCCAAGCTTAGTTCCTGCTCGTCCTCGAGTAGGTAATTGATAAAAGAAATAATTTATGAAGTGTGAATGCTAGCAAGTGCACAAGTTTGATCAATGATAATTCCGATCACCTTTTCTAGCATCATTATGTATCATAAAAAGTTGCTCATCTCATAAAGCTTCTTATGATGAAGTAACAAGCTATTCACATGTTAAAGTATAGACCATAAAGTTGCTAGAAATCTAACAAACTATGATTTCAGTCACCAAACAATGGGAATTCATCTTATTTTCAGGAAGGGTCTATGCAAGAGCTTTGATTTACCAAATTCCACATACTCAACTATCATATAGTCTTCCATGATTGCTAACACTCAAAGCATATTTTTAGAGCAAATGGCATCCATCAAACACATAGAAAGATAGGGGCTGAAAGTTTTGCCTCCCAACTTATTTATCATATAGATAATTGTCAATAATAATAATTCATGATCAAATATATTTGAATGGCCATATATACCTATATCATTCCCCACCACATGATGCTTCCCAACTGAAAAAGGCGAAATATAGGGAGTGGTGAAGGTCACCATGACTCTTGTATAAAGGTAAGTACTAGAAAGTAAAAGATAGGACCTTCATAGAGGGAAGCAGATGTTGTCATGCGCTTTTTGTTTTTGGATGTGCAAATTCTTAATGCAAAGGAATGCCAAATTTTATTGCCCTTAGTGATAGCAACCTTTATTATGCAGTCCATCGCTTTTATTTCTTTACCATCCCAAGTTCGTACAACGCTTATTTTCCCTAGCAATAAAAGATTTTACATATTTAGGAGCAATTTTTATTGCTTTTTGCACCGATGAAAACTTAATTGAAGGATCTTATTCAATCCATAGGTAGGTATAGTGGACTCTCATGGCAAAACTGGTTTAAGGGTGTTTGGATTCACAAGTAGTATTTCTACTTGATGTGGAAGTTTTGGCTAGTATGAGGTGGAAGCAAGCACCACATGTTAGAGGATCCATAACAATATAACTTCTATACAAATATACCCAAGCATAACTCATTACGTTGTCTTCCTTGTTCAACTTCAACTAATTTGCTCAAGTTTCTAAATAATTAATGGGGCTCACAATCATAGAAGATGTCCAAGATAGTATATTTATATGTGAACTCTCTCTTCCTTCAATATTCTTTCAAGTGACCAATGCGGTGTTTGCCAATCTTTCAATAAATTTCAACACCTATACCTATTATGTGTGAAGTAATTACTCCCCATGGAATAATTATATGAAGCAATTTTAATTTCTTATTTATGATATTCAATTCATTCAACCATTTACTCATAGGATATAAGTGAAGCATGAGAGTAAATGACAAACTACTCCAAAACGATATAAGTGAAGATCAATGAGTAGCCAATAATTATGTGAGGACTCTCTCATCTAAGAATGTCAGATCCAATGAACTTATTCAAACAGCAAAACAAAATAACAAAGGCACTCCAAGAATAGCATGTATCATGTGAAAGAATAAAAATTTAGGCTCAACATAGGCTAACCGATAATTGTTGATGAAGAGAGGTGGGTTGCATAGCATCCCCAAGCTTAGATACTTGAGACTTATTGAAATATTTACTTGGGGTGCCTTGGGCATCCCCAAGCTAGAGATTTTGTACCTTGTTCAATCCTCTCATATCCCGATTTCACCTATTCTCAAAAACTTCATCCACACAAAACTCGAAAAGAACTCGTGAGATAGGTTACTACACGTAAGAACAAATCAACACTTCATGTTCTGCCAAGAAAAAATTGACAATAACTTTAAAACATTAGGTACTGTATACTATCATTACCACAATTTATATCTACCAATATAGTCTATGGAAACTATAGGATAAGTAGATAACAAAACTATGACAGCAATCTCTCTAAACAGAACAATCTATAGCAATTTATTAAACAATCATACCTATGTAACTCTAAAAATTATGAAAATTTATTATATACTAAGTAATTTATATTACAACACTTTGTAAAAATTTCAGAAACTTTCCACGTTCGAGTAAAATATGAAAATTCAAACACTACATCAAAAGTTTCTGTTTTTTTTCACAGCACACATCAAACATGCAATGCAAGCATCCTAAGGAAATTCTTGGAAATTTTTATTGAAAAAAAAGATTATAAATAACACCTAACAGGGAATAACAAAACAAAATGACATTCAAAGCAAAACTCATATTATGTGATGAATAAAAATATAGCTCCAAGTAAGATATACCGATAGTGTTGATGACGAAAGAGGGGATGCCTTCCGGGGCATCCCCAAGCTTAGACGCTTGAGTATTACTTGAATATTGCCTTGGGGTTAGCTTGTGAATCCCCAATCTTGGGTTCTTTTCACTCCTTATTCCCCCCCCATATCGGTATCTCACCCAAAACTTGAAAACTTCAATCACACAAAACTTAACGGAACTTCATGAGAAGGGTTAATGTAATAAGGATAAATCATTCACTTAGGTACTGTCAAGACAAGATTAATAATTGTTACCACATGATACCTACTGTATTCCATCATTTCCATGATTTATATTACTCAATATAAGCTATAAGAACACTTGAAACAAGCAAACTATGCATGCAATACATAATCTGTCAAAAACAGAACAGTCTGTAAAGATCTGAACGATCACCAAACTTACTTAACTGTAAGAATTATGAAAAATTAGGAAATATCACAGAATTTGAATAGAAATGTTGTGTAAAATATTTAGAACTTTTTAACACTCCAGTAAAATCAGGTAATTCATATACTGGACGCAAAACTTTCTGTTTTTGCACAGAATCAAACAAGCAAGTATCCACACTATCCAAAAGGCTTTACTTGGCACTTTATTGAAATAAAAAGAACAAAACATGATTACTACAGTATCTTAATAATGTGAACACATCAAAACAGAAAGGAAAAGTGTTGGGTTGTCTCCCAGAAAGCGCTTTTCTTTAATGCCTTTTTAGCTAGGCATGACATTTTAATGATACTCTTCCAAGCCAATTCCTTTGATCATTTTATTCATACTCTATAATATATAAGTGAAGTTCATAGATAATTATACAATTAACATATATTAACCAATATCCAAGCTCAATATATATGTAAGTGAAGCACACGAAGCATTCTATAAAGCCATACTCAAAAGATTTAAGTGAAGCACAAACAACATTCTACAAAGCCATACTCAAAAGATTTAAGTGAAGCACATGAATAATTCTAAAAATCAATGAAGGACTAACTCATACTAGACGGGTGCATAAAGGAAAATAAAAACACTAAAGACGCAAATCATGTGAACAAAACAAAAACCGAGGTATACCGATAGTTGTTGAAGAATAAAGATGGGATGCCTTCCGGGGCATCCCCAATCTTGGATGATTGAGTCTCCATGAAATATTTACTTGGGGTGCCTTGGGAATCCCCAAGCTTGAACTCTTGTCTCTCTGTATTCTTCTTATATCGATACCTCCTCGATCTTCGAACACTTCATTCACACAAAACATAACAAAACCCTCGTGAGATCCGTTAGTATAATACAGAAAAATACTACTTTAAGTAATGTTGTGAACTCATTCAAAATTAATATTATCATTATATCTACTGTAGTCCAATTTCACCATGGTTCATACCCCTCGATACAACCCATAGATTCATCAAAATAAGAGAACAATGTTAAAAACAGGACAATCTGTAGTAATCTGGAAACTTCGCATACTTCTGTAACGCAATTTTTTTTGAAACTTTAGTAAAGATTAAAAAGATTGCATATAAGTACTGTGTAAAAATGTAAATTCACGCACTACAGCGCAAGTTTCTATTTTTGCACTGCACACACCAAACAAGCAATCTAATCATCCTAAAAGTTAATCTTGGCACATTATTTTTATAATACAATGGATATATACAAGGGGATAATTATTTTTCAGACGCTTCGATGAAAAAATCTACATTGTTTCCGTGAGCATGAACACAAGTGTTCAAGGTCGACCCTCACTTCTCCAATGCACAACCTTCCAGTCACTTCTCTTTTTGAAAAACTTCTTAGGCATAAGGGGCAAGTAACTCTTTTTGTATTCTTCATTATATTTTTTGTTAGTTTCACCCAAAACTAAAGAAAGAAATAAGGGAAAACAAAATCTACTTAGTGAAGAAAGCAAACAAGCACACACGAGAATATCAACCCCACGTTATTGCTCCCCGGCAACGGCACCAGAATAGAGCTTGATAATACCCAATTGCAAGGAATCATCGTAGAAATTTCCAAAGGTGGAAATGATAAGTATGGAGTGTAGAACCCACAAGGAGGTAATGGTAAGATCAATATTCTCTCAAGTCCTATCTGCCACCGATACGACTCTACATACGCCGAACGTTTGTTTTCATCTAGAAACGAGAAATAAAACTTCGTTGTGGGTATGAAGAGGATAGCTTTGCATGATAACGGAGAATTAAAATATAAAAATAGGTGGTGTTATCATAAGGTTAGAATATATTACAATATATTACAAATAGCGAGTGTGGAATAATGATGGGTTGGTGTGCGGAATTATCCTAGGCAATTGTTAACAAGATCGGAAATCATTACTGCAATTTTATATGAGGGAGAGGCATAAGCTAACATACTTTCTCTACTTGGATCATATGCACTTATGAGTGGAACTCTAGCAAGCATCCACAACTAGTAAAGATCATTAAGGTAAAACCCAACCATAGCATTAAAGCATCAAGTCCCCTTTACTCATACGTAACAACCCCCTTACTCGGGTTTATGCTTCTGTCACTCAAGCAACCCACTATAAGCGAATCATGAATGTATTGCAACACCTTATAGCAGGAATCCTTAATGTATGCGCGGCACAGAAGGCACAATAGGACAGCACCAAAATAAACATACAACTCAAACCAATCTAGATCATCAATCAACCCAAGGGACAAAAGAAATCTACTCAAAGCATCATAGGATAGCAACACATCATTGGATCATAATATGCGGCATAAAGCACCATGTTCAGGTAGGGGATTACAGTGGGGTGCGGGAGAGTGGACCGCTAAAAGGATATGATGATGGTGATGAAGAAGGTGATGTTGATGAAGACGATCAGCATGGCGATGGTTTCCCCGGTGGCACTTCGGCACCACCAGGAGAGAGGGGGAGAGGGTATCCCCATTGTGGTTCCTCCTCCATGGCCTCCCCCCTTGGTGGGGAGAGGTTGTCCCTCTGGTCCTTGGCTTCCATGGTGTTGATGGCCCCTCTGGGATGATGAAGATGGCCTCTAGTGATGCTGACCCACTCCGGCAGGGTGCCGGAGAGGGCCAAGATTGTTTTTTCGTGGATCGGGAGGTTTGAGGCAGCGGAAATCCCGATCTAGGTTTCTTTTGGGAGGTTTCTATATTTATCTAAAATTTTGGCGTCGATCTCACGTCAAGGGGGGCCACGAGGAAGTCACAAGCCTGCCAGATGCGGCCACCCCCCTAGCCGTGACTAGGTGTCTTGTCACCTCCCCGTGGCTCTTCTGGCCCAGCTACAATGCTTCGGGGGTCTTTTTTGGTCCATAAAAAATCATACTAAATGTTCACCCCATTCCGAGAACTTTTATTTTCGCACAAAAAACGACACATGGTAGTTCTGTTGAAAACAGCATCAGTCCGGGTTAGTTCTTATAAAATCATACCAATATCATATATAATTATTGTAAACATGGCATAAATACTTCGTAAATTATAGATACATTGGATATGTATCAGTGGTTAATAATGTTTGATCGGCAGGGCCCACTCTATTGGGGAACGCCGCATGGGAAACAAAAAATTTCCTATGCACACGCAAGATCTATCCATGGTGATGAGAATCTACGAGAGGGAGAGTGAATCTACATACCCTTGTAGATCGTTAAGCGGGAAGCATTAAGAAATGCGATTGATGTAGTCGAACGTCTTCGCGATCCAAACCGCATGCCGTCCCGGGATCCCATCACGATCGGTCCCGCGATCCAATCACGAACCGCCCTGCGATCCAATCACGGTCCTTCCGATCTAGCGCCGTACGGACGACACCTCCGCGTTCAGCACATGTACATCTCGATGACAATCTCCACCTCCTTGATCCAGCAAGCGAGGGTGGAGAGGTAGATGAGTTCTCTGGCAGCGCGACGGCGCGACGGCGGTGGTGGTGGAGCTTATTCGGCAGGGCTTCACCAAGCACTACATAATCAATCTAGAGGAGAAACAAATCTAGAGGGGAGACGGAAGCACGTGGCAGTTAGGGTTAGGGGCTGCCCTCAAAATCACTCAATATATATAGGAGGAAGGGGAGAGGAGGCAGCCTTGGCCCCTACTCCAAGTAGGTTAAGCCGAACCAAACAAGGGAGGTATCCACCTCCCACAAGGGAAGTGGAATCCTATTAGGACTCCTTCCTAATTTGGATTTTCTAATCTCCCTTTGGTTTTTTTCCTTTACAACCCTTTCCAAGTCGTATGGGCCTTGTAGGGCTGGTTTTCCCGGCCCACTAAGGTCTGGTGCAACACCCCTCAGGCCCATGTGGCCTCTCGACGTGGGTGGCCTCTCCCGCTGGCCCTCCGGCACTCCCGGTACACTATCGGAAATACCCGAAACTTTTCCGGTGGCCAAAACGGGACTTCCTATATATCAATATTCACCTCTGAGAAATTCCGGAGCTCCTCGTGACGTCTGGGATCTTATCCGGGACTCCGAACAACCTTCGGTCGCCACCATACATAACTCTATACTATCGAAACGTCACCGAACCTTAAGTGTGTAGACCCTGCGGGTTCGAGAACTATGTAGACATGACCAAGACACCTCTATGGTCAATAACCAATAGCGGGACCTGGATTCCCATATTGGTTACTACATATTCTATGAAGATCTTTATCGGTCGAACCTCTGTGTCAAGGATTCAGTTAATCCCGTATGCTATTCCCTTTGTTCTTCGGTATGTTACTTGCCCGAGATCCGGTCATCGGTATCTCTATACCTAGTTCAATCTCATTCCTGGCAAGTATCTCTACTCGTTTCGTAATGCAAGATCCCGAGGCTAACACTTAGTCACATTGCTTCCAAGGCTTATTGTGATGTTGTATTACCGAGTGGGCCCTGAGATACCTCTCCGTCACACGGAGTAAAAAATCCCAGTCTTGATCCATGCCAACTCAAGAGACACCCTCGGAGATACCTGTAGAGTAACTTTATAGTCACACAGTTACGTTGCGACATTTGATACACACAAGGTACTCCTCCGGTGTCAGTGAGTTGCATGATCTCATGGTCATAGGAACAGATACTTGACATGCAGAAAACTAGAGCAATAAACTGACACGTTCATATGCTATGTTTATAGTTTGGGCCTTGTCCATCACATCATTCTCCTAATGATGTGATCCCATTATCAAATGACATCTCATGTGTATGGCCAGGAAACCTTGACCATCTTTGATCAATGAGCTAGTCTACTAGAGGCACACTAGGGACATGGTGTTGTCTATGTATCCACACATGCATCTAAGTTTCTGATCAATACAATTATAGCATGGATAATAAACTATTATCATGAACAAGGAAATATGATAATAACCAATTTATTATTGCCTGAAGGGCATATTTGCAACACACTCATCGGGAGCGAGTGGTGTCGCTTTTCCCGTTGTAACACCACAAAGGGTGTATTCTCTGTTGAAGAGGTTGAACGCACCGGGTGATGGCGGCACCCATGGCATCTATCATGGTCAACTTGTGACGGGCTAATACCCTCACATGGGGTGCAAGGCGTTGCACTTTGATGCTTTCTTCTTGGGACGAGCTCTTCGGTCGCCAGTTGTACCTCTTGTTCAAGGGGGGCATCTGAGTATTCTGTCGAACCCCTCCGAGTTGGATCAAATAGGGGGACGTCCTCGATATAAAACCATTGCGAAGACCATTCTCCGAACTCCTTCAGTGTTCCCACTGGATACCCCGTCCCCGCTATGTGGCATATTTTGGCTCCTCCAACCTCCAAAATTGTCTTGTTCCGAGTACGAGGGACGAGGCAGAAGTACTTCCTCCACAATTCAAAGTGTGCCTCGCAGCCCAAGAACATCTCGCAAAGGGAGATGAAGCCCGAGACGTGTAGAATGGACCCTGGGTGAGGTGATGGAGCTGGATCCCATAGAACTCCAATAACCCCCTCAAGAATGGATGAATGCGGAAACCGAGACCACGCAAAAGGAAGGGCACGAAATATACACGCTCCCCCTTTTGTGGATTGGGGAAATTTTCCGTGAAGGCTTCGCCATTGAATGAAGACAAGCCAGCGCGAGTAACCTCCAGATCTGAGGAGGGAAGGTACCCTTGAGTCTTAAGGTTCGCTCGCCATGGGGTTGCGTATTCTTAGAAGGGAGACCGAACAACTTGTCCCAACCCCGGGACAGGAGCCGTAAGGGCGCGAGGAAGACCTAGGGGCGCTCGCCATGTTCTTGTGGTGATCTCTCACTGAAGGTTTTCTCTAATGAGGAGGAGGAAGAGGATGTGGCTTAGACCATGATTCAGTTTGTTTAAATGGGTGGTGCCTCTGTTGTGGAGGGGCAGTCTTGTAAAAAGCCGCTGAACCGCTCATCTCCCCACGGCGCACAAAAATTGAGAAACACTGACGGTTATTACAATGAACCCGGCGAGCTCGTGACGCTTGGGATTTTGCTGATGACAGGATGGTTGTTGAACAAGAAGGGATAGAGGGACTCACCTCGCAAGCCGAATACTTTGACGCACAAGACTGTCCGGACATGCCTCGACGTTGGAGCCTAGTCCGGGGGCTACTGAGGGAGTCCTAGTTTAAGGGGTCCTCAGATAGCCGACCTGTTTCTCATGGGCCGGACTGTGTGGGCCGCCGGATGAGCATTAGATGATCGAAGGCCCCGTGCCAGGGTGGAAGATTCAAGGAGCCATGGCGTGTCCTCCAAGTTTTCGACAGTAGGTAGGCGTGTTTTTCCTTCGATGTGCAACTGACCATGTGTAAACCCTTGGTACCCTCGGCGTCTATATAAGCTGGAGGGTTTTATGTTGTAGACATAAAACAACTCATCTAGGTTTTAGATATTCGATCTCGAGGTAGATCAACTCTGTAACCTACATATCATCAATATAATCAAGTAGGATGTAGAGTTTAACCTCCGTAGGAGGGCCCGAACCTGGGTAAACATCGTCTCCTTCGTCCTCTGTTACCATCGATCCTAGTCTCACAGCTCGGGACCCCCTACCTGAGATCCGTCGGTTTTGACACCAACAGCGGGCAGGCGACGAAGGGAGGCAGTGGCTTCGGAGGAGAGGGATCGAATGGGGAATGGATGAAGGAAAGAAGAGGAAGCCCGCGCGGGGTTATGTCAAGATACACTAGTGCAGAACATGCCTATAGTCCCGGGCCGGATGGACCTTTAGTACCGGTTCCCCAACCGGTACTAACGGGTCGGGACTAAAGGTCCAGACCTTTAGTACTGGTTGGACCACGGACCGGTACTAAAGGCCCTCCATGTGGCTGCCTGCGTGGACTGGTGGTGGAAGACCTTTAGTACCGGTTGGTGATACCAACCAGTACTAAGTCTTCTGTTTTTTCTTGTTTTAGCTTTTAATTTTCCTCTCTATTTTTTGTGTTTTCCATTCATTTCAAATTTATTTTACGGTGCTACATATTGTAAACAGTACACAAGTTCATGCATATATATATGTAATATAATATACAATATCTCGTACACAGTATATGTATATACAAATGGAATTACACATCCATATAAATTCGGGACTTATAATTAACTTAAGGCCCAAAACCCGGCCGGGACTAGCTAGCTAGTGCTCCTGATGAAATCTCAGTTCTCTACTACTGATTTGCTGGCATTATTGAGGCGGCGGTAAGGAATAGTGCTCTTCGTTTACATCAATAACAAGTTGAAGAAGAAATGCCGCAAATTCCTCTTGAAGTGCTACGAAGCGTTTCTCGTGTGAGAGCTTCGACAACATCTGCCAAAGCTGGAGTTGTCTTTCACGCGCTTCTTTGCGACGTATACGGCTTTCGGTCTGGATGCGAATGTTCTTGCAGAGAAAATATCCACATAAATTTGTCCCCTGTGGCTGCTTAGCGAACTTTGCAAAAGAATAGAATTGAATAAGATAATTAATAATGGAGCATGATAATGGTATTGAAAATAGAATTAATGAGATGCGCGGACCTAGTAGTACTACTTAATTACCCTCATCTTTTTCCACTTCAGCTTCAGTTTACATTGACGACCATGATGGTTTTTTTCTATCATCTTTTTCCAAACACTACCGGGCAAAGAAAAAGAACGAAAGAGTTATTATAATTACTTTTGATATCAGGAAATAATGAAAGAAAGCGAGGTCGATAAAGATTGAAATTACCGTTCTATCATAAAATACAAGTCCACGTATGATTGTTCTGGTGCATCTAGTGAGTCGTACACTTGAACAAGTCCATCCGCGAGGATAATATATAGGAGGATATAGCGGTCTCTGCGCAGAAGTTTATATAATTAAGCAGACATGCGCATATAACTCATCAACTACACTTGACAGCGAGTTTGTAAGCAAAAATAGAATTTGCAGTATACAAGAGAGTAAACAATCACCCCATGTTGTAAGGAAATATTATAGTAGATTTGGTATTCATTAGTGCCTCTAGAAAATTTTCCAAGAGATCTTCTGTGTCCTTGGCATAATGTTTTACCACATGACCATTAACGGTACTTGGGTCGATGAACCCAATGTCATCGATCCCCTCTTGTTTCAATTCCCACATCTTCAATCTGCATAATAGCGTAGAAAAGAACATATATAGTGAGGATAAGCCAATGAATGATATCTTAGCTAGAGACTTAAATTACTAAAGATATAAATCACTTACAGACAACAGCAACTGATGAGAGTTTTGTCGATAGAGTCCATGTGGTATAACTGGAAAAGTTCTGAGAATTCAAGACATATGTCACATGCATTGACGTAATGCTCTTTCCTTACTTTAACCATGACCGCCGTCTCCCCTCGCTTTGCTTCACGCATGTACCAATCATGCAACCGTCGCATCGCACTTGGTAGTTCCTTGTACTGCTCGGGTGTGACAAGTGGTTTTCCGACGGCATATTGCATTGCGTACTTAGTTGCATCGTACCCGCGGATTTCCTCGGTGCCAAGGATTTGGTCAAGAGTGAGACCTGTAGCCTTCAGTACTTCGAGGTCGATTGGGTTGCCTTGCACGTCGACTGATTGGATCGGTTGCTTGCTTGGATTGGTACTCACCTTGAGCGGAGAGATCGATTGCTTGGATTGTTCTCCGAGCTGGGGAACTGTTTTCCCGGTAGTTGATGCCGTACTTCCCGACTTCTTCCTTGGGCTGGTCCGACTTCTCTGCTCACTTGCCTTCTGAATTTGTCGCTCATAGTCTGTCGGGATACGCTCGACATATGCCGGGGGTCGATCAATAAAGTGTTCCATAAAGTGCTCTTGGACTTCCTTGGGTATTACCTCCTTTGGCGGCACGGTCTTCTTCGCAAAAAAGGCTTTCACTTGGACTTCCTTAGCACCGAGTGTAGAAAGACGATGCGGTCCTTACTCCATAGAATGAGACCACGACCGGCTTCTGCCAATGTGGACCCCCCCTCACCTCCAGGGATGTCAAGCAATAGTTCGTCATATCCCGGCTCTATTGCGTCCACCGCGACGCGAGCATACCCAGCTGGAACCGAATTGCATTGCCAGAGAACATCAGGTGTATTTGGTAAATCATAGCCCGTCGCGACCCGCATGGGTATGTTCTTCATTTTCTAGATTAGCTAAAAATATGTCTTCTCGGTGATATCATCCACGGGGGTGTGACCCAGCGGTGCCCCGTGGAACCCATGCTGCTTTTAGGCATTGTAGATGGGACGAGTTCTTCCCCTTTTCTAGGTCAGTACCTGTATCTGCAGCAGCTGCTACTCGTACTTCTGTTCCAACTTCGAAAGTCGGTCTGCTTCCACCTTCTTTTTTCTCGAATGGCTTTTATAACTGTCCTGCCATCCCGCAAACCCCTCGTACCACGGAACAACGCCCATGCCTCGTGTTTGTCCTCCGTGTTCGGCATTCCCAAGGGCGCATGTAAGCTCATCGTTCTCTCTATCGGGGTGAAACCGTCCTTCTTGGGCATCTTTTATTGCTTGAATCAACTCATCTGATGCATGCTTCAGACTGGCCAGTGCAATAATCTTTCCTGTGGCTGGGTCCAACTTTCCCCCATGCGCAAAAAACCAATTCCTGCACCTCTTGGGCCAGTTGAAGGTTACTGGAGTGATCCCTTCAGCAAGCATCTTATTTTGTCATGCATCCCACTTAGGAACGGCTGACTTGTATACACTTGTCCCTAGTTTATGGTGATACTTTTTTTCTCAACATTTATCTTATTCTTTGCCGACTTCTCCATAGCAACTATCAATGTCCTGTACTCGATAAATGCGTCCCAGTGATCCCTTACCTTCTCGTATATTCCTTTGAATTCGGGCGCCTTCTTGCCTTTAGTGTTGTAGTCGGTCCATAATCTTTTCTTCCAAGTCTGGAACGTGCCAGCCATCTTATGGAGAGCAAACTCCTTGACTTTGTTCCTTTGACGCTCCGAGAGAGAATCTGGTAGGGTGAAATGCTCCATGAGCTCTCGCCAAAGGGCATCTTTAATTCTTGTATCGACATAATTCACTCCTGGTTTTGGTTCCTTTGGCTGAATCCATTAATGCATTGTGATCAGGACTCTGTCCCTAACAACCACTCCGCATTGATGCACAAATGTCTTGGCATTGGCTTCAGGGTTAGTCGGTTCGCCATTATGTTTGAAAGCATCAAGATTGAGCTTTACGTTGCCGTCCAATATTTTGGCAGCGCCTCGTACATTTCTACTAGATTGGCTCGATCCGGAGGGCTGATAATTAAAATAAGAAAGATTTGTTATTATATATATATATATACAAATCAATTAATACACATGTAATGATCACCAGAGGCTAATGGATGTGTATATACCTCGCCGAACATTGTTGGTTGTTCCGGATTTTGGAACATAAGTTGTTCTTCCTCGGTCTCACATCCATCACCGTGATCGTTCAGATATTGTGAGCCATAATCATGATCATGTGATTCACCTTGAAGGTCCGCTGGGTTTTCGGAGGAGCGTATCATGTCGAAGATGTCCTGTTCATGAGCTCTACCGGTATTGTCCATTGCTTAATAACTAGTCCATAATAATATAGATAAAACAAATTAGTATTTAAATTAGCATGCATTCAAGAAGCAAAATAACTGATAGTTAATTAATAATGCATCATCGAATACATATATAGTATAGTTCTTAGAAAAGATCTCATCTGCATAATCTTGGATAATTTTCAATACATCGGCTAATCTCCATCGATCTAGCTAATACATCATAATGATACATCATAATAGTAGCTAGCTAATATATCGATCTAGCTAGAACCCTAGCGCCTGGCGGATATCGGGGCAGGCGGTGGACACCCAAAGAGAAGGAACCATCACAGGAACATAGCTTCAGTGAGATCCCTGAAGAATCTGCTAGGTATTGTCGAACCTGGCCTCCAAAGCTGCCATGTAGCGTCGGACGTGCTCGTTCTCCTTGCTGACATGGTACTGTACCACCTCCGCGGGGGACTCAAGCCTCTCGATCGTATGTGGCCCATGCGGCCGCCACCACAGAACCTCCGAGTCGACGACGGGCTGGCTCCTAAACTAAACATAAACTAACACATATCCTAATAACCTGATAACCTAACTAACTAACTAACTAAATAGGGATGTTGTGTCATGGTCGGGGTCGGGTGTCGGGGGTGTCGTGTCGGGGTGTCGGGGTTCGACATCGAGGGACCCTAGATACCCTAGCATCTACACACTAGTCCGGCGATCATCGGGGCGATCGTCGGGGAGAGGGGTCGGCGGGAGATCTCACCTAGCCTCCTGACCCGGAGGTGGCGTCGGTGATGGGCTCGAGGCGGCGGCAACGGGATCGCGGAGCGGCGGCCGGAGTTAGCGGGCCGGCGGCGACGGGACCGGCGACGAGGGGCGGCGTCCGGGTAGGCGAGGGCGACCGCGGCGAGGGCGACGATGGCGAGGGCGACGGCGGCTGTAACATCCCAAAATTCCATTTTGGAATGTTATGATTATAGCTATGCATCTAGTAGCATCATTGCTTGAATGTATGTGTTAGTTGAAATGTCTCTTCTGGATTTCAGAAAGCTCTTTCTACTTTTCCCTAAGTTGCTTTCACCTATTTGAAATTTTGGTTAAAAGTTCAAATAAGAGAGGAGGAACATGACACTCCACACCAGGGACTAATTGGTGGTTTATTTGAACAAAAATAACCAGGGGTTATTTTGAAAATATTTGCAAAAAGGGTTTAAAAACAATTAGGCAATTTCTGAAAATATTTTTTTTTCAAAGTGTTCAAATGACAGAATAGAAATGTTCATTAAATAGCATTTATTATTCTGTTAATTCTGATATATAATACCCCTAGATTTAGAGACGATTTGAATGCTTTAAAAGCTTTTGAATGTCTGTGGAATATTATTAAAAAGAAACGGTAACCGTTTCCGGTATTTAACGGGCCGGCCCACCGGCTTTAAAAGCCGAGACCGTTACCGGTCGGCCGACCGAGCGCATTCACTTCCCTCTCTCTCACTGCAACCGGACCCCACCCGACCGACCGTTGCCCCGAAACGGTCGTCTTCTCCTTCCCCGCGCGCGCCGGACCCGACTCGCCGACCGTTTCCCCCTTACCGGATCTCTCCTCTCTCTCCTCCTCCGCACCCCCGAGCACCTATATAAGGGCGCTGCTTCCCCGCATCCATTTCCCCCCAAGCCCCCTCTCTCTCTCGCCGAGGAGACCGCGCAATTGCTCGCCGGAGTAGCGCCACCACCGAATCTCGCCGTCGAGCGTAGCCACCGTCTCCGTCCACCGTTCGCCCCACCATTGCCACCAATCGACTCCGGAGAACCGTCGCCGTCGCCCGGACCACTTCCCTGTCTTCCCCGACCACCGGAGCGCCTCGCCGTCGCATTCGCCGCTACCGTACTCGCCGGAGAACCCCGACGCCGGCGACTCTTAACACTGTGAGCATCCCCACTCGTTCGATCTGGAATCGACGTTCCAGATTAGATCGGATTTAATCCGAACCGGTACCCACTACCGATCGGTCGCCCGCCCGTAATCCTCGAGCACACACCCCCCCTTAGCCAATCGGACAGCGCCACGTAGCCCCCTGACCGTCGCAAATCATTTTCCTTTTTCAGTTTTTGTTTTAATTAACAAAATGTTTTTAAAAAATTGTTTTGCTTATATCTTTTAATCTATTTAGTGTTTGGAGTTGATTCTTTTTGCAATAGCTCACATTTTTCATGTAGTTTCACCCTGTACTTTTAAATTTCAAATTTGAACTACAAAATTTGAATTTAATCAAATTTGCTTAAAATCTTCAAATCTGAATAACTAGAGTTTGAAAATAGATTTTGACATGAATCTTTTTGCTACTGTTTGGTATTAGTTAGGACTACCTTCATGCTTAGTTTGAAGATATTTAGGATATATTTGATTAATGTTTTAACCAAAAACAGAATCTGCTTAGTATTACAATATAGTTTTATATACTTAATTTTAATTAGTTTGGTTTTAGAATTTGGTTTTATTTGTTTATTAGGTTCTGTTAGTAAACATTTAGTGTTTTCACTCACTGATAATAAAAATATAAATTTGCTTAGTTTAATTTTATTTAACATAGGAATCACAACTTCTTTTCAAATAGGCATAATTTGATTAAAACAACTAACTAGTAATAGTTTTGTTTTCAAACGAAGTTTTGTATATTTTAATTCTGTTTTCTAAGACAGATTTAATTGTAAATTATTTTCTGTTAAGAACATGTTTTACAAATAAATAATAAGTTTAGTTTTTCATTCTTTTGTTAATATAACTATAGTTGATTCATATAGTGTTTATCACAAACTTGTATAAACTTTACTAAAGTTTTCCCAACAAAACTTAAATTGATTATATTCTGTTTATTAATAAAATATTCTATTGTTTCCTTGCTGACAACAATTGTTTTTTTATTACAAAATAGTTTTATTATGATAGTAGTGTTTTATCAATCACCTCCTAGAAAACAAAACTTTGTGTGTTTTCTTACTTGAGATTTGTGAATTGTTTTGTCTTGATTGTTTACTAGTTCTTGGTTGATGTTTGTGAGTTACAATATTTTGTTGTATGCTTATTGAGTGCTTGTCTGCTTCGTTAGATTATCCGGAGTGCGAAGCTTGTTACTTAGAGTCACTCACATACGAAGATGATCAATCAGGCAAGTCACTTTGATCATATTTTTACCCATGTTTTATATGCATTAGTTTACCATCTCCCCAATTGCATGCAAGATAGGTTAGTTGGAAACTTGGTTACATTGTAATAGTATCATGTGGTAGGTACCCCCCCTCAACCTCTTTGACACATTGGCCCCAGGAAACGTTGTTTTACCTTTTGCTATGCTATTAGTAGACGGGGTTGGTTGTGTGATTCATGAGAGTTGAGAGAGTTAATGATTTCAAGACCTACATAATGATCAAGATTTAAGACTCCGAGTTTTCAACATACCTCTGGGTGGATGATGGTTGAACGACACCCTGGAGAAACCAGTGGATTTGCCTAGGTGATGCTGGAGATGGCCAGTATTCACGCGGAAAGGTCCACCCAGGCACAAAGAGATGGATGGATGCTTTAAAACCCAAGGCTTACCTGCACAGCCACAAGTCATTATGGGCTCTGGCTTGGTTGGATATCGTGGTGACCCTGGACAGGCGGTGCTACGAGAGGTAGAAGAACGGTAGGAAAGGATGGGCACCGACAGAGTCGCAGGAAAACCCTTTGGAAGACCATGTTTTGGTCATCCGTTTCTCAAACACCCTGAAGTGCGAGAAATCAAACGGAGGCGACCAAATCTTGTGGGGAACGTGTGCAAAACTCTGCAGAGTATTCCAAACCTAATCGATTAGCCGTGTCCACGGTCATGGACGACTTGAGCCAAAGGAATTGAAACTTCCGGAACTCTCAACACAATCAATAATGATGATGTGGGTATTAACAATTTTGGGTATGAGAATTGGTTGGTGGAACCATCTCATTAATCAACCAACTTAGTAATATTTTTCTTAGCCCCTCTCTTGATGTAGGAAAAACTTGGCTTTACGCAAAAACTTACACCACCACCTGCCATATAAGCATATAGACTAGCTGATTATTTTCACCCCTCTCTTGTGACTTTGCCGGCATATTCCATATGCTGACCTACACGGCTGCAACGTATCATGTTGCAGAGTATTTTTCCGACCAGGAGTGAGGACGCGTTCTATGCTCAGTGAGATGCCCTTGGAGTCGGATGGACTCATCTACCGTCGACGCTTCCGCAAGATTTAGATATTCTCATGAGTTGGCCTTTGGCCACTTTATTGTAATATTTATTGTAATAAAGGACTCGATATGAGATTTCGATTAATATAATGCTGTGTGATTTCCCTTTGATATATACATTGATGTACCGTGTGTGTACCAGCATGATCTTGGGATGGTACGGAAACACCGGAGACTTGACCTTTCAGGTCGGGTCGTTACAGCAGCGGTGGTGAGGGCCATGGCGGCGAGGGGCGGCGTCCGGGTAGGCGAGGGCGACCACGGCAAGGGCGACAGCGGCAAGGGCAACGGCGGTGAGGGCGACGGCGGCGCGACCGACGGCGACGAGGGCGACGGCGGTGGTGGTGCGACGGCAGCGGTGGTGAGGGCGACGACAATGGCGCGGTGATGGTGCGACGGCGGTGAGGGCGACGGCGGTGAGAGCGATGGCGACGAGGGCGACGACGGCGAGGGCGACGGCAATGGAGATTTCGGCAGCCTGGCGGCGCAAGTTGAGTTCTCCCGGTGCGTTTCTCGGCCCGGGACGACGAAGTCCTCTATTTATACTAGGCACACCTTTAGTACCGGTGCGTGGCACGCACCGGTACTAAAGGTCCTACCAAAAGAGCGCGGGGGCGGTGGACTTTTAGTACCAGTGCGTGGCTAGCACCGGTACTAAAAGTGTTTTTTAATTAAATATTAGTTATTATTTTCAGAAAAAACCCGTAAACTTTAGAAAATCATAGAAAAAACATAGGACTCCAATGGAAATAGATAATATCTGAAAAATATAAAGAATCTGTGTATGGCATTTCCATGCAAGTTTGAACAACTTCAACTGCTGTATAAGATAATTTGATAAATATGGCATTTGAAATATTCATATCTCGAGTTTGAAAAGCAGTACAAATGAACTCTGAAATGGTTGTAACTTGGCATGACATCATAATTTCACCCACATAGCAACTTCTAGAGAGTTGAGAGGGTTACAGCAAAAACTGGATGCACTTCGTGTACAGATTGGACAATCTCATAAGAACAATGATGATTTCGGACGAAAACTCATCTATTACAAAGGGATTTCATTTTTAATAACTTATTTTAACTCCATACTTTTTATGTGTTCAATATGCACCATTCAAAGGCACATCATCAATTTTCAACACTTTCTGACTTCATTTGATATTTTTCATGCATTTAATGATTTATTTTGAGCTAAATGACCCTGAATTCGAAAAGCAGTACAAATGAATTCTCAAAAGGTTGTAACTTGGCATGACATCATAATTTCATGCACATAGCAACTTCTAGAGAGTTGAGAGGGTTACGGCAAAAACTGGATGCACTTCGTGTACAAATTGTACAATCTCATAAGAAGTATGAGGGTTTCGGACGAAAACTCATCTATTACAAAGGGATTTCATTTTTAATAACTTATTTTAACTCCATGCTTTTTGTGTGTTCAATATGCACCATTCAAAGACACATCATCAATTTTCAACCCTTTCTGACTTCATTTGATATTTTTCATGCATTATGATTTATTTTGAGCTAAATGACCCTGAATTTGAAAAGCAGTACAAATGAACTCTGAAAAGGTTGTAACTTGGCATGACATCATAATTTCACCCACGTAGCAACTTCTAGAGAGTTGAGAGGGTTAGGGCAAAAACTGGATGCACTTCGTGTACAAATTGGACAATCTCATAAGAAGTGTGAGGGTTTCGGACGAAAACTCATCTATTACAAAGAGATTTCATTTTTAATAACTTATTTTAACTCCATACTTTTTGTGTGTTCAATATGAACCATTCAAAGGCACATCATCAATTTTCAACCCTTTCTGACTTCATTTGATATTTTTCATGCATTTAATGATTTATTTTGAGCTAAATGACCCTGAATTTGAAAAGCTGTACAAATGAACTCTGAAAAGGTTGTAACTTGGCAAGACATCATAATTTCACCCACATAGCAACTTTTAGAGAGTTGAGAGGGTTACGGCAAAAACTGGATGCACTTCGTGTACAAACTGTTACAAAGATATACCATGCTAGCTAGGAAATGCATGCATGTCCTTCACATAAATATATAGAAAGTGATGACGGTGAAGCCGGTCACATCCCAGAGTGAGATCTTGCGGTGTAAGACTTTTTCTGCGTGTTTGTCCCTTTCTTATGATTGCGCCGTAACCATGGATAATCTTCATCATGTAACAGGATGCTTGGGTCAGTCTTCACTCTGAAGGGAGGGATTTCATGAAAGTTTTCATAATCTTCGGACATGTCTGTCTTGTCCTCCAGTCCCGCAATGTTTCTTTTCCCTGAAAGAACTATGTGGCGCTTTGGATCATCGTATGATGTATTCGCTGCCTTATCTTTTTTTCTCCTCGGTTTGCTAGACATGTCCTTCACATAGAAAACCTGAGCCACATCATTGGCTAGGACGAATGAGCCGTCTGTGTATCCAAGATTGTTGAGATCGACTGTTGTCATTCCGTACTGTGGGTCTACCTGTACCCCGCCTCCAGTATATTTGACCCATTTGCATCGAAACAAAGGGACCTTAAGATCAGGTCCATAGTCAAGTTCCCATATCTCCTCTATGTAACCATAATATGTGTCTTCAAAGTTGGTTGCATCATAGCGGACACCACTGTTTTGGTTGGTGCTCTTCTTATCTTGGGTGATCATGTAAAATGTATTCCCATTTATCTCGTACCCTTTGAAAGTCGTTACAGTCGAACTTGGTGTCTTGGCCAACCAGTACAGTTCATCTGGAACATCGTTGTCATTGATGAGCTTTGTTTGCAACCAACTGGCAAAAGTCTCCATGTGTTTATGTTCAATCCAGGGGACAAACTGCTCCGAGTTCTTGGACCGTACAATATCCTTGTGTTCCTCCATATATGGAGTCACCAAGGTGGAATTTTGTAGAACCGTGTAGTGTGCTTGAGTGAAAGAATGCCCGTCCATATTTATTGCTTCTTTCTTTCCTAATGTGCCTTTTTCACCCAGTCTCCCCTCATGCCGCGATTCAGGAAGACCAATTGGCTTAATGTCAGGAAAAAAGTCAACACAAAACTCAATAACCTCCTCTGTTCCATATCCCTTGGCGATGCTTCCTTCTGGCCTAGCACGGTTATGAACATATTTCTTTAAGACTCCCATGAACCTCCCGAAGGGGAACATATTGTGTAGAAATACAGGACCCAGAATGTTAATCTCTTCGACTAGGTGCACTAGAACGTGCGTCATAATATTGAAGAAGGATGGAGGGAACACCAACTCGAAACTGACAAGACATTGGACCAGGTCATTCTGTAACCTTGGTAGGATTTCTGGATCGATTACCTTCTGAGAAATTGCATTGAGGAATGCGCATAGCTTCACAATGGCTAATCAAACATTTTCCGGTAGAAGCCCCCTAAGTGCAACCAGAAGTAATTGCGTCATAATCACGTGGCAGTCATGAGACTTTAGATTTTGAATTTTTTTCTCTGCCATATTTATTATTCCCTTTATATTCGACGAGAAGCCAGACGGGACATTGATACTGAGCAGGCATTCAAAAAAGATTTCCTTCTCTTCTTTCCTAAGAGCGTCGCTAGCAGGACCTTGATACTGCTTTGGAGGCATGCCGTCTTTTTCATTAATTCTTTGCTTGTCCTCCCGTGCCTCTGGTGTATCTTTTGTCTTTCCATACATGCCCAAGAATCCTAGCAGGTTCACACAAATATTCTTCGTCACATGCATCACGTCGATTGCATTACGGACCTCTAGGGCTTTCCAATATTCAAGTTCCCAAAATATAGATTTCTTCTTCCACATGGGTGCGTGTCCGTTGGCTTCATTCGGAACAGATTGTCCGCCAGGACCCTTTCCAAAGATTACCTGTAAATCCTTGACCATATCAAATATATATTCACCAGTACAGAGGCCAGGCTTCATCCGGTTATGTGGCTCACCTTTGAAATGGTTGCCTGCCTTTCTTAAGATATGCTTGATCGGTAGAAATCAACGATGTCCTAGGTACACATTCTTCTTACATTTATCCAAATATATACTTCCAGTATCATCTAAACAGTGCGTGGATGCATTGTATCCCTTGTTTGTATGTCCTGAAAGGTTACTAAGAGCAGGCCAATCGTTGATGGTTACAAACAGCAACGCTCGTAGGTCAATTTCCTTCTGTGTGTGCGCATCCCACACACGCACACCTGGTTTTTTCCACAACTGTAGAAGTTCATCAACTAGTGGCCTTAGGTAGACATCAATGTTGTTGCCGGGTTGCTTAGGTCATTGAATGAGCACTGGCATCATAATGAACTTCCGCTTCATGCACAACCAAGGAGGAAGGTTGTACATACATAGAGTCACGGGCCAGGTGCTGTGACTGGAGCTCTGCTTGCCAACAGGATTCATGACGTTTGTACTAAGACCAAACCATAAGTTCGTTGCGTCAGCTACAAAGTCCTCAAACTCCCTCTCGATTTTTCTCCACTGCAACCCATCAGCGGGTTCTCTCAACATCTCATCTTTCTTACGTTCTTCTTTGTGCCATCGCAACAACTCGGCATGCTCTTTATTTTGGAACAAACGTTTCAACCGTGGTATTATAGGAGCATACCACATCACCTTGGCCGGAACCCTCTTCCTGTGGCGTTCGACCTCCACATCACCAGGGTCATCGCGGGGGATCTTATAGCGCAGTGCACCACATACCGGGCATGCATCCAAATTCTCGTACTCCTCACCGCGGTAGAGGATGCAGTCATTAGGGCCTGCATGTATCTTCTGCACCTCTAATCCTAGAGGGAAGACAACCTTCTTTGCTTCGTATGTACTTTCAGGCAATTCATTATCCTTTGGAAGCATCTTCTTTATCATTATCAGCAATTCTTGTAATCCCTTGTCAGTTACACCATTCTTCGCCTTCCATTGTAGCAATTCCAGTGTGGTACCCAGCTTTTTCTGGTCATCTTCACAATTTGGATACAATAATTTCTTGTGATCCTCTAACATGCGTTTCAACTTCAACCTCTCCTTATCAATTTCGCAGTTTCTCTTTGCATCAGCAATGACCTGACCCAAATCATCAGCGGGCTCATCTGATGCCTCTTCTTCAGCTTCCCCCATTGATGCCTCTTCTTCAGCTTCCCCCATTGTTGTATCAGCGAAAGGATAGTTGTCATCATCCTCTTCTCCTTCATTGTCTTCCATTATAACCCCTCTTTCTCCGTGCTTGGTCCAACAGCTATAGACGGACATGAAACCGGACTTCAGCAGGTGGTAGTGAAGGGTTTTTGAGTTAGAGTAATTCCTATCATTCTTACAGTCACGACATGAACAACACATGAAACCATTCTGCTTATTTGTCTCAGCCACACGAATAAAATCATACAGGCCATTAAGAAACCCTGGACTTAGTCGGTCATCGTACATCCATTGCCGGCTCATCTTCACTACACAACATCGAAGTGACCAAATTAATACAACTTCATCATCACATTACAACCAAAAGTAGAGCTAGCAGTGACCAAATGTTATTACTACAAATAATGGATACTTATAGTTCATACATATACATCTCATAAAACAACACCAACTATCTAAAACATGTGAATACAACAACAAATGCGATCATAATCGCAACTAAAGTAACAATTGAGCTAACAGCATAATGATACCAAGCCTCTTTATCAATGGCATATTTTCTAATCTTTCTAAGCTTCAAGCGCATTCCAACCATCTTGTTCTTGTGATCATCGACGATATCGGCAACATGCAACTCCAATCCCATCTTCTTATCTTCAGTTATTTTCAATTTTTCTTTCAAATGATCAATTTCTTTTTCAGCTTGTGTTAATTTCTCGAGCAGAATTGCATAGTCGGTTGGAATTTCTGGTTCAACTACTTCCTATAGATCAAAATATCTACGTCAATTTGGTGGCATAATTAATTGTCATAGACAGTAGATGATGTGTGAAATAGTTATAAAAGATAATTAATGACATACCACATCTGAATCATAGACTGGACGAGGTTCCGACGTGGGCGGATACCATAACCATTACACTATAGAATAACTAACAATAATACAAGTAAGTAAATCGTACACGCAGCTATCTAAATCATACTAGTAATTTTTTAAAACATTTTAAGAAGAACAAGAGGCTCACCAAGGTGGCCGGTGCCGCGACGAGACGGTGCGGACGATGGACGGTGGTTAGGACGGCCGGGGATGGGAAGGCACACCAAATAAACCACACCTACACATATGCAACCTAACAAGTTAATTTGAGCTCAAATTGGATATAAATCAAATAAACTCCCACAAATCACATATCAGATATCTTTGAGCATACCACAAGCTAATCTAGCAAGAGAGGAAGGAGCAAAGTTGCTAACCTTTATGAACACTTGGATAGATGGGGTGCCTTTAAATCTTGACAAATCATTGGCAAAATGGAGGATGAGCTTTGAGCAAGAAGATGAACATGGGAAGGCACACCAAATAAACCACACCTACACATATGCAACCTAACAAGTTAATTTGAGCTCAAATTGGATATAAATCAAATAAACTCCCACAAATCACATATCACATATCTTTGAGCATACCACAAGCTAATCTAGCAGGAGATGAAGGAGCAAAGTTGCTAACCTTTATGAACACTTGGATAGATGGGGTGCCTTTAAATCTTGACAAATCCTTGGCAAAATGAAGGATGAGCTTTGAGAAAGAAGAAGAACAGGGGAGAAAACAGAGCTCTTTCGATCGGCTGCGGACGGATGTATATGTAGGAAGTCTTTAGTACCGGCTGGTGTCACCAGCCGGTACTAAAGGTTGCCCTTTAGTACTGGCTGGTGACACCAGCCGGTACTAAAGGTGCAAGCGGGGCCCATGTCTGACCAAAACCCTACCACACCCCCTTTAGTACCGGCTCGTGAGACAAACCGGTACTAAAGGTCCCTCACGAGCCGGTACTAAAGGTCGCCCTGCTCCTAGCCGTTGTAGCCGGCACGAACCGGGACTAATACCATCTTTAGTACCGGTTCGTGACCAGACCGGGACTAAAGCTCGGGACGAAAGGTCTGTTTTCTACTAGTGATAGAAGTAGCGCGTTTCTACAAAACGCGCTATAGCTAAGATAGCTATAGCGCGTGTCAGGAAAATGCGCTACTTCTACCTGACATAGCTATAGCGTGCTTTGTGAAAACAGGCTACTGCTATCTGCCATAGCTATAGCGTGTTTTAGGAAAACACGCTACTGCTATCACTCCTCAACCAGAGCTGCTGCTCTTCTTTTTTTTCCTGTTTGTTTCTTCTATTTTATTTTCCTTTTCTTTTTTTCTTTTTTTTCCGAGAGCAGGAACGAAAGAAAGTTGATACAATGTATATAACTAAGGTGATTTATATAGCATCATTTGCCAGTTAAGTGTGTATACAAAATAGGAACATATATATTACATCATTTGACCCATCCATAATGGTTAAGTGTGTATACAAAAAATAGGGACATATATATTGCATCATTTGCCGGTTAAGTGTGTATACAAAATAGGAACATATATATTACATCATTTGACCCATGCATAACGGTTAAGTGTGTATACAAAATATGAACATATATATTGCATCATTTGACACATGCATAACGGTTAAGTGTGTACAAAAAATAGGAACATATATATTACATCATTTGACCGATAATGGTTTCTTGATCAGCGTCGACGTTTTCGCTTTTATTGAGCTTCTTTCCCTTGTTGCTTGTTGACGAATAATTGAGCCTCTCATTGTGACTTTTCCTTTTCCATGGAGTGTGATATTTCTTAGGTAATTTAGTATTGATTCTTATTTTGACGTATACTTCATGGTCATTGTCATCTTTCCTCATCGGGTTGCGATACTAGTCTTAGTCCTTCTCGTTGGTGACTCCATCCATTCCTATGATGTTCCTTTTACCTCTCCTCGCGACAACATGGCTGGGATTGCTCTGGTCGGTTATGAAGAAGCATTGTGTCACGTGCTTAGCATGTACCCATGGCTCATTTTTTTGCGATGGCGTTCACGGTAGCGCTCTTGGCGTCGGGTATAGTCATGGTAGTGAAATACTGGTTTTCTCTTTCGACATTCTTAGCCCATCTGACACGGAACATCGTCTCATTGTGCATTCCAGGATAGTCAAGCTCCCAGATCTCCTCGACCATTCCATAAAATCTCTCAGTTGCGTCGTTGTCACTGTCAGTCATGCATTCCATCGTCACCCCTGAGTTACGAATATCATTGTTCATATCTTTGGCCTCTGTGTAGAATGTGTAACCATTGATATCATATGCTTGATAGGTCGCGAGGTTGGCCGAGGTGCCATGTGCTAAGGCGTATATGAGCAATCCATCCTTAGAGCCCTCTTCTGGGGAATTAACAAGAATATGCTCTTTGAACCAATGCAGGAAAGTGGAGTTGTGCTCTCCAATAACTTCGGCGTGCGTCCTGCATAGCCCCCGGCAACGATACTTCTTTGCGATGGTTTCTTTGTGCAGTGTAATGAAAGGATCTACCTCGTCTAGGTATTGTAGCACCACTAAGTTTTCTCTTTCAAAGTCGTTGCATCGATCAGAGTAGGCCACATAGCGTTCCCTGTGATCGTTGGAGTGTCCTTCTCCTTCGAGCCTCCCAAGGTGCTTCTTAACGGGCAAACCAACACCAGCCCGGTCTCCGCCATATAGATAATTCTCACAGAAAGATATGCACTCTTGCGTCAGATAGCCCTGGACGATGCTTCCATCCTAACGGGACATGTTATGAACAAATACTTTGATCACCCCATTCATCCTCTCGAACGGCATCATGTTGTGCAGGAATGATGGCCCCAGCTCTATTATGTCATCCACAATATGGACACACAGATGCACCATGACGTCAAAGAATGCGAGCGGGAAGTACATCTCAAGCTCATTTAGTATCACAACGATTTCTTCCTATAGCCTTTGGAGCTGCTTCACGCGAATCGACTTTCGAGAGATGATGTCAAAAAAGTTGCAGAGACCAATAAGTGTGTCACGGACGTGCTTGTTCATTATCCCTCTAAGAGCAACAGGTTGTATCTGCGTCATGATCGCATGAAATTCATGGGACTTCATCCCGCTGAACCTTTTCTTTTTTGTGTCTAGAAATCTGCTTATCTTCCTAGAGTAACCAGAACTAACTTTGATTCCGGTAAGGCACTTAAAGAATTGATCGATTGTAGTTGGACTTAAGGTGAAGAAAGAACAGGTGCAATAATCCTCTTCCTTCAATTTTTTGCCCTTATTCTCCCGTGCCTCCGTAGCCGTCTCTATCTCCTCTGACTTTTTACGGGGCGGCATGTGCAGATCTGCCCTGATATTGAAATCTTGCAAGTCTCTTCTTGCCTTCGCCCCATCCTTGGTCTTATCCGCATGTTCATCAGTGTCGCAAGAAACTCTCAAGGACATTCTTATGGATATGCATTTGATCAAGGCAATGTGGCGTGTCGAGTTTGTGCCAGTACTCCAAGTTCCAGAAAACATACCTCATCTTCCAAACCTTCAGCAGTGGCTCCGGTGATTTTTTCATCGCCTTTCCCGACGTAGGGCATTGTTCCCAGTTTTTCAAGAGCTCATCGATTTCGGTGCCGCTCCGCCTACGTGGAGGTCCTCGATGCTCGTCATCACCATTGAATAGATCTCCAAGGTTTCTCCACGGGTCGTCCTTCTTGAGCCATCTTCGATGCCCCATGTACACGATTTTCCCAGACCCACCATGTTTTGTTGACGTTAGCTGCTTAGACGTCGTATCATCCATGCACCGCATGCATCCACAATATCCGTGGCACACCTGGCCTGCGACATATCTGTTGGGTTCTACTATAAGTGCATCACATGCAAATCAAAAATTTCCTATGCGCAGAACAACCAAGAACATCCTAGGGAGATGGATCACAGTTCTTTACCACTAGACGCACAATGCGGTCCAGCGAAAGTAGAGTTGGGGCAGCGTTTTCATGTGGTCTGTCTCCTCCTCGTCCGATCTCCCTCGAACAGTCGTCCCGATCTCACTCGAACATCCGGTCACCAGATCCCACGTACAGGTTCGCCGGAGCGGCGCAAGTACACCGCCTCTAACGGTATCCATGCGTGCAGGAGGAACACTATGCGACGGACTACTAGGTCCGATCACACGGTCAGTGGCGAAGAGTGGAGGTGGATAGTTGCAACTCATGCAAAGCCATAATGACAGGGCCGAAGCGATCCATGGGATGGGTGTGTCATACCTCCACTATATATAGCCATCCAGAGCGGGCTCAACTCTTGGGCCTCACTCTAATCCTAAAGCCCATGTGTTCCTTCCATTAAGCGCACAGGTTCTTGTTCACTTGGTCGCCAGTCAGATCACATTCGGCTCGACCAGTCGGTAGAGGCCTCTAGCAAGGCGTGCCGACTCCAAGTGTCTGATGAAGCTGGTTAGGCGAACACGTACTTAACATTTCTATTCCCTTTGCCACAAGATATATGTTGCCGTGCACAAGAGACATGGTCATCCTTGTTGCAGTATGACGTATTTCTCATTGCGGTGAATCCAACCAACACTTCAAATTAACATAATCCTCATCGCATGGCCATGCTTATCCAATTCGAATCACTCAAGGGGCCCAGAGTATATCTCGCCTGATCGGAGGGGCAAATCCCATCTTGCTTGACCATGTCTCGCAACATGGGTCTGGACAAGCCGAAGACCCACCTTTGTAACTACCCAGTCACGAAGTAGGATTTGGTCGGTCCAAAGCAAGTCTGTCACCATCCCGAGTACATGCTCCAGCTCAGGTCTTACGACATAGAACGTATGTTGTACTAGAGACTCACAGATAACCTATCGCTCCGTCTGATAGTTGGGTCTGTCCAACTCAGACCTTATCTCGACTCGGATCCGACTATGTCAAATCCGACCAGACCTTTCTGAGTCCATATTATCCGGCTAGCTTCCAATGCTACATGGTCAGTGAGACCGAACCATCCACCATGTCATATGTTAGTCTGATTAGTTGTGCGTCCACACAACCCTTTCGACTAGGAACCATTTAGGACAGTTATCATACAATGCATAGTCTCACAAAATAGGCCACGTACTTGTTAATACACATCACTGATAATGTCCAAGGACTATCTTTATTCATAAACACATAGGAAACATCATCATACATGATTGCCTCTAGGGCATATCTCCAACAGTCTCCCACTTGCACTAGAGTTAATCAAATAGACACCGAATGTCCATAGCTCTAACGTGCACCTCATGCTTGAGTTGTGGAAGTGGCTTAGTCAACGGATCTGCAACATTTGCATCCGTATGAATCTTGCATAAATTGATATCACCTTTCTCATGAGCTTTCGTATCAGGTGATATTTTCGGTCTATGTGTCTGGTCTTCTGGTGTTGTCTCGGCTCCTTGGCCTGTGCGATGGCACCTGAATTATCGCAATAAAGGTCCAACAGTTTTGACCAGCCTGGGAACAGACCAACATCTTCCAGGAACTTCCGAATCCAAACACCTTCCTTTGCGGCTTCACAAGCCGCAATGTATTCGGCCTCTGTTGAGGAGTCGGCCACCGTATCTTGCTTGGAACTTGTCCAGCTCACTGCTCCACCATTCATGACATATACGAAGCCAGTTTGCGATCGACAATCATCCCTGTCGGTTTGGAAACTAGCATCAGTGTAACTCTTTACGCAGAGCTCCTCCTCACCTCCATAAACTACGAACATCTCTTTAGTCCTTTTCAGGTACTTCAAGATAGTTTTCACCGCTGTCCAGTGACTCTCACCTGGGTCAACCTGGTATCTGCTTGCTAAGCTTATTGCGTAGGCAACATCAGGTCATGTACACAACATGTCAGACATGATGGATCCTATTGCCAAGGCATATGGAATCCTACTCATCCGGTTTTTCTCATCAGAAGTCATATGACTCTGAGACTTGCATAGCCTTATGCCATCTGAGACGGGCAAGAACCCTTTCTTGGCCTCACTCATGTGAACCTCTTCAACACTTTGTCTATGTACATGCTCTGGCTCAAGCCAAGCAACCTCCTCGATCTATCTCTATAGATCTTGATGCCTGAAATGTACACTGCCTCTCCAAGGTCTTTCATCGAAAACTTGTCGTTCAAATATTCCTTGACTGAGTTCAGCATCAAAACATCATTTCTGATCAGCAGTATGTCATCCACATACAAGATCAAAAATACTACCGAGCTCCCACTAGACTTCTTGTATAAACAATAGTCCTCTTCGTTCTTGATGAAGCTAAGGCCAACGATGACTTCATCAAAACAAATATTCCAACTCCGTGCTTCTTGCTTCAATCGATAAATGGATCTCTTGAGCTTGCATATTTTACGAGCGTTAGTTGGATCGACAAAACCTTCGGTATGTATCACATATACATCCTATTTTAAATTT
Source organism: Hordeum marinum (assembly GCA_022496015.1). Classification (NCBI taxonomy): domain Eukaryota; kingdom Viridiplantae; phylum Streptophyta; class Magnoliopsida; order Poales; family Poaceae; genus Hordeum; species Hordeum marinum. Next base: position 1,782,812 of record CM039676.1, read on the forward strand.
CCAAGAAGGAAAGCCGTTTTGACATCCATCTGCCATATTTCATAATCGAAATATGCAGCTATAGCTAGTATGATCCTCACCGACTTTAGAATCACTACCGGCGAGTAGGTCTCGTTGTAGTCAACTCCTTGAACTTGTCCATAACCTTTAGCGACAAGCCAAGCTTTGTGGATCTGAACATTTCCATCCACATCGGTTTTCTTCTCAAAGACCCATTTGCAACCAATGGCGACTACGCCAGGTGGTAGATAAACCAAGTCCCAGACTTGATTGTCATCCATGACTTTAACTCGGATCTCATGGCCTCTATCCATGCCTCGGAATCTGGGCTCACCATCGCTTCCACATACGTGGCCGGCTCGGTGCTTTCTAGCAACAAAACATCGCACACTCTGCGCAATTTTTCCGACCTCCATGGCTTCGGTGCCGACTCCACTACGGGTTCTCCGACCAACTCCGGTGTGATCTCATCACCAACCGAGTTGTCCTCGAGTGGCTCTCGAATTTGTTCGAGTCGCACCGTTCTCCCATTGGCCTCCCGTCTGAGGAACTCTTTCTCTAGGAAAACCCTATTTCGAGCAACAAACACTTTGTTCTCTGTCGATTGTAGAAGTTATATCCCAAGGTTTCCCTCGGATATCCCACAAATATGCATTTATCCGACTTGGGTATAAGCTTATCCAACATGAGTTGCTTGACAAATGCTTCACAACCCCAAATCTTTAGAAAAGACAAACTAGGACTCTTCCCAGTCCAAATCTCATGTGGTGTCTTGTCTACGGATTTTGATGGTACCCTTGTAGGGGAACGTTGCATGGGAAACAAAAAATTTCCTACGCACATGCAAGATCTATCCATGGGGATGAGCATCTACGAGAGGGAGAGTGGATCTATATACCCTTGTAGATCGCCAAGCGGGAAGCATTAAGAAACGCGGTTGGTGTAGTCGAACGTCTTTGCGATCCAAATCGCCGAGCATCCCGCGATCCCATCACGATCCGTCATGCGATTCAATAAAGATCCGTCCCACGAACTCATCATGATCCGTCCCACGATCTCATCACGATCCTTCTCACGATCTTGATCACGGTCCTTCCGATCTAGGGCCGAACCGACGACACTTCCGCGTTCAGCACACGTACAGCTCGATGACGATCTCCTCCTTCTTGATCCAGCAAGAGGGAACGGAGAGGTAGATGAGTTCTCCGGCAGCGCGATGGAGTTGCGGCAATGGTGGTGGAGCTATTCTAGTAGGGCTTCGCCTAAGCACCGCTGAAAACCGATCTAGAGGAGAAACTGCGATCTAGAGGAGAGGTAGCACGTGGCTATTAGGGTTAGCTGTTTCCTCTAAATCCTCTAGTATATATAGGAGGGAGGGAGGGGAGGAGGCAGCCTCAAACCCTCAAGGTTTGGTCGAAATTGGAGGTGGAGGAGTCCTACTCCAATCCTATTAGGAGTAGGATTCTTCCTTTCCACTTGGAAACTCTTTCCACCTCTCCACCTTTGGATTTTTTTCCTTCTCAAACCACTCCAGCCGCATGGGCCCTTAAAGGAGGCTTCGGCAAGCCCACCAAGGGCTGGTTTACCTACTCCCACAATCCATGTAGCCTCTTGGGTCGAACTACCTGTCCCGATAGTCCTCCGGTACACTACCGGCACTCCCGGTACACTACCGATGAACCCGAAACTTTTTCGGCGACCAAAACAGGATTTCCTATATATCAATCTTTACCTCCGGACCATTCCGGAGCTCCTCGTTACGTCCGGGATCTCATCCGAGACTCCGAACAACCTTCGGTAACCACCATACATAACTCTATTTTACGGAAACGTCACCGAACCTTAAGTGTGCAGACCCTGCGGGTTCGAGAACTATGTAGACATGACCGAGACACCTCTACGGTCAATAACCAATAGAGGGACCTCGATGCCCATATTGGTTCCTACATATTCTGCGAAGATCTTTATCGGTCGAACCTCTATGTCAAGGATTCAGTTAATCCCGTATGATGTTCCCTTTGTTCTTCGGTTTGTTACTTGCCCGAGATTCAATCGTCGGTATCTCCATACCTAGTTCAACCTCGTTACCAGCAAGTCTCTTTACTCGTTCCGTAATACAAGATCCCGTGACTAACACTTAGTCACATTGCTTGCAAGGCTTGTTGTGATGTTGTATTACCGAGTGGGCCTGGAGATACCTCTCCGTCACACGGAGTAACAAATCCCAGTCTTGATCCATGCCAACCCAACAGACACCCTCAGAGATACCTGTAAAGCACCTTTATAGTCACCCAGTTACGTTGCAACATTTTATACACACAAGGTACTCCTCCGGTGTCAGTGAGTTGCATGATCTCATGGTCATAGGAACATATACTTCACATGGAGAAAATAGTAGCAATAAACTGACACGATCATATGCTACGTTTGTAGTTTGGGTCTTGTCCATCACACCATTCTCCTAATGATGTGATCCCGTAATAAAATGACATCTCATGTCCATGGCTAGGAAAACTTAACCATCTTTGATCAACGAGATAGTCTATTAGAGGCATACTAGGGACAAAGTGTTGTCTATGTATCCACACATGCATCTAAGTCTCCGATCAATACAATTATAGCATGGATAATAAACGATTATCATGAACAAGGAAATATGATAATAACTAATTTATTATAGCCTCTAGGGCATATTTCCAACAACCCTATTAAGTGTGAAAGCTGCAGTTTCTAGAGTGTATCCCCAGAATGACAAGGGTAAATCCGATTTGCTCATCATTGACCGGACCATGCCCAACAAGGTTCGATTTCTTCGTTCTGACACACCGTTTCTCTGCGGCGTACCCGGAGGTGTGAGCTACGGTACTATACCTCGGCTTTTCAGATGATTATCAAACTCCTGGCTCATGTACTCACCTCCATGATCTGATCATAGAAGTTTTATTGTCATCCTGAGCTGATTTTCAACCTCGTTCTGAAACTCTTTGAACTTTTTAAAAGTTTGCAACTTTTGCCTCATCAAATAGATATATCCATATCTACTCAAGTCGTCGGTAAATGTCACGAAGTACTGATAGCCACCTCTAGCCGTTGTGCTCATTGGACCACACACATCACTGTGTATAAGCTCCAACAGCTCGGATGCCCTCTCGCAACACTTTTCAAAAGGTGACTTAGTCATCTTCCCTAGCAAGCATGATTCACATGTATCGAACAACCCGATGTCGGACGAAGTTACGAGTCCATCATCATGGAGCTTCTTCATGCGTTTCAGACTAATGTGTCCAAGCAAGCAATGCCAGAAGTATGTCAGATTTATCTCATTAGGCTTATGCCTCTTGACATTCACATTATAGACTGGTTCCATTTCTAGATTTAAAATAAACATCCCATCTACTATGGGTGCATAGCCATGGAACATTCCATTCAAATAAAATGAACAACCATCGCCCTTTATATTGAATTCATAACCTTGAATCATGAAGCATGAGGTAGAAATAATGTTCCAACTAAGTGCGGGAATGTAATAACAATTATTCAATTCCAGAAGGAAGCTTGAGCTACATCGTGCCAACCTCCAATGCAGCAACTCTTTCTTTGTTGCCGACCCTGATTTCAATCTCCCCTTGTGCCACATGCCTCGTTCTTACCAGCCCCTGCATCGAGTTGCAAATATGAACAACCGATCCGGTATCAGATACCCAAGAGCTACTAGGTATGTCAGCAAGGTAAATTTCTATAACATATATAACAAGTGTACCTTTGCCTGAAGAAGCATCTCCAGCCTTGTTGCCGTGCTCAGCAAGCCACTTGCTATAGTTCCTCTTCCAGTGACCAGCTTCTTTGAAGTGAAAGCAAATGGTCTTAGAGTTTGGTTCGGACTTCGGCTCAGCGGCGAAGACAACCTTCTCTGTGCCCTTTGCCTTACCCTTTTTCTTGGAAAAACTCTTCTTGAACTTAGCCGAGTTCTGCACCATCAACACTTGATGCGTGCCTTTCTTAATATCTTGCTCTGTCACCTTGATTATCCCATGCAATTCAATGAGCTTCTTATCCATGTCGTGCATATGATAGTTCGAGACGAACGTCTTGTAACTAGGTGGAAGAGAACCCAAAATTGCATCCGTGGACAGCTCGTCCCCAAGTGGGAAGCCTAACCGATCCAAAGCGTGCACGTACTCGATCATCTTGATCACATGCGGTCTTAGTGGATCACCCTCTTTCAGCTTACGATCCGTCAATGATTGCCAGACGTCGAACCTCTCGATCCTAGCCTGTACCTGAAACATGCTCTTCAAACTCTTGATCATATCAAAAGCATGAATGTTTTTGAAATGCTATTGCAAATCGGGCTCCATACAAGCCAGCATGAGGTAGCTGATCTCATTTGATTCATCAACGAGTTTCTTGTGGGCATTCTTGGTTGTGGCATTAACATTCTCAACAGGTTTCTCTGGAAGTGGATCCTCTAGAACATGTTCCTTTCTATCGTGCTTGAGAACAATTCTCAAATTTGTTTACCTGGTGGTAAAGTTTGTTCCATTCAGTTTATCCTTTTATAGAATTGATTTCAGTGCAAAGTTGGGTTGAGCAGGTGGTGTCATTGATCTACAACAGAAAATATGCAATCACTAAGCAATGTGTTTATGTAGAGTAATTCAAGCCTTAAACAGAACTAGTCCTACTAAAGTCAACATCCCTCCACAAACTCTCAGTGATTCAGGACCCTTCTAGGGCGAGTGACTAGTGAGATTTCGCATCACTGCTAGCCAACTTGTCTATCCGGTAAGTAACACCTTGTTAATCGTATCTCCATACGACTCCTGTCGGTCGGGTAGGTATCTTATACCTCGGCTCCCAACCTTATTTGCCACAAGGCCTAAAACGTTTTGATAGACTTGTCAAGTTAACCTGATGCAGTTCATGTTCGTGCCTGACACGAACCCTCCAGCTCAACGACACCTAGTAGCACCTCAATTTTATGAGCCCACTACCAGACTTTCTTGACGTGCGAAGGTGCAACATCCGGAATGTTAATATGCTTGATATTAATGAGGGATCTTTCTACCATACTAACATGCATAGAAATAAGAAGCAATATCCATCACATATAAACATAAATATGTGAAATAGTATGGCTCCTTCATGGGCATCCTTCCATGGCCGGCTCCTACTCTGATGACCAAGGAGGAACTCCATCTTGTTCGTCATGTCGAGACACCAAAGCTTCGAACTTGATCTTTGTCCTCCAACTACTACAACTAGAAATGAATTTATAGAGAATCACAAGTCGACATGCAGGTCGTTATACAATATAATGACAGCACTTTTGCTCCTGCCGGCTGACAATCATGACACGCAGGTCATGTTAAGTTACACACATGCATCACATACATATGATCCATACTATTCACATCAAACCTGCAAAACAAACTTATGCACTGAATCGCATTCTACCGATTTGTGTGATCATATATGAAATAAAAGGCACTACGCACACGACGGTCTGAAGGGGCAGCGCCCCTCGCGGGTGCGGGCAGCGCCCGACATTTTCGGCAATCACAGATCAAATCTGTATTCCGATCATGCTAATTTTTCTGATCTGACCGATCTAATCGATCATCGCGAATCTGATTCGGATTTACGTTTCACAGTTCACCCCGATGGCGGAAACCGACTGGTAGGGGTAGGTTGTGTCACAACCTCTTCGATTCTGATTGACAGAAAACATAGCCTCAACGATCCCGATGTGCGGTTGATCTCATCAACCGTGCACATAGCCGATCTCATGTACGATGACAAATCTCATCCGCCACCTCCACATATCTAATATGCTTCCGATCTGAATCCAAATCCTATAACAAAGGCTCTGCTACCACTGTTGGGTTCTACCGTAGGTGCATCGCATGCAAATCAAAAAAAATCTACGCACAGAACAACCAAGAACATGCTACGGAGACGGATCATAGTTCGTTACCACTAGACGCGTAGTACGGTGCAGCGGAAATAGAGTTGGGATAGCGTGTTCATGTGGTCCGTCTCCTCCTCGTAAGATCTCCCTCGAACAGCCAGCCCAATCTCCCTCGAACAGCCAGTCGTCGGATCCCACGTACAGGTTCGTCGGAGCAGCGCAAGTGCACCACCTCTAACGGTATCCACGCGTGCAGGAGGAACACTGTGCGGCGGACTACTAGGTTCGATCACACAGTCGACGGCGGCGAGTGGAGGTGGCTAGTTACAACTCATGCAAAGCCCTAATGACGGCGCCGAAGCGATCAATAGGATGGGTGTGTCGTACCTCCACTATATATAGGCATCCGACGCGGGCTCAACTCTTGGGCCTTGCACGGATCCTAAAGCCCATGTGTTTCGTCCCTTAAGCACGCGACCCCTTAGGTTCTCGTTCACTTGGTCGTGAGTCAGATGACATCTGGATCGACCAGTCGGTAGCGGCCTCTAGCAAGGCGTTCCGACTCCAAGTGTCTGATGAAGCTGGTTAGGCGAACCCATACTTTACATTTCTATTCCCTTTGCCACACGATATATGTTGCCGTGCACAAGGCGACACGGTCATCCTTGTTGCAGCACGACCTCTTTCTCGTTCTGGTGAATCCGACCAACACTTCGGATTATCTCATAATCCTCATCGCATGGCCATGCTTAGCCAGGTCGGATCACTCGAGGGGCCCAGAGTATATCTCTCCTGATCGGAGGGGCAAATCCCATTTTGCTCGACCATGTCTCGCAGCATGGGTCTAGACAAGCCCGAGACCTACCTTTGTAACTAGCTAGTCACGGAGTAGCAATTAGTTGACCCAAAGCAAGTTTGTCACCATCCTGAGTACATGCTCAAGCTCAGGTCTTAGGACATAGAACATATGTTGTACTAGAGACTCATAGATGACCTATCGCTGCGTCTCATAGTTGGGTTTGTCCAACTCAGACCTTATCTCGACTCGGATCCGACTACGTCGAATCCGACCAGACCTTTTTGAGTCCATATTATCCGGCTAGCATCCAATGCTACATGGTCAGTGAGACCGAACCATCCACCGTGTCATATACTAGTCTGATTAGTTGTGCGTCCACACAACCCTTTCGACTAGGGACCATTTAGGACAGTTATCATACAATGCATAATCTCACGAAACAGGCCACGTACTTGTTAATACACATCACTGATAATGTCCAAGGAATATATTTATTCATAAACACATAGGAAATATCATCATCCATGATTGCCTCTAGGGCATATCTCCAAGAATATCCATAACCGAGATAGTCATGCACCATCGGGATCAGCACGACTCTCATATAGAAATACTCGCCTTTGCTGGCGTCCCATGTCTTGGCCGGTGTTTTCCATAACGTGTCTAACTCCTCTTGAAGTAGCCATAGATATAGATTAATATTATTTCCCGGTAGTTTCGGCCCTTGAATCAGCATGCTCATGTCTTTGTACTTCGACTTCATGCACAACCAGGAGGGATGTTGTACATCCATACAAACATGGGCCATGTGCTATGGTTGGTTTTCTGGTTGCCAAACGGATTCATGCCATCGGTACACGCGCCAAGCACGATGTTCCTTGCATCACATGCGAAATATCGATATTCGTCGTTGAACGCTCTCCACTAGCTTCCATCCACGAGGTGTCTCAGCTTCGAATCATCTCCATCGTCGGGCTTTGACCTCTCCGCGTGCCAACGCATGAGCTTTGCTTCCTTGGGATCTACAAAATAATGTTGCAGACGGGAAGTGATCGGTAAGTACCATACAACTTTTCGGGGAGATTTCTTCCTAGCCTTCTTGTATCGAGAAGCATTGAACATCGGACAGCTAGTTTTTTCCACGTGCCCCTTCCGATAAATTATGCAATTGTTGATGCATGCATGGTATCTAACATGCGACAGATCAAGAGGGCACACGATCTTCTTGGCCTCATCCACACTAGTAGGACATAGATTCCCCGCGGGAAGAACGTCCTTTAGGTACTTGAGAAGCTAATCGAGGCTAGTGTCGGTCCATTTGTTTTTAGCCTTCGTTTTTAGAAGGGCGAGCATGAAACTCAAGCGGGTCATCTTAGGATCGCAACCATCATACAATGGAGTGTTCAAGTCTACCACCAGTTGTTGCAGCTTGGCCTCCTCTCTAGAAGCAGCTCTGTTAGTACTTGTCTCCTTGCGAAGCAGTTCTTGAACATGAGGGTCCCGCACGATTGAACTTAGTACCGACGAAGTGTGTGGCATGGAGTCCACGTTTTCTCCACCGCCATGTCCGGCCTCTTCTGCGCCGCCATGTCCGGTCTCTTCCCTGCCACCATGTCTGGCGCCTTCTCTGCCGCCATTATTGGTCATATCTTCGTCTTGCCCGTGTCATCATTGCCCGCCCCGTCGGTGTCCTCCTCCTCCTCATCATCATATTCAGTTATCCACCGAGTATAGCCATCCATGAAACCAATCATGAGCAGGTGCGCCATCACACGACCATCCTCATAGGGATCGAGCCAAACACTTCCTTTTCATCTTCGACATGGACATAGAATCTTTGTCCGGTTATTTTCATTCATGTATTGCACCGCCGACCGCACCCACCTTTCCACCATCGTTCCACTGACCATCATGAACGCCTTCACGGTAATAATAAACAAATTGAATATAAAAATGCATGCATGTATCAAAGTCATACAAAAACTCAGCACGACCTTCCCTAAAAATAGGACATATAGAGTTTGCCCAAAATTCGCCGAAACAGAAATAAATCGACATTTCGGCAAAACATGGGCAAGTCAAGCACAATTCGGCAGCAACTCACGCCACACACACAATTTCCATCGTATCGCCCGATTATGTGATATCGCACACATACACATATTTCCATTCTTGCAAAAGCACAAATTTTTAATCACCTATCTTGAGATTGAGCACGGTGATGATGATGTCGATCGCTGTCGTCACACACCTAGACAAAACTTACTTCTTGACATGGCTAGATCTAGTCAGGGAGGTACATGGGTCACTTCATTAAATGCTAGATCTACCTAGCTAGTTTGGGAAGGAGATGAGTTCAACTACCTAGTGGAGGGGGAAGGAAAAAGAGAAAGGAGATGCATTAATGGAGGTGGTATAGTTAGCTAGGAGCAATAAATAGAGAGAGAGGAAGGTAGAAGATGGAGAGTAATGGGGGGAGAAGTAGTGAGGAAGAAGCAAAGTGAGGGAGAGAGGAGGTGGGAGCTATGAGAAAGTGAAGGAAGAGAGGATGGGGGAGGGGGGAGGGGAAGGAAAAAGGTGGTGGATGCGGTTTAGCATTAGCGTGAGGGGGTAAAACACGTTGCTGCTAAAAAGATAGCAGTAGCGCGCCCCAGAGAGAGGTGCTACTGCTAAGTGGGGCCCGCCATGTGGCCAGGTTCAAACTTAGCCGTAGCGCCCTACCCAAAAAATGCGCTACTACTATTCTCTTAGCAGTAGCGCAGTTATCTTGGGCCCGCTACTACTAAACCTAGCATGTCTGCAACGATGGGGCAATATTAGTAGTAGCGCATTGGGCAATATTAGTAGTAACGCATTTTTTAATAAAGCGCTACTGCTAAGTCGTTAGCAATAGCGCCGTTTCTTGACACACGCTACGGCTATATAGCAGTAGCGCCTCTTTTTATCCAGCGCTACTGCTAAGCTTCTCTGTATAAGGTTCTCCCTAGTAGTGAATTAATATTTTTATTGTGATCAACTAATTTACAAATGTGTCCTCCAAAATCTAACCCACCTGTAAATGCAAAATCTACTTGTAATAAAACTCGTAAGCATATTCGTTACAATTCTAACAAACTTCATGTTGATATGCCATCTTAGAGCTATCAAGTATAACCTTTGTGTACTTTACATTTAGTTATTTTACAATGTGCCTCAATGTAACTTTATTGACACCAATGACTCTACCTATAATTATAGTCCCAATTTTCATTCATCACTGGCAATGCTTCTCGTGCGGTGAGAAGGATGGGGTGGCGTGCCACCTACAATATCGACAAGGATGAGTCTTGACTGCAAGGTGCATTGTGGTCTCGATGCTGGATACCATTTAATGGGCGCGCACAAGAGGCTGTCGTTGTCCGACGTCTTGGTGATGTCGACGACAGAAGGGTCTGGCAAGACCAGTGCATTGATTGCTACTAAGGATGAGATTGCGGAAGAAGGCAATGACGAATTCTACAATGTGCACACAGTGCATGCTAAGGGTCTGCTAGACCGGTTGGTGCTCCTGGCTAGCTGCAGGTGGCCGGTTTGGTGAGGTCGCCGGATTTCTTGGTGTGTGTGGCCCGAGGTCAGGACACATCATCAATCATTAGCTATGAAATGTGAGGTCGCCGGATTTCTTGGTATGCCTGGAAACTAGCTATGAATTGATCTACGTATTTATTTTGTAAGGCATTGTTGAATAATGCAATAAAAAAAAAATTACTGCCAAAGCTCTCTTGAAAATTAGGTTCTTTCCGGTTCATCGTCATCACATTTTGTTATAAAATCATCATCATTATAGCCTCTTCTTTAATCTACATGAAATTAAACTAATCATATCAGGTGCTACATATGTTAGTTACTTAACTCACCATCCTAGCCCTTATTGAGTGTGGGTGGAACTTGAAGAATATTTTCGGCGTACTTCCACTCACACAACGTGCGAACAACATACATGGAAATTGATGCCTTAGAATTTTCAAGCCGAATATGCATATAACTACGGACACAGAAACCAACCAAGGGAAAGGCTGGGTTGCATACAGTGCATGCAATGTGTTCCGGGTTCTCCAAGTAAAGTCTCCTTGCGATATGCATTGGTGTGGATGGGTAAGGCGCAGATTAAATAGCGAAAGACGCAAAAAAAAAAGGTATGCGTGGAGGGAAAAAATGGAGGAGAGTACCTCCAGCCAGTTTTTTTAAAGAGAAATATATTAATATCGCGCAGATACCAATCACACCCAATTTGTACATACAAGATGTGCAATGACATCCAGGATGCACACAAATTTAAAAAGGAAAAAAACAAAGGTCCCGCCAGCGATCGACTTCTTTCAGCAACCGCATCCAAAACATCGCCAAATGCAACACCTGGAAAACATAAATTGTCTTTAAAAGCAATGCCTCAAAAAATGAAACAGTGCACAAGAACCATCGTTTGGTTATGTGTGACTTAGTTGAGCCTCTTTACTTACATATACATGTAATCACCCGCAAAAAAAAACATGTAATTACTCGATCAATGAATGGAAAGTGTTGCACAAATCTCTCAGCTATCCTCACTCTGGTTCTGACATGGTATGAGCCATCTAGATCCAAACTTCCGCTGCTTCCCATCCCTCCCTGCGACCATGAGCTCCTCCCGCTAGTAGAGGAAATCACTATCCTTGATACTTAGGCTGACGCTTGATCCTTTTCGGAGGCCGAGTGGGCTCATCGTTATGAACTGGAGCATAAGGTTTTGGCGATCCTCCGCACGGAAGAAGAATACTGGCGTCGCAGGGGCGGCATTAAATGGGTGACTAAGGGAGACGCAAATACTGCACATTTTTATGCTTATGCTAATGGTAGAAAGCGTAAGAGTGCGATCCTTCGCCTCCAATCGAAGCAGGGCCTCCTCCTCTCCCAGGGAGATATTTCTCGTCACATTTATGAGTATTTTGTCGGTCTGTTGGGAACGGCTGATGAGAAAAAGCTATCTATTCGAGAGGATTTGTGGGATCCCGAGGATAGGGTGTCGAACCAGGAGAACGAGAGCCTTGCGCTCTCTTTCCTTTCTGAAGAAGTTGATGCGGCTGTCATGGGGATGAAGAAAGCCACGGCACCGGGTCCAGATGGGTGGCCGGTTGAATTCTTTTGTAGATTCTGGCCTATTCTTCGACACCTTTTATTTGATATTGTGAATCGGTTTGCCCTAGGGGTAGATGTGTCCCGTCTCAACTACGGGGCGATCAGCCTAATTCCTAAAGTTAAAGGGGCGGACAACATTAAGTTGTCTCACTCTCATCAATGTCCCCTTTAAAATATGTGTTAAGGCATATGCGTCCCGCCTAGCTCCGGTGGCCCAACGGGTGATCCTCAAAAGCCAAACTGCCTTTTTGAAAGGCCGGAACATCTTGGAGGGCCCTATCGCTCTTCTTGAAATTGTTCATGAGCTAAAGCGGACGAAGCAGCAAGGGGTGCTGCTCAAGCTAGATTTTGAAAAAGCCTACGACCATGTAAACTGAGAGTTTGTACGGGAGGTTCTCCTCAAAAAGAGTTTTGAGGTCGGATTTGTCCACCGTATCATGAATTTGATTAATAGTGGTCATACGGCTGTTTCGATCAATGGCGAATTGGGTAAGTTCTTCCGGAACAAAAAAGGTTTAAGACAAGGAGACCCGCTATCTCCTATCGTTTTTAACTTTGTTGCGGATGCCTTGTCAGCTATGCTGTCTAATGCTAGGGTGGCTGGGCACATAAAAGGGATGGTGCCTCACCTCATCTCAGGTGGAGTGATTCACCTTCAATATGCGGATGATACAATGTTGCTTTTTGAACCGGATGACAATAGTATTGCCTTGATCAAGCTCCCGTTGCTTGCTTTCGAACTGCTTTCCGGGCTCAAGATCAACTTCCTCAAAAGCAGCATCATTACCATGGGGATGTATGATCAAGCGAGTCTGCGGGTGGCCAACCTACTTAACTGCAAACTAGGGAGTCTGCCTATCAATGACCTTGGCTTGCCTGTTTCCCATCGGAGGCTTTCCATTAAGGAGTGGGAGCCTCTATATGGTAAAGTAGCGGGTAGGGTAAGCCCGTGGCGAGGGAGATTTATGTCGTCAGCTGCTAGGCTCATTCTGACCAACTCTAGCCTATCTTCTCTCCCAGTGTTTACAATGGGAATGTTTCTTTTAGTAGATGGGGTGCATGCTAAACTTGACACGTCACGATCTCGGTTCTTCTGGAAAGGAACTGGTATCAAGCGGAAATACCATCTTGTTAAGTGGGTCGCGGTCTGCCGCCCTAAAAAATTTGGGGGCCTGGGTATTTTAAATTCCAAACTTATGAATGTCGCTCTCCTATCCCGGTGGTGGTGGAGGCTGGCCCAAAATGAGTCGGGACTCTGGGCTGACCTCCTTAAGGCGAAATATTTCCCTGATGGCAATGTTTTCTCCGCAAAAAGATGGGCTCCTCATTCTGGAACGGGATCCAAGCTGTGCGACCCGCCTTCTCCCTAGGGGCAAAGTTCGAAGTCAAGCACGGCCAGTCTACTAGATTCTGGCTGGACTCTTGGATTGGTTCCTCTCCTCTTAGGCAGAGTCACCCGGCTCTTTTTCAAGTGGCCGCTAACACTGAGTTGCTGGTCGGAGATGCTCTTTGGACCTCTCCGCCTTGTGTAAATTTCCTGAGGCCCTTGCTTCCGGTCGAGGAGGCCGACTGGGACGAGGTGAAGGCCCTGATCGGCCAGCGCAGAACCAGCCCAGGCGCCGACAAGGTTTCTTGGAAACTCTCCGCTTAGGGAGTGTTCTCTGTTAAATCGTTGTACAATAAGCTTTCTGAGGGCGTTGTGTTGGACATAGCTAGGGGGCTATGGAAGGCTGGCCTCCCGCTTAAGGTAAAAATCTTCCTTTGGCAGATGTTCCAAAACCGTCTCCCGATGGCTGACAACGTTGCAAAACGCAATGGGCCCTCTGATGGTTCCTGTGTGGTGTGCGAAACTATGGAAGATTCTAACCATGCGTTTTTCCGATGCCATCTAGCTAGGTTTGCCTGGAGCGTTGTTCATGCTTCGTTCCAACATGTCTGGCTCTGACCTTTTACAAATTATGCAAACACAAAAGGGGGCTAGTGCAAGGATTGTTTGGCGATGCGTTGGGGCGCTGATGTGGTCTTTATGGACTGTGCGTAATAAAATGACCATTCAGAAGAAATTTCCTTTACACCCCGCTGATGTTGTGTTTAAATGTCACCTCTTCTTACAGACTTGGACACCGTTGGGGAAACTGCATGATGAGGAGCGCATGGCCGATATGATGGAACGGATCCGGAGCATTCAGGTGGAAGCTCGCCAAGTGGTGGTGCAAGACTGATCCTATTTTGCTTTCCTTTCGTCACTTTTGCTCCTGTTCATTGCTTATCGATGACTTAGTTTCAGCCTGCGTGCTGATGATGATGGGTCGATGTTTTATTTGGCCGTTGATGTAATGAATATGCTGGTTACCCGTTTGTATGTCTTAAACTATGTTACGCTGTCCCGTGGCTTTATTAATTTAAAGCCGGACACCTTTGGCATCTTGGTTCCAAAATGAGCTCCTCTCATTCTTCCTCTTGCGGCTCTGACTCCGACGAGGATTTAGACATGCGTGTTGCAATCCAGACCCTCTCCACACGCCAAATCTAGTTTGGTAAGCTTGAATTTTTGAATTGTTTGATATTTTGCCTTTTTATTTTATTTTACTGTTTATAATGGGTGCGTGGAACCACATTTACCATTGCATTTTCGAGATCCAACCATCTAAAAATATTAGATGACGTGACTGAACATGGTGTTTCTCAGAGTGCCTCCAGTTACACGTGCCGAAAGGGAACAACGTACAATGAAAGAGATGTTTGTCTTAGAATTTTCAAACCTCTACATAACTTCTTGAATAAAAGATCTTAATTAATGAACACATTTGTTCCACAATACTGAAAGTGACAGTTATATCACGTGAATTTTGCATTCAGCGTTCCATTGTGTCTCCAGTATTATACACGTGTAACATTTAGGGGCCTCTCCTGTTGTGTATCTATAAAGCCAACCAGTTCACAAGGAATGCATCACTAACCTTAGCATTATCATAGAGAAGTGATCAGCTGAGCTCCATCGTTCTCCAACAATGGCAGCCACCGTGGAGACTCGCCGCCGCCCACACCCGCAGCCTGCAATGAACGACAACCAGGGCAGCCACCGGTTTTACCACCCCACTGTCTGGGGGGACTTCTTCCTCGGTTTCAGGCCATTCACTCCGACGCAGGTGAACTAAATTTATTTAGCACACACCAGTGTTGTACTTTCCTGTTGGAGGCTGGCATCAAATGAACTAGCACTACTTCCATTGCACAACTCTAAATACATGTACGATATGCATAAATTAAACAACTTAATGTTTGACGTACAATATAACACACATCATGTAGTATCCTTTTGTTTGAAACATATTTTCATGTAAAATGGACTATCGAAGCATAACCTCCGACACTGTGCAGGTCTAAATGTCTAAGACAACATGTATTGGGACACCAAGTGAGTACTAATGTTACATGCTCTTGCAGTGTCTTTTCATGAAAAACAAGGCTGAAGTAATGAAAGAAGAGCTGAGGACAACGATAGTAGATTCGGGTTCTGTTGATCTGCCCCAGAAGCTTGAGCTTGTCGATACTTTACAACAGCTTGGTTTGGATTACCTTTATGGGAAGGAGATCAATGATTTGCTATGTGGGATTCATGAAGCCGGCGATGAAGCCAGTGATCTTCACACGGTGGCCCTTCGTTTTTATTTGCTCAGGAAGCAAGGATTCAATGTTTCACCAGGTATAACAAGCATAATTAGAATCTCAAAGACATGGATAGGTGAGATTTTCTAAAAACAGTTGTCCTAATAGAACTATGTACTATACATGACAATGCTGCAGATGTATTCCTAAAGTTCATAGATGCCGAAGGAAATATTACCTGCAACGACACAAGAAGCCTCTTGGCCATGTACAACGCTGCCCATGTTCGAACCCATGATGAAGAAGCACTCAGCAGCGTGATCGCTTACACAGGAGACCATCTCCAGCGTGCCATGGAGCAACAAACACTTTCACCATCAATATTGCTCGATCAGGTGCGGCGCACGCTGGAAACACCACTTTTCAGGAGGCCTCGAAGAGTTGAAGCGCGGCACTTCATCTCAGTTTATGAGAGAATGAGTACAAGGAATGAGGCCATTTTGGAGCTTGCAAAGCTGGATTTCAGTATCCTGCAAGCTCTATACTGTGAGGAGTTGAGGGATCTTACTCTGTAAGTGACTCTCTATAACGAAATCTGCTAGTACGGCGGCAAAATTTCACCTACTTTCCCTTGGTGCAATTTATATTTCGTCATTAAACTCTAAGTCCAGACACAACCCCATGCCCCTTAACTCTTGAAATGGGCTTCATATAAACCATCCGTCGTACCATTACAATCTAAGCTCATGGTTTATTTGCAGGTGGTGGAAAGAACTGCAACTCCAAGACCATTTGAGCTTCGCACGAGACAGGATGGTGGAGATGCACTTTTGGATGCTAGGAGTATTATCTGAGCCACAATATTCATATGGACGAATCGTGCTCACAAAGTTCTTTACATTTATATCAATATTCGATGACATTTACGACAGCTACAGTACCTTAGAAGAAAGCAAGCTCCTCACCATGGCAATGGAAAGGTCTCTATATAGCTGTGTGGGCTAGGGTGGTTTTAATAACCAATTAATGTGTTGCTTGATACTAATTCTAGAACAACTATCTATTCTTGTTAGGTGGGATGAACAAGCCACTGAACAGCTCCCAGGTTACATGAAGTTCTTCTACAACAAAGTACTAGCTACCATGAAGGTTATTGAAAATGATTTGGATAGTCAAGGAAACAAGCAAGCGGGCTATGTAAAAGAGCTAGTAAGTTGATGTCTCATGACATGTTTAATCAAAGCAGAATAAATCGTTAAATACTCGCATATGATCATTAGATATGGAACACAACTAGCACTATGGTACGAATCGCATGCAGGGCCACATGCATGAGTGTACAACTAATAGATAAAAGTATGAAATCATCAAGAATCTTCATAACTTGAAATTTAAATATTTTAACTCATAACCAGTGTGGTAAATTTATGGTTCATCTTAACTGTTGGTTTTGTTTCACAAACCTGCAAAACTAATATCACAATATTTATTGATAAAAGTTATCACCTATACTATGAACCTTATGTTTTCTTTATATTCGCTCGCAAAACAAATCTGCTACGTGAAAGAAATATGTGCATGGATGTCAACAATCAACTTTCCCATGGAATATAAATATATGATTGTCCATGTGCAGCTAATCGATGCTACAAAATGCTACTACAACGAGGCAAAATGGCGTGAGGAAAGTGACACACCGGTTACTGTTGAGGAGCACCTTCGATTCTCGGTGCCTAGCTGTTGCTGCATGCATGTTGCATGCCTTGCCTTCGTTGTCATAGGGGCGAGCGTTGACGCCATCGAATGGGGCATGACCTATCCCAAAATCATGCGAGCTTCTTGCGTCATCGGCCGTGTCATCAACGATGTGGCTTCACATGAGGTTACATACTTACAACTGAAAATATATGTCATGTTTTATCTTTTGGTTCAAGGATAAGTTTGGGATCCTTTTAATTTGTAGCTTGTTGCTTTTTATTTGGTGGTGAATATCATGCAAAATCATAATAAATCCTAGTTGTGTGCAACATGATATCTATGCCAATTAAGTAAATTGATGTAATCCCTCCATTCTGAAATAGTATTGAAGACTCTAAACACGTATATGTATATATTGTTCTGAATTATAAACTTGCTGAACTTACAATGCATTACATGGTAAATCCAGTGATATTATTTCACTTGAGAGATCTCAAAGAATTTCTTATATAAAGACAGTTCCCTAAGATAAATTTGGCAAAATATTCTAGAACACCATCTATTTTGGAACTGAGATAATAGTTAACTGGTCATACTAACCACTTGCCATTGAATATTGGTTAACTAATAGAAAAGTTATTTTACTAGATAAGGATAACCTGGTCCCTGCATCAATTGATGCATTGATGCATGTAGCCATATTAATAGAAGGTATTATCACTTTGTTAATATGGCCCTCCTTTTTTCTCATAAATCAGCGAGAACAAGAACAGAGCTCTGGCGAGAGGCATGTGATGTCAACAGTGGAAGCGTGCATGGAGGAGAACAACTACACTGCAAAGGAAGATGCATACACACAACTCAGGGAGCTCATAGAGGAGTCATGGATGGACATCACTGAGGAGCTCCTCAAGTCAGCCGCCACACGGCCGGCAGCACTGCTCCTAGAGGCGGTGGTGAATTCAACACGGATGTTGGACTTCTTGTACAAGGATCAAGATGCGTACACCGATCCACGGGCTCTCAAAGTGGTAGTAGATTCTATATATGTAAATCCTATATAGAGAAAAGTATTCCAATTTGCATATGCAAATAATCATGCTATAAGAAACCATATAACTCACCACTCATGTATCATGCAATGTATCCACGATAAAAACTATGAGAAAAAATTGTACTGCGGCTACCCCTTTAGTGAAAGAATTATTGTACTCCAAATTGTGTTTCACACAAATTTTCGCGTCCAAACAATCAGGTTCATTTATGCTTTACCAGTCAAGAGATAGGAGCTGGTAAGGACCACTAATACAATGATGGTGGTGTGTGGTAATCGGTGTTAAAGAAAATATGAAGGTCGGCTACTAACTTCATGAAAAATATGTTTTCTATGGACAATAGTTTCTGAAAACAATACATAGCTATCTGTTGGCCAAACAAGTTGACGAGTGGATAGCTACGTTTGTTAGTTACGACAGACACTGTCACTGTTACACTGGCTTTCTTTGCGATGACAAGGTCAACATACAATTAATAATATCATACGGAAACCAACATTCGGTGAAAACCATAGAATAAATATGTTTTAAAGTTTCTAAAAAATCTGAAAAAAATATTGGATGTTAAGAGGATGATGTGTTATTGCCATGCAAAATTTCAAATTGAAACACATTACGAGCTGTGAGCTATGAAAAAGAAAAAAATCAGCTTTGAATAGTGCCAAATAGTTGTGTCACTATTCATGGCTGAAATTTGTCTTTTTCGTAGCTCACATATCGTAATGTGTTTCAACTTGAAATTTTATGTGGCAATAAAACATCATCCTCTTAACATCCCATATTTTTTTGGATTTTTTTAAAACTTTGAAATGTATTTTTCATTGAATATTGGTTTCTATATGATATTCTCCCTTATTGTTGGCTGTAGCGCTTGAGTGTACTAATTGTATATGCTTGTAGCTCGTGCTCAAATGCTATCAAGCGTGCTTCCGTACAAGCATCTGAAGATTTCTTGGTCATCAATCTCAATCAAAAAGATCAGTCCAATGGGTTATTGTGTAATATATAGCAAAAGAACCCCTGCATTGCAACGGGAGGACAAAACTCATAATCTCCAATGGCTACGATCACATTTTGCTGCATCTCTAAGATACACTATCACCCTCATTTTCATTGCATGTGTGGGCCCAGGTGGGGGGGGGGGCAGTCCCAAACATATTCTTCTAGCCGCTACTGTTTCTGAATTCTAAATTTTTTAAAATGCTTAATTTTTCAAAATTCAATACTTTTTTAAGTCCCAATTTATTGAAGGCAGAAAAAACAAAAATGGGAAAATGGGAAATCAACTTAAAAAATAGGCCACCCGCACATGGGCCGACCCAAACGGGGGAGCTGCATCTTCTCCCAAGACAGAGCGCCGTATAAGAGGTCCCTACTGCGTGGGCCGGCCTAGGTGGGGGATTCCTCTGCGAAACATTTTTTTGTCACTTCTAGGTGGCATCAGTGGGTAATATTTTGTAATTTTGGCCAATTTCGTGATGGTCGAGCAGAATCACTAATCCATTTATTAGAAGATATATAAAGATTAGGGTGTACATCTTCCTTTTAAGAAAACTATTAGGGCATACGAGCGTGTGAGAAGATCCAGCTCAAAGTCCATAACCCACCTAGTCCTCTACCAGGTGCCTAGGTAGGCAGCAAAGAGCAACTCCAGCAGGTGATGTATTTTTTTTGCGAGAAAGCCTTGCAAATTTGTTTTAAAGTTTGCCATTAAACGATTCTGCGGGCAGTTAAGCCCCGGTGGAAAATAGATCTTGCAACACATACGTCAAATTTAAAAACTTAAACATAGTTTCGTTCCCGCTACATTTTTTTTTGGAATTTTTGTGCATCGAAGTATTCAGCGACCACATGTTTTGCCCAATCGTCGTTCATGTTGACCATGGCGACGTCGTCCTATTCGCGTGCGATTCCAACAATGTTGATGTGTATAATGTACGTTCTGCTCGGCTGCTGTATTGGCTTTCCATGGGCGTCCCTCTGTCTCGCATGAGGCGAGATAGAGGGAAACCCTCGAAGAAGGGTGGGCGCAAGTTGGGCCAGCCCAGGTAAACGGGAACAACGACATCATTTTCTGTTTTTTTTCGGTCACTTTTATTTATTTATTTTTGCTTTTCAATTTATTTATAAGTCCAGACTTCTAAATAAATATATTACAAAAATCACTCTACATAAAACATTTGAAAATGTTGACCAAGCATTTGAAAAATGTGAAATATGTATAGACAAAATGTTTATCATGTATATAAAAAATATAATAAAAATTGTAAGAAAAATTGATCATCTATTTAAAATATGTTAATCAAGCACTTTGATTTTTTTATGAAAATTGTTAGTTAAACATTCGGAAAATGTTAAATGCATATAGACAATATGTTAAATATGTATAGAAAAAGTGTTCACCATGTATTAAAAAATATTTATGTCTTTGATCATGTGTATAAAAATTATAATCAAGCATTTGACCGAATATCGAACAAGTATTAAAAAAATATTAATCTAGCCTTTTATTCTTTTTAAACGTGGATAGAAAAAATGTTAACCATGTAGTATAAAATGATGGACAAATTTGATCCTGTATATAAAAATATTAATGAACCATTTGTAAAATGTATAGAAATTATTTGATATGTGTTTAGAAACAATATTAACGATGTATTTAAAAATAGTTAATATTAAGTTTAAAAAATATTAATCAAGCATCTAAAAATTGTTAAATGTGTATGGAAAATGTTGACCTTGTATTAAAAAAATGTTATTGCTGTATTTGAAAATGTTAATCATTATTTTGGAAAAGTTTAAAAGTGTGCATAGGAAATATATTGGACATTTATTAAAAAATGTTAAAATTATATTTGAAATGTTTTAATCAAGCATGTGAAAAAATTATTGACCATGTATTAAAAATGTTAAATTTGTATCGGAAAATGTTAAATGTGTATTAGAAAAATGTTGTTGACATATACCAAAAATGTAGAATGAAAAACCAAAAGAACAAATAGATAAAATCAAAACCGGAAAAGGGATAGAAACAATAATAAACCAAAGAAAAAATAAAATGAAAAATAAAAACTTGAAGAGGAGGTGCCCTATTGTTGTGATGACTATATTCACCTAATCAGCCGTGCACAGGTTGATGAGATCATCAAGTCGCCCCCTCCCCCTCCCCCCCCCCCCCCCCCCCCCGACTACAATCATACCGAGTCGCCGCAACACGAATGGGGGGCGGGGCATTTCTCGCCCACCCCGGTGACCTAGGCCGG
Organism: Hordeum marinum; assembly: GCA_022496015.1. Taxonomy (NCBI): domain Eukaryota; kingdom Viridiplantae; phylum Streptophyta; class Magnoliopsida; order Poales; family Poaceae; genus Hordeum; species Hordeum marinum. The sequence goes on from CM039676.1 coordinate 1,804,301, forward strand.
CTAACACGGACGACCAAGTTGCCCAAACCCCCCACGACCACCATCATACCAAGACGCTGCACCACGAACATGGGGCGGGGCACTTCTCGCCAACCCCGACGACCTAGGTCGCCTAACACGGATGACCAAGTGGCCCAAACCCCTCATGACTAGCATCATGCCAAGACGCCACAACACAAACGGGGGGCGGGGCACTTCTCCCCCACCCCGGCGACCTAGGTTGCCTAACAAGGACGACCAAGTCGCCCAAACCCCCCACGACCACATCCATATACCAAGCCACTGCAACACGAACGGGGGTGGGGCACTTCTCACCCACCCCGGCGACCTAGGTCGCTTAACACAGACGACCTAGTCGCCCAAACCCCCGATGACCACTATCATACCAAGCCGCTGCAACACGAACGAGGACGGGGCACTTCTCGCCTACCCCAGTGGCTTAGGTCGCCTAACAAGAACGACCAACTCGCCCAAATCCACAAATCGCAAAGAAAAACATTTTTTTCATGAAAACTCAAAATCAAAGTGAGTTCTAGAATTTGCAACAAGATGTAAAGGGGAAGCAATTTTGAATAGAAATTGCAAAGGAACTAGACATTAACCAGAGAAATTGGGGATATTTCTGCTCCGTCGTGTTTTCCAGCACACGCAACTATGAGAAAGTCACCTAACACGAATGACCAAGTCGCCCAAACCCCCGACGACCACCATCATACCAAGACACCACAACACGAACGAGGGGGCATTTCTCGCCCACCCTGGCGACCTAGGTCGACTAAGACGGACGACCAAGTCGCCCAAAACCCCGATGACCACCATCATACCAAGTTGTCGCAACGCGAACGGGCGACCAGATATTTATAAGAGCTACAACCTGCTTTCTTGCTGGCAACATCTTGCCCACCGACAAATTCATCAGAATCTGAACTGAGTTTTTCAAAAATAGGGGTGTATATGTCTTCATTTACTTTAGGCTTCCCTAACTTTTTGCAACAAAGGGTCTGCTTCTTTAGTAACTCCTAGACGTGTTGTCTTTCATGGAGAATCCAAGGCGGAGAGTGTAGGATTTGTAGTGTGTCTTAACACCTCCAAGCATGTCAAATTTCATGCCAAATAAAGACTCTTGTGGGCTAGATCGCACTTCAGTCTCATTAAAATACAACTAGCCTGAGCCATCCACATGGCCTTGTCCACCAATGCTAGGTACAATTAATGTCAGGTTGAAGGTTGAACATGGTAGGGGTGGGCATTGTAGTTTCAGTTGCCGTAGCATCAGACGCACTAGTAGCAGCAGCTGATGCAACACGAAAACTCACACCTACAACATCTTGGACTGGATTAGCTCTGAATTCCAGCGAGTTGCCCACACCCTCAATAGAAATTGGCACTCTTTCAGGTTGGGCTTGTGTGTAGTACGTAGGGCCACCATCACAATCAGGGAATTCATGAGGGATCTCATTGAGGTCAATGCCATCCATATGTGCATTTTTTTACAATACATAAATTAGGAGCAAGGAATTAATATGTAGGCCACATCATGTAAGCAAAACTGAATGAGCATGGGGCATTTTTTCTTCACAAGTCTACCAAAACACACCAAACTCAATGAGCAACATTTATATGATTTTTTCTACTAATTTCTTTTCAGAATTATTGTTGCCTGGCTACTTTGTGTTGTTCGTAAGCAAGTAGATTTTTACTACGAGTTTTGTTCGTAAGCAAATGCAAACATATTATTAATTTGACCATATTTTAATGTACAAAACAAATTACTTGGATTTTTTCCTGTTCTTTTTGGCAAAAGCAAGGTGCAAGACAGTAGACAATATACTCTAGTTCTATAGGTTATAGGGGGCAAATTTTGCAACTACAAGATGCAAGAACAGGTGGGAAAGATTCAAGTCCTATCATACAAACACTTTGGTAGGGGGGGGGGGGGACTATTGCAACTAGGATATCAGGGGAAGTTCATGACTACAATTTTTTGGATCAGATATTTCCAAATACTTTTGTGGGAAGTCCTGTCATACAATCACTTTGGTATAGGGGGCAACTATTGCAACTAGAAGATCAGGAGGGAGTTCATGACCATTTTTGTGTGGATCAGATCTCTTACCTTTTGCTGTTTTTCCAGTGGGAGTATCTTGCCCAGCCTTGTAAATACTTTTGCCCATAATTCTACAGGATTGTTGTCTAATCAGCACGAAGAGTTGCAGCCACTGATTTGTTTTTAGAATTTTCCCCACATTTTTGGCTCAATTTTCTCCTTGTTTTTCTCTAATTTTTCTCTATGGGAGGAGAGCTCCCCAATGCTAGGACATGGCGTCCCCGCCGGCTGGGGAGAAGAAGTTGCACGGGGATCTGGGCTCGTGGGTGTAGGGTTTTCTACAACTGGGGTGGAGAGGGGAAAGATGGTTTTTTTCACATGGCATCCTGGGTCTGTTGGGACGTGGCAACGAGAGGGGAGCGTACATGCCTTTTTAAGCACATGGGTTGGACCGACTGGGTGGGAGCTTTCCTTAACTGCGGGCCGTGGTATCTGCCCGCATAGCGAGAGGACGCTAGGTAGCACCGTCCTTATAAATAAACATGATGCATCTATTTTCATTTTCTAGACAAATTGTTTTTTCGGCAAAGTGGAAACTTTCGTTTGGTGTCGACTTCCTAGAGAGCCATACCTATGCTATAAGGCTACCCTAAATTATTTTGACTACCTGCTGCCACTTAGGACGTCCAGGACAATGAAGTTGACAAATGTTAGCTCGCCATTATTTGCTGAAAATGCGTTTCCAGCGGCTAAAAATGTGTTTCGCTTTCTGTTTCACTTTTCCTTGGTCCCGCCGACGCTCCGCCAGTGCACGTCTTCTATTTTCTTGTCGAATAAGGTACGGAGGGAATTAAATCTGTAGACACAATTATAGGCCACACAATTTGATGATACTAGAGGATGCCTCACACGTTGGTACTGTAACTTTATTAAAAAATACATAAGCAAAAACATGTCATTTTTCTTTTCCCAACAGGCAAATTATGCCTCTCGTGGAAGCTAATCCATGTCTCCAAAAGAAGCGAAAGCTAACCTGTGTCTCCAAAAGAAGCAAATCTGTGTCTTTTACAGAAGGAAAGAAAAAACGTGTTTTTTCTTTTTTCTAGAGGCATGCTCGTGGAATCAAATCCTTGTCCCCACAAAAAGCAAATGTGTGTCACTCGCAGAAGGAAAAAAACAAAAAAAATGTGTTTTACTCACAATTTATTTATTTTTAATTTTTCAAAACTTAGGAAAAACCGGAGAAAAGCCGAAAAGGCAAAAAAAAAAAACCTGAAGAAGTCATCTAAAAGCCAAAAACACATACATTTTTGGAGTAAACTCTGAACAATTTTTAGTGCTCGATAAATATTTGCTTAATTATAGCATGGATATTTTTCTAATATAATGATGGATATCTTTTCGATACACAATAAATAATTATTTTATTATGCGGTTAACCTTTTCTGATCTGCAATGAAGTACTCCCTCCGTCCCATAATGCAAGACGTTTTTTAACACTACACTAGTATCAAAAAGCGTCTTATATTATGGGACGGAGGGAGTATATTTTAATCTGTGAACACTCATTTTAATTACTTGAGTAGTTTTTAACACACAATAAATAAATTATAACATGAAAACAATTTTGTAGAATATCCCATGAAATGCTTTTAATACACGATGACCATATTCTGATATTAATAAAACATATAAATGTTTTCCAAATATACAACTTTTAGAACAATTTAAATATACATCAAAAGGGTTAAAAAATCAAAATAAAAATCTAGTGAAATCATGCGCCTGGCATGTCCCATTACAATGATCAAGATTTGCCCCGTTTTTCTTAGTAGAAGCGAGCGAAATGTATTGTAAGAGATAATCGATAACGACCCTGGGGCGTCGTGCTTCGTGGGCTGGGCCCATCATGGTGTATGGCTCGCATGAAGTTATGGACATGTCCCACCAAGACATGTATCCACATATGTCTACACCACCGGCGATGGTTTTGTTAAGATCATCTCTAGCAGATCCCGCAAATCGGGCCATCCGCTATAATAACTGTATTTTTGCGGGATTCATCCCGTATCCCATGTCTGAATAGATCCCGCAAATCGAGCCATCTTGGAATTTTTTTCACAGGATCCCGCAACCGCAACCCCTTTTCCTTCATATGTGCGGGAAATCGCCCGGCCTTTGCAGGATCCCCTTTTCCTTGGTGCGAAGGATTTCTGCCGGCTTCCGTTTCTCACTTACACACCCCGTCACTGCTGCCGCCGCACATGCCCGCCGCACCCATTCCTTCTAATTTCGGCGGCAGGGGTGACCATTTGCGTCCGCTGATCGCATCCGCTACTGCAGCCATGGATGTTCCCGTGAGCTTAGCGCTCGGGCTCCTAGCTTTCGGATCCGGTCGGTTCCCGCAATTGTGAGTGTGGGAAGAGGACAATGCGGTGCTGCTTCGGCCGCCAGGGAGAAGGAAGAGGTGGCGCGACTTTGGGTGGGCGCAAGAAGGAAAGGGCATAGAGGACTTCATTCTAGATGATGATGGCGATAATCTAGTGTTGTTGCATCTTGTCAACGAATTTGAGGCGGGGCTTAGCAAAAAGTGACGCGGATCGACGGTCGGTGTCTATGCATTCCCCGCAACCAAGCTTTGAGAGAGAAGATGGTCATGAAGGATTACTTCGCCGAGGTACTTACATATCTGGCTCACCTCTTTCGTAGGCGATACCGAATGCGTAGGTCGCTTTTTGTCCGCATCATGGAGGGTTGCGATCAAAATTGTCGTTTCTTCACCCGGCGTAGGAATGCCGTCAGTTTGATAGGTTTTAGTGCATATCAAAAAAAATCCGCAGCGACGAGGGTGATTGCATATGGTGTTTCGGCTGAGTACGCGAATGAGTATCTTCGCGTTGGCGAAGATACCACCATCAAAAATGTCCTTCTCTTTGCCAAGACAATAATCTGGGCTTTTGGCTTAGAGTATCTTGGAGCTCCACATGAAGAAGACGTAAAGAAGCTCATTGCAATGAACGAAGCAAGGGGATGGCCGAGCATGCTAGGTAGTATTGATTGCATGCATTGGAGGTGGAAAAATTGCTCGGTTGCTTGGGCAGGGCAGTACACCGGGCACAAACATAAGCCCACCATCGTGCTTGAAGCCGTGGCTTCACATGATCTATGAATTTGGCATTGCTTCTTTGGTTTGTCGGGGTCTCTTAATGATATCAGTGTTTTGCAACGGACTCATTTATTTGCTCAGCTAGCTAGTGGCAAAGTTCCGACTTGCAACTACACTGTCAAAGGCCAGGACTATTCCATGTGATACTGTATTGACGACGGTATTTATCCTTCATGGTCAACATTTGGGAAGACCATTAGTGACCCCAAAACCAAGAAACACATTTTTTTTGCCGAAGCACCAGAAGCTTGTCGAAAGGATATTGAGAGGGCATTTGATGTGTTGCAAGCTCGGTTTGCCATTGTGGGAGGTCCTGCTTGCTTTTGGGATAAAAGATTCCTCCAAAACATCATGACTACTTGTGTAATATTACACCATATGATCATTGAGGATGAGAGGGAATTGCACTTGGAGTACAACTATGACAATGTTGGTAGCCGTGTGAAGCCTGCGAGGGATACTGATGAGATCAGTGTATTTCTTGAGACCTACCGCAACATCGAGAACCGTGACACGCACAACCAACTCCAGCATGATCTTATTGAGCATCGGTGGCAGCTCTATGAGGGGAGATAGATCCACATTTGTATGCATTTTTATTCATGTGAGATTTGTACAATTTGATGTTGTAATAATTATTTGAATTCAAACATTTGTTGTAATGATGACTATTGTTGTATTGTGTGTTGCTTTTAGACCACTTATATATCCATATGCGTGTACGTTGAATTTATATTGAGATTTCATTTGGCATTGTTGAAATGTTCAATTTATGTTAAGTCGTGCAAAACATTTTGCCATGCGGCGAGCGATCCGGTCGAAAAATCCTGCAAAGTTTACTGGATCTGTTCGGCCGAAGCGCTTGCCGTAGCGCAAACAGTTTTTGCAGGATCCCTCAAACGAATTTTTCCGACCGGACGTTGCGGGATCTACCAGAGATACTCTATGCGGAAACACTTCCAATATGTAGAGTGAAAGAAGGCGAACATCAGACGAGTAGACGGCCGTCGATTCAATTGAGATCTTACGGTCACATATTGTGCTCCATTTATGATTATAAAAGATCCCCCAAGGAACTAACTACCCACAAATGTCGCATGTGACTTCTCCCTAGCTAATTAATCTCCCCATATCCCTCCCGATTTCACGCATGGCCAACCCACGTACCTCCCAGATCCACTTCTCCCCCGGACTTGCATGCATCTGCCTTCTCCTCTCATCGTCGTCGAGCAACACAGCGACTTTGTTGGCCACTTCCTTTTTTTTGAAAGATCCAGCAAATTGTTGGCTTCAATTAGATTTAGCAGAAAGCAGCGGAAAAACAATACGGGGAGGATCCGGAGATCAAATAGAATGATGTACTATACGTATAGAATGATGTACTATACATGACAACACCGCAGATGTATTCCTAAAGTTCATAGATGCTCAAGGAAAGATTACCTGCAATGACACAATAAGCCGCTTGTGCATGTACAACGCTGCCCACGTTCGAACCCATGGTGAAGAAGCACTCGGCAGCATGATCTCTTACACAAAAGACCATCTCCAGCGTGCCGTGGAGCAACAAACAATTTCACCATCAATATTAATTGATCAGGTGCGGCGCACGCTGCAAACACCACTTTTCAGGAGGCCTCGAAGAGTTGAAGCGAGAAACTTCATCTCAGTTTATGAGAGAATGAGTACAAGGAATCACGCTATTTTGGAGCTTGCAAAGCTGGATTTCGGTATCCTGCAAGCTCTGTACTGTGAGGAACTGAGGGCTCTTACTCTGTAAGTGACTCTCTATGATGAAATCTGCAAGTATGTCGGCAAAATTTCACCTACTTTCCCTTGGTGAATTTTATATTTATTAGTCACTAAACTCTAAGTCCAGACACAATCCCTTGCCCCTTAACTCTTGAAATGGGCTTCATATATACCATCCGTCGTACCATTACAATCTGAGCTCACGGTTTGTTTGCAGGTGGTGGGAAGAACTGCAACTCCAAGACCATTTGAGCTTCGCACGAGACAGGATGTTGGAGATACACTTTTGGATTCTAGGAGTTTTATTTGAGCCACAATATTCATACGGACCAATCGTGCTCACAAAGTTCTTCACATTTATATCGATATTCGATGACATTTATGACACCTACAGTACCTTAGAAGAAAGCAAGCTACTCAATATGGAAATGGAAAGGTCTCTATATAGCTGTGTGGGCTAGGGTGGTTTCAGTAACCAATTAAAGTGTTGCTTGATACAAATTCTAGAACAACTCCATTCTTGTTAGGTGGCATGAACAAGCCACTGAACAGCTCCCGGGTTACATGAAGTTCTTTTACAAAAAGGTACTGGCTACCATGAAGGTTATCAAAAAAGATTTGGATACTCAAGGAAACAAGCATGCAGATTATGTAAAAAAGCTAGTAAGTCGTTGTGTCATGAACATGTTTAATTAAAGTGGTACGGATCCCCTGAATCGCATGCAGGAATTGATGCAGGGCCATTTGCATGCGTGTACAAGTAGATAAAAGTGATAAAATCATCAAGACTCTTCATATATTTGAATTCTAAAATATTTTAACTCATAAACAGTGTAATCGATGTATGGTTGGACTTAACTGCTGACTTTGTTTCAAATAACCTACAAAACTAATAGTATTACAATATTTGTTGATAAAAGTTACACCTATACTATGAAGCTTATGTTTTCTTTATGTTCGCTTGTAAAAAAAATAGGCTACATGAAAGAAATATGTGTATGGATGTCGACCATTAACTTTCCCATGGGAAATAAATATATTATTTCACCTGTGCAGCTAATCGATGCTACGAAATGCTACTACAACGAGGCAAAATGGCGTGAGGAAAGTGACACACCAGTTACATTTGAGGAACACCTGCGATTCTCGGTGCCTAGCTCTTGCTGCATGCATATTGCATGCCTTGCCTTCATTGTCATAGGGGCAAGCATTGACGCCATCGAATGGGCCATGACCTATTCTAAAATCATGCAATCTTCTTGCGTCATCGGCCGTGTCATCAATGGTGTGGCATCACACGAGGTTACATACTTACACCTAGAAATATATGTCATGTTTTATTTTATTTGTAGTTTTTGGTTCATGGATAAGTTTGGGATCCCTTTAGTTTGTAGCTTGTTGCTTTTATTTGGTAGTGAATATCATGCAAAAACATAATACACCCTAGTTTAGTGCAATATGATATCTATGCCAATTAAAAGCCAATTAAGTAAATTGATGTAATCCCTCCATTCCGAAATAGTAGTATCTAAGACTCCAAACACGTGTGTGTGTGTCTATATATATATATATATATATATATATATATATATATATATATATATATATATATTGTTGTAAATCCAGCTGTGATATTATTTCGGTTGAGAAATTTCGTATATAAAGACAGTTTCCTCAGAGACATTTGGCAAAATATTTTCTAGAACACCATCTATTTTGTAACCGGGATAATAGTTAACTGATCATACAGAGCACTTGCCGTAAAATATTGGTTAAATGATAGAAAAGTTATTTTAGTGATAAGGATAACCTGGTCCGTGCATCAATTGATGCATTGATGCATGTAGTCTATACTACTCTTAAAAGAGCAAACATAAATTCAGCTAAAGCCACACAACAAACTGTACACAAAATAATCAGGACCCTCTGATCTCACTAATTTAAACATATCCTACCGTTCATATTATGTTAATGGTCTGCCACCAATATAGATGGCTGGGATCGAATGTTCTGCCGAGCAGACGTCGTGGTCTGCCGGTCGGTGCTAGAGCTCCGCGTCCCCCGATCCTCGACGACTTGCATACCTCAACCCTCTCCCCCGATCAGGTCCTCTCCACCACCATGCGAGCCGACGCCACCAAGCGCCTCGGCGAGCTCCGCGACCAGATCCTCGTCGGCGGCGCCTTCTCTGCCGATCTCGCACCATCTTCTCTCCCATCGAGTGTTGCCGCTCGGTCTCCTATCTCTCTCTGACCCAGCCCTATGCCACATCTCCTCTCCTTTCTCTCTCTTGATCGGACCTGTGTGGATGTGCGCGTGTGGATCAGGGAAGCGGGCGGAGCTCCGGCAGCAGTGCAACCATCGTCTTCTGCATCACCGGCCAAGCGTGCGCACTGGAGCATGGCGATGACGGCGTGCGCGAAGTACGAGGCTGGTAGCTTGTGCACGGTTTGACCTCTTGGATCTCCATGCGGACGTCGCTGGCTCTGACATCGGCGGCGTGCCTGAGAAGCGGGGTGCACTGGCTGCCAACACAGGAGAGCAGGTGAAGATGTTCTAACCTGTTGTGAGCACCTGCCCTTCGTCTGTGTCTTTCTTAAGGAATGGTGATCCTTTAGAAATCTAAAACATGTTTTTCTTGATTTATATCTGTATGCCTTATGGGATTGCCTAAATTCTTTCGTGATTCTATTGCAGGCACTTTACTTCTAAGGTTCTTTGCGGGAGCAATTAGAGGAGTATTAAGCAAACAATAAAAGTTACAGAGATGATGAAGAGAACGTGTTAACCTGCTTTGTTGACCTGTTCCCTCAGGTACCATTGCAAGCTATTGAATTTTGTAACTGTTTCTTCTGCCCTTAGTTTCCTTTTTTTGCTGCATCATTTGAGAATCACATACTACCATAGTAAATTAGAACTGTTACTTTGTCACATGTCCGCTGGATAACATTGGTTACCTCTCAGGATCTGACTTATTTGAGAGTCCCATGTTGTTTAGTGCATATTAGTTTCTTCAAAAAACTCAGCACATGGCAGTATCCAGTTACCTCTTGGAGTGGCGCTTGTGTCAACGTCAGGAATTTGGACTGCTGCGAAAGCCCACAAATCTTTGTAATTTAATAAAGTTGAACGAAATTACAACTATAATGCTTGTGAAATGGAGAAGTTGCATGATGAGGGGCATGCCTGTGTTCTACTCAGTAGTGAGACGTTGTTTAGGTGCTTGTCAGTTGCTTTATTTGTTCCTTATTGTGTTTTAGTCCGAAAACATCAACATTCATTGGGTGTTATAACTTCCTGGAGGCCTTTTAATTGTTTTAGTTGTATGATTTGCTAAAGTGGCTATGCTGGATTGCCCTGAAGATGGTATGGATAGCACATTCAGGCAATACATATGAGAAATAAGATGCATTTTCACTTATTTGGTAAGCTAGACACGTCAAAAGTGACCTCCTTCAAATGTGCTTGGATGATTCGTGATGCACAATGAAGCTATCACCGGTGTCAAAAATAGTTAGCTAGCTTTACTTCCTTAAGCATTGCCCTGGATTTTTCTCTTTAATTATACCATATTGTTTAAATTTTGTAGTTGTCATTTAGCCAACTAAGACATGCTGAGCTCAAATGTGTTTTCTTAATTCCTTGCCAGACCTTAGAGCTATAAAACACCCTTTATCTCAATCTTTGAAGACATACCGGTTGGATGGAGAATGAATTTTATACTTCATTAGTATACAAAAGAATACCTGATTAATACATTGCAGGCATCCATACTATCGCCACACTGTATACAATGTGGACAGTTAGGTTGATACACTTGGATTTAGAATGCATATGTTATTGTCAGTTTTTTAAGGCTATGCTAAAATGTGTTAGTTATATTTTGTCTTGACGCCATTGTATATGTTGTTGTAGAATGCGAGAGGATCACCTAGCCTCGTTGTTTCAGCTTTTACTCGGCTATTTTGGCTATATTATTACTAACCTGATCAGTAACATATTGGATTTCTCTCCAGTTTTATGTGGTGGCATAAGATTAAAAAAAATTAGCCATGGTTTACAAGTCCCCGCTGAAATAAGTAAACCTACTTTTGTCAAAATTTCAAACCAATGATTGCATAGCAATCAGGGCCTGCCTCGGTCGTTTGACATATGACATGACATAGGCATTGTTTACAAATCTAAGAATGCTCTACAAAAACCTGTTACCCAAACTTACTCTGAGCTTGTTAATTAGTACTAGGATTCTTATGCATGTCTACTGTTGTTCAGGAAGCTCCGTACATGATGGTTCCGTTTTGGACGCAAATGAAAAATTGTACCAGCATGTTAACCTAAATTTGTTTATCACTGTTTGCACGATATGGAAGTATAGATGGTTATTGATCAGTGTCTTCTGGGCATATGGAATTTTTTTGGGTTCTAAATTTTTAGTCCTTATGTTCTTGTAAGTTATGCTCTATTCAGGCATATAACTTGTACTTCCATTGCTCTACATTTCTCTTTTTCATCACATATTTGACACTTTGTAAAATCAGTGTGTATAAGTAAATATCCAAAGTTGCAAAGGAGTGCTACATTATTTCATTAATCCATTTTAGAACATGTCAACTGGAGCAACTTATTTAGTGGTAAAATCTTCCTTCTAAAGTCCGCTGCTGGTCACGCTCTTTTGACAGTCGGTACATATTTTTTCTTGAGTAATTTTCTTCACCTAAGCTTTAGTACCACTTTCTATCATACATTATGATTCACCTTTAATGTTAATCTTTTGTGCATGGCCCCTTGAGCTCATATCCTCTATTGTCGTCTGCAAACTATTATTTTTTGTCAGCTGGTATCAGTCTATCCATGATATCAATTTTTCTTGCTCACTAAATGGTAGTCTGACATTGACCTGTTTTTTTCATCAGAGAAGGGATTTTCCTTCTTTTTTTCATTTTTCTGTTTGAAAGTGCGTTATATCGACTATAGGGGGAGTGAATAGGCGATTTTTATAAATTCATCACTTGAGGAATTTGAAATGTGATGAATAATTAGTAGCAGAATACGTACTCAAGTGCATGAAAAACATAGCAACAACATAGTCATCATGATGAAATAAAACATGCACAGATTACAGGTAGCGTGATACAGGATAAGCAGGTGAGGAATAAGGTAACTTGAAGAATTTGAAGTGAGGAAATTGAGAAAGTCTTCAGTCAAATTCTTCAAATAGTAACGATCAATTTCATCAACGGGTATATGGGGAAATGAAAGGGTTGAGGAAATAGAACCAGGTAGCTCGATGAAGACAATGATTTGATAACCCAGTTCCAACTGTTGTGACAGTCGTACGTCTGGTTTGGAACGGCTTGGTATTTAAACTAGAGGACACCCAGTCTCAGGACACACAGTCCTTACCGTATTCTACTTGAGCTAAGGACACACCGTCCTCGCCCAACACTCGTGGTAAGTCTTCAGGGTAGACTTCCAAAACCCTCACAAACCGGTCACCCGGCGATCCACAATTGACTGCTAGATGCTCTAGACCAAGGTCACTTCGTGAACCCCAATTGACTGCAGGATGCACTAGACCATGACGCCTAACCGTCTAGAAGATACATAGTCTTCAAAGGTAACAAACGTCAGTTCAATTTCATCAGAGACCAGAAGAACATTGTCTTTGTCATTGAAGAACTTGACTGAACCGCAAGAGATTTCCAAATGCTTCACTCGAAGGATTGGATAGGTTGACGATTTTGAGTTGAGCATCAGTTGGAAATTTTCCTTAGTATTACCTCGGCCTCTTTAACAGTACGGTGTTTCCTATGACTCAAAGAAAGGAAATGAACCTACGAAAACAAAAGTCTTCACGCTTCATAATCCTCGTTCATATCTTCAAGGTCACACCAACTTCTTCATTTTCAAAGTCTTTAGGGAATACCAAAGTCTTCACCAAAGTCTTCAGTTGAAGATATACATTTTTAGGGGTCGGTAATCTCCGAATATATCAAACTCCTCATCGACTTATAGAGCCTATGTACACTCACAAACACATTAGTTCCTTAACCTATAAGTCTTCAATACACCAAAATCACCAAGGGGCACTAGATGCACTAACACTCTTGTGTTTTGTAAAATGTAGCATTTTTAAAAGTATATTATAAAAGCACAGGGCATGGAAGTTTCAGATCCACATGCGAGAGTTTATGTACCTCTGTAGATCTTTCCAAATTCTATCTTTTGAGATTACCATATTGTTAAAAGAACGGTTGTTTTGTAAGAAATTTGTTTACTTATGTTGTGTTGTCACTGACCATGAGTGGATTATTATATAATACTTTGTTGGACAAAATTATTCATGTGGTTTGTGTCTAGGTTGGGCGCCATCTTAAAGCACAAGCTAATAACATTGCCAAGCATTATCATTTTGAAGGGCCAACAAGAAAGGATTTCTTCTGAGAGCATAACAAAGAACCCAATGGGTGGATGCAAGACCGGAATGCCTTCTTTACTAAATCCGAAAATATTATATTCATGAGAAACCCAAACATGTAGGCCAGTTATAACGTTAGGATGATTCAGTGAAAATTGGAAGAAGTTCCTCATGAATTTGTAAGTATAGGAAATGATACTTTCTAGGTCTATTTCTCTATCGCCGTGCTTCTTAATTCAATTTTATCTTGTCTGGATTTTCAAAGCAGACGAGTGTTATCCTTTGTGTTAAGCATGCCTTCTTTAATGACAATTTGTTTTATGTATATATGGATTTTAGTTGAGCAAATGAGCACGAGTACAAATAAATTTAGACATAGCAAAAGCTTGGACCTTTCATTTGTTAAGTGGAAGATTGTCCAATTAATGACGAAAGCCAGGTGAAAACCAAAACAAAAAGGGGCCTAGATCACTCTTGACGGTGTGCTGAATGCCATGACAAACGCCAACCACACAAACACACACTTGCTAGGGGACTCGCTCCACTGAACAAGCCGCTCTTCGATCATTGTCAAAAAGAAGCACAATCATTCCACATGCCTACTATAGTTGTAACCCACATGACATAAGGTCCATGTTGTCGAAGTTGAAAATCTCTTGGGGCCGCCTCCCCTACGTTCATTCGTCCAACAAGCCTTGCACACTTAAGGTACCGCTTCTGGGGTCGTTGCCCCGACATGCACAGATGTGCGTTGGACGTGCATGCTTACTAGTATTAGTAGAAGGTATAATCATTTTGTTAATATGGCCCTCCTTTTTTATCATAAATCAGAGAGAAAAAGAACAGAGCTCTTGCGAGAGGCCTGTGATGTCAACGGTGGAAGCATGCATGGAGGAGAACAACTACACGGCCAAGGAAGATGCATAAAGACAGCTCAGGGAGTTCATAGAGGAGTCATCGATGGACATCATTGAGGAGCTCCTCAAGTCAGCCGCCACACAACCATCAACGCTGCTCCTAGAGGCAGTGGTGAATTCAACACGGATGTTGGACTTCTTCTATAAGGATCAAGGTGCGTACACAGATCCACGAGCTCTCAAAGTGGTAATAGATTCTATATATGTAAATCCTATATGTTAGAGATACGACATGCAATCGATATGATGAAGAACGGAATCCAGCAAAGGAACACAAGATTTTAACGTGAAAAATCCCTCCAACACGAAGGGGGAAAAACCACGGGCGCCAGCCAGCCAAACTTCACTATGATCGGGAGAAGTTACAAACGCCGGCGATTTACAACTGATCAACTTATCCCGTGCGGCGGCTTACAAGAGGTATATATAACACAGGTGTCCTAGGTCAATCCTGATCCGTAAGAACAAGCCTATCGGCGACGGGCCTCGCTCCGCTCGCTCGTCAGAAGTTGGTCTTTCTCTTTATATTAGAATTTGGAGCATAACATAACAAACTCCACCTTGAGAAAAATTCCATCTTGTAGCATGAATGAGAACCTTCTCCCCGAACAACAAAGAAAACACTTTCGGCGCCAAACAACCACTAGGGATAATGAGTTATACCAATGAAGTCTGAGCAAAGCTCAAACTTAGCAACAGAAACTGGCTTTGTGAACATATCAGCAGGATTATCATGAGTATTAATCTTGCATACCTTCAGTTTACCTTGCTCAACAATGTCTCGAATAAAGTGATATTTGACGTCAATGTGCTTTGTTCTCTCATGAAACATTTGATCCTTAGTGAGGTATATGGCACTCTGACCGTCACAAAACAGATTAATGTAAGAATTATCTCCACAAAGCTCAACATACAGACCTTTCAACCAAACTGATTCTTTACATGCTTCTGCAATAGCCATGTATTCTGCTTCAGTGGTAGATTGACAAACTACTACCTGTAGTGTCGCCCTCCAACTCATAGCACAACCACCAACGGTGAACACATAACCCGTAAGGGACCTCCTCTTGTCCAAATCGCTGGAAGCAAAATCTGAATCCACATAGCCACCTAGTCCCTCACCTGCCGAATTTCAAACAAGCATTGGAGGTTCCACGAAGGTACCTGAAAATCCACTGAACATCCTTCCAATGTTCTTTACCAGGGTTAGCCATATATCTACTGACCAACTCATTGCAAATGACAAATCAGGCTAGAACACACCATGGCATACATTAAAGAACCGACAACACTAGAATATGGAACTCTTGGCATATACTCAAGCTCTTCATCCATAGTAGGACATTGAGAGGATGACAATTTGAAATGAGGAGCGATAGGAATGCTTACTGACTTAGCATCTTGCATGTTAAAACGATGAAGAACTTTCTGAATGTAACTTTGCTGACTAAGAAATAACAAACTAGAATTTCTGTCCCTAGTAATCTCCATACCTATAATTTTCTTAGCAGCACCAAGATCCTTCAAGTCAAACTCACTACTTAACTATGCCTTTAAAGCAGTGATCTCTCTCTTGCCCTTGGCAGCAATCAACATGTCATCAACATATAACAACAAGTATATAGGTGATCCATCAACAAATTTAATGTAAACACAACTATCATATGCGCAACTCTTAAAACCATGTGCAATCATGAATGAATCAAACCGTTTATGCCACTGTCTTGGAGACTGTTTCAAACCATATAGGGACCTCTTTAACTTGCAAACAAATTTCTCCTTACCAGGCACTATGAAACCTTCTAGTTGGTCCATATAAATTTCCTCCTCTAGTTCTCCATGTAGAAAAGCAGTCTTGACATCTAACTGCTCAAGCTCAAGATCATTCATAGCAACAATACCGAATAATGCATGAATGGAACAATGCTTGACAACTGGAGAGAACACATCATTATAATCAATACATGGTATCTGACTAAAGCCCTTAGCCACTAACCTTATCTTAAACCTTGCAGGCTCACTATGAGACAAACCTTCCTTTCTTTTGAAGATCCATTAGCAATGAACAATCTTCTTTTGTTTAGGCAAGCACACAACATCCCATGTGCCATTTTTCTCAAGTGATTGCATCTCTTCCTGCATAGCAGCAATCCACTTCTCGCGGTCACCGGAAACAACGGCTTCAGTATATGTGGATGGCTCATGGATGTTCTCAACCTGTTCTGCACAACTAAAAGCATAATGAACAATGTCACACTCCTCAATTAGGCGTTTAGGTTTGTTAATGACTCTGTTTGTCCTGCCATCTACAAGAGACTGAATTTGTGGCTGCAAAACAGGGGGTGAGCGTTGCACAATATCATCATCATGAATCTCTCTATCTGGAGCATCATCAACATTATCATGAACCTGTG
This sequence comes from Hordeum marinum, assembly GCA_022496015.1. Classification (NCBI taxonomy): domain Eukaryota; kingdom Viridiplantae; phylum Streptophyta; class Magnoliopsida; order Poales; family Poaceae; genus Hordeum; species Hordeum marinum. The sequence continues at coordinate 1,821,015 of CM039676.1, forward strand.
CATCTGGAGCAGTAACATTATTATCAACAATTTTTTTTTCCTCATCATCAAAATGCTCCACCTGCACAGTAACTCATTGTGGCTCCACATCAAAACTATCATTGGGCAGATAATCATGATACATAACAGATTCATTGAAAACAACACTTCTGCTCACAAGAACCTTATTAGTCTTGGGATTCAATAAGCGATATCCTTTTACTCCTGAACCATATCCAACAAACACACACTTAATAGCTCTAGGCTCAAGTTTTCCGTTATCAACATGTGCATATGCATTGCAACCAAAAACTTTCAACTGTGAATAATCAGCCGGCGTACCAGACCATACCTCAATGGGAGTTTTCTTATTTAGTGGAATGGATGGAGACCTATTGATGAGATAGCAGCCGAGGAGGCTGCTTCAGCCCAAAAACGTTTGCCGATGCGAGCATTGGACAACATGCAGCGAGCCCTGAAGATGATGGTTCTATTCATACGCTCAGCCACACCATTCTGTTGAGGAGTATATGGGATGGTGGTGCCTGACGATGCCCAAGTTTTTGCAGTACCTGATAAAAGCTTTTGAATAGAATTCCATACAATTGTCACTACGAAGTATTTTTATCTTTCTCTCAGTTTGCCTTTCTACCATAACTTTTCAATCCTTAAAGGTATCAAACACATCATATTAATTTTTCAGAAAATAAGGCCACACTTTTCTAGAGTAGTCATCAATAATTGTAAGCATATAACGAGCACCAGCAAGCGAGGGTTTATGGGAAGGTCCTCACAAATCAGCATGCACATAATCTAATGTACCTTCTGTAGTATGAACAGCAACATTGAACTTTACCATCTTGTGCTTACCAAATATGCAGTGCTCATAGAACTCCAAATCACTTACGTTGCAGCCATCCAAGAGTTCCCTCTTGGTCAATTCTGCCATGCCAAGTTTACTCATATGCCCAAGGCGCATATGCCAAATGTTAGTTTTACTGGATTTATCAGAAGTAACAGCAGTAGCAGCAGTCCAGTAATAGTGCTTCCTCTAAGAACATATAACTTTGCAAAATTCATTTCACCTATCATATGAATGAGGGAACCTTATGTTACCTTCAAAACTACACCTGAACCGGAGTGTTTGTACCCTTTGACATCAAGAGTACTCAGTGAGATGAGGTTTCTAGCCATGCCTTGTATATGCCTCACATCCGTCAACGTGCGTATCATGCCGTCATGTGTCCTGATCTGAACAGAACCAATGCCCACAATCTCACGTGGGTTGTCATCTCCCATATGCACAACATCTCCACTTTGCACAAATTTATAAGTACTGAACCAATCTCTGTTACAGCATATATGAAAAAAACATGCAGAATCAAATATCCATTCATCATGACATGAAACACAACCAGTAAAAACAACTCGAGCATCATCTGAATCGGATTTATTTCCAGATGTAACATTGACCTTACCATCCTTTCGGATTTGTTTTTTGGTTTCCACGTACCGTTCCTTTTCTCCTTATTTTCCAGCTTCCAACAATCATCAATCAGGTGACCCTGTTTCTTACAATACCTGCAGAACTTTTCTTTCCCAGATCCTCTGGACTTCGAACAACCTCTGCCGTTCTTACTTTTATCTCTATTGTTGGGGTTCTAAGTTTTTTGCTTAGACCTGCCTCATACCTGCAATGCTTCTCCTTTGCAGGACGATTCCTCAGATTGCAACATATCTTTCATCTTTTCCTTCCGTTGAAGGGCCTCATATACTTCCACAACAGTTAGTTCATCACGGCTATATAATAGCGTATCATGGAAATTTGAAAAGGAACTCGGCAGCGAGCATAAAAGTAGAAGACCTAAATCTTCATCATCATATTGTACCTCCATAGACTGTAAGTCAGAAACAATCTCCTTGAAGATCGATAAGTGGTTCAGCACTGAACCACCTTCTTGCAACTTGTGCGTGAAAGACTTCATCTTCATGTGCATCTTATTGGTCAGATCCTTGGACATGCAGATCGATTCCAGCTTTAGCCAGAGACCTGCTGCAGTTTTTTTTGCCAACACTTCTTGCACAATATCGTTAGATAGATGAAGCTGAATCAGAGCCATAGCCTTACAATCTTTACGCTTCTCATCAGCGGTCCAAGTCTTCTGTTCTTTACCGCTGAATCCATCGAGCGCCTCATCCAGATCAGGATGCGACAACACTGCCCGCATCTGCACTTGCCACAATGAAAATCTAGTGTCGTAGTCCAGCAACGGAATATCGTACTTCATCGATGCCATGCCGTTGGAGAAACCCTAAACAAAAACAAGGCTCTGATGCCACTGGTTAGAGATACGACATGCAATCGATATGATGAAGAATGGAATCAAGCAAAGGACACAAATTTTAATGTGGAAAACCCTCCAACACGAAGGAGAAAAAACCACGGGCGCCAGCCAGCCAAACTTCACTATGATCGGGAGAGGTTACAAACGCCGGGTATTTACAACTGATCGACTTATCCCGTGCGGCGGGTTACAAGAGGTATATATAACACAGGTGTCCTAGGTCAACCCTGATCCGTACAAGAAGAAGCCTACCGGTGACGGGCCTCGCTCCGCTCACTCGTCAGAAATTGGCCTTCCTCTTTATATTAGAATTTGGAGCATAACATAACAAACTCCACCTTGAGACAAATTCCATCTTGTAGCATGAATAAGAACCTTCTCCCTGAACAACAAACAAAACACTTTCGGCGCCAAACTTAGCAAGAGGAACTGGCTTTGTGAACATATCAGCAGGATTATCATGAGTACTAATCTTGCATACCTTCAGTTTATCTTGCTCAACAATGTCTCGAACACTTTGGCCCGAGCCTACCGGCGACAGGCCTCGCTCCGCTCACTCGTCAGAAGTTGGCTTCCTCTTTATATTAGAATTTGAAGCATAACATAACATTATATAGAGAAAAGCATTTCAATTTTGTACATGCAAATAATCATGCTATGAGAAACCATAGAACTCACCACTCATGTATCATGCAATGTATCCACGATAAAACTATGAGAAAAAATGTATTATGGCTACACCTTTAGTGAAAGAATTATTGTACTCCAATTGTGTTCCACACAAATTTTCACGTCCAAACAACCAGGTTCAGTTATGCTTTACCAGTCAATAGATACCAACTGCTAAGGACCACTAATACAATGATGGTAGTGTGTCTTAGTCGGTGTTAAAGAAAATATGCATCCGCTGCTCACACCGGTTTTAGCAAATGCATTTGAGGCACATGCTTTCGTTTTCTAGGCAATCAATCCTGCCCAAAGGGAATGCATTCTCTTGGTGTGGAATCATCCATTGTCGCTTCAGAACCATCCCTGCGAGGCCACCTGAAGAATCTTTTGTGCGCCACTATGAAATCGATAGACGTAGCCGAGCTACTAACTTCATGAAAAATATGTTTTCTGTGGACAATAGTTTCTGAAAACGAAACCTAGCTATCTGTTGGCCAAACAAGTTGACGAATGGATAGCTACATTTGTTAGTTACGACAGACAGTGTCACTATTAGAATGGCAACATACTATTATCGTTGGCTGTAGCACTTGAGCGTACTAATTATAGATGCTTGTAGCTCGTGCTAAAATGCTATCAAGCGTGCTTCCGTACAACCATCTGAAGATTCCTTCGTCATCAATATCAATCAAAAATATTAGTCTAATGGTTTATTGTGTAATCTATAGCCAAAGAATCTGTGCGTTGCAAGGTGAGGAAAAAGCTCGTAAACTTTAATGGCTATGATCACATTTTGCGACATCATCGAGATACACTATCACCCTCTTTTTCATTGCGTGTGCGGGCACAGGTGGGGGGGGGGGGGTCCCAAACGTATTCTTCTAGTCGCTACCGTTTTTGATTTATTAAACATTTTATTTCAAAATTCTTAAGTTTTTATTTTTGTACTTTTTTGAAGTCCCAATTTATTGAAAGTAGAAAAAAAACAAAAATAAAAAACGGAAAATCAAATTAAAAAATAGGCCACTCGCACATGGGCATATTGCATCTTCTACCAATACTGAGCGCCGTATAGGACGTCCCTACTGCGTGGGCCGACCCAGGTGGTGGGATTCCTCTGTGCGAAACGGTTTTTGTCACTTATAGGTTGCATCAATGGGTAATATTTTTATAATTTATGTCAAGTAATTTATGCCAATTTCTTGACGGACGGCCAGAAACACTAATCCATTTATTAGAAGGTATATATAGATTAGGGCGTGTGTCTTTTTTTAAAGAAAACTATTAGGGCGCACGTGTGCGAGAAGATTTGGCTCAAAGTCCATAACCCAGCCAGTCCTCTACTAGCTGCCTAGGTAGGCAGCCAAAAGCAACTCAAGCAGATGCGGTATTGATCTGCCCGGCAAAATTGTTTTAAAGTTTTCCCTTAAACAATTCTGCAGGCAGTTAAACCCCGGTGCAAAACAGAACTTGCAACACATACGTAAAATTTCACAACTTAAACATGTTTTTCCGGAATTTATGTGCATCGAAGTATTCGGCGACCACATGTTTTGCCTAATCATCGTTCATGTTGACCATGGCGACGTTGTTCTCTTTGCCTGCGATTCCAACAATGTTGATGGGTATACCATAAGTTTTGCTCGGTTGCTGTATTGGCTTTTCATGGGCATCCCTCTGTCTCGCATGGGAACCCTCACAGAAGGGTGGGCACAAGTTGGGCCAGCCCAGGTGCACGGGAACGACGACCTTGTTTTCTGCTTTGTTTTTTCTATCACTTTTCTTTTATTTATTTTGCTTTTATAATTTTTTATAGGTCCATACGTTCTAAATAAATATATTACAAAATTACTACACAACAATTCTTTTGAAAAGGTTGATCAAGCATTTGAAAAATGTTAAATATGTATAGACAAAATGTTTATCATGTATACGAAAAATATTTTATACAAAAAATAATTTTTTTATAAAAATGATTATCTATTTTAAAAATGTTAATCAAGCATTTTGAACAAATTTTGATTTTTTATGAAAAATGTTAATTAAGCATTTGGAAAGTGTTAAATGTGTATAGAAAATATGTTAAATGTGCATAGATAACTTTCATCATGTATTAAAAATATTGTTTTTGATCATGTGTATAAAAATGTAAATCAAGCATTTGAAAAAAATATCGAACAAATATTAGAATTTTTTTAATCTAGTCTTTGATTTTTTCTAAATGTGTATAGGATATTTTTTACCATGTATTATAAAATGATGGACAAATTTGATCATGTAAATAAAAATATTAATGAACCATTTAAAAAATGTTCAAAAATCATATGAAAAATGTTAAATGTTCTTAGAAACAATATTGACCATGTGTTAAAAAATTCTCAATATTAAAACAAAAATATATTAATCAAGCATTTGAAAAATGTTAAATGTGCATAGAAAAATGTTGACCATGTTTTTAAAAATGTTATTCTGTATTTGAAAAGTAATAATTAAGCATTTGGAGAAGTTTAAAAGTGTGTATAGGAAATATTTTAGACATGTATTAAAAGATATTAATATTGTATTTGAAAAATGTTAATCAAGAATTTGAAAAAAATACTGACCATGTATTAAAAATGTTAAATTTGTATTGGAAAATGTTAAATGTGTGTTAGAAAAATGTTGTTGACATATACCAAAAGTGTAGAAGGAAAACAGAAATAACAAAAAGAAAAAAGAAAACCAAAAAAGGAAAATAATAAATAATAAACACAAGAAAAAAGAAAATGTAAAATAAAACCTTCAACATGAGATGCCCTGCTGGCTGCTGTTGTGATGACTGTATTCACCTAATCTTCCGTGCACAGGTTGATGAGATCATTAAGTTGGGTGGCAATCTCAAAATTATCACAAACACCATCAAAATCATGGATAGTGTGTGACTCCAGAAGCCCAATATGGCTGAATTCGAGTAGGGATGTTGTACACAATGAGCACGTGAACTTGATTTCTTCTTCCTACTCTCAGATTTACAAGTAGCAGCATCAAGTACAACAATTTTTATCTCTTCTGAAACGAAAAGGTATGAGTTCCTAATCCACGTATCTGAATGTCTTTGTGATCTGCAGTTGGTTGCGCTGTCACATTGGCAATTTTTGAACAGTTTGCAGTAAATACAGAATAACTATGTTTTAATAAAATTTACCATTTATTAAATAGATGGTAAACAAGTTCTTAATACATAGTGAACATTTTATCAGTAGAAGGTGAATTTTTAATTAATAAATATTCTTTTTAATTGTATAAATCATTTTGGAGTACGCTATGAACACTTTTTAGTGCACAATAAACATTTGCTTACTTACAGTACGAACATTTTTTAATATATATGATGAACATCTTTCTGACACAAAATAAACTATTTTTTTTATTATGTGATAAATTTTTCTAATTTGCGATGAAGATTATGTTAATTTATGAACACTCTTTGTAATTAACTAAATATTTTTAACTCATAATAAAATTTAGATAACTTGAAAACTTTTTTAAGGTGCAAATGCAAATTTTCTAACACATTATCGACATTTTCTGATATTAATTAAAAATATGAATATTTTCCAAATATATAACTTCTAATTAGAACGTTTTCAATATATATTGAAAGTATGAAAAAAGAAATAAAAAATCCAGTGAAATCGTGCGTCTGGCATGACCCATGGCAATGAAAATTTCTGAATGTTTGCTTGCGTGTATATCTAAATGACCGACTAAGTGACTATCGTAATAACACGTGTGCAGGTTTTGTGGGTGCACGCACATGTTTGTGTGTGTGCGGGCGTTCATGCATGTGTTAAGGCATCTACCAATTCACCAACCTCATGTCCTTATCATCTTCCTTATTTACTGCGTGATAGCTATATATATATATATTGGTCTATGCCTCACTGACCCCAAACACTTTTCTCTAGAATTGTCAAGATATTACCATTTTCTTCAAATGCTTGATTACTTGTAGACATGGAAGACAATAGAAAGTTATCAACAACACCGGAGATAGGTACTTTGACTGGCCTTGTGAACTGACCTCATATTGCTTATGAAAAATCACAATTTATGGAATGATGGAGTCTTGATAAAGAAGCAAGACATTTTCCTGGCAACTTTTCGTTGCCAAATCTTCTTGCATGCATAGATTCCCCAATGTTGAACTCCTTAGCCAACTCTAAAATTTTACTCATCTAAGTTCTGAATCGCACTATCCGATAGTGTTGGTTTTTCTATATACTAGATCACTGATGTAGCATGTTGCCGCACCCGTCTATTTGAAATTCTGCATGATAGAGATTTACGAAAAAAGAAAAAAGAAATAGAAAGGAGTCACAAAAAAATGTGTTTGTCCGTGTGTGCACTCGTGTCCAGGAGAGTAAACGTGTTAATGTGTGTCACATGGTGAAGTAGAATACAATTTTTCGAGTGCTTGATGAAAGCCAGAGGGTATAAAGTTGCCGGCTAGAAGAAATATGCAAATACTAATATAAATTATAAAATGGAACCTAACTAAAGAAATAAAGTATAGCTGAGTTGAATCCAAAAAGATTAGATGGAGAAGGATACCAATAAAACCACATGATTACATTTATAGATGAAGCAAAGTAGTAACGAGTGAGGCGTTTTGGTGCCCAGGCTCATCTGCACCCGTTCAGTAAAAAACTCAAAACAAATACTAAAAAAATTCACAAAATTCCAAAAAAAATTGGGTGTAAGATAATTTCATGCGTGAGATTCGCTTCATTTTTTGTATCATTTGAACATCTGAGCAGCTATCAGGAAAAAAAACAAGTGTGAACAGTAACTTTTTTAGAGACCCCAAATTTGTCTTTTTTGTCGAGAGCTGCTCAGATGTTGAAATGATACAAAAATTGGAGCGAACCTCACGCATGAATTTATGTACCACCCAAACACAATTTGGAATTTTTGAATTTTTTTAGTATTTGTTTTGATTTGTTTACTCAACGGGGGTACAGATGAGCCCGGGCTCATAAATGGATTTGCGAGTAGTAACATACTATTCAGCTCATAGAAAGAGGCCACACATTAGTTTACCTCGTCATGCATTGTGCAAATGACAAAGTTTCCAATAAATTACACTACCTCTAAGATTTTTAATAACTTGACAATTTATCATGAATGATAAATATAAACACTATGCTAGCACATCGGTTTATAATTTATGATATGCTACTGAAGAATCACTTTAGTAGGTTCATTTTCATCGAGGCAATTATTAGTATGTGCTAGCTGGAGATCTTCACTCAGGTCAAAAATATCTGATCCACATAATGGGCAATGCACTTGATAAGTTGCCTTAGACCCCATAAAATCTATTTTATTCCTTTCGACGGGAGATGCCCTGCTGTTGTGATGACTGTATAGACCTGATCATGTTTGCATAGGTTAGGTCCCAATTTCAAAATTATTACAATCACCATGTTCAAAATGATGGATTGTGTGTGATTCCAGAAGCATCAATACGACTGGATTTGAGGAGTGATGCTCTACACAATCTGTAGTTGAACTTGATTTCTTCTTGCTACTCTCAGATTTAGATGTAGCAGCATCATGCATAAAAACTTTATTTTCTTCAGAAACGAAAAAAGGTACGAGTTCCTAATCCACACACCTTGAAGTCTTTGCGGTCTACAGCTGCTTGTGACATCACGTTGGCACTGGGAAAGCTGACATGCCACGGTGAGCACCCCCAATCAAGTTGAATATTAGAAGAGGGGTGTTGTTGCATAAGGTTGCCCGTGTGAGAGAGGTGCAAGGAAGGTGAGGGGAATTGCTACAAAAGGGTGCATATGGCTGTACCGATGGATGAGGGGCATGTTAAACAGAGAAGAGAGGTCGGGGAGGGGAGGATGCACCGTAAGAGAGGGGGATAGATCGCATTGACCACCTTTGGTTGACGAAATATATTTAGAGTTGGGCCATGGGAGATGCTACACCTACGTAAGGTTTGATTAACGTAGTATTTTAGCTGGCATTTTTTGCTTGGAAGAAATTAGGGGAGGAGGGCTCACCCAGTTGAATTCAGGGGGTGGTGGAGAGATTAGTTTGGAAGATTATGTAAAACTTCATAAGAGTTTCGTAGGTGCATAGGCCCAATCAACTGCCAAACACGGATTTTCCCACTAGAGTAGCACCCTTCTAGGATAGCCCGCCCACTCGATGAGAGATATAGCGCTAATGGAAATCAAACGGCTAGAAATGATAGATCACAAAAATGGATGGCCCCAAATGTGAAAGGCACGAGAGAGTTGGGTTTAGTCTCAATTTTACAGTCCTAAAATTAATACCTTCTCCAGGTGAACATTTGTCTTATAAGAGATTTCATATACACTCACTTTGCTTCTACTCAATTGCTCGTTTGCATGGAAGGCACCGGAAATCTTAGACTAACCTTGCAGACAAATGAAAACCCTTTTATGATGTGATATCTAGATGTGCCGATCTAACATTGTCTCGCACATGGGATCTGACATTTTAGTGCACATGGTGTGAGGGTGTGCCTAGAGGAGACAAATGATAATCTAAATTTTTTTTGCATATAAGATGTGACATTGTACCACAAGTGGTATGCCTAGAGGAGACAATGTGAAGAATTCATCGATCAAAGTTATTAGAAATATTCCGAAATACGCATCATCACCCAAACCACTCATTCCTAGCTAGGCCATAAAGGCATCAAACTGGAGAGCTATCAAACATGCCCTTATTTATGATAGCTGAGGATCTAGATAATTTCCCCATATATTTATATTTGCTCCTCTAGTATTGTTGGTCTATATTGTCAGCCTAAACATTTTGTTGTATATTTTCGCAAGCTTTGTAGTTGATTGATTACTTGTGGATATGGAATACATTGGGAAATCTACACATACATCTCTACTCAAGCAGCATTTAACTACAAGAGTCATTGTTTCCTTTCCATCTACATTTACTTATTGCCTCATGATACCCGGGGATCTAGATCATTTCCCAATACATACCAAGTTCCTCCTGTAGCATTGTTGGTCTATGTCGTCATCCCAAGCATATTGCCATTCACTTTGTTGTTGTTTGATTACTTGACATGGAAGACATTGTGAAGTTCACAACGACATCAAACCTAATCATGATGACCCAAGCATGTCTCACAAGAATCATTTCAGTACAAGAAACATTGTCTGGAGTCCCATAATGTAGGAAAACACACTCACTTGAGTACAACAAAAACAGGAGTTAACATTGTTCATCAAGTAGAAAAGGAGAAATTAAAAAATAAAATAACATAGTGCCAGAACATATCTATTGTCATGGAAATAAATTATTCTTGAGCGTGAAACATAAATCCAATCAGATAACAAGTTTTAGGTAAAACGGCTGGCACAACCACGATAACTTTTGAAAACGTACGTACGAAGGACTGTGTCACCATGGCACCGGATCTTCATTTATCATCTTCGCAGATGGCTGCAACATGAACAACAAAAATGTTCAAGAGACTTAGAACATAAAGAGAACAATATATTATACTAGATGGTATGCCACACTAGGCTGCGTCTATACATGCAACATGTGGGCTTGGTCATGTAGTGTTGGTCTCGACCAGACGTGTATCATTCTTTTAATCTTTCTTTCTGCTGGGAGATGGACCGTGCACCCTTGAAAATTACGCGAGATGTTTTTTTTTTTGCTAAAATTAAAAAAGACATTATACCAATGAGAATCAATCTTTGGTTGAATGGTCATGAGGGTGGTTGTATCCCCAGCTCATCAAGGATCAAACCCCATTTTTAACACCTGCGTGTCTCAAACGCGAAATATTCTTTCAATGCGAGGCGGATGTTGTGATCGATTGTGAGGCGCCTCTGACGACTACGTCATTCTCAGGACATGTGAGTTCAATCCCTGAATATGCTTATAGAGGTAACAATAGGGTGTGGATAAGTGTGTTCATATGGTGTGTATATATGTGGGTGTCTGCTTTTGTACCAGGTTTTCAATTTTTTTATAGCAATAACCATGGTGGAGAACCAACACACCACCTGCTGACCCAGCTATATCTATACCTAATATTAAAGGGACTATCCTTTCTCCACAATTTTTGGTTTAGCCTTGGTTTTGTACGTCGAGTCACAAATTCCGTACATTCCTGAGTTTTATTTATTTATTTTGGAAAGGCTAGCAAAAATTAAGGGCACCGGGAGGATCAAACACGGGATCTCACGATTCCGGGTGGGTCACGGTAGCCACTAGACAACTTGATGTTGGGTGACTAAAATTAGCGCTCGCTTGAAAATATAGACTGAACGGTCCTATTTAAAAGAAAAAAAGGAAAAATGTTTGTGCGCTAGGGAGGATCAAACATGGTTCGCCCCTATTTCAAATGAATGTAGTAGCGACCCAACTACATGGTTTTTTGTGACAACAAGCAGCGTGATGTCTAAATGTACACTGAACATTTATTTAGTTTACGGTGAATTTTTAATGTATTTTTTTAACGGGCAACAAAACATTTTTATAAAACTATGAAGATTTTTCAAAAAAGTGAGTTTAGAAATCCGCAATGAAGTTTTTTAGTACACGGTGAACATTTTTTAATATATGGTGATTTTTAGAAATGCGCACATAACAAATTCCTATACATGATGAACATTTTTAATATACAGCGAAGAATTTTCAAGTGTACGGTGATTCTTTTTTTGTGATTTCTTTTATAACTTGAACAAATTTGAAAACATGAAATAATTTTGGATTTTGATCTTTTTTTGAAAAGAAGCGAACATTTTCTAATAAATCAAAATTTTGAATTATGATCATTTTTGATGAATTCAAATTTATGAAAAACATAAAAAAATGAAAGGAAAAAATGAGAGAAAAAAGAAAAAGAAATGAAATGTCAGAAAAAGTTAGCCGTCTAAACGCCGCCTTCAACAAAGCCACGACGTTTTGACGTTCACTAGTGTCAAATATGATTGGCGACATTTCCTACGTCCAGTCACAACTTCTGTACGCCGTTCCTTCTACCAACAGGCCTTAGCGAACACTCTTTTCTCAAGGTGCTGGGCCTAATTGAATTTCTTTTTATTGCAAAATCAGCAAAAAAATATGTGTTTCCCTCACAAAAGATGCAAAAAATATGTACATTGGGGATTCAGACTGGCGAATTGAGGTATAAATCCCACTACACTAATCAATTATGACAATCGACTCTCTTAAAATAAAATGACCTACATCGTATTTATACACTACAGCAGACGCCATTCTTTTTGACCCAATCCCAATTGTTGGCACTTACACTTGTGCTAGGTTGCATTACTATAATTTTTGTTATTTTTTTACTATGGAATCTAACTATATAGCTTCACCAATCAACCATACTAATGGGATTCAAACAACAATGTGGCGCCACATATCCAAAGTAAGACAAGACCACACACACGCTGATAGTCTGCCAATTCATTTGTTGAATCTTGTACGGTCTAATTTCATATGTATTTTGGTGGCAAAGCAAGAATAGAGAATTAGGAAACTCTAGATTTGAGAAACCCAGTCAAGATGAGTAAGCGGGATTTCCACACAACTAGCAAATGGTAAAAAAATCGGTGACACTGGACGCATGTAGCGAAGCGACATATGTCATGGCAGCAGGCGCATCCCCTAGAATCATCAATTGATATTAGTCGCTTGGAGCTATAAGCGAGTTACCTTGGTAGCCACCGACTGTCATGTGACCGAGTTAGCGCTCAATGTGATAGCAGACAAGTGTCCAACGTTATCATTAGCCGCAGACTATCATGTCCAATGTTCTAAACTGACCTCCTAAAGAACCCTACCATGAAGCGACCAACCATTTTTGTCATTAGAGACATTTGTCTCGTAGCCCAGTTCCTCGATCCCGATAACTCTGCTACAGGGCCACATGTGTTTGCTCCGTAACGAAGTGTGATGGTTTCGTAGGAGGCATTGTATGGAGCATGTGCCCGAGGGACACAAATGGCAACCCTAACGCCCAACTCAAAAGATTAGTTTAAACATTCCCTTGCACTGGTGTAGTTCAATCCCTTGGGTTGTTGCGATTTAACAACCACGATGCAACGCATGGGCCATGTGATGGTCAAGCTTATCGCCATGGGATTGACCACATCCAGATGTGTTGTGATCAGGTAAACACCAGGGTCATCGTCAGTAAGGACGGAAAGGAGGATAAGTGGCGATAGATGGATGTCGTGATGAAATAGAGGACATAGCTTGCATGACGCGCGAGGTGGGAGTCTTTGAGTCATGCTTATTAGGCTAGATTTTTTCAAGACAATATTAGGCTAGATAAGTGTGATAATATTATTTTTCTTCCGTTGTAACGCATGGGCATGTGTCCTAGTATATACAAAGCAAATGAACATCTCAACTTCATCGAACAAACAACCACGATGTCCAGCCAACGACCCAACACCCAGGCCCAGCGGACAGAGGGAGTAGCCTAACCAACCAGACAGCACGCGAGTCCCTCGAGAACAAATTGAACCAAACTGAACGATAATTAAATTCGGTGCCTGGACTCATCTACACCCCGTGAACAACTAGTAAGAGAAATAGCAGAAAATCAAAAAAAAAGAAGATTTGTCTGTGGTGCTAGATGCTCAAACGCATGTTGTTAGTGTAAAAAATTGGGGTGTTTGAACATTCGAGGAGCTCGTGAAAAAAGACAAAATAAGGTGTGGCAGGGTTATTTTTAAAAGCTTCTCAAACACCCTAAACTTGTCGTTTTTACCACGTACTCTTCGTATATCCAAACTTCATCAAATTTCGCACGGGCATCACGCACGTGAGCATCCCGCATCACAAAAAACCTCAGACCTTTTTTCCTATTAAAAAATAATTTACTGTTCACACCCTGGCTCATTAAACCTATATATCCAACTGTTTTACTCGGTGTTCACAATGCAATCACGCGGCTGAATAGCTCCCTCTTCTTTACTACCTGCTCTGTATCATAAGCTTAAAAAAAGGCTCTGTATCATACAAATAGGGCATGACAAATCTTGCGTTTGCAGAACTATGGGTACTGATGCATTGACGCTGAAAACTACAGGTGCTAAATATTACCATAGCAGCCCTCTTTATTACACACTACTAAATCATCCACACTTAATTTGGAACGGAAGAAGTAGTAAATGCGGACATGTCTTTGCCTCGTTATGTTTTCTTAATCGTTAGCATGAGTATGTGGATACTCTTGTGCACACAGAAGACGTGCATGTGGTGCCACAGATTAACCTCATGATATTTTCCTTGCATCATGAGGAAAAAATCTATCACCAAAAGCTCCTAGAGATTAATCATTTTTTATGCATTCACAAAGATTAATCAATAACCATGACTGCCCATAGAAGTTCATGCGGGATTTGAACAGTTAATCTTCAACTACAGCACCGATATTTTCTCCTGGTTATAATGGAACAGATAATTTATTTTTATCTGGTAGAGTTAATATGCATATATAAAACAGAGACGATAAGCACCATCATTTTCATCCAATCCGGCGTATATGCAAGGATGATGTTCAGGGTAGCATCATCATTAATAATTTATTACCTCACGCCATCATGGTTATTCATCTCTATTTCCCAGCAGAGAAGTAATACTGAATTAGAACTAAAACTGAAAAACATAATGTTATGATTCTAGCACCTCCAGCCTTTAGGATGATTTAAAATTTCCAATACGTACAGTTGATACCATACTCCTTAGCACATGGCACAATAATCTTGTATATTACAAGAGTGGAAAGAGGGCAATGATTAACGAACAACGCTGTGGCTCACTATTTGTCTTGTACACTGCAGAAGCCTAAGAAGAACGCACATAGTCATATACTTACTGATCAAGAGCATTTTATCGGGTAGCGACGTACTCAACTAATAAATCGTCGAAACATCCTTTTGGGTAGGTTTGTTTTTATTTTATTTTTATCTTCACAACATATTTCTGAACAAAAAGAAAAATAGATGTGAACAAAAATAAAAACAAAAACAAAAAATCAAGCTAGTTTTCGTCTATCGTGATTGCCCCCACCACTCCATCAATTACGTGACGAGAAGATCAACCTAGACCAATGCAAGATCCACATCAAAAAACACCAATTCGAATGCACGAACCATAGGACCAGCTATTCCGTAAGTTACGAGGAGGTAAATAAAATCGGCGATGAGGTGAGAGACCGGGTAATAACGAAGTACTCCTATTTTCCATACATATCAAAATCTTAAAATGTAGTTCCAAATTAAATCATCAAAACATCCTTTTGAGTAGGTCAGTTTTCTTCTTCTTCTCCGGAACACATTTCTACGAAGAAAAACAAAAACCGATGCACACTAGCTAACTAGATTTTTGCCATCGTCGTCAATTACCGACATCCAAAAGCAACAAGCCGAAAGCACGAGCCCTAGGATCGTCTATCCCGTACGTAACCACAAGGAAAATAAAGTCGGATCAAGGATGAGGCTAGAGATATATGGGGGCGAGGAAGGAGCTTACTGGGCTTTTGCTGCTTTCCGTCGGCAAACTTGGTGCGGGAGTAGTGGACCTTCTCCAGTTCGGCGGCCTCGGACTTGTAGGGCTCCTTGAGGCAGTTCCGCACCATGCCCGCGCACATCTTGGAGTAGCCGATGTAGGTCATCCCCGCCGCTCGCCAGAAGGGCACCGCCGCCGTCGTCGCCGACATCTTCGCCGCCGCCTTTCCTCTGCTCGACCGACCCGCCGCCGCCGATCAATTAGACGAGAAAGGAGAATGGGCAGATCGATCAGTGAACACGTAGGTACTCATCAGTGATCACGGGTTATATATAGACAAATGCAGGCCGATCGATCAGTGATTCCGGTGAGAGGGCTGCATGCGCATGCATGGATCGCATTACATGTGATTGGTGTACCTACGGCCGGGCCTGTAGTTACGGATCGGATCGGATTAATTCCACCTCCTTTTTTGGGAGAGGAATGCGTTCACCAGAAGGAACTTGGATCGACGACCGTGTCTTGCGCTCGGCCAGAACACTGTTAAACGCTGCTAACGAACGAACGTCTACTTCGGATCCAACTAACTAACGCATTCCTTTTGCATTTCGTTTCAGAAGAAAAAAAGGAAAAGCCAACGAACGAATTTGCTGGCACGCCATGCATCGTTGACTCGCACTAAAATCCTGGAAATCTTAAGAACAATGCAAAACAAATAATAAGAAGCGATGCAAAAATGTACTCATCGGCGGTAGGGCTGTAAATGAGTCGAGTTCAAACGAGTTGCACTAGACTCACCGCAACTTATATAAAAATTCGAGGAAGATCAAACTGAGTGAAGCTCAATGTGGAGTTGTAGAAAGTGGGTCATGCTTAGCTTGTATCGATCTCGAGTTAATCATGAGCTAGTTTTGATCTTAATAATCTAAAGCCATTTTTCAAAGAAGATAGGCCACTACACAACATAAAAAAGTCAATATAAAAATCAACTAATTCTTTTTCAGTTGAGAATAATACACAATAGCAAGAGATTCTGGATGAACAAGACAAAAAGAAGAAAATTAAGGTGCATCTGCTGTCAAAATTTGGCCAACAATAATAGAATCTTTGACACAAGGTTCACCGCATATAGGGATGAAAATGGAGTGAAAACTTTCTGCTTTTCCGGAGGAAAAATTGAAACAGAGAGGAAATATGAAAATGGAAGCAGAATTTTGCAAAACGGAAGTGGAAATGGAATTTTTTATGCGGAAACGAAAACAAAAATGGAACTGTGTTTTGCGGTGGAATAGACATAGAAATGGAACTTTCCATTTCCGCGAATATGGAATTTCCGTTTTTTACTATATGCCTATGGCTACTTTTTAGCCCAACCACAAAACGACATGTGGTGAGAAAAATGAGCAGAATGGATCTCTTCTACTACCACAGATGTACTAAACAAGATCCTATACGCAATTGTATAGTAGTACCGCAATACTACGATAAGTTGAAGCATAATCATATTATTTTGTAGCCATGTTAACAATTTATGAAATTTATTTGTTTTGCGTGTATTTCTCTATGATTCAAGCGGTTTAAAGTTCCGGTCAATGACTACTTAGGTTTTTGTTTCTGCTTTGTATTCGCTCCATGTTCTTTTCCGATAGTATCTGTTTTTGTATTCATTTCCAGGGTTTCCGTATCCATTTCCGCTTATGCAAGAATATATGAAAACAAATATGGTAGCACTAAGTTCCGACCGTTTCCGCTGCATTTTCATCCCTAACCACGTATAATATTGTGGCTTAATTATCTCTCTCTTAATTAAGCTTATATATTAGCTTGTAGGTAAAATGGAGAAAACTTGTGCACGAATAAATGGTAATAAAATATCGTATCTTCTATTAATATATGTCAAGATTATTTAATATAACTAAATGATATTTGACCTATTGAACTAAAATGGAGCGCGCTAATGTTGGCTCAAGATCAACTCGTTTCTCCATCAAGATAAAGAGTGCTCATATTCAAATCGTTTCTTTTCTAGTCGATCTTTAGTCAATCGATTGTATGAGTCGATCTTGAGTGGCTCACGAGTCTCGGGCCTTTCTTGCAGCTCTAATCAGCGGTGCTTTCCACATGTGCGAGGACTAAGCTAGGTTGGGAAATCGACAAAGATTTCCGTAAGCCAACCTACAAGACAAAACCCCGAGAGGCCTAGTTGCCACAAAACCAAATCCAGAGCACACGAGATCACAGGCAGGAGAACTTGTGTGGCTCGGCCCAAGCAAAAGATGCTCGAATCCAGATGTTCCTCGAACAAGGTGTTCCAACTACCATCGCGGAGAACCGAGGGTACTAAGAGCATTGATCGGAACAAATTGCAAAGAGCGACGGAAGATGGTGCTAAGAGAACCCCTTCCAAGCCACATGTCTAGCCAAAAGTGGGTACCCTCTCCATCACCTATGGAGACGCTGGTGCCCAGGAGGATCTCATTCTTAATCATGTAAGGCATTCATGTCCTCGACACATCAGACTTCCTCCCATACACGTTTTCGAAGGAGAAAGACACCAAACCTGCTTTAAAAAAAAATCCACATGTATACCACACGATACATGTTCCCATGTACAACAACGTGTCTCATCCTCTAGTCGTGGGCATGGGAGGTATCATGAAACTGGAAGCAGCACAGTACGTAAATGGCCATATATACGTGGTTGAAATGATATGGGCACGTCGCCCTCAACAATTGATACTTGTCAGGCCGAGCCGGCTAGGTGTTAAGCCATGAAGAAATTGTAGAAAATAATCTTGTGCATGCTGCCAGGTTTGAACTACCAAAGACCATGTGGCATAACACTCGGTTGTGAAGGTTTAAAGCAAACGGGTAGTAGATGCCACTCAATCTCTCATGGTCCTTGGATGACTGGAGGGTACTAGTGATAACTGAACTTCTGTCACATGGACGCAACAAAGATATCGTGACATCTCTTGCCAGTGTATATATACTTCTCAAGATCAGTTCATCTTCTCACATTGTGCAAGAAGTTCCTGTTATGTGTGCATCGATCTCTCCTTGTCTCACCTAAACATTTTCTCATACATCAACTTCACCAGTGGTTAAGGCAGGAATTTTTTTTAGGTGTGGCGGAGCATACAAAAGAAAAAGCTAAGTATAATAGAAAAACACACTAGATACTATATAGTGACATGTTACTTTATGTTAGCATTTGCACGTGGATGAGGAACACCGGTCATCAATTTATCATCTATATTAACCAGAAAAGGAGGTCCCGACACACAAGCTGATATCCATCGATCTACAATAATGTGTTGGCTCGAATCATCAAAGAAGTATGGCGGACGCCAAAGCTAGCCAGATAGTTGGCTCCGCCAGTATTTCACATCGTCATTGTCTGATTATACTTACATAAGTATGGAAGGCATTGGGAAGTTCAGCGGACAGCACACGATCCACAAGAAACACAAGCTACTAATCAGTAGCAAACAAGCAGTTGTACTAGAGCTTAGGTACTTGCATGTTGCATGGTGAAAAGACCAACCAAGGACAGTAAAACCCAACCTAAAGCAAGCTTTCTCGGCGATTCACGTTTTCAGCTGTCCATTTTCATGATCTGAATGTTTTGATCATTGTATCTACGTGTAAAGGGATTTGTCCTTAGAGGTTAGGTACTTGCATGTTTCATGTTGTGAAATACCAAGATAGGACAGTAAAATTGAGCCTAAACCAAGATCTCCCAGCGATTTGCATTTTTGCCTGTCCATTTTCAGGATTGAAACGTTTCTGCATGTCGAATAACGCACTGTATGAAATCTGTCCCAACTGTCCTATGGCCTGCTGCCCAGGAGGCTGAAACGTGCACTGTGTTTTTTCCACCACCGACATTAATCAGGCGGCGATGAGCAGCCTATGCCAGCACCTCACACACGGCCTGGCCAGAAAGAGGAGGACGACTGGACGGGTAGGAGACGTCAGCCACCGAGCGTCTAGTCCACGAGACCAGCACGGGCTGATCGACGAAGGGACAGGAGATGGGCTCGCGGAGATGCATGCACGCGACGGCGGAACATAATGAGAGGGAGAACGGGTGGGTCACATCAATCCATCTCACGAGTTGAAAATATCTTCCCAAATTGCCCCTAATCTCGTATACTGCTAGTGTTTAATGAGCAGCGCATGATGTACTGCTAACCCAATTCAAACAGTATACATCTCTTTGAGACGTTAGATATTCAAGAATGAACGGACAGTATTCATTTCAGGTTTTTTTAGAAAAGGAAGATTATCTTCGGCCTCTACATTAGCATGATGCATACGATCACTTTATTAAACGTGCGAAAACAAATAGTCTGTGAGTCCAAGTACATTCGAAGCGAGGTTACAAAAACTGAATAACGAGATAAGCCACAACCGGCAAAAATAGACCTAAATGCCTAACCATCTATTCTATTAGTGGACCGACATTCAAACCGGTTGAATATATCCCGCGCTGCCATCTCCCATCGGACACACCCAGTAACCAAAGACTCACTGGTCTTCGCAGGAGTGAGTAACGACCACGTACGGATCAACACCGACGTCCTGTGTGGTACCTGCAAGAAATATACATGTGTTGCCCTGTTAAAAACCAAATCATTCCTGCAGTTTCATATAGCCCATAGTAGTGCACAAACACCTATGCCTATATGTGCAGCAATATTAGAGTCAACTCCATTAAGCCATGTGCCAAATAATGTGTCAATGCTATTCGGAGGGGCAATATTAAAGGTTACTCACACCGTTTGTCATAATAGTTTTGCTAGTGGGCAGTGGAGAAAAAATGTTTGATTGTTTCCTGCTGGTGACAGAAGCAACATCTTGTATTTCCTGGCCAATTGCGCTTAGCCAAATTGTCCTTAGTGAGAATCACCTTCTTGTGAAGAAACCACATGAAAACTTTGATTCTCAACGGAACATTGACCTTCCAAACATGTTTTGACTTAGATCTCCGTTGTATCAATAAGGTCGAGGTACATGGATTTGACTGTGAATAAACCTGAAGCTGTGAGCTTCCAAGAAATTCTATCGGGCTCATCCGATAATTGTACCTCCATAAGGCGTGTAACTAAGTGCAGCCACTCTGTCCACCTATGACCTATCAGTGTTCGCCGAAACTAGATATTAAGTGGAATGGATTGTAATATTGTGGCAACATATGCATCTTTACGTTGCACAATATTGTATAGGGCTAGATATTGTAAAGCCAAGGGCGTCTCCCCCAGCCACGTATCCTCCCAAAACCTTGTAGCACCTCCATTCCCAACGATGAACCGAGTTCTATGGAAGAATTGAGACTTGACCTTCATCAAGCCCTTCTAGAATGGAGAGTCAGTCGGACGAACTATAACTTGGGCTAATGTTTTAGAGTGTAGATACTTATTTCGTAGTATCTGTGCCCACATTCCTTCAGTCTCCAGTGATAACCTATATAACCACTTACTAAGTAGACATCTATTCTTAACCTCTAATTTTTCGATCCCCAAACCTCCCTAGTCTCTGGGTCTGCAAATAATATCCCACTTAGTAAGTCTATATTTTTTGTTTACCTCATCACTCTGCCAGAAGAACCTGGATCGATAAAAGTCCAGTCTTTAACGTACCCCTACTGGTACCTCAAAGAAAGAAAGAAGAAACATGGGCATACTTGTCAGCACCGAGTTGATCAATATAAGCCTTCCTCCATAGGACAAAAGCTTCCCTTTCCAACAGCTTAGCTTCTTTTCAAAACGATCCTCAACACACTTCCATTCTTGGTTCGATAACTTTCGGTGGTGAATTGGTATTCCCAAATAACTAAAAGGCAAACTACCCAGCTTGCAACCGAATAACTATTTATAATCCTCCCGTGCTTCTTTGGCTCTTCCAAAGCAAAACAGTTCACTCTTATGAAAGTTCATTTTTAACCTTGATAATTGTTCAAACAGGCAGAGTATAAGCTTCATGTTTCTTGCCTTCGATATGTCGTGCTTCATAAAAAGGATAGTGTCATCAGCATATTGTCGAATGGACACCCCATCATTCACTAGATGGGACACCAACCCCCCTACGAGGGTACCATGAGTCTTGAACCTAATGTCGTTCCGCAGTCTTTCCCTGAAGTTGCAGCTGGGGCGGGCTCGGCCTTGTGGCGGCAAGGAGCTCCACTAGCAGAGCGGCACAGCAGGGACGAACTTCGATGCAACATGGATGGTGTCCACTTCGTGCCAACGAGGGGTTCCAGCCTGATCAGTGGCGGCGATCTTGGTCAGCCCATACGAGAACAACTCGACAAGGGCAAAGTGTCCAGGCTTACATCTCCAAGGCTTCCGCTGGTACAGATGACGTCCTTCCTGTATCTCGGATGCTTTGATCTTCACCATTCTCTGCTGGTTTTGATTTGCATTTTCCACAGGCGTATGATTAGTATACCAGTACAGTTAGGAACTTGTGCTCAAAATTCTTACCCATGTTTATCCACCTTCGGCTGTAATTCATGTGTCTCTTTATTTCAGATAGTTTGATTTAATTGGTTAAAGATCTTCTGATGTTGTGTATTAGGGATGGCAATTTTATCCATGGATCTGGATACCCGCAGATACCCGACCCGGTTGGGCAAGGATATGGAGCGTGTTTCTGCCCATGGATCCGTGGATTTGGATACCCACGAACAGCTGGGTTGGACACAGTTGTAGTTTTTGCTCCATGGATATTCAATGGATACCCATATGACACATGGCCCCCAATGGTAGTGACACTAAACTAAGCAAATGCCCAACCCAAGTCACTCGCAGTCACAAAAGGTCAAATTTTGACCCATGTTACCTAATCCCCCACAACTCCACTAACATAATTATTAAACCTAATCTTAGTTAATGAACGATGATGAGTTAATTTGATCTTTGGGAAGGATTCATGCTGATTTTTCTATGCCCATGGAGTTGTATGGATATTTGGATATCCAATGGGTTTGGGCATGGACACAGTGTTTGGTGGATGGGCATAGGATAGTAAGATGGGTCGTGGGTTGGATTTGGACTAGCTCCACCCGCTCCAAACCCGACCCATCGCCATCCTTACTGTGTATTGATCTCTCATATCCATCTTAGTGGTAGAGGTTCATGAAATCTGTAGTGCTTATGCTTCCAATGTTGAAACGTTAGAACAAGATTGATTTCCTGCATGTTACATTTTGATGTATTTGGGGGAGAAAATTCTCGTACTTTTTCAAAAAGGAGTAATACTCATCTCACTCCAGGGATAGCAGTAAGAACGATTTTTGTCCCAAGATAGAAGAATACTAATGAAGGAGTACGATCAATTACATCCATGTCCACAGTTACATGTTCACAGATAACCGAACCAATGTCCGAAGAGTACACGCTAGTAGTACTAGCTGGTAGTAGTTGGTGTACTTTAAGACTCTGAAGGTTTAACTACGTGTACTGCTAGGAGTACTAGCCCGAATATGAGTTTATGTTAGGAGGTGTTTGGTTCGTGTTTTTTATCCTGTTATCCGATTATACGGCGCCACCTAAAACCACTAGACATGCTTGGTAGCAATGTGGGGTCATCAGATACCCTGGCAACAAATCTCGCTTGTGTTGACCGCTGATTACAGCATCCCCCGACCGCAATCAATTACGTTACCAATCCATCATGCCGCCCACTGAACCAGTCCTCCATGTCCCCCTCGACTCCGGTTTCCTCCACCACCGGAGTGGACCACGCCCTCTGCGCTCTCGTTGCCGCCAGCCTCTGTATCCGCCAGAAGCAAGTGGCCACCAGCACGGGGATGGGTGGAGCTAGCAACCTGGGGTTCCTGTTTCTTGCTTCATGCCGGTATTTGTTAACATTACATCAGTTAGAGCATCTCCAGCCGCATCCCTAACAGGCCTTCGAGGTGTTTTTTCCGCGTCAGCGCTCAAAAATCGGCCCAGCCGCGTCCCCAGAAGACCGTTTTTCGTCGGTTTGGCCCGAAACTGGCGCGGGCGGACCCAGACAGAACCTGGTGAGCTGGGGGGCGCCCAGGGCGTCGAGGCAAGCGATTTTGACGCGAAAGAGGATGGGCCCGCCGAGTCAACGAGACGCCGCTTCGTCGCCCTCATCGCCTCGGTTCCCGCAGGAATTAATGCGAAGGCTGCCGCACTGCCGCGCCGGTCACCTCATTGATGCCTCACGGGTAGTGTAGTGAAGGCGCCGCGCCGTGCGCCCCGCCCTCACCCGCCACGCATCGCCCGGCATGCAGCCTCTCCCCGCTTCCCACTGCGGCTATAAAAGGCGACGTCCCCGCCGGTGGACGGCACAGTCCTCATCCCCCCCCCCCACTCCGGCGCACAACCCTGCGCTCTCCCCCGCCTTCCTGCCGACGAACAGATGGCGGAGAGGTCTCCAGGCGACGGCACGGCGGCGAACGGCTTTGGCCGCCGCCATCTCCAAGAGCCGGAGGCGCGCCTCCTCTACGAGGCCGAGTACCCGGCGCCTCCGAAGGCGTGAAGGCTGAGCGCCGGCGGCGTCCCGGTGCCGCCTGTGCCCGAAGGGGCGGCGCGGTGTGCCGAGATCGCCCGCATCCGCTCGTCCATGACGGAGGAGCAGCGGAACGAGCAGCGGCACAGCGCGGCGTCATCGTCCTCGACATCGACGAGAAGGACGAGGCCCGGCCGTCCAGCGCCCCATCGCGTGTCGGTGACCTCGGCCAGGGCTGCTGTAGGGACGGCGGCGCAGGCGAGACGCGCGACGACGACAACGACGATGACGATGGGCCACAGCAGGCCACGAGCCGGGCCGAAAGCCTGCTTGCCTCGTCCAGGCTAAATTCCCATACAGACTGTGGGTTGATTCTATAAAAAAGCGATGACTTCTTAACAAAAACGTCGCGACGGTGAACCCGACGAAGGCAATAGTCACTTTATTATTATTAGGAAAGATTATTATTATATTATATTATATTATATTATATATTAATAATAATAATAATAATAATAATAATTATATTATATATATTGTTGTTGTTGTTGTTATTGTTGTTATTGTATTATATTATATATTATTATTATTATTATTATTATATTATTATTAGGTATTAGGTAAAGAAGGTAAAGATAAAGATAAAAATAAAGAGTAAAGATAAAGATAAAGATAAAGATAAATGTCGCTTCCGTTCAATCTCTCAGAAACCACTTTCATCTCTCCCGTATCTTTCTCTTGGCCAATAGCAGCGACGGCGATAGGGCAGGCGCAACGACGGCGGCGACGGCCAGCGGTGCAGCACCACGGCGCCCTTTCCTCCCACCTCTACCTCGGGGGGATACACAGAGCAGCGACGGTGGCGGCGGCGCGGCGACAACAACGGCCAACGCTTTCTTCCCCAACCTCTCTCGGTAGGACATGCTCCTTCCTCCTCGCCACCCCTTTTCCTTGCCGGCCATGGGAACCAGCAGCCCGACCTCAGGAGGTTTCCCAGCAGCATTGAGCCTTCTGCACCAGCGCATTTTTTGAGCAACCCGCTGCACGTCACCTCCTCTCACGGTCTCCCTGAGCCGGCAGCTCCCCGCGTCCGGCATCACCTTGCCGACGATTGCTCCCAGTTCTCAACTTTGGTAGCCTTTTTCTCATGTGTGACTCCACGCAATTTTTTCTGCTTTCTACGACTGACATGATGATGCAATACTAATTTGACACACCTACTTCACCCATAATTTATTTTTAGAAGTGTGTTTATATGGAAACAAGTGTATTTAATATATGCAAATTAACTTGAAAAGGTTAAGACTTCTGATGTTTATATCTTCCTGAACAGATATGTCAAACGCAGGGTCCAGCTGATGTTCTGCTACATTAAGCATTCGTTTTCTGAACAAACTTTGAGTTTGGAGGACATGTCTTTTATGTATATTACAAGGTTCAGAAGATGTTTTTTTGTTCAGTCTGTCCTGAAGACATTTTTGCAGATTTTGCATTTTGTTTTAATTGGTAAAGAATTGTTGAGTTTCAACTGTTCCTGGCGTCAGCTCTTTCAGAGAAAATAAAGCATCCATCTACTTTTTGTGCCACACTCTACTCATTAAACATACCACTTCTGTTGGCACCACACTTATTTTTCTCTTTCAATTGGCACCTCTTTTTCAGATTCTTTCATTCAGACCATAAATGTTGAAAGAGAGCAAGACTATTCAGCAGGTATAGCAGAGCATAACAGAGGGATAGATGTCATGGATTATTGGTTGGATAATGTGAAATTGACCCCACGTTTCATGACTTGCCTCTTCATATTTTTAAGGTATCTCTTAAATCTTCTTCCCCATCGACCTTTGCTACAAATAGTTGCTTAATTGCACTTCTTGACAATATTCCTCTAGCAAAGTGTTGCAAATACATGCATTATTATTTGCGCCTTGGTATTCTCGTGTTCAGTGATGCGATTTTATGGAAGGTTTTATGTATGCTGCTAGAGTGGCATGGAATTAATTAAACATACATGTTTCTGGAATTGCTTAGTCGATATATCATGTTTCACAATAGAATATGTAGAAATTTCAGCATGTAATCAATTTTCAAAGATTCAGTGTAATTTTACGGTGGAAAAGAGAAACTCATTATCTTTAAGTGCATATCAAACTTATCACCGGTCTTTTATTAGAAGCAATGTGAGAAAAAAATAAGGCAGAAAAAATACTTATGATCCTCTTAGTACTGCTAACGAGCATCATGCTTTGGCTGCTCCAACTTTATGCTTGAATTAGGGACTGCTATCATAGCTTGCTGAGTAGAATCAGAACCGATAACCAAGATTAGAACTGCTTTCGGTTTGCTCTTTTTGAAGGAATGTATAACTAACAATTTGATCGGATCATAGCGTACGCATTTGTACCCACCTCCCAAGATCAAGGAGATGACATTGCTGACCCGCTCGAATCTGGTGAGAAAGCTCCTCCACGGTGAACATTGCCAACAAATGAATTAGCTGGACATTATTGTCGCTACCAGGTGTTGCCCTGGGACATCCACGGACATGTGGTCTGGCCGTTGAGGAGGGTGACCATCGGGACTTTTGGTTATGGCAGGAGGCAGATTTGTGGTGTGTAAAGTTTCTCTATAACTGCATTTATATCCGTCTCTATCATTTCTGTTCAACCATGTAAAGCTCTAAAATCTTAATTATTCTAGCCACATATAATGCGATCTTCCAAAAATTCTCTTTTTGTAGCGAATAGATATCTCTGTTAATGAGACTTCCCAACATATGTACAAAGCATATGCTCATTAATTTGTCCATACATAACAAAGCGGCTCGGATCATGGGGGTGTGGTGTGGGAAATTAATTTAGCTGAAAATTAACTTCACTCCAATTAGTATCCTGTTTTTGGGACAAGGATTGTCAATTCATATCTATTTTCAATTTAGAGGAAAAATCATTTTGAAATGTGATCCACATATATTTGAGTGCAAAGCATAATCAGCAACATATAAGATATTGATTTATGCCCTGACCACTAATTAAGAACTACTAGAAATTGATATAATGATATAGCATAGCGTTATTTCTGCACAAGGAAAGTATTTTACGCATCATATTATACAAGGCATGTCCTTTGCATAATCGTATGATTTTGGTACAATGTGTCTGCTTTGGCTGGGAACTGTTCCACATAATCATAACATAATCACCTGTATCTTTTTATTTTAGAGAAAATATGCCCTCAATTCATAGCCTATCAAATGGTCTGGTTGTAGAAGAGTATTGATGGGGATAGAAGGCATAGAACCAACACTTCATGTTATTGTTCTTTGGATCTGTATTATATGTTTACTTTTCATCAAAGTACCTTCCTTTATTGTGCCTTTTTGCAGCCAGTTCCTGTTTGTTTTTGGTGTAAAACTACAAAACGGAAATATGTTAATTTTATTAGAGGCTAAAACTCATTGCAATGTACTTAATTTGTGGCAGGAGCATAAAAGAGAGATAAGATCCACCCATCATGCCCAAGAAAAGGAATCATCACTTGCGCTGAAGAAGCTGCTAGGACACTTGGATTTGACCTTCAAAAGGAAACTGCAAGGTATTAGCATCTCTGGATGCCGAGATGCTTACTGTCTACATGTGCATACTACTACAGTCAAATGTATGTGTAAATCTTGCCATGTGCATCGACTCTGTCAGGAAAGGAAGCGATAACTTGCAGGTCTTCTTCCAAATTCATTAATATTTTTTTCTTGCAGGTTTATTTAAAACAATTTTCGTGCACATTGAACGGATGTCTGCTTTGCGCCTAAGATCTAATGCTTCTAGGTATGGCTTCTGTAAGTATTTATTATTATGATTTTGCCAGAGCCTCCTTTATAGGCTCTCTTTTGCTAGAAATGGCATCAAGAGAGATATCCGTATATATTATCTTCAATTCGAAGTGGTTCATTTCAAAATGCTTACCTACTGAAAACTTTCTGATCCTATCCTGATAGTGTAGTATTTGCCACCGGCTTAAGGATGAGTAGTATTTAGTTTTCTTCTGTAAAATTTTAGGCTTCACAAACTTAAGGATCAAATTGTAGGCAACAAACTCAAGGAAGTTTACGAGTTCAATCTTCCACATCCCGAGCTGAAAAAGACAATTTTAGTTACAATTCCATGTGCACGTACAGAAAGACATGCATATTAGTATATTACCACACTAGGAGGTACTAGTTTCTATTTGTCTCTTACATGTGATATTTTGTTCAGTATTGGTTTTAACCAAGTACAAAATAAATGCGAGTGACATAAATGTAGATGCTGATTCAAAATCAAATTTGTAGATCCAGAATTCACGCTCTTCAAACTTTGAGGTCAAACTGTTACAAGAACGGTCAAGGTGCTTCTTGCGGCTAGAGAGAGGTTCCAATATAATTATATCCTATATGAGATATCCAAGTGTGTGCTAGATAATTTCTTATATTGTTTGTTTTACTACGTAAAGCTGGATTGCACATCTTAGTTCCCTTATGTGAGGAATCCTGTAGCTGACTGATGTACAAATATAAGCAGATATATTTTTCTCATTTTCCACAGTGAAAGCTTCAATCCATAGTCTTTTGGATGTTTACAATTCGATGTGTGGATACATGTGAACTCACATTCTACTATAAGTAAATTAAAATTGTTTTCAATTTGTAGGCCGGAATGATGAAGTGATTGTTACCAGCTGCTCGGTTCATCTGTTTTGGGAGAGAACCTATAAGAGAGGCTCTATTTATACAATTGAGCGTTTAAATCATTATGACGCTAAGAAGATAGATATCGGCGTATCACACCCTCAGCATTGGCTTCATTCCTTTCAGGTCACACAAATCATGATGCCATATTATTATGTAAGAATGTATCTTGCGTGGTCCTATGTACTTTATTGCCTGCAAGAAAATCAAAGATTGAGTATTTAAAATGAAACCGGTCGTTGCCATGAAACTTTTTTGTACCTTTTGTCAACTGTTTGGGCTTTGTGATTACACAACACATGCACTTCACACAGGCAATCTCGTGGGCGAGGTGTCCCTCCGCGCCTCCGCCTGCTAGTTCAAATCAATAATTGTAAACTTCGTAATGGAGATTGGAAGGAAGTGAAAGAAAGAACAAAAAATAGCTAAGCAGTTGCCAAGGAAAACACCCCCTATGGGGGACGACTTGTCCTTGACAACTCTATGACGATGTATCCGGCAAATATTACTCATAGTGGTGAAGTATCGTGGATGCATGATGCATTCAGGATACCATGTTGACAAAAAAATGTAAAGAACGAAATATATTACAAATTTACAATCCTTGATTATGAATCCGTTTTGAATTGCCTCTGTGCATCGGCGGAGCTACATGCAAACCTGAGGGGGGCACTGCTGACATTGACAAATAATGGAATGAAAGGGATATTGTCGGTGTCCCACCTAAGACTGTGGCAAGATTCACTTCGACTTGCCAACTTGTGGCTCTCATTTTGTTGACCTAATCTTAAGCAAGTTTGGCTAGAAATGTGTGGCAAAATGTGCATTGTCTGGCCTAGAACCAAACATGGTATGATCCTAGCCCTCTCTAGGGAAAGTAAGAATCACAATTGACCGGTTAATGCCACACAACATACATCACACATAGTTCCTTAACCAGATGAGCAACGAGTGGAAAGCTGCAACCCCATACCCACCACCAGGGTGGCAAAGATAAGACCACAAGGAGCGCGCTTCACTCGACTAGGAAATCCACCGAGCTTATTTGGGAAGCTCCGGCCAGATCTGCCTTGTACAACCATTGTCCACCGATAACAGCGGGAGTACTGAGGGATCCACCCCCTTTCGACAAGGCTAGAGCGTGACGGATTGAAGCTTTGCATTGACCATGACACAAAGATAAATATAAAGATAACTTTAGCTAGGCTAATATATACATGGAAGACTGGAGCAGCTCTCCATAGCCTTAGCCGGCATACAACGTGGTCAGTCGAAACGTAGGATCATGCCAGGGCGCCCTGTACAACTATCTTTTCCATTCTTTTAACTAGGCAAGTGGCGCGGGCATCTTATTGACGGGCTTCTTACTGTAGTGGTGTCATAGGAAAGAGCACCCATAATCAAGCCATATCGGTGATTCTCGTTACCAAATGTCGGTATGTGCCTCAGGTGATTCTAGTAAATGGCCTACGCACCTCATATTAATTCTAACACCATCGCGCGGGTCTGTGACTTTTATCAACAATTGTTGAGGAAGGAAGGAGAGCAACGGGCTGCTGATATTTTTAGTGGAGTAGATCTTTGCTTGTATGTACGAGAGGTTGACATCGGCGAGGTGACGGGAAGGCAGGTGGCACTGCAACTGTAAAATAGGTTAACGAAGGGGAGATCAACGAGTTCCTCAAAGGTGAGAGAGAATTTTTAGTGAAGCATGTTAGGCGTGAGCAAAACTATGTTAGCCATTTCTTAGCGAACTTTGGTAAAATAAATAAGCGCACTGCGGTGTGGCTTCGCTCAAGACCTGATGAGGTGCCTGCTCTTTGTAATGCAGACTTGGCCGCTGCTTGATTTATAAATTCTCTTCCGCTCCACCCTCCTCTCTCCCGCGCGCAATAAAAGGAGAGTAGGTACGCCGGCTTCCCGAGCTCCATGGCAACGTTGATGATGAGAGTTCGGGTTAACAAACAGAGCTGAATATATTTATTGCAGGGAACAGAGATGAATGCATTAAAAAATCATGTAACTACAAGAACCATTGTCTGTAACTGTAATGCCATAGGCCCCATAGAATGAATAGGGGATGAGCCTCGAACAAATAAGGCTGACCTCATATATGTTCAACTGTTTTGATCTGAATCTAACGGGCTTGCGACTTGTATATGGACGAGTGGCATGCTTATGTGATCCAGCTGCACTCTATATAAAGATTTTCCAATGTAGTAAGAGTCGTATAATTATTATTTTTCGAAACGGAGGCAAAAGATTTGCCTCATCTATTAATTAAGAAGAGAATAGAGTTTGTTACAATCGACACGAGACAACGACATGAATTATTACTCTCGCGACATAAGTGACCCTAGATTTTTCGCCCTGGCGGTAATCCAAAGGTTTGCCTCCGTCATGATGATGTTGAGTAAAACGGTTGGTGGCGCGCTTTTGTTACGGAAGACCCTTGCGTTCCTTTCGTTCCATATGGTCCATGAAACAAGCATGGTAAGCGAGGCCATGGCCTTTTTCTCTGTGGTGCCCGGCCCAACACGACTTTCCCACCACTTTTTGACGGAGCCTTCCAAGTGCCAAGATGAGAGGTCGAGGTTCTCAAGTCGTAGTTTTGCTTTGACTAAGCCCCAAAGCCTCAAAGTGAAACGACACTTGAGAAAGGTGTGCCTGCCGCACTCTTGCACACGCTTGCAAAGGGGACAAAGCTCACAGTTTGTCCATCCCCGCTTGTCCAACCTATCAGCGGTCCAAATACGATCTTGAATAGCCAACCATGCGAAGAACTTGACCTTTGGCGGCGCCCAGGCCTTCCACACCATTTGGTCCAAAGAGGAGAAGGTCATGCCAAGGAATTGCGCCTTGTAGGCGGAGGCCGCCGTGTAGAGCTCGTTAGTCGAATGTTTCCAAACAATGACATCCTCGACGCTCCTATCAAGGTGCACAACATGCACCAACCTCCAAAGAATG
The DNA here is from genome assembly GCA_022496015.1 of Hordeum marinum. Lineage (NCBI taxonomy): Eukaryota > Viridiplantae > Streptophyta > Magnoliopsida > Poales > Poaceae > Hordeum > Hordeum marinum. Next base: position 1,852,719 of record CM039676.1, read on the forward strand.
AAGAATTGACGGATGTGCTCAATGGACACGGTGGTGGGAGGCTTTATCTTCAGGATCCACGCACTGTTCTGCAGGGCCTCACGCATCATCCAATTCTTTCTCGAGGAAGCAACAAAGATGAGCGGAGCGATGTCCTTGGGCGTACGACCAAGCAACCAAGGAGCGTCCCAAAATAGAGTTCTTGCCCCATTCCCTATTGTGATGGTTGTGCATGCGTAAAATAACTTCAAATCATCTTCGCCGCACGGGTTTCCCATCCCCACCCACATCTTGGTTGGCTCCTTCCACTCATACCAAGGCCATCTCAATCGCAAGGCACGTGCGAACTTATCCGTGTTGAGCACCCCTAGACCGCCATATTCATGTGGGCGACAAACAATCTCCCAATTCACCTTGCATTTTGCCCCTGTCGTCTTATCTATGCCGGCCCAAAGGAAGGCCCTTTGAAGCTTATTAACATTCCGAAGGGTAGACTGCGGTATGACAAGCGATGTGATGAAGTAGACCGCAAGGGAAGTAATCACAGATTTGACAAGGGTCGTCCGGCCGATGGTGGTGATGTTCTTGCCGTTGTAAGTAACCAACTTGCTTGCCACCTTGTCCTCAAGAAATTGAAAGTCACATTTCTTGAGCCGCCAAACCGAGAGGGGGAGGCCCAAGAACCGCATGGGGAAGGATGCACGCGTCGCCGGCAGACTTTGAAGAATATGCCCCAAGTTTAGATGGTTGCAGTGGATGGGCACGACCGAGCTCTTGTGGAAGTTTATACACAGACCCGTGACCTTTCCGAAACCTTCCAGAATGGCTGCAAGGTTATCGATATCCCTTTTAATTGGAGCCATGAAAAGTGTTGCGTCATCCGCGTAGAGTGAAGTCCGCACCATTGCACCCTTCCCACGGATCTTGTGCAGAATCTTCTTCCTCGTTGCCAGCTCTAGGATTTGTTGAAGAGGGTCTATGGCAATGACAAAGAGAAATGGGGAGAGAGGGTCTCCTTGTCGGAGCCCTCGACCATGCCAGATGGGTGGTCCGGCGATCCCATTGAGGAGGACCCTCGACGATGAGGAACAAAGAAGGGCCGCGATCCAATTCCTAAACTTGCTTGGAAACCCTTTCCGTTGAAGGAGCTCAAGGAGGTACCCCCATTTGGCCGAGTCAAATGCCTTGCGAATGTCAAGCTTAAAAAGGAGGGAGGGTGTCTTGCGTTTGTGGAGCCGGCGGGCAAGGTTTCGGACAAACATGAAGTTGTCATGGATACTTCTCGTCTTGATGAAGGCACTTTGGGCGTTGGATACTAGCTTGGTCATATGAGGGCCAAGTCTAGTGGATAGCACCTTCGCAATGATCTTGGCGATCGCATGAATGAGACTAATTGGTCTATAGTCAGAGACACCCTCCGCCCCATCCTTCTTTGGCAAAAACACCACATTCGCGGAATTTAACCAATGGAGGTTCGATGTGTGAAGCGAGTCAAAGCGAGAGATCACTCGCATTACATCATGCTTGATGATATCCCAACACCCCTTGAAAAACGCCCCTGTAAAGCCATCCGGGCCAGGGGCCTTGTCGCTTGGCATGTCGTTGATAGCATCACGGACCTCCTGCTCGGTGATGACAGCATCAAGAGCATCCAAATCATGGGACTCGACATTTAGCTCTTCCCAGTTGAGATCCTGAGGACACGAGCCCCCTTTTTTCATGATATCGGAGAAGTGATCATGAACAATTTTTTCTTTGGCCTTGTGCTCGGTGACCCAACCTTGGCCATGCTTGATCCTATGAATGTGGTTTTTTCTTCTCCTAGCATTGATATGACGGTGAAATTTTTTTGTGTTTGCATCCCCTTCCTTAAGGTTGGACATTCTTGCGCATTGTCTCTTTCGGGCCCTCTCGAGCACGGCCAAACTTAGCACCCTTTTCTTAAGCCTACTCTGGAGATCGATCTCGTCAGCGGAAAGTTGTCGGTCCTCTTGAGCAATGTCAAGGTGTAGGATCACAAAAAGAGCGGCGTGCAGTTGGACCTTGAATTTGGAGAAAAGTCTCCTACTCCACTATGAGAGCCGAAGAGTCGTATAATCAAATTGAGGACGCAGCACGTTTTCAAAAAAATAAAAAATTGAAGATGTATATGTGACATTTTTTTTGGCTGGTTTTAAAGGTGTGTCTATGATTAATCCCCAAAGAGAATAAGGCCCCGTTCTGGCCATAGGAATCTAAACCAAAGGATTACAAAAAGTTGTAGGATTGAAGAAATATGCAGTTATCTCAAAAAAAAAAAGAAAGAAGAAAGATGCAGTTCTAAAACATAGGAAGGTAAAACGGACGAAAAAGTAAGAGGCGTGCCTTCGGAGAGAGCGCATCAACTGTCTAGGGAAACTTAATTGAAAAGAGTAGTGTTCAGAAATTTTTATTCAGCTGCGTGAAATGAATCTCCAGACAATGGCCCACTATGGAGTTGTTTATTGGCTATATATTACTTCCTCCGTCCTACAATAAAAAATGTTTTTGCACGGAAATTGCTTTTGCAGGCCGAGCTTCATGAAAGCCTTCAAATGCAAAATTCAAATTTATAAAAATTCATATTTTTACATTTGAAAAGGTTGCGAAAAAGATACAGGGATGGATATATACCTAGTGCACAAGTGTGTAAATTTTTAAGACAAAATACGTTGAAACGAGGGCTGTGCAAACCTTCCACGAGCGTCCTATAGGATTATGTTGGATCCCTCGGCTGGTTGGGCCGTGCAGTTTGTTGGACCACGCTGCATGATCCTTGGGACTAATTACTTCCGTGGCTGTTCAGAATTGAATGGAGAAAAACGTATAGAAATGAATAAGAAACCCTAGCTTCTGCGCGTAAAAATAACTACATAACAAATATCAGCAAAATAAAAAAATGGCGTCGACAATATCCAAGAAATCCAAGTAAAAAAGAGGACAAACTCAAATAAAATACTATGATTCACTAGTAAAAAACAGGGCTTTCGTCACAGCTCGATCCACACATTAGTCCCGGTTGCCTTACGAACTGGGACTAATGTGAGCATTAGTCCCAGTTCGAGCGGCTAGAGCGTCGGTCGGACATTAGTTCCGGTTCAAATGGGACCTTTAGTCCCGGTTTAGTCCCGGTTGGAGACACGAACCGGAACTAAAGGGGTTGGGGCTTTAGTCCCGGCCTTTAGTCCCGGTTAGAGATACCAACCAGTAGTAAAGGGTTTTGAAAGTTTTTTTGTTTTTTCTATTTATTTTTTGTTTTTAGTTTCTGTTTTAAATTGCTTATATATTTTAGGATATTTGATGTTTTTGAGTGATTTTTTTTGCATTAGATTCAAAATTTTGTCTAGTTTGTGTTTTTGCAATTAGTTTTCAAATTTGAATGGTTTAAATTTGAATTTGTTAAAATTTGCTTCAATCCCTAGATTGTGAATAACTTGAGTTTAAAATAGTTTTTTAATTTAATTCTTTTTTGCTTCTAGGCACATGTTATATGGTGCATGTTGAACGCACAAAAAGTATGGAGTTGAAATAAGTTATAAAAAATTAAATGCTTTTGTAACAGATGATTTTTCGTCCAAAACTCTGATACTTCGAAAGGGATAGTCCAGTTTGTACACGAAGTGCATCTAGTTTTTACTGTAACCCTCTCATCTTTTTAGCATATTCTATGTGGGTGAAATAATGATACTATGCCAAGTTTCAACCTTTTCAGAGTTCATTTGTAGTGCTTTGCAATTTCGGGGTCATTTAGCTTAAAAAAATAATAAATGCATGAAAAATAGCGAATGAAGTGGGAAATGACTGAAAATTGCTGATGTGGCTTAGAATGGTGCATATTGAATGCACAAAAACTTTGAAGTTTAAATAAATTTTAAAAGACGAAATGTCTTTTGTAACAGATAAGTTTTCGTCCAAAACCCTAATACTTCGAAAAGGATTGTCCAGTTTGTACACGAAGTGCATCTAGTTTTTATCGTAACCCTCTCAACTTTTTAGCACATGCTATGTGGGTGAAATAATGATACCATGCCAAGTTTCAACCTTTTCAGAGTTCATTTGTAGTGCTTTTCAATTTTAGGGTCATTTAGCTCAAAAAAATAATAAATGCATAAAAATAACGAATGAAGTGGGAAATGGTTGAAAATTGATGATGTGGTTTTGAATGGTGCATGTTGAACGCACAAAAACTCTGGAGTTTAAATAAGTTTTCAAAAACGAAATGTCTTTGTAACAGATGAGTTTTCGTCCAAAACCCTGATACTTCGAAAGGGATTGTCCAGTTTGTACATGAAGTGCATCTAGTTTTAACCGTAAGCCTCTCAACTTTTTAGCACATGCTATGCGGGTGAAATGATGATACCATGCCAAGTTTCAACCTTTTCAGAGTTCATTTCTAGTGCTTTTCAATTTCAAGATCATTTAGCTCAAAAAATTAATAAATGTATGAAAAATAGCGAATGAAGTGGAAATGTTTGAAAATTGATAATGTGGCTTTGCATGGTCCATGTTGAACGCACAAAAAGTCTGGAGTTGAAACAAGGTTAAAAAAAAAGTGTTATGAAAAAGTAAAACGGCTATAACTTTTGCATATGGTCGAAAAAAAAGTGTTATGAAAATAATTTTGTTAAAATAAATGATGTCATATTTGGATTCCTCACGTTTTTCTGATAATAATGAATACATTATTTGTTGAATTTTGATGTACAGATTTAAAAATATTAATTATGCCATATTAAATGAATAAATTGCAAAAAATGAATAAAATAATATTATTACTTATTTTATTTTCATTGAAATTCAATATTATTATTAATCATTTATTGTTGTTTATTTTAATAATTTTTTGGATTTCAAAAAATTAAATCATGTTAAATCAAGACCCAAGGGTTAATAGGATTGATAGCTTAGTATTGTCAAGAAAACAACAAGTGCAGACTTGGAAAGTAGGGGTGATAGAACTCAAAAGTTAAGCGTGCTCGGGTTGGAGCAGTGAGAGGATGGATGACCGGTCGAAAGTTGGACGATTTGGAATGAGGGGTGATTAGAGATTAAATTGTTAAATAAATCCAGAGCAGTGAGGAGGTAAAAAAAATAAAAATAAAATTTTTATTAAAAAATACCTTTAGTACCGGTTGGTAACACAAACCTGGACTAAAGGTCCCGCTCTAGAAAGCTGTCACGCAGAGCCCCTTTAGTCCCGCTTCGTAGTCCAAGTAGTCCAACCAGGACTAAAAGTGAAGGTCTTTAGTCTTGACACTTTAGTCCCGGGGACTAAAGGCCCTTACGAACCGGGACAAAATGTCCGTTTTCTGCTAGTGATTGACTAAATTAACTCACTATATTACGGAAAATTATTTTTCTCATGTCATATGGTAAATTAATTCCCAAAACTCTTTTGTATTAATATGAGGAGGTCCAAATAAAATACATTATTAATATAACAAATAAAACTAAAGAAGAAGTATTGAAATGGTTGGACTTCTATTTGAGTAAGTTTGTTCTGTGCCCAATTCACCCACCTTATGTCCATTTGATTTATTGTCATCCTCCTTATTTATACCAACTTCCTACTCTAGGATTGTTCATCTTTATCTCAACCCCAAACACTGCATAACCTCTTACCATTTGCCTCCTTGGAAATTAATTGCGTGATTACTCGTAGACATGCAAGGCATCAGGAGGTCTTCAACAACATTAATGACTGCTGTCTCGACATGATATGCTGATGTGACCTTTTGCTCACGGCAAAGCAGAACCGGGAGACTCTGCAGACGTGACAAACATTGCAGTAGCCTCTCCAAATTGGAGCCGCTTGACCACCTCTAAAACTGAGCTTATCTGAGTTCCTAATACAGCTGCCGAACTATGTGTCATCACCTTAGCTACTCCTTCGTATCGAGCACTTCAAGGCATCGGCATGCTAGTTTGCACTCTACATCATGGCACAACGGTTAATGTTAGCTTAGCAGGTTTGACTATGAGAAATATAGGCCAGTGTTAGTTTATTTGTGGCCTGTTTTCATCAGGGATATAGTAGACTGAGCAGCCCCCGGAGTCTATGACTATGTTAGCGTTTGGATCTCACCAACTTGATTAACACCCACGGATACACCTCTAGTCTCTCTGTTCGCTTACAACTTGGAAAGAAAGAAGAAGAAAGGGAAAAGTAAGTGTCGTGCCGTGCCGTGCCTTTTCCCGTTTTCCGTGATCCCAGCCAGGATGTCGAAGAAGCAGTGCGCCCTTGCTTAAGTAGTGGTGGTCCTGTTGAGACCCACGTAGTGCCGGTTGGGTTGGATGATCCGACATGGACGACTCGGGACACGGTCTTCACCTTGCGACGTCACTCTGTCCCCCCATAAAAGACTCGGCACTGACCTTGCCTCAAAGGAACCAAAGCGCAACGAGTTCAACGGTGCAAAATTATTCCCTGACCCTCTTGGTGTCTGTGACTCGGTCTTCTGAGTGTTGTTTTTCTTTGGTTGCGGTGTTTTGTCATCCGCTCCTGAGATTTTTCAGGCCCCTTTTTTCCTGTTCCCTTCTCCATCATCCATCATATCCACCTCCATGGTCTTATCATCAAATTCCTCACCCGAATCATCTTCTATATCTACCTGCAAGTCCTATACGGACCCATCATATGTCCATGATAGCACGTCAGGCACATACTCCACATGAAGCACCGTAACCCGCAATCGTTGAACTCGCATACAGTTAGTGGAGGAACAAATATCCTCTTCGGCCCGAAAACTCCCCCGAAGTCAGTTAAATGCACTCGACATCAGCCGAACTGAGTAAAAAATTCCGTCCACCTTTCTCTCCCCTGAGCGGTCACCCTTTCCCGCCCCTGCCGTCCCTACTCACCTCAGTCGCCACCGATGCCACCGATTCTGGCTGAGATGGATAAGCAAAACCCTTCAACCACTTCACCGATGCATCGCCACCACAAACGGCCCCTTCGCAGACCACCAAAAAGAAGGTTGGGCACAAAAAAAACTCCTCAGGTCCACCTCACCCGCAACCACTGCCTGCACCAAGGTCGGTTGCAAGGCTGCTGCATCTCCGGCAATGGCTGCCAACCTTTCTGCTACTCTTGTCGCCGACAAGCGGGCAAGGAAGAAGAACAAGAAGGTGGCCCATGTGCCTCGTCCTCGTCCGATGCCTCTGACACCATCTCCGGTCACCCCTATAGCCACTCCTCAGGCCAGTCCATCCCTCGATGAATGCTACAAGGGTTGTAACAGCTCAGACAAATGCTATCAAGGTAAAAGAAATGCTCTTTTAATTTCGACTGATGCATTGGGTGGTGATTTCTTGCAGTTGTATTGTAATGAAGATTGTTGTTGTTGTCGTACTTTGAAGATTAAAGAGGCCGAATTCTTTTCAATTTTGGAGGAGTTACACCTTAGTGAAAAAATGGCTAGCCACAACTCTTGTTGGGGACACACCATTTTCACACAAGGCCAACACTAATTTTTTTTCAAATAGTGCTCGCGTCGGGTAAATTGGTACACCAGCTATAAAGGGTTAGTGTTGGTGTGTCTATTTTTGGATCTGTTGGCCTACCCTGTACTCACCGTTTAGAAAATAGTGCTGGCGTTGAATTTCTGTGCACGCTGTAGCTAATTAATGAGTGATGACATGCGAAGTTATTTTATGCCAGAAATAATATTTCCACTTAAACTAGTATTTTAAGTATATAAAGATTTTACTCTAGTAAAAAAACATTTTATATTATATTTTAGACATCATTATTGCTACCGGTTCTAATTTTGAGTATTTAATTATGTTAAGTCTTTCTTTAATCTTATTTAGTCCTTTTCCATTTGGCCTGATATTAGCTATGGCGTTGCATTTTAGGCCCACGTGAGTCAACCCACAGACCTTAGTAAAAGACCTAAGTCGCCGTCCTTTCATTTCAACTTCCCCTCGACCAGCCGCCACCCGTCGCCTCCCATCACCTCCCTTCACCGCCCGTCGCCGCCCAACAAAGTTCAATCCTTTCCTTCCACTCCCATTGCATCTCCTTTCTCTCCACTTGCGCCTCCTCCGTCCACGCATAATCCATATGTGGGATTCATCTATAAATTGATTTAGTATTGTTTTGTGTAGAAATTTTAGTACATATATTTAATGGATTGCTTTGTGTGATGTAGAATTGAAATTTGATTCCATGAATTGCTTTGTGTGATATAAAATTCGATTTTAATAGTGCATTTTGTGTAGAATTTTTTTGATTGTCTAGAATATTAATATTTCAAGTTCAAGTTAATTTGGTAATGTAGTCTAGAATGCGAGAGGAATAAATAAAATGAACTCCTAGTGTAGAATTTTTACTTGCACGTTGTTCGGCATTTATTTCCAGTCATGCTTTGTTCATGCAATGGTAACAAATTATATGAACCTTCTAATAGTTTTGTTTTTGTTTTTGTTGCTATTTCCACTAATGAATTGTGTGTGTGTTTTGTTTTTTAAATTGATTTATCAAAGGGAGTAGCTTGTAAACAAGATGTATGAAAGGTTGTAAATTGTGATCACATGAATCATGATACTATCTTTTTTTTTGTTTAGTGTTAAGATTCGTCAATTTAATCCAACCCATGATATTATGGTATTAGCGTGTTATAGTGCGCTATATCGTGCTATTAGCGAGACATTATACACTGATTAGTTTAGCGAGATAATTTTCTATACACTATAGTGTGCTATTAGCGGCGGTATAGCGTGCTATTTTTACAGTGATTACGAGTAATACAAATCAGTGAAAGGAAGGGCCGTCACGACGAGGAGCAACGGCAACACTGCTAGGACTTGGGCTAGGGGGCAAGATTGTGGGAACCATACATGCATCAAGATTGTGGGATCCAGTCGCCCACCATCATTACAAGCCCCAACAATTACAAGTCGTTGCAGGGAGGGAATGACAAAGTGGGTTCGGTTGGTATATGGCACGGTCTCAAGATTGAAACAGCGGGTGCGGCTGGTGTATGGGACTTGAACAAGATAAGTGTGATAGACAAACGACCACATAATGTTGATGAAAGCAGCCGCAACCGTGACCTTCCAAAAACACCCAAAGTAGGTACATCCAAGGCCGGCATACAACATGGTTAATGTGACCGAAGAAGAGTCCTCGGAAGGGTCCTAAGATCTGCCGTTGCTGCCATGGAGCACTGAACTAGTACAGCCGAGGGAGAAAGATGCCAGGCGTAATGCCTCGAAAAAGGATTCTTCGAATAGACACCATGTCCTTCAATTGCCGTGTTGCAGGGTAGAAACGCCGAGAAATTAGTGCTGCATGTGGTAATGTAGACGGTCGACTATTGGGCATGATGATGTTGCGGAAGAGATGTCGATGAGTTGAGCTTGAGGCCAGGACCTCCCCATACCATGAGGCGGTGTAGTAGCGCCGAGAAAGCGGTGTCGCTTGTTCTAATGCAGGCGGTCGACTAATGTGATTGATGATGTTGTGGAACAGACGTCCTCCTTGAATCGGTCCATGCCATGGAGCGGTGTAGTGGTGCCGAGGAAGCTTCTGCATCGCATGAGGCAACACAGGCCATCTACCACCGGCTACCACGCTGTGTTGAAATAAGAGTTTCAAGCTTCTGCATCGCCTGAGACAACATAGGAGAAGAGGAATCCGGCCCGATCACTTTCTCTCTGCCTTTGGACGAGCCCCGTGCATTTCTTGGAGAAAAAACAGTCACAAGGGAGATGCATGCGTGCGTGATTTCAAACTCTTGTTCGCCTCTTTTTTTTCTGGCAACTCTCGGAAGGGAGTCAGCAGCGTTTCCGCGCGCTGACTTTTCCTTCTTTCTTTCTTCCAGGGAGAAAAACAAAAACAAAAATCCGGCCTGCGTACAGGCTACACGATTCGATCGCCGTGTCATTTCAATGCTTCTATCTACTCTTCAAACCTTCACCTTATTTCATATAAACAAAAAAATACTCTCGCAAAAAAAACAAATAAATAAAAACCTTTAACTCGTTGCTTCCATCGATCGCCATCTCATTCGACTGGAACCTTGTTCCGATTAATAATCCAAGCCACATAATCCACCAAGCAATCACACGAGACACGACGCGGATATTTCTTAATATAACGAGGTTCACGGTTCACTAATACGACCACATTCTCGGGGAACGAGAGCATCTACAACCGGACTTGGCAAATTGGCGGCGTGTCCGCGGATAGCGAGTCTCTTATATTTCAACCCGCAGAGCCATACAAATAACGCAAGAGAAATCCCACGTACTACCCTAACTATCGTCGCCGGAGATGCCCACAACTTCGGTGCCGGGCGACAGGTAGATGGCCGTGTAGGAGGCCTCCGACTCCGCATCCTCGACCTCATACATGTAGGCAAACATCTCCGCCTCCATCTCTTGTCGCGAACATCTACGAGCCGGGTCGCCCCCATACATGGGCTGGATATGAGGGATATCACTCCAAGGATCCATCGAAGCGATTTTCCAAGAAGAAATAAAAAAGGATCGATCAAAGCGTGTTGTCTCCGCATGTAGTGACCACCACGCCATCGAAGCTCGTTTTCCTTTCCATTTCGGTTGAGGAATTTTTGTCTTGATCGATCAAAGACTGACATCCACGCCCAACTTTCTTCCATCGGCAAATACGAGTGATGACAACATCGAGTCTCCGCCGTGCCCGCGAATACCACCTCCTCCCGAAGCATGATGGAGGATGACCCCGCCGCCATTGTTTCGGGGTGTGCTACCACGACCGAGCCATCTTGCCACAGGCGGACGCAAAGATGAACGGAATGCACGTCAGACCATGACGCTCTCTGCCGTCTTCGCCAATCCATCAATCGATCGGGTTGTCCAGATCGCCGACACCACTCATTCTTGCGTGCCAATCTATCTCTACACTTGTCTTGGGTCACCGATGCGGGGACCGAGGACACCATCGATCGACCTCCGTATGCCCATTTGGTCGGCATCCTCGACATGCATACGTGCAACACCCTATAAATAAAACCTAATAAACATACAACACGAAAGAACCATTGATTTCACACTCTTTTTAACTCACGTCGTGAATAGCGGCCAACTACATGGCCTTGTGAAACCATGCTCAATGAGCTTCATACAGTTAGCAGCTGGGCAATCCCCACACGATCGAAAATTGGGCAACCCCAGCTAAGCGTACCCCCCCCCCCCCCAGCCCAGGTTAATAAGCGAAAATCCAACATTGATCACACGCATAAAGTCGGTGGGGTGTGATCCGCGTGATGTGAAGTCCTAATCGTGGGTATAGAAGGAAGGAGCGACTCGAGGAGGCGATCTTTGGGAAGGCAAAGACTGACCAACTAGGAGGTACCAAGTCAAATCAAACTCGCTTTAGCCGTCGGATTTGGACGGACGACTGAGATCAATTCGGAAGGGGGCCTCAATCCGTGGGAGATGGCGATGGACCAATGAACATGAAGCAATCCTTGTGTGATGGTGCGCGTGAAACGACGGATCAAAATAATTGATGCTCGGTCAACGAGTAGTCCACTTGGAATTTGGGCCTCCTTTAACGCGCACGAAATCCGATCCCAACCATCTGATTTTATTGTTGATAATAATTGAATGAAAAGAGGTGCATGAGAGAGAGAAAACGATGCCCCCACCCGTCCACGCACCAAACTGGCGAGTCCTCTCCCTCTCCCACCGTCGTTGCTGTCGGCCCATTCCGGCGACCTCCGGCGGCGCGCAGCATGCTCCGCTCCGTCCTCCCCTCCAGCCAGAGTCGCCGGTCACGACCACCTGCAACCCTCGTGGCGTGGCTAGGGTTTCAGCCTCTTTCTGGTTCGTCCCTCCCCAACCCTCTTCAACCCTCGTGGCGTGACAATAGTTGATACTCATATATGAGACCGAGCCAATTGAGGAGTTAAGCCATGAAAAAGTTGTAGAAAATACTATTGTGCAGGAGACCAAATTTCATCAGAAATCCGACCGGTTTCAACTAAAAAAGACAACTCGGCATAAGGGAATCTTCAACGCTGACCCTCAAACCGCCGCAAGCTTTCGGATCGCGCGGACGTGTTTTTCCGTGCAACACGATCCTGAAGTCGTATGCTCGCCGGTCCGGACGTCCTTTTTCCCGCAGACCGGAAGGAAATGAGGACTACAGATTTGTGCTCTCGGGCTTGAGAACTACAGCCGAGACAACACGACCCTGTATTCGTCCACTGGCTGATTTAGAGGTCCTTTTTCCTGCAAATCGGCAGCAAATTAGAGGGGAGGGGGGCTTGTGGGTCTCCGGACTGCTGCCTCATTCGCTGTCGACAAACCTAGCCCACCCAAAACCCTCTCTTTCGGATGTATGTTTTCCCGCCCGAAGCCCACTGCCGCGCAATCATGTCGCTCTGGGCCCAGAGCGGACATGACCTCTCATTGACATCGACACTGAAGTGGCTCACCGGCCGAGGGCGTCGCCCGCATCGTTTCACTGATGTCTGCGCCTGTTCAATGTCAGAGAGACATTTACTGTATGGGATGGGACAAATATCTATCATGCCCGTTCGTCCGCCTGCCACCATTAAACTGTCTCGATGACTTAGCAACCAACTCCGGTGCCCGTGCATTGACGCACTCAGACGCTTGTCCTCGCCGGTATCCACTATGAAAAGGTGTCCACACTCGGCTCACACCTAATTACAACCCATCCGCTCCGTCACATCGTCCTCCCGTGTAACACACTCATCATGACTGTGAGTGTGGACGTGTTGTGGGACATCCTCTCGATGGAGAAGAAGCACGAGGTGGCCGTCCTTGCTGACACCTGGTAGAGCCGCTGTGTCGAGTAAATAGAGGTCGGCATGCCAGCCAGTTCTCCAAAGGTCTCCGAAGAAAACTCTACGATGAAGACCGACTCCATCGATTACTCCGCATCACTGCCCGCGCTGGTGCATGCCGGCCTGACAATGAAGTAGGCACATGCACACTTCAACACCTCCATGATAGAGGAGCAGCGGGCACTGACGCCTATGTCGGTGCATGAGGAGCCGAATAATAGGTTCTTCCTCGAGCTGCACCTGGTGGCGGAGAGCCAAATCTACGGCGAGCGCACGATCAAGGAAGCCGTGATGGTGGAGATGGCGAGATGGACCCGGCCATAATCGGAAGGGAACAACAAGATGTGTGGGACGGATGCCGTTGTAGGGTAGGTTTAGGTCTGGTTGCTATTTTTAATTGAAAAAAATAAAAAATGAAACGAATGTGCTCCGTTTAGATGAAAATCACCTGGTTTGCATGTAAACTGTCCGGTTTGTTAAAATCTGGTTTGACATATATATGCGGCCAGGATTGGATGGCCGGCTCCTACATCAGCGTTTGCAGACTGGTCATCCTGTCCGCGATAGATACAATGTCCGGTTTAGGGATCAGCACTGCAGATGCCCTAACACTCAGATGTAAAGGTTTAAAACAAACGAGTGGAAGATGTCACTCCATCTCTTATGGTCGTTGGTTCACTGTAGGGTACTAGAGATAACTGAACCTTTTCACATGGGCTCATCAAAGACATCGAGACATGTCCTGACTCTTTATATATACTTCTCAACATTAGTCCCTCATGTGGAACTGTGTAACAAGTTCCGTTTATCTGCGGATCCTTCTCTCCTTTGTCTCAACTAAGCATTTTCTCCTATATCTACTTGATTCACATGGACATTATTCGACTACTCTTACGTAGGTATGGAAGGCACTGGGAAGTTCACAACACGATCCACCGGAAACGCAAGCTACTTATACGATTTGAGAAGCCATTATTCCGTTGGACCACCATTTCCGAAGAGAAACTTCAGTACCAAACAAGGAGCTGTACTAGAGCTTAGGTACTTGTATGTTACATGACGGCAAGACCAATTGACATAAAACATGCGTGGCTGAATCACAGCCAAAATACTCGGCCTCGATTTCTCTCAATCGACCAGCAATGGTGGCGACAATGTTTTTACGCTGCCATGCCTCTCAATCTCGAGCTCGTGTGGTGTCATGACCGAGCCCAATACTATCATGACGAAGACTACCACGTTCAAGACTGCCAAGCCCCAATAACATTGCTGGTGTGTGTGTCTGACGTGGCAGTGTCGAGCATCACCGAAGCCAAGACACTATATGTATTCGGTAGCTAGCCTCAAGGAGGGGCAAGAAAGAAGATATGAACTGATCTGTAAACTCACCTACTCTCTCCTTTCCCGCTACTCCTTCCTCAAATCTACCATTGGTTGTAGTATAAAATTGGATCTAAAACCTGTTTGGTTAGCCGCCATTAGGAGAGGATTGTTACCGTTGGTATCTAGAGCCACCAATCTTGAGATTTCACTTCCTCGTTGGAGAATTTTTTTCCCAAAAATAGTTATAATTTTTTTCCGAGTTAACTTTGATTTTTCCTCGAATGTATGGTGGTGATTCAAGTATGACAAATTTGTTTTATATTTGTGGTGGCGGTGGACGGCTGTCTTATACCCAGCAGTCTTGACAATGTGTTGTGTCATGGCAGCGATTTTCTCGATGACAGATTCGTGTGTGAGTGAAGGTTGTTCGTGCTCTCCCTGTGCGAATGTAAAAATTCCGAGTCGGTTGCAGGGATGGAGGTGAATCAGTTTTAGAGGAACCGTCTTACCGTAGTGCTCACCAATTTTGGTGGTGATAGACAGTGCACAAAGACTTAGAAAGGAACTCACACACTAACTTCCACGCCCTGCGTGAAGGTCCCGGAGGAGCACCTCCACTATGGTGGCCAAGATCGAGGCCCGTCTTCGATTGGTGCTCTCAGGCTTGACAACTAAAGCCGAGCCACTACAAAGTGCGACACTGTGGTACACGACGCCACACCGTGTGGGGAGTTGCGCATGGTGCATGACGATTACTTAAGTCACGAGACTGCCTTATCTGCATCTTCAGCAACATCGATGCGCATGTGGAGGGTCTGGGCACTCGATGCGTTTGTCGGCACTGGATAAACTTTCTTTGGGTGGACACCAAAGACCTCTGGCCTAAATGGCAATGGTGTGGACAAACTTGCATTGCCTGATCTTTTGCTTTGCAATTCGAGTGAATAGTTAGACCGCCAGAATTACACTCCAAGAATTCATCAGGATAGGCGCCATAATTCCTACCCCTTTCGCATGCCTAAAACTAGTATTTGCAAATTCGACGGCGGTCTTCCTAAAGGATATGCCTGAATTATTTCTGTATGTTCATGTTCATCAAGAGTGCATTGTCAACTAGTCCACGATCCATTTCATAGGCAATATTGCTCTCTGGTTACAAAATTTTGATGCACACCACACTATAGGTAACTGGCGTCAACTCTGCATTGTTTTTCTGACAAAAGTTCTGGAATGATGCTTGTTTTACGCAAATGACTAAAGCATTAGATGCCAGAAAATCAAGTGATGTGGATAGTTACTTAGAGATTCTGAACAACTCAGGCAACAATTACTTGCTCACAGACCAACTCTAGATAACACTTTCTTTGTAGCAAAATTTCTCAATGGGTTCGAATATGTATGAGTTGTCATTGTTCTACATAAACCAGGGAGAGTGCACTGTCGTTTCTCTGGCCCTTTTGCAGGAAGCTCAACTTTTTTTTTTGCACAATTACATGAAGATAATTCATTGATGTCAACTGGAGCGACGCCACAATAATAATGATGGGCCAGGAAAATTGGGACCTCATCCTGCTTAAATTAGCAATCCAACCCCTATATATAAGTAAAGCTCTAGACCAGTCTCAAGCGCATGATAAGTTTCTAGATTTGAAAGCTCAACGGCATTGATGTTGGGAATGTTTCAGGTACGTGAGTTAATCCTATCCAGAAATAAGATTCGTGAGAGAACCTGAGGCTCCTCAGCGATTTGGAACTCCTGGCCGTCGGATCTTTTGCTTGATGCAATCTGGAGCGTCTCGATCTCGCTCAGGAACGACCTCCGCCGCTGGATCGAACTACCGTGAGCAGTGTAAAAACTGGGATGCCACCGCCTATTATTTCTTTGCCAATCCGAGGGCATTTTAGACATTTCCGCGTACCCCTTTAAATAGGAAGTGGCAGCCGGTGGAAACCTAGCCGCTACCTCCCGCACTCGCGCGGTCGCGCCCCCTTCCCCTTTCCTCCCTCATCCCAGCTCCCACCTCCTCGCCGCCACCAACGCCGGGCGATTCCGGCGAGTTCTGGCGGCCCTCACCGAAGCGCATCACACCCACGAGCTCCCCTCAAGACGGTGCTTCCTTCCCTCCAACCAGATCTGCTCCTTGCGGCCGCAAGCTCTCACGCGCGACCCCTTCCCGCGGCTAGGGTTTTAGCTGCCTCCAACTCCGGCGCGTCGAGCTCATCCCTGGATCCGCGATGAAGTGGACGGATGCCACCGCCGTGCTCACCGCGTTGGTGCTCTCTTGCAGCGCGGCGGCGGTGCTGGTCTCCTACCTCGCGTACCTTGCCGCCACGGGCGCCGTCCTCCCCGACAAGCTTGTCATCGGCGCCGTCCTCCCTGAATCCTCCTACCTCCACTCTTTGAGCTGCTAGCTCTCTTCTATGAGATGCACGGAACGATTCCTGATGTGGCATGGCATGGCGCGCGTGCAGGTATGTGGTCGCGTCGGCTGTCGTGGGGACGGCGGGGAGCTTGCTGCAGATGCCCGTCACCTTGTACCTACTGTGCAAGAGCAAAAGGGCGACACATTAAGTTGCTAATACCTTATTTTCTCGTGCAAAAGCTCCTGATCCCCTTTGGTTAAGTAGAACAAGCTTATGAGGCACTAGAAACGGCACCCGATTCCTGCCTTTATATTTATTTTATTCTTTATTAGCTTGCATCTTTTCAGAGGCCAATGAAGTCTCTCTGCTTTTCTTGTTGATCAGCAGTCAGTGTGATAATATCCTGAAGAACTGAGTCAAATCCATAAAACCACCGCAATACATGCATCATTAGTTAAGATCAAGAGGCCCCAAATTAAACAAAGTTGTTAAGCATTAGTTTGTGTATAAACGATTGCTGAGATAATATGTATATATTCCTCGGCTTGATTAAAGCTTATTGATGTACTTCTACATTAAACAAAAGCTTGTTAGTCATCTAAATGGCCCGACTTAGTTTCTACATACTTTGATATTATGGACAATTGTTATTGTGCATCCCTGGCAAATCTTTTTTCTTATGTATAGAAATAGAAGCATAGAACAATAGAACAATAGTATTTATCACTTGTGACTCTTGCTTCTCCCTTCGCGCTAGGATTTCCATGGCGTGGCAGATCCAAGGAACACTCCCCTCGGCCCGGTAAGGACCTGGCGACGTCTCTGGCCGAGCACACGACGGGGCTGTTGGAGAACTTTGTCGCGGAGAGGAGCGCCTTTACAGTCGTGCTCTCCGGCGGCTCTCTTACCAAAGCTATGAGGTTCTTGGACCTCCTCGAGAGTTAACACCCCACATTTCTTGATTGGCTTTCATGGAATTATTGTCCATGAAGAGGTCTGATTTATTTTTTCGGCATCACAGGAAACTGGCTGAGCCGCCGTACCTGGAGGTGGTGGACTGGAGCAGATGGCACGTTTTCTGAGCGGATGATAGTGTGGTTCCCAAGGACCACGCGGATAGTAACTAAAAACTTGCCATGGATGGGTTTCTCTCTAAGGTGCTTGCATGGATAATCTCTTTCTTGGTTTGTTGTGGATTTACGATGTTTTAGTAACAATAACTGGTTCAACAACTGTAGTTGTCGTTGTGGTTGGTGGGGAACTTAATAATAGCTGCATTTCAGTTCTCTATTTCCTTTGACAAAAATAGTAAGAGAGGGTTCTGAAACAAAGGATCGGTTCCTCAAGTGTAGTCACAGGCTCACAACACCAGTTACCTGACTAGAATGCTTCCCTGCTCACCTTTCCTACTGAAAGCCAAACAGTACCATTATTCCTTTTTTGAGTTATATGTATGGAATCAGTGACGACCAAAGCATGCAAATTTACAAATGGGTTTAGTCCTTGCATAATAAATATTGCATTTACAAATGTTTCGTAATTTTGATGAATTGTATGTTTTAAGTGGGTTTCCTTCCCTTCATGGTGTGTGTGTGCATGCGTGCGTGTGTGTGCGTGCGCGCGCGGGTTGCTATTGAATTAGGGTTTCAAAATTCTAGCCTTCACTGATCTACTTAAATCTGTGTTTTGCACTATACTAAAACTATTGTAAATAGTTTCAGAGAAAGGATGAGGAGAAACATTCAAATTTACCTCTTGATTTAGTGAGTAGCTGATTAGTTCTTAGGATGCATTTTCAGTTGTGGTGCTCCATTTCGTATCCTGAGTGTTCATGTACATGTATGTTTCGTTTTTGTGTCCAAGGAAGCAGGAAATGCGTCACTAGTCCATCATCTCAAACCGATTGCACACTTTAGGCCAACAAGTCAAGACGCGATCAGATTTAATCTGCAAACTCGTTGATTTAATCAAATAAGGCCAAAACCGGCCCGAGAGTTCAAAAACCGGCCACATGGATGCCATGTCATCGATCCATTGACCGCTTGTGACTTCACTATTTTTTACGGGGGTCTATTTGCAAATTGAACGGTTTTTTCTCAAAGACCAGGTTAAGGGCGTTTGGTGTGAAAAAATATTAAAAAATTGCGTCACACAAAACTTGAACCTGGGCTGTTTGGAATATGGAATGTCTCACCAACAACAACAACAACAACAAAGCCTTTAGTCCCAAACAAGTTGGGGTAGGCTAGAGGTGAAACCCATAAGATCTCGCGACCAACTCATGGTTCTGGCACATGGATAGCAAGCTTCCACGCACCCCTGTCCATGGCTAGTTCTTTGGTGATGCTCCAGTCCTTCAGATCTCTCTTTACAGACTCTTCCCATGTCAAGTTCGGTCTACCCCGGCCTCTTTTGACATTATCAGCATGCTTAAGCCGTTCGCTGTGTACTGGGGCTTCTGGAGGCCTGCGCTGAATATGCCCAAACCATCTCAGACGATGTTGGACAAGCTTCTCTTCAATTGGCGCTACCCCAACTTTATCTCGTATATCATCATTCCGGATGCGGTCCTTCCTTGTGTGACCACACATCCATCTCAACATGCGCATCTTCGTCACACCTAACTGTTGCACATGTCGCCTTTTAGTCGGCCAACACTCAGCGCCATACAACATTGCGGGTCGAACTGCCGTCCTATAGAACTTGCCTTTTAGCTTTTGTGGCACCCTCTTGTCACAAAGAATGCCAGAAGCTTGGCACCACTTCATCCATCCGGCTTTAATTCGATGGTTCACATCTTCATCGATATCCCCATCCTTCTGCAACATTGACCCCAAATATCGAAAGGTGTCCTTCTGAGGCACCACTTGCCCATCAAGGCTAACATCCTCCCCCTCCTCGTTCCTAGTAGTACTGAAAGCGCACCTCATGTACTCGGTTTTAGTCCTACTAAGTCTAAAACCTTTCGATTCCAAGGTTTGCCTCCACAACTCCAACTTCCTGTTAACCCCCGTCCGACTCTCATCGACTAGCACCACATCGTCCGCAAAGAGCATACACCATGGGATATCTCCTTGTATATCCCTTGTGACCTCATCCATCACCAAGGCAAAAAGGTAAGGGCTCAAAGCTGACCCTTGATGCAGTCCTATCTTAATTGGGAAGTCGTTAGTGTCGCCCTCACTTGTTCGAACACTTGTCACAACATTATCATACATGTCCTTGATGAGGGTAATGTACTTTGTTGGGACTTTGTGTTTCTCCAAGGCCCACCACATAACATTCCGCGGAATCTTATCATAGGCCTTCTCCAAGTCAATGAACACCATATGCAAGTCCTTCTTTTGCTCCCTATATCTCTCCATAAGTTGTCGTACCAAGAAAATGGCTTCCATGGTTGATCTCCCAGGCATGAAACCAAACTGATTTTTGGTCACGCTTGTCAATCTTCTTACACGGTGCTCAATGACTCTCTCCCATAGCTTCATTGTATGGCTCATCAGCTTAATTCCACGGTAATTAGTACAACTCTGAACATTCCCCTTGTTCTTGAAGATTGGTACTAATATACTCCGTCTCCATTCTTCTGGCATCTTGTTTGCCCGAAAAATGAGGTTGAAAAGTTTGCCTCACCAACCACTAAACAATTAAAAGGTGAGTTCATGGTGTTGGGTCAGTGGTCAGTTAGGCTTTCCATATTCCCTAAACAATTAAAAGGTGAGTTCATGGTGTTGGGTCAGTGGTCAGTTAGGCTTTCCATATTCCCAACAGCCCAGGTTCAAGTTCTGTGTGACGCAATTTTTTTAATACTTTTCACACCAAACGCCCTTAACCTGGTCTTTGAGAAAAAATCGTCCAATTTGTAAATAGACCCCCGTAAAAATAGTGAAGTCACGAGCTGTCAATGGATCGATGACATGGCATCCATGTGGCCGGTTTTTGAACTCCCGGGCCAGTTTTGGCCTTATTTGATCAAATCAACGAGTTTGCGGACTAAATCTAATTCCGTCCTGAGTTGTTGGCCTAAAGTGTGCAATCAGTATGAATTGATGGACTAGTGACGCATTTCTATATATCGTCAAGTCTACTTCCTTAGTCCTCCCTGGTCACAGAGAATCTATTTATCAGGCCTACCGCTTTATGAGTTTCAAATAACAAGCTGGGTCTTGCAGAATGCAACTACATGAATTTTAGGCCTATGCTCACTCCACGATTGTTGTAGGTGGTCTCTCATTGTCGCACTACTGTCCACGTCTCCTCGCCGCTCCGCTCAATTCCGTGGCTGGAGCCTGCTTTGTGTGCTGCAACGGCTATCCCAAAAGTGTAGGTGTCGTTGGACAGAGTTGTACTTCCTTGCCGGCAACCTCTCCAATTCAGGTATACCATCTCCCTCCCGTCTCTTTCATTTTGTTGCAATTCTGTACAGATATTTCATTTGGACCGAGATAAAAAGTACAGTATGAGTGTCCATTGAACAATCCGAACTTACATATGAGCATTGAGTTGCTGAATATTTCTATCTGGACTGTACTCCTATTAAAATTAGAGTACTCGTAAAATTATCTCAATGTGGGATATTGACTGAGGTATCATATGATTTGGTTTTTGTTCTTCAGGAGCAACCTGGTTGGATGGTGACGGTTTTTAGTGGCCCAACAAGAGCTATTTTTTGTCTACTACCTCTACAGCGGCTACTTGGGATAAAGGAATTGGGATAATTAAACAAGAAGCCATTCCGGGATGCTTGTGCTGGCAAACTGGCTTCTAAATATTTTGGGAGCTACTAAACTGTATAACATGCGGTCGGAGCTACTAAATGGTCGAAATTGGAATCCGTTTGAGTTTAAGTTTATCATACTTTATGGCAATCGTCAGGTAACTCATTTTACTGAGAGCATTAATGTAACATGCAGCATGTGCTTCACCAGCTCTTAAGGTTAACATTGGTTTACGACTAGTGCCACTATTTTGCAACGAGTGTCTAACACATTGACAATATGCTCCTATATCACAGTTTTGTATTCTTCTTTGTAGGAACATGAACTCGTAGGGTAGAAGTGCAAATATAATCAGTCACACTTGGCCATTAGGTTGCTACATATGAGTTTTCAGATACAAGTGAAGAGATGTTTTTAAGAGATCAAGATGCTTCATTTATTATATTGTCTGTGAACAATAGGATTTCGTCACAGTTTTTTTTTTCTTTTTTGATTCAAGATTCAGGGAATTGATTTATTATTGCCCGTGATGTTTCAGGATTCAGATTGTGAAAAATGAGATTTTACAATAATTCGTTCGTCAACCTGAATGTAGATGTTTAGGAATGAAATCTAGATACATGTGTTTCGTTTAGATAGTACAGTTGTGAATTAAGTCCGCACCAAATGTTTCATTGTGAACTAACCAATGTGATAAGTCATTTGTGGGATGTGTTTTGTCGGTTCTAACCAAGATTGATGTAATGATCTGAACTATTTTTTGTTGTTTGTTGTGTTCTTTCAAATAAACCATT
Source organism: Hordeum marinum (assembly GCA_022496015.1). NCBI lineage: Eukaryota > Viridiplantae > Streptophyta > Magnoliopsida > Poales > Poaceae > Hordeum > Hordeum marinum. Next base: position 1,874,718 of record CM039676.1, read on the forward strand.
TCTGTTTTAAATCGTTATAGGATTGGAAGGAAAAGAAGAAACTACAGTCACGTAACTGCAACAAAAGAAGGTACTGGATGAAATGGAACAAGGTCATATTTTGGAAGGTTTGCTATTAGGGGACAAGCTTGAAAAGTCTTCACTTGGTGAACAAATTGCGAGCATTGACTTTCAATTGGTCAAACATGCAATGCATAGTGTCAGCAAGCAAGTTGACAGGTACGAAGTCTGGATTCCCGTTATACCCCGTCTTGCCTAAGTATTTTCCAAAGAAGCTGATTTGCTCATTGTCATGTTTGCTAAGTATTTTCTATATATTCATGAATACAGCTATAGAATGCTCCCCATATCTACTCCCTCCGTTCCAAAATAAGTGACTCAAAAATGAATCAACTTTGTACTAACTTTAGTGCAAAATTGAGTTCCTTTTGAGTCACTTATTTTGGGACGGAGGGAGTATTATTCACGAAGGCATCTGCCTACTTTCATAATGATGCTATAACATTAGGCGTTAGGTCATTAGAAGTCATAGATGGATCAACATATTTATTTCAAACACATCTATTATTCAACAAGGCTCATGCCTACTTGCATAATGATGTTATCCGATAGCCACTAGTAGAAAACAGGGCTTTGATCCGGGCCAGATCAGATCATTAGTCTTGGTTCTGTTAGGAACCAGGACCAATGGTTGCATCAGTCCTGATTCGAGCGGCCAGAGCGCCGGCCGGGCCTCGGCAGGAACCAGTCCCGGTTCGTCTGACCCCTTTAGTCCCGGTTCCAGACACGAACCGGTTCGTCTGACCCCTTTAGTCCTGGTTCCAGACATGAACTAAGACTAAAGAGCCTTGTTGTTGGCCCAGCCCCTTTAGTCCTGGTGCTAGCCACTAACCGGGACTGAAGAGACAACATTAGTCCTGGTGCTAGCCACCAACCCGGACTTTAGAGTTCCCTATATATATGCTCGCCCCTGCCCGCTCACTCTATTTTTTGGCCGGCCGACGTGTGGGAGGTGTGCTGTTTTTTGGCCGGACGGCATGTGGGAGGTGTGCTGCTCTCTGTTCTCAACTCCTATGCACATGAGGTGTTCGGTGATGCCGCAACCACCTTTAAGCTTTCTCCTCTCCAAGCTCGACCTCCAAGCTACATTTTCTCCAAGATTTGTTTAGGTTTGGCGGTGCACCAACTACACAAGTGTTCTAAAAGGTTAACGACTTCATCATTTCATCTCTCAGTGCTAGTTTAGCTCATTTCAAATGCTCTAGAAGTACAGTGTGGTTTGTGGGTTTTAGTGGAGGGGCGTATGTGGGAGTTCTTTTGATTTAGACGCCCAATTAGAGCTGAAATTAACTTCTTAGAGTCTGCACATGTGTAGGGTGCCGTTCCTGTCCCCGTCCTCACCGTCATTGATCGCCCGCAACGATCTCGTCGCCGGCACCACCATGGTGAGCCACTTGTTCTTATCTTCTTTTTAAAAGAAAAAAAAATTCTTACTTGTATGATTGACATAGATACTTGTATTAATTTGGCCATTTCTTTATTCATAATGTTCTGTAATGATTTTTGATACACTTAATTATATAACGCACGTAGATGAACCGACAATGGATGTATGGTGACCAGCGCTCCTCTGAGTACATTAAGGGCCTGCATAAATTTCTCGAAGTGGCTAAGGCAAACAAGCACAATGGTTTTAAGTATTGTCCATTTACTGTCTGTGAGAATACGAATGATTACTCTAACTCGAAAACCCTTCACTCCCACCTGCTTGAGAAGGGTTTCATGCCACACTATAATGTTTGGACCAAGTACGGAGAAAGAGAGGTTATGATAGAAGACAACCAAGAAGAAGAGGATGATGACAGCTATCCTATGTTCCCTTAATACGATGATACTACAACGGGGAAGCGAAAGATCAAGATGCACCAGACAATGTGCCCGATGATGATCTTGGCCAGTTCGTTGTTGATGCACGGAGAGATTGTGAAAGTGAAAGGGAGAAGTTGAAATTCGATTGCATGTTAGAGGAGCACAAAAAATGGTTTCACCGAAAATGCAAAGATGACAACACAAAGCTCAGTACCACACTGGAATTGCTGCAATGGAAGACAGACAATGGTGTATCTGACAAGGGATTTGGTTCGCTACTGAAAATAATGAAGAACAAGCTTCGAAAGGATAATGAATTGCCCGACAGTACGTACGAAGCAAAGAAGGTTTTCTTCCCTCTAGGATTAGAGGAGAAGATACATACATGCCCTAATGACTGCATCCTCTATCGCGGTTAGTACGAGGAATTAAACGCATGCCCGGTATGCGGTGCATTGCGGTATAAGATCAGACGAGATGATCCTTGTAATGTTGAGGGCGAGCATCCCAAGAAGAGGGTTCCTGCCAAGGTGATGTGGTACGCTCCTATAATACCATGGTTGAAATGTCTGTTCAACAACAAAGAGCATACCAAGTTGTTGCGATGGCACAAAAAAGACCGTAAGAAAGATGGGAAGTTGAGAACACCCGCTGACGGGTCACGGTGGAGAAAAATCGAGAGAAAGTGGGGGGACTTTGTAGGTGACACAAGAAATGTATGGTTTGGTTTAAGTGTAGATGGCATTAATCCTTTTGGGGAGCAGAGCAGAAAGCATAGCACATGGCCCGTGACTCTATGTATCTATAACCTTCCTCCTTGGTTCTGCATGAAGCTTATGATGTTAGTGCTCATCCAAGGCCCTAAGCAAACCGGCAACGACATTGATGTGTACTTGAGGCCATTTGTCGAAGAGCTTTTACAATTGTGGAATGGAAAAGGTGTACGTGTGTGTGGGATGAGCATAAACAAGAGGAATTTGAACTATGAGTGTTGCTGTTTGTAACCATCAATGATTGGCCTGCTCTTAGTAACCTTTTAGGACAGACAAACAAGGGATACAACGCATACACGCATTGTTTAGATGATATCCAATGTATATATTCGGACAAATGCAAGAAGAATGTATATCTGGGACATCATCGATTTCTTCTAACCAAGCATGCCTTAAGAAAGAAAGGCAAACATTTCAAAGGTGAGACAGATCACCAGAAGAAGCCCGTCCTTCGTATTAGTGATGATATACTTGATATGGTCAAGGATTTACATGTAATCTTTGGAAAGGATCCTGGCGGACAATCTATTCTGAATAATGATGTCGAGGGACAAACACCCATGTGGAAGAAGAAATCTATATTTTAGGACCTACCCTATTGGAAAGACCTAGATGTCCGCACTGCAATCGACGTGAATGCATTCTCGGTATCAAGGCCCCGTCTGGCTTCTCGTCGAATATAAAGGGAATAATAAACATGGCAAAGAAAAAAATTTCCAGAACCTAAAGTCTCATGACTGCGACGTGATTATGATGCAAATGCTTCCGGTTGCATTTAGGGGGCATCTACCAAAAAATATTGATTAGCCATTGTGAAGCTATGTGCATTCCTTAATGCAATTGCTCAGAAGGTAATCAATTCAGAAATCATACAATTCAGAAATCATACAATTCAGAAATCATACCAAGGTTACAAAATAATTTGGTCCAATATCTTGTCAGCTTCGAGTTGATGTTCCCACAATCTTTCTTCAATATTATGACCCACGTCCTAGTTTATCTAGTTGATGTGATTGCCTTTCTGTGTCCTTTATTTCTACACAATATGTTCCCCTTTGAGACGTGTATGGGAGTCTTGAAGAAATATGTTCGTAATCGTGTTAAGCCAGAAGGAAGCATGTTCACGGGCCATCAAACAGAGGAGGTCATTGGGTTATAGTTAGACCCGCAGTATGGAATGACAACAGTGGATCTCAAAAATCTTGGGTACACAGGTGAACTATTTGTCCTAGCCAATGATGTGGCGCAGATTTTCTATGTGAAGGAGATGTCTATCAAATCGAGAAAAAAAAGATAAGGAAATGAATACATCAAACGATGAGCCAAAGCGCCACATAGTTTTTTCAGGGAAAAAATATCATGGGAGTGAAGGACAAGACATACATGTGTGAGGATTATGAAAAGTTTCATGAAATTCCTCCCTTCAAAGTGAAGGCTCTTCCAAGCATCCTGTTAAACGATGATGATTATCCATGGTTACGACGTAATAAGGAAGGGACACACGCGAAGAAAAAGTGAAGAATTTCTCTCTACAATTATTCTCATGATGTCTTTGATTTAGAATACCACTACAGTTACATGTCAAGAATGAAATCCCTTTTGTAACAGAAAAGTTTTTGTCTGAAACCCTGTTACTTCGAAAGAGATTGTCTAGTTTGTACATGAAGTGCATCCAGTTTTTCTCGTAACCCTCTCAACTTTTTAGCACATGCTATGTGGGTGAAATTATGATACCATGCCAAGTTTTAACCTTTGTAGAGTTCATTTGCAGTGATTTTTAAATTCTGGGTCATTTAGCTCAAAATAAATCATGAAATGCATGAAAAATAGCAAATGAAGTCAGAAAGGGTTTAAAATTGATGATGTGGCTTTGAATGGTGCATATTGAATGCAGAAAAAGTTTGGAGTTAAAAAGTTAAAAAATTTAATCCCTTTTGTAATAGATGAGTTTTCGTCCGAAACCGTGTTACTTAGAAAGAGTTTGTCCAGTTTGTACACAAAGGTCATCTAGTTTTTTCTTGTAACCCTCTCAACTTTTTAGCACATGCTACGTGGGTGACCTTGTGATACCATGCCAAGTTCAATTTTTTAGAGTTCATTTTCAGTGATTTTTAAATTCAGGGTCATTTAGCTCAAAATAAATCATGAAATACATGAAAATAGCAAATGGAGTTAGAAAAAGGTTGAAAATTTACGATTTGGTTTGAATGGTGCATATTGAATGCAGAAAAAGTCTAGAGTTAAAATATGTTAGAAAAATTGAAAACCCTTTTTGTAATAGATGAGTTTTCATCCGAAACCCTGTTACATCGAAAGAGATTGTCCAGTTTATATACGAAGTGCATCCAGTTTTTTCTATAATCCACTAAATTATTTAACACATTATATGTGGGTGAAATTATGATACCATGTCAAGTTTTAACCTTTTCAGAGTTCATTTGCAGGGCTTGCCAATTTTAGGGTCATTTAGCTCCAAGAACGAACTAATAGCAAAAATTATGAACTAAAAAGCTTTTATAAAACTCTAATAGTAAAAAGAACGAACTAAAAAGATTTTATAAAACTCTAAGAGCTGAAAGAATGAACTCAAAAGATTTTATAAAACTCTAAGAGCTGAAAGAATGAACTCAAAAGATTTTATAAAACTCTAATAGGAAAAAGAATGTACTAAAAAGGTTTTATAAAACTCTAATAGCAAAAAGAATGAACTAAAAAGCTTTTATTAAACTCTAATAGGAAAAACAATGAACTAAAAAGAATTTATAAAACTCTAATAGAAAAAAGAATGAACTAAAAAGACTCTAATAGCAAAAAGAATCAACTAAAAATAATCAAAATAAAATTAACTAAAATTATCAAAGTATTTACTTGTTGAAAACTTTAGTAGTATTTTTTTTAAATCTCTAATAGCAAAAATAATCAACTAAAACATATGCAAAAAATAACATTAAAATTTGAAAAACATAATATATGCAAAAAATAAAAAAAGACCCGCCTTCTAGCCACAACGGCCTGCATACGACTAGAAACCTTAAAAATGGGCCAGGATGCAGGCCCACAGTGCTAGCAGGCCAAATTGGGCATGAGATAGGCATGTACTGCCTACAATACAAAGGAGCTCGAGAGGGCAGCGACAGCAGCGCTTATAAACCATTCCGAGCCCCTCTCCACTAGCGAGGTGGGACCAATTTTTTGGCTGCGGGAAGCACAACCCTCTCTTTCGTCTCGGTTGGAGCCACCAACCGGGACTAAAGGGCTGTGCTTCCCGCCTTTTGGGTTGCTGAAATTTACCTTTAATCCTGGGGACGCAAGGGGAGCCTTTAGTCCTGGTTGGAGCCACCAACCGGGACTAAAGGTGATGCTATATAAGCGGGACTTGGAATTTTTTTTAAATCCATCTGCAGTTTCATCTCTCTCGCCAACAGCACCGAAAACCACCTTCACGCTGCGAGGCTATCGGATTTTGCCGCCGCCTCCCCGAGCCCGCTCGCTCCTCGTCGCCGCCCCTGATGCCGTCCCCGTCGCCGCCCCCCGACGCTGTCCTCGTTGCCACCCCCAACGCCGTCACCTCCCCGAGCCCGCTTCGGCCTCCTCCTCCTCCTAGGTGAGCCGCCGGCCACAACGCCATTCCCCTCCTCCTCCTAGCTATCCTCCCCCCGCCCGCGGTCACCATCATCGCCTGCGTCCGTCACCGCCCCCGACGCCGTCCGTTGCTGGCCACCGTTAATTAAATACCTTAGATTGATCAGAGGTCATCGTTAATTGCTCTGCCGGCGTCGATGGTACTTCAGTGATCTATATGTTCTAGATGACCTTTTTTTACAAGCTAGCTGGTCGTTTGTGCATGCTTCTATTCTATACATGTGGATGTGAAGGGCTTGCCAGCTATCTAGCTAGATAAACGCAACAAACATACTATACAAACGATCAACTACGCCTGTTTGCACCGCTAATGCAACGGCTAGCTAGCTACGAATGCATGCAAGTCATGAAATTTTACAGCGTTTTGTGTCGTAACTAAAAAGGTCCTCTGTATTGTGAATACTTCAAAAAATATTGTCATATTAAAACCATGGTATTTTGTACCTACAGGCTAAATTATTGTAGTTTTTGATACTTTAGTTTTTATAATACTTTGCTATCAAACAGGACAGACTAGTTAGAAAACTAAGATAGCATTTTAAGTTGATTTGTTGATCTATGAAGAAGATGCTTCTTTAATTGCTACCTTACATGATTTTAAGTGTTATATGTGCTCTTGGGCGCGCGCCACACACACATACACATCACTAGGCTTTCTTATTAAAAATGATATTGTTGTTTTATTGTTGTTAAATACAATGATATTTGCTATAGCCACAATTTGTTCTCATCGACGATGTCAATCCCACATCCTCGTCGTCGACTCGACGCTGACAACCAGTTTGAGAGGCGCCATGTCCGGGACTGGGCTCCGTCGGGCTGGCACTGCAGGGGGTGAGGGGTGCTACCTTCCGGGGTGCGCAGGTTGGTGAGGAATCCTGGTATCATCGTCGACCCGACGCTTCTTTGGTGGTGGTCGCGTGGGCCACTATCAAGCGGAGGCAGCCGACAACCAAGGAGGTGGTATGTCGCCATGTCAGGGAGGAGGACGAGCATGTCCGTCGCTACATGATTGCGTAGGATACGAGGTTCTCCAATACCTGGAGTTTCTTCAGCGATCTCACCCGAGCTATGATCTTGTGATGGTTCCTTATCATTGGGTGTCCACCGCCCACGCTACAGGAATCGCGAGTGAACTAGATTATTCGATAATATTCGATCTGTATAAGTGATAATCTTTGATGCTTCATTAACTATATTATTTGAGATGTATTAGTGATATTATATGATGAAATTATATGAAGAGTCCCCTACGATCGCGGATGCTATTGTATGTATTAGTGATATTATATGATGATCTTTTAAAAAAATCCCCGTTGATTTTTAATCTTAGAATCATGAACACAAGAAATGTTGACGTCATCTAACAACAATAGGATCCCTCAGTGCCCTTTGTGCTGGGATGACAGGGGTATATGCGTCATTTATCCTCACCTATACAATGATACATCATTCGCTGTCAAACTAACTGGATAATTTAGTATTACTACGGTACGTAAAGACGACATGTACTTTTTGTTAATGAAGTATGACATGTGTTTTTTTTGCTTTAATTTTCTTTTTTACAATTTGACTAGTGTCTTTCCGGTCATGCAAGCTTCACTGTTTTGAACAAGCTCCATTTCAAAGAGAAGTGTAGTGCAGAGCTTAAGATAGCTCACCTAAGAACGGAGCATTACACTTTTGCTGTTAAGGTGAAAAATAACAAATATCACACATATTTTGGTTGTTCTAGTTGGACAGGATTTTGCAAGGTGTATGGGTTGGATGAGGACATGAACATTACCTTCGATCTTGGTAATGATGATGTTCGTAATAATAATATAGATATTTGGGTGCATGCGGAGGATGACTTGATTCCGGTGCTACCTCCAGGTGCGTTTGTCAACAGATTTGTTAGGTAATTTATATTGATTATTAAAAAGTATTTGGTACTCATCCCGACTATTTTTTTTATTTTTAATTATTAGTTTATTTCCGTGCTACAAGAGTTACCCGACAAATAATAGCTTAATTGTTAGCTTAATTGTTGGAGAAAAATCACCTGATATCATTTATTGATGATGTTGAGTATCATGCTTAACATTACATGATTGGAAACATTTATCATGGATATGTGCCACTAGTGCACAAGTTGAACAGTTATAACATCACTTCAAACAACTTTGTAAGACTTTTTTACCATTGCGTCACTAGTCCATCTTTTTCATACATTTTTCTTAAGCAAAACTAGTTTAGCTAATAATGTTATTATTACTTATGTTCTTCAACAGGTACTCCCGCCAGAGATCGTGCCTAAATAGATGGTTACCATCTGTGATTTGCATATGGTTACCTTACGCCCGATGTGGATGACTTATCCTGCTAAATACATAATATCTCAGAGTGAAGAAAACCTGAAAATCAAAGGATGGAGCCAGGCAATAAAAGCATCCACACAACCACTTGGACACGATGTCTTGATTGATGAATATAGGTTGATCACGCCACAAGTTGGAGATAGGTTGATCTGTATTCTTCAATGGGGAGATGCGGGAGTTTACCTTTTTTATGCTATTTTACCTAGGAGGGAGCAATAGTTAGTGTTTCTAACTTGTGATTACTTGATCACTAGTATGATAACAATCAGAATGATCAGGAGTTCACCTTCTTTATGCTATTTTAACTAGAATGATGAAGAGTTGATTAAGATGATGATGAGTTGTTATATGACATATACCAGTACAAATTAGATGGATGCAATAGATCAAGTTGAATTAAATAAAAATAAAACCCTAAATGTAAAAGAATTGAAGGGTAAACACAAAAATAAAAGGGGGGAAACATAATATGAAAACCCCCAAACCCCTTCTCAAAAAAAAAGAACCCAAAGACTGGCAGTTGCTGATGCGTGGCTGCCTTTTAGTCCCAATCGATGTTACCAATCGGGACTAAATGTCCTCCTGCCTGGGCGCCCCACAACGGTCACGTGAAGCTCCTTTAGTCCCGGTTCGTAAACCAACCGGGACTAAACGTGATAGGCATTAGTCTCAATCCTTTTGTTCCAGTTGCAGAACCGGAACTAAAGGCTCTCTGAAACAGGACAAATGTCCTATTTTCTATTAGTGAATTCGATTGGTGTCTGAAACTGAGCCTCCTTTAACTCGCTTCCTCTGCAGTAAATGAGGCTCAGGTGGAGGGATTTGGATGATCTGTAGTCAAAGGATACCATCAAGCAAGCAGATGCGCAAGGAGGGTTGCCGCGGTGCAGAGGTAGAGGACGTTGGCTTGCATCTCTCTCAGACCTGAAGCCCACCTTTGCATGGATGTGACCAGCGTTGACCCCCAACATTGGCAAGCACTGTAAGGTCCCTCTTCTTATGTTTCTGGTACAGATATACTACATAGTTTATTTAAAATTATGATAGTTTAAAAAAGTATTATGGTGTAGTGCAGTAATAATTTTGTATTTAAAACTGCCGACCTTGCATCATATTTTTATTGTGTATGTAGGCAGTGTGTTCATGTTGATCTTGAACAACTTGAAGGGTTTCCTCGACACAAAATCTTGAGCCAAGGTTCACCTAAGCATCTTGGGAGGTCCGACGACCGGTGCCGAGGGCCTGTCACGCGAGATCGTCGAGACCAACTTCGACATGTTCCTCTACCCGCTCTCGGACTCCACCGCCAAGCACGTCAGCGCCAAGGTTCGGTGCTCCTCCTCTCCTCGTTGCCCCATCTAACTGTCATTGTTACTCTTTTTACGGTTGTTGTCATAAATAAAGTTGGTTGGCTGTCTTAGCTGAAACTGAATCACACTTAATGGATGGATGAATGAACTGCCTCTTAGTATGCTAGCGCTCATTTCTCACGGACGCCAATATGACCTTTTACTGTAGCGACCACGTTAGTGAAGCTGTGCAATGCTCTGAATCCTGTGCTTACAAGCAGGGGCCTGTAAGTGTTAATAATTGTTGATGGGTAGAGAGGGATTAGTGAAATAGTTGTTGTATTGTTTCAGCCTCATGGGTATATATATAGAAGTACAATGATCAACTAGGAGTACAAGACAAGACAGGAAAAATCCTAGTCTATCTCATATTTCCTAACTAATCACGATACTCAGCATCCCCCACGGTCACAACGGTAGCGACACACACGGTGAGACCGGAGAAGAATCCGAAGGTAGGCCGACGGTCATCCCCCCACAGTTGCAATGGTAAATGCATCGCGGAAGTCGTGGCTGGAGTAGAAACCGACGAGGTTGCACAAGAAAGGCGGTAGCCCTTTATGCCATTTGTCGAGGTAGCCGAGAGCGTAGGGTGGTGTAGCCGTGGTCGAGGTAGCCGTGCGAAGAATGTCGTGGTCGATGTCGAGTCGGGGTAGCCGGTGTCAAGGTAGTCGCCATGGAGCCGCGGGCGCAAGGAGGCGCCGAGTTAGTCATGGGCGCAGTTGTGTCGAAGTAGTGGTGCGCCGGGAAGAAGACGAAATTGAGACGCGTCGCGCCGGGAGTGCTAACTCCGGGGACACGTCGTGGAAGAAGGCACGCATCGGTGTTGCCAGCACCGGGCATCCGTAGATGGACAAAGTCGAAGTTGATGAAGAGCCACTCCAGGCTTGCCAGGCCCGGGGACACATCACGGACGAAGGCACGCATCGATGTTGTCAGCACCGGGCATGAGTAGAGAGGGACCTGCACGAGCTGTACGCCATGTCGGAGAAGTCGGAGGGGCGAGCAGAGAACAAATCAACAACGACTGCGGCGTCCATCGGCGCGGGGCCAATGTCACCAACGTTGGTCGGAGTAGATGACGGCGACATTGGCGACGGGCTGGTGCTGGACGAAGGTGAAGGGGGTGGACGATGTCGAAGGTGAAGGCGGTTAGGGTGAGTGATCTGCAGCGGCACCGAAGATGAGCGGCGGCGGCGGCCTGATGGCGGCGGTTGGTTAGGAGCGCGACGACGATGCTCGAAGTAGGCGAGGAAGAACCCGACAGCATGACGAAGACCAGCCCAGATGGTGCCGGTCCTGCGCCGAGGGAGACAGCGTGGTGCATACCACGGGAAGTCGACGCGCTGGGACGGCGGAGTGGACCGCGGGCCACGGAACTACGGCCCGAAAGGGCGAAGCAGCGGCAGCAGCTGAGTCAGTGCGACGGTGGGAAGACCTCGGGTGGTGGCGGTGACCGCAGGCCGCGGTGCTATTGCCCGAAGGGGCGGCACGGCGGTGAAGCGTGGGTCGGTGCGACCGCATGGACGACCGCGGGCGGTGGCGGAGACCGCGTTCCACGCTCGCTACTACCCGATGGGGCGATGCAGCGGCAGGGAGAGGGTCAGTGCGGCCATGGGGACGACATGGAGTGAACGACCTTGGGGCGGCAGTAGGCCGCGGGGTGCGACACTACGGCCGGAAGGGGCGATGCAGCGGTAGCGCGCGGGTTGGTGTAGCCGCGGGGAGAACCACGGGGCGGCCGCGCTGCGGCTTGACGGGGCGACGCAGCGGCAGCCCGATGCTCGATCGGTGGAGGGATGCGTTGTACTTGGGATAGTCTACATGGGACCCACGGAGGTGCGCGCAACCGACGGGCCAGGTCGGTTGCATGGCATAGATGAGGCGGATCATGACGGCGTGCGGGTGATCAATTCGACCGCGCACGTGGTTGGGGACGCCGCTCGATGGAGGCAGGATGACGACGGAGTCCGAGATGAAGCCGCCACCGACGGCCGGTTGGGCGGCCGTACAGGCGCTGCGTAGATTGACAGGTGGGACGACACGCAAACGGCGGCTGTGATGGGCTGCCACATCGCGCGAGGCCGCCGGGTTGGGGCGATGCAGGTGTCCCGATTGAAGCAGGGCGGTGACGGCCGGCTTAGATCGACGGGTGGGCTGGCGCGCGAACGACGGCGTTGAGGGGCCGCCGCGTTGCGCAAGGCCACCGGGTCGGTGTAGAGGCCGGATTACGCCAATCTCGGAGTAGCGGCGCGATGGTCGACGGCGGCGGCGTGCGACACAAACCGATGTAAGATCTGAAAACCAAAAAGAAAACGCCAATCAATGCGACCGGCTGAAGAGAGAAATCAGGATCAAGAAATCGGGAAAAAGACTCTCTAGGGAAGCCGGTCAATACGACCGTCGGATGAACCCTAGGTAAGGGCGGTGCTGTCCCCGGCGGCGGTCATGGAGGCCGATCGCCCCGGGGGCGGTGCCCGATGCGGAAGCGGTGGGCGGTGGCTAGGTCTAGGAACTTGCGGCAGATACCATGTTGATTTTTAGAGATGGATTGGTGAAAAAGTTGTTGTATTGCTTGAGCCTCATGGGCATATATATAGGAGTACAATGACCAACTTGGAGTACAAGACAAGGCATGACAAATCCTAATCTATCTCATATTTCCTGACTAATCACCATACTCAACAATAATGTACTACACTTCAATTCTGTGAGTTCAGTTAAGTTGTCTGCTCTGTCTCCACAAACTTCTCAGTAGCTTTTGCTTCAACTAGTAAGTTTGCACGTGCAATCGATTAATATATATAGTTCTTCAAACATATTAAAATCACTAACATTCAAATTGTTGGTGAAACTACATAACTACTCATTCAAGTACAAGAAAACATTATAACCATCAATTATAAACCTGCCCATTTTTTCTTGCACCAAATGATAGACAAGTTGTATCACACTTCTAACTATGAGCTGGTAAATTAGTGTCTTTAAAGTCAGCTCCAAGCATGTTTCTGAAATGTCAGTGGTAAGCACATTGAATGCATATGGTGCAGAAACAACACAAAAAGTCACTTTGTTTATCGGGTACATTGGAGCTCTATATTTTAAACAATGTCAAAATGGTATTTTTGAAGTTCTAAAAAATATAAAATAATTCCACATGTTCATATGGATGTATGTTACACAAGTGCAAATTCTGAGGTGAGATAAGTAACCATTTGAGTAATACACAAATGAAAAAAATGTGATTTTAGAAAGATGAACATTGCACATATTATTCACTATTTAGAAATCGTCATTTTGTTATTTTCATATAGCTCACATGTTTACTTATTTCTTCACAAAATTTACACGTGTACTATCGATCCAGTTGAGCATGTAGAATTCTTTTCGAGATATTTTTGATACTTTAAACGTGATTTTTAAGCTATTTAAAATAAAGTCCTCCAATGAACCCATGTTCCAAAAATCCACTCTCAGGAACAACACCCTCAGTCCCTTCATGCAGTCCCTTCATGCATTTACTGTTGTGGCAACTGAGGTAACTTCGAGGAACTCTTGTGTCAAAATTATATAACATCTTTAGCTATGTTCCAGGAAGGTTGCAACCAGAGGTAAGGTTGTGGCATCATCTACTGTGGACAACAAGCAGACCTGGCTAGTAGCCCGGCCCGATCGGCCCGGCCCGACGCGGCCCGAAAAAGCCCGACCCAGCCCGGCCTGACCTTGCCCACGGGCCGGGCTCAGGCCTGGATTCTGAGCCCAGTGCTTAGGCCGGGCCCGGTCCCGGGCCTGAAAAAACCCCGAGTTTATGCCTATGCCGGGCCAGGCCGGGCTTTCTTCAGGCTGGGCCGGGCTTGGGCCTTAGCATCTGCAACAGCTACCTCAATCCCTTCATGCATGTATCTATTTGGAAGGACAAGGCCTGCAGTAGTATAAAGACAAAGCATGGATTGGATCATGGGTTTTGCCAACTGAAATTTTGGCAAATCTACAATCAGTATACATATAAGCAAGAAATCGATGAAATTAACTCTTTTGAAATAGAATAATAATGGTAGACAAATAGGAACCCGTTTAACACCTCATACCAACTTGTTGATATATAAAGGATGATAAGTCGAGCATATCATGTGTGTTGTTTTGAAACATTACATTGTGCAGAGTATCATGATGTTCTCTAACTCCATGCATGGAAAACAGAAATAGAGCTTCTACACATATATTATCCTGATATAAATTCTGCTGACCAATACTCACTTTTTTAGTTCACTTGCAATACTGCTAATCACCATGTAGAGGTCAAAGACCAAACTAAACAAAAATAAATAAAAAATATCAGTGCGCAGAACTTTAGTGTAGGACAATTTAAATGGCGACTCCTAGATCTGGAAGAATATGGAATGAATTAGCATTTTACTATATGTGATGCACGTACTATGTGATTCACTCAATACATGTGGCAATATCGCAATACATGCTGGCACAGAAAACATGCCATGTGAGATAACCTCAACAAGCAAAACAAGATATATCTCGTCAGGAGAACTGAGCAAAACAAAGCGTAGCCAAAGAATTGACATATGCCTTACTTCAAGGGTCAGTGGAATTCAGGGGCATGGCTTTTGCAGCGTGTTTCCATAATTTATCTTCTATCTTTACACTGGTATATTATATCGTACTGTTTCTCTTGGACAAATTTGTACTGACCAGCTGTAGAGAGTACTATTTACCACAATCTACGACAAGATGACGTTTCTTTTACAGAAGAATTGGGCCATGTACACCTGCCTACCCAATGGGGATCCAGCGACTCCACCAAATTCTCTTGCGCTGGTTTGTAGGATCGTCTATACTCTCGCTCATCATCCTTTGCACCCGCAGCATCAACACAACAAAGTTGCTCGTCCTTGTCTTTCTTTAGTACATACCTGAGCTCTTGAAGTTGTGCTTATGTGAAGCCTCCTCCCTCCTTTGCCCCTGATTTTGCCATGGGGCTGATGATCCATCGAGCAACCTCATTGTAGTCCTGGTCGCATGGAACAGTTGCAGCCTCAGGTTCTGCATTATAGAGAGGTCGAGGAGCACTTCATTGTTGAAATATGAATGTGCCAGTGCAACCTTTGCGCTGGTCCTTTGTTGTGCCTCGTACCAAACCATCGATGTCTGGAGCTCCCATCCGATGCCACCGTCTAGATCCAATATGTTGAAGCCCCTGCCAAGGTCTCGTTTGTCTTGTAGTTCCACCAAATTCCTTCAGGCTTCCATGTCGTAATTGCATCCCAGATGGCAGTTGAACTTTATCAGGCAGGCTGCTATAAGTTCTCAACGTTTGAAATGCCTGCAAAAGGATGATTTATGTTAAAGAAAACTATAGAATTATAATTCTGACTACTGAAATAATATGCGAGCATGCATTGTTTTTTTAAGTTACTGTACTATCTTGTAATTGAATTTACCCGTCAAAAGACAAAATCTTGTTTGTGAACTATTCTGTTGTGTTAATGCAATGCTATAGAACAATGCTGGAATGGAGAAATTGGCAGTTTGAACATGCTACATTTGGTTCCCTGTCATGAGATGCATAGATTTTGCCTGGAGCAAAGTGTGTAGATGCAACAAACAGTACAGCATGTTTCACATGTATACTAAGACATTCACAAGTAATTTAGAAGAACTATTTGTCAAGTTATGCATACCTAGCAAACACATAAATATAGTTACTGTAATAACATACCATGTGCAGGTATATGAGGACCAAGCTGTATATATGTCAAATCTGTGTCAAGAAAATTTGTTGCATGAGGTCAAGTAATTATCTTGATTTGAAATAAAACCGAGACAGGGGGCATTCCCACAAGCACCAGCCACGCACAAAAACGACCAGGCAAGCACCTTCTATTTTCCATTGGGATTTGCATGACTGGATCGCCACCTCCTCCGTCAAAGACGCATCTGGTACACACCATCGGGCTTGAAGATGTAGATGGCGACCTCCTAGACCTGCAGCCATATGCAAAGGAGGCGACGGTAGCGGCAGTCAGCAACCACGGGAGCAAATAGTTGAATTGATGAGAAACGAAAGAGCAAGGTCTCTCACGGGAGGATTCACTATACCCAGCGACGGGCAATGCGGAGCGACGGCAGTCAGCAACCACGACAGTCAACCCAAGGCAGCCAACAACCCAACGCAAGCGCTGTAGGCCTCCCGTCGGCAGTCCCAGACCGAGGCGTCGGGGAACTGCTGCTGCTGGTCGGCCGGCGTCGCGGCGGTCGGTGTCCCGATCCAATTTAACCCATTTCTTTTCTTCACCAAGCCACAGTACATGTAAACAATAACTCATGATATGATCCGACAATGAATAAGTTAGTCAGGAAATGTAGTTTTGAATGTGACAAATTCTCACAAAATTTACAGACAAATTCTACATAAGAGATATATTAGATTTCCTCCAGAGTCTACATACTATGTGAAGATCACGGATCACCTTATGCTTCCCTGTGAAAGCTGGTTATGGCAATGAGAATTCCACTCTGATGGCTTGAGGTGAACATCTTCCTCCAAAGGTGCTCCGATGGCAAACCACACAATATATATGCATTCTTCAGCGTTTGGATTTGAGCAGCAGTATCACCATTTAAGCTTGTTTATTAGAGATTTTTTTAATACATCACTTCCACCTAAATAAGACAGTGTTAAATACATTAGATAAGCTAAACTACTGTGCCTCAGAGGCATAGTACTTGTACTAAAAAATAGAAGAAAATGAAGCAGAATATCAAGCGGGAGAAACTAAAATCAAGCTTGGTGGTTCCATCATGAAAGTTCTCACTTGATGCACATTCCTCTAGAATGGACAGACAAAACCAATAGGTTGATGTAAAATCCCCGCATCTAGAGAGAGTAACTCACAAAGAAAGGTACTAAGAGTCACATGAGGGAAGTACAGGGCAAGATAACATGTTTAATCCTGCAAACAAATACACAATCATGAGTTCAGAGAAAAAATAAATGAAGCAAACAAATAAATGAAACATAAAAAATAAGCATACAATAGTTGGAAGGAGTATCCATGTTACAGCAATGACGAACAAGTCTGCCAAACAGAAATCATTTGGCCGCTAAAATTTCTATTCACTGCAGTCAAGAAATCGCCGCCACAAGGGGACTCTGTTGCTGCTGTTGACCCTACTCGCGCGCCAGCAATCAATCCTAGCCTCCTTCATGCTGCAGTTCAGAGAGGAAAAACTAATCAGGGGGAGAGAGAGAGAGAGGAATAAGAGGAGGGATGAACAGAGAGGGGTATGGGAGAGAGTGGATCCAGGCCATCGTGTCCACGGGAGGATTCTGTATATGTTGGCGACCGCAGGCAGAAACTCGAACCCAAGACAGGCAGCGACACCAGCGCCGGAGGCGTGATGCTGCCACCCTCTAACGAATGGTAAATCAGCCGGCGTCGGGGTCGTGTGCAGCCTATGCTCACCGCGGCTCGCCCTTCTCGGGTGGGAACTCGTGGTCGGCCTGCGTCGGAGGCGCAGGGGCAGAGCGGGGCCGGCCTTTGTTGGTGGCATGCAGCCCGCCGGCAGGGCTGGGCGCAGGTTCCAGCGGCGGGGCTGGCGGCGGCGGCGGCGCGGCTGGTGCAAGGACCGGCGGGGACAGGGACCGGCGGGAAGGGTGGACCGGCGGTGCACCGGTGGGGGCGGGGGCGGGGGCCGAGCGGGCGCGCGATGGCACCGGCGGGAGCGAGGGCCGAGCGACGGCGGGGGCAGGGGCCGAGCGGTCGCGCGGAGGCACCGGCGGGGGTGAGGGCGAGCGGCGGCACCGGCGGGGGAGCGCGCGAGCGTGGGAGCGGTTCCAGGGTAATGGGTAGCGTGGGGTGGCAGGTTTCGTTATTAGCGATGGGGTTTCGTTAACGAAGCATCAATTTCGTTAACAACACATTTACACCATTGATTACGTAATTGGACACTCCAGATTTAAACTTGGATTAGCCCTCTCTTCCTTTTATAGGGGTAGTAGATAGATAGTAGATAGATAGATAGATAGTAGATAGATAGATGGAGAGATACCAGCGTCCTCACAGCGTACTTCAAATATGATAAAGAATTGTATTTCATGATGGAGACATGGGATTTGGAGAATCATAGTTATGATACGTGAATGAATCTTCCTTTATTTTGTCAAGCAACTGACTGTTCTGATATGGGACTATTTATTCTGTTGTATCTCTTATAAATAATGAAATGGTCTATACGTAAATTTTTCCTATTATATTATTATGTTGTTGATGATGCATGGTTCTGTAATTTGGAGATTAACATTCAAGCATTTAGTATCTTGAATCTTTTTTGCTTTGTACTAAACTTGATGCACACCAGTTGTCTTATCTTGCATTCCCACTCTGGGCTTTTGGCACAAATTTTGTCATGTGCTTGCAAAATTAATTATCCTATTGACTTGGTATTCTCAGTTTATCATGTTTTTGATATACCTCTACTGTTTGTGGTCTATACTAAACTCATTAGTACTGAAAGAGTGTTGTAATTTCCTTTAGTTGGCACTTGGTACATGGATCAGTACCGACTTAGCATTACGTGCTTGACGAAAATGTTGGGACCGGCACCCTCGCGCCAAGGCGCTATCCCGATCTAGTATCTAGAGATTGTGTGTGTGTGTGGAGGGGGGGGGGGTCTGTTCTACAATATGTTGAGGACACGACCATCTCCATGGATTATTATATGGACAAGGCGGTAAATATTAAATTAATTTTGTGGCTGTTCACACATTTGTCCACTATTAAAATTAATTATCATAAATGTGATCTTTTCTGCTTTTAATGTGCCAAAGTATAGGAGAATAACTATAGGCCGTTGTTTGGTTGTGAGATTAGTAAACTTCCTTCAGTTATATCGGTATACTAATTCATCACAGCAAGTTAACGAATAAAGAATGGAACTGCATTGAGGATAGATTTTAGAAACTTGTTGAGAAGGCAAGTTAATGTCCTACGGAGACTGTTACGTACTCATGAATTCAGTGCTCACGAGCCTTCCTAGATTCATTCTTTCCTTGTTTTCCATACCCATAGGGGTGCAGAAAATAATTGATTTTTATCAATCTTGCTTTTTCTGGCAGAGGGATGTGAATAAGGAGAAGTATTGCCTGGCGATGTCGAATATCATGCGCTGTTCTAAATACCAAGCGGCTATTGGTACCGATAATGTTGACATAAAAAAAAGTTCTCTTAGTAAATGGTCCTACCGGCTCTCCTTCGAGGAGGAGGGGGGGGGGGTGGAGTGTGGATACAATTGTTGTGTAATAACCATCTGCATTCTATTTTTTTTCAAAGTGCCGGCCGAGCCTAACAATTCCCCCCAAAAAAATATTAAAGAAAACATTGGAATTTTTTTGACTGGGAGACATGCCTTTAGATTTACAATTTCTAAAGTAAAGGCCGAGAATAAAGGCATCTTTTTTTAGTAGGTGAAAGTTTATTTTATCGGAGACAGTCACTCTATGCACTGTTGGGAGGATATTTTGCGGGGGAACACGCCTTTAGCTTTACAATACTTGTCACTTTATAATAGCATGCATCCTAATGACGCTTATTTGAGCAAAATGTTGGGGTCGTCTCCTTTAAATCTCCATTTTAGACCAGCTTTGATTGGTGATGGATGGAATGATTGGCTTCATTTAGGTAGAAGGTAGATGCAGGTCACCTTAACTAATGAGCCTGCTAATTTCTTGCTCTGAATTACATGGATATAGATTCACCTCGTTGATGATGTTTTATGTGAAATCGATTTACATGGATATGATTCATACTGGGCCTGTTTTTCGGTGATATTATATTTGGAAGACCTAAATGCTATTAAGAAATAAAATTTTCATTTGGTTTGTGCACAGAGGTGTCATTATTTCTAAGGACAATTTAGCAAAATGCAGTTGGCAAGGTAGTAAACAATGTTGTTTCTTTGTCCAGGAAAAAATAGTTCATCATTTTTTTCTTACTTGGTCTCTCGCCAACTTATTATGGCGCACAGATCATGTGGCTTTTAATTTGCCTCCACCTATGAGGATGTCAAATATGTTTAGTAAATGGTTTGTGGGGTTGCGTCCATAACTAGAGCTCGTCTTTTTGGGAGTTTGTGCCTTGCTTTGATCTATACGGAGTCATAGGAACGATGTTGTTTTTAACATCACAAATGGCACATTGTTTTGCACATTATCTGATGAGGTAAAATATGGATCCGTATTTGGTCCTTACTTCACCATGCAGAAGTCAGGGGTTGTAACACTTGTGCGGGCGCATAGGGCCCCCAGTTATGGGGTTTCAATTCTGAGCAGTAACTAGTAGAGTTAGGCATCATTTAGTAGATGTAGCAAATAAATAAAAAATATTAGACACTCATCCAGAAAATATGCTCATTGTCGTAGAACCAGCCAGCCTATTGTCGTATATCTGTCCCACCCAAGCAACTGCTCATACACGCATTCTTATAGGCCTGCTAGAGCGATCCCAGCTCCCATGCGTGAGTGCACGGCCTCAATATATATTCAATGCCCTGACTTCTATAATTATATTTCTCCTACGATCACAAGTGCCCAAAGAAATTCCCAGAAACCCTAACTCGGGGCCCCTGCGGCAAGTGGTCAAGCAGGCAATTCCTGCTACCGCGGGACTCGAACAACAGAGAGTCCTCATGTGGTTTGGAGGAATTTTGAAAGAACTCTATCGAAAAAATTCCTTTAGGCCTCATTTGGTTCATAGGATAGGAATATCACAGGAATAGAAAACTTGTGGGGAATAAGATGCCATGTATTCAAGTCATGTGAACGTGCCGTCTCAGACTCTCAGGGCTCCCCAAGGCTAGTTCAGCATTGGCTGTTTGGGCATCTATGTGTTTTAGCATTCACCAAGGCTGTTTCGGCATCTATGTGTTGGAAGCGTATAAAATTTGCCACATTATTCTTCTCGCTGAAGTGGTAGCTCTTCCTTTTATGACCATGGCTGAGTCTGTACGTCCCGGCTGGTGCACGTCAATTCATGTCTACTGTCCCGCCTCAGGGCTCCTGGCCTACTATCTTGGAAGCAGGATCGGGAGGAGCAGCTCACCGTAGAATTACAAAACTATTGGGCAAATGATTTACTGATAGCGGCAGTTGATGCACTCACCCAAACTTCCAACGATGGAATTTAGCTACCACAACAAATAAGTTTTGGTCTATCTTGCCATTAGTATGTTCTACGCTATTCTATTTGTGATGGAGTTCAAGGAGACTCCACAATTTTTTGAAGAATAACAATGTGCAAAATAGCTAAGGTATTTTCTATTATGTGTCCTCAGGATTTTGTATGTGTTGTTTTACAGGTGATTTATCTTGTACACTATATAAGTATTGCATTACTTCCGAAAGCAATGCAGCGCATTCTTGTAAAATAATAATTAATGTACTGTGCGGTACAAAATGTACTATTACCATATTAATGAATTTATTAAGATATTATACCTTTTGTACTTCATGAGCAGTTCATATCATCATATTAGTATCCTATCCAGTAGCAACTGGAATTCGGAGCAATCCAAAATATCAAGTAAACTGCTGGAAATAATCGATGTGAAAAAAGTGGATGCACAAATAAAGTGAATTTTATTTTTTACTCCTGGTTTCGCATTTTTGACAATGTTCCCCATTTAGCAGATTTTCCCCATTTTTATTCCATTTAGCACAACATGTGCCACAAATTACCCGATTTTCCTGCTGACTGTCCATGCCGCGTGTGTGGTCTACTTTTTTTCTTTGATTTTTTTTATGGCTTGCTCCGGGTAAGCCGGATTGAACTGATGGTTCTTCTTTTAACCTGGTCCAGCTCTGGCCCTTGGCGGGAGGGGCGACCACCTAGGGCTCAAGATCGCAGCAAGAAGAGAAAGCAAGAAGCCACACGGGTGCATGACGGCATGAGTCATCCTAATCAGCGTATGTAAAAGGCCCACATGTTTTGACCTTCGTTCACTCCTGCTTCGATCGATCATCCATTCGTTTGTGCTTTGAAATTTTTGTGCTAAAAAAAGACCATTGATTTTTTCACCTCTCGCCATGGACCTGTGGACACTTGATACTTCAACGCTTTGCCATTTTGATCGTGTTGACCATTACAACAACAACAAAGCCTTTAGTCCCAAACAAGTTGGGGTAGGCTAGAGGTGAAACCCATAAGATCTCGGGACCAACTCATGGTTCTGGCACATGGATAGCAAGCTTCCACGCACCCCTGTCCATGGCTAGTTCTTTGGTGATGCTCCAGTCCTTCAGATCTCTCTTTACAGACTCTTCCCATGTCAAGTTCGGTCTACCCCGGCCTCTTTTGACATTATCAGCATGCTTAAGCCGTCCGCTGTGTACTGGGGCTTCTGGAGGCCTGCGCTGAATATGCCCAAACCATCTCAGACGATGTTGGACAAGCTTCTCTTCAATTAGCGCTACCCCAACTTTATCTCGTATATCATCATTCCGGATGCGGTCCTTCCTTGTGTGACCACACATCCATCTCAACATGCACATCTCCGTCACACCTAACTGTTGCACATGTCGCCTTTTAGTCGGCCAACACTCAGCGCCATACAACATTGCGGGTCGAACTGCCGTCCTATAGAACTTGCCTTTTAGCTTTTGTGGCACCCTCTTGTCACAAAGAATGCCAGAAGCTTGGCGCCACTTCATCCATCCGGCTTTAATTCGATGGTTCACATCTTCATCGATATCCCCATCCTTCTGCAACATTGACCCCAAATATCGAAAGGTGTCCTTCTGAGGCACCACTTGCCCATCAAGGCTAACATCCTCCCCCTCCTCGTTCCTAGTAGTACTGAAAGCGCACCTCATGTACTCGGTTTTAGTCCTACTAAGTCTAAAACCTTTCGATTCCAAGGTTTGCCTCCACAACTCCAACTTCCTGTTAACCCCCGTCCGACTCTCATCGACTAGCACCACATCGTCCGCAAAGAGCATACACCATGGGATATCTCCTTGTATATCCCTTGTGACCTCATCCATCACCAAGGCAAAAAGGTAAGGGCTCAAAGCTGACCCTTGATGCAGTCCTATCTTAATTGGGAAGTCGTTAGTGTCGCCCTCACTTGTTTGAACACTTGTCACAACATTATCATACATGTCCTTGATGAGGGTAATGTACTTTGTTGGGACTTTGTGTTTCTCCAAGGCCCACCACATAACATTCCGCGGAATCTTATCATAGGCCTTCTCCAAGTCAATGAACACCATATGCAAGTCCTTCTTTTGCTCCCTATATCTCTCCATAAGTTGTCGTACCAAGAAAATGGCTTCCATGGTTGATCTCCCAGGCATGAAACCAAACTGATTTTTGGTCACGCTTGTCAATCTTCTTACACGGTGCTCAATGACTCTCTCCCATAGCTTCATTGTATGGCTCATCAGCTTAATTCCACGGTAATTAGTACAACTCTGAACATTCCCCTTGTTCTTGAAGATTGGTACTAATATACTCCGTCTCCATACATTTGCACAAAGTTCACAAACTTGAAAAGGTTCATGAATTTGAATAAAGTTCGCTAATTTTAAAAAAAAGTCCACAAATTTGAAAAACATGGATATAAAACATGTTCATGAATTTTAAATGTTCAAATAATCGGAAAAAAAATTCATGTAACAAAATAAAATAAAATATGGAAAAGTTTAACGCATTTGAAAAATTCCTGAATTTGAAAAAGTTCATGAATTTAAATAAAAATGAATTTGAGAAAAGTTCAGATGTTTGAAAACGGAAATAGTTCATGAAAATTGAAATGAAAAAAGAAATGAATGAAAAGAATAATAAAAGTGGAATAAAAACCTAGCCAAAAAACGAACGTAAACAAAAAACAGAAAATAAGCGCCACAAAAAGGTTGCGAGAAGAACTAGACCACTCCTACAGTGCTAAATGGCCCGGCCCGTTTGCTAGGAGGAGTATGCGCGACATACTATTTGCACACTATTTGGTGCTTATTCTAGCAACATCATTGACTCCAGTTGCGCGTTTCTTAATACTATTTCGTCTTGGTGGGTTCGTCTGGAGGAGTCGAGAGCTCCAACCTCTAGGCTCAACAGTGCCAACGCCATGACAGATCATCACAACTGAGCCCGCCATCCGCGAGACCTAACCGTGTTACCGTCTCGGCCCAACTGCAAGTACATCCATGATTTATTGATCCTCAAATTTTCTGTTTCGCATCTCCTTAATGTACCAACCAAAGCATGCTAAATCATTACGATTGTAATTCTAATTTATGTATTTAGTTCGCTTCACAATTTTGGGTATTAGAATGTCGCCTAAGAAGTTTGTTGAACCACAATGGGTGTTGTAAATAAGTTTTTTGAACTTCACATGACGCTAATGTTAATGAAGATGAAGGACATGAATCTGATTATATGCAAAAATATGATCATAAGTTAAATGCAGATGATGAGGTCAACGAAGACGCTACGAGAAAAAAATGGAAAAGTCTCGTAAAAGAAACCAACCCTCCATCCTCCTATGCGATATGGGGGAATCCTAGCTGCCACCGGGAGCACATCCTCCGCCCACTCCCACATTGCCGCCATCGAAGGGCTGGTCGGTGAAGCTGTTCTGGGTCTCGGGATGATGGAGGCATGGCAGATTCATCCCCGTCACGGTGCTGCGCGCCCTCCCTCGCCCTGTGCCTAGTCTTGTGGGTGTTCTGCGGTTTGCCCCGGTCACGGCCATGGCCCTGCCCTTGCAGGCGCATCACAGTTGTATTGCTGGTGTTGCAGCTCCTTAGGTATGTGGGTGCGGGCACTGTGGGTAGCATGTAGAAGCATGTGAAACTGCGTCGTGCAAGCGGGTCTCCTCGTGTCCGGCGGTGCTACCCTTCAAGTTGCGGTGGCGGTTTCTATGTGGCGGCATGTTCCGGTAGTTACCTAACGGCGACTGCCTTTGGCGACACGGTCGGGTTGCTGGTGTGGTTTGTGCGGGGCACCTCAAAGCATGTCTTTGCTAGTGTTGCTCCAGCATTGGATACCTTTGTCCCATGTTCTCCAATGTTCTTGGCTTGATGGCATCCTCTGATGGCGTGGTTTGTGCACACGTGATCCGGTAGTTGTGTCCCTTCAAACACACTTGGCTCGGTGGCGTCCCTTTGGCTATGACACCTCACATCTAGGATCTGCGTTCCCTCCACTTACTAGCTTGCAGGCATCATCGGTTACCCTATCGTCCCATGTGTCATTTATCCGCATCCCCACGAATCCCTGACAATGTACACCTCCACGCGTCGCTCTTGTTTGAGATTTGATGGTCATATGTTTGGTGTCTCCCGATGCCACCCTCCGTGTCAGTTGCAGCCCAACCAGACCACTTCTTGACAGGGTGGTTCTGGCTAGCGGCATGGATCCCTCTTCTCCAAATCCAAATCCAGTGGCTTTGGGATTACTCAGACTCGCGCTAGGGACAAATCCCTACTTAGCTTGCCAATGCTGGCAACAGCAACACTCGTGGGTGTCGCTATACCTTCTTGAAGGTGCTACCATTGCCTTCATCTGCACCATCTTCAAGATCAAACAAACCCGATGCCTAGTTCTCCGGATCATATGGGGACAACTTCACCGCATATTTCTTCTTTATGAAGGTGCTATCTTTCTTGCAAGTGGCATCCGCGGTGCTGGCTTTGGCGATATTCGACGCCATGTGGGTTTGGACAGCCTCTCTTAATCTTGGCTTGGTGGATTTTGTTGTGTTGTATCCCGTGTTCAGGCTGAGCATCCCTTGTCGTTCTGCTTCGGCACTGTGTTCAGATCTAGATGTATTCGTGCCAGGTGTTGTACCCGACTTTGTACTCATTCTAATCCCATCTATCAATGGTAATATATGTAAGCTTTGAGTATTCGGCAGAAAAATACACGGAGAAAAATTTAAGTGCAGAAGTTAATGTAAGTGCTGACAGTATGGGAGAGGACATTTTGGAGACTTCAATAGGTACTGAAAACTCTCTATCTATGAATCTAAAACATGGCATATCCTTTGAATACCAAAAGGTGTATTTTAGTGCTGTCAGCGAACCTAATATAGTGCCCTATAAGGATTCACTTGGTAAAGGAAACTGAATTTTGTTTGACCGGGTAATTATACTAGTTATATTTAGCTTTTAATTTATTTATTATAAGTCATGGTGTGACATTATTCAGCGCTTATTACTACCATCAGAAACTAAAAATGTGTGACTGATAATCAAGTCTTGATTATATGAATGTGAAATTAGAAAACATATATTGATAGATGAAGAGCCTATGTGCTTCCCACGCCTTCCAAAACCTAGGGACGGCCTTGCTTTCTCCAATAGCATCGGCAAGAGGGTGGTTAGATCTTCGAGCGCAAATCCTATTTGCTGCCCATGTGCAGCAAATAGGTGAGAATTCGATGAGGCTGATCTATGCGGGCCGACCCACTATTTTGTTTCACGTTTTTTCTTTTTTTCTCCCACTATTTCTCTTCCACTTTGTTTTTCCATTTCTTGATTCTACTCTTGCCTCTCAAAAATTTCACAAAAAGTTGCATAATGTTCATTCTTTTCATCTGGTTTTTTCCTTAGATATGGCTTATGTTTAAAGAATTCTCATCCTATATTATATAAAGGGTGTCAATTATTTATGCCACTACTTGTGTCCCACTTCTTATTTTTTTGATTACAAGCTCAAATTGCTAAAAGATGCATTCGTTCCACGAGCTGCTTGCTCAAAAATGCAATTAAACACCTCAAAAGTGCCAACATTGCGTTAGATCTTTGCTAATAATGCGAGTAGACACCGTTAATGTCAGGTCAAACCCGTAGACAATGTTATATGACCAAATTACCTCTAGGACCACATGTTAGTATTCTCTATCTCACGCTGATAAAATGGATCCACAAGTCAGGAGTAAGAAAGCGAATAATTTAGAGAAAAACAAGATCGATGTTAGAGATCGAGTGGGACACATACCTTTTTGACATAGAGGGCCGATGTGTTGGTCCCTGGGTATTTTGGATATAAAACATGGTAAACGTGCTTTCAACTGAAGGTAATGGTTTTTGGTGGCATTGCTGAGCATGCGCCTCACGGAGCGATGCCATTTTTGAGAAGTAGAAAGTCCTATTGGGAAACTAAGTACCGGAACATATCCAATGGCATAACTGGTAAATCCCTTTTATAAAATGTTCAAGTGAGTAGTGGATTGAGCAAGGGGGTACTGTCTTAGAGGACATGGGCGGCACATGGGACGGCGGGATCGGAGGTGGGGTGCATACCCTTGAGCATACTCTCTGCTTTGGCCTACTTCATTGTCACGGTTCCACTAAGAACATAAGAATGCACTATGGAAGGAAATATGAAGATATAAGAATCGAGGGAATAAACAGAGACATGAAGATGTCTACTAAAAACAGTTGCATGGATGCAAGGCAATGTAAGTAAGAACTTTTTTGTCTTAAACACGATACGACAAATTGTAGGAAGCATGAAAATATGAGAACTCAATGTTACTATTGGACGAATAAAATAAAACATTAACATTGAAATAAATTAATATTGTGGCTTAAATGAGGATGCACCTCTTTGTTTAGTTGACATCCAAATTTAATTGATTTGTTGTTGATCCATGGGAGCAATTATCTAGCCCAACGATGCAATAGTATTACAATGTAGAAGCACATATAAATGACACTGGGTACATAATCAATGTTACTTTGGACGCATGGAAAATTGAAAATGGAACAAAAATTAGAATTTTCACCAATTCACAAGCTTTTTTGTGTGATGTACCTACCAATTGAAAGGCGAGCACGATTCTGAGCAGGAAAGGGGCAGGAGATTTGGAGAGATAGGGACTGGGTTTAGTACGGTTTGATTGGGTTAATTAATTTAGAATAATAACTAGAGATTATCAGGAGCATAGGCTTGAGAGTGTGGAAGTTTGGGAAAAATATATCAAGGGTAGGATTTTATTTGCTGACATGGGCCATGAGATCAAAGACGAATAAATGGCTGGCGACCGGTATGACGAATGCTATGCATCATACGTTTGTATGGAAGTAATAGCAGTTTATAACACTTATTTAATCAGTGTCTTTGCACTCCTATAACTATTTACTAACGTCAGTTTACAAATTTAGTTAAGCACAACATAGAAGGCTCTTGCAGAAAGTTCCACGATGCACGACCTAATTTGCCCTTTTATTGGTGTAACATTGAAATACTGAACTACTACATGAATGTGTTTGTTGTGTCCAATTTACTCAACCTCATACTTTAAGAATGATGACTCCTTGCCATCAGGCTTTTATTTTTTTGCAGGGACCCTCATTGCTTATTGCCTTACAATAGCGGAGTATCTCAATCCCTTTCATATGTATACCAGGCTCTTCTTACTGCACTATAGCCCCTTGAACACTCTCGTATCTCGACACCTGCTTAGTCACGTGTCTGATTGCGCATAGACATGGAAGGCATCAGGACATTTATGATGAGACAGGCGAAGAGAGGTTGGGCGTGGTGAGCAACCATACTTACATTGATCACAAGGCGTCTACCACTGTTGACATGACAATGACACATATAGTGGAGACAGTGGAGCGCCCTTGGCAACATATGAAAGTAGACGGTTAACAACACTTCAAGGCTGTATTCACAAACTTCATAGGGCAGACGGTTAACTATGTAAATTAGAAGGACATCCAATCTTCAAATTAATATGGAGCGCATCCACTAGTTTTAAACACAATATTTTCATGTGGTTGGTATCTCACTTCAGAATTGACACAAGAGCACTTCTTAAGAGAAAAGGAATGCATCTTTTGTTGGAGACATTCCTCAACTAAATGAAAAAGAGAATGATGTGTTATCTGTTCCGTTTCCAGATAAAGAGGTGTTTGAGGCAATAATGCAAATGAAACAAAACAAGGCTCCCGAACTAGATGGGGGTTCCCAGCTGAGTTATAAGAGGTGTTGGCATATCATCAAAGATGATCTTATGCCCATGTTCTATGATCTTTTTAACAGGAAATTACGGCTATTCCACCTAAACTTTGGAACAATCACGTTGTTACCAAAGAAAGAGGGATATGTACTCTTGAGTCATTCAGGCCGATCTGTTTGCTAAGGTTGCAACGAATAGGTTAACACCGATTGCCCATTCGGTTCTACAACACAATCAGAAGACTTTCATGCCCGGCGAAACATCCTAGAAGGGGTAGTGGTCTTACACGAAACGCTTCACGAAATTCACTTCATGAAGCTCGATGGAGTTATTTTTAAGGGGGATTTCGAGAAAGCTTATGACAAGGTATAATGGTCGTTTCTTCAACAAGCCTTCCGCATAAAGGGATTGAACGAAGCTTGGAGGAACCAGGTGGATTCTTTTATTTAGAAAGGTGGTGTTGCGATTAAGATGAATGATGACATAGGTCACTATTTTCAAACTCATAAAGGTTTAAGACAGGGAGATTCGATGTCCCCAATCTTATTCAACACAGTGGCTGATATGCTGACAGTTCTCATAGGTCGAGCTAAAGAGAAAGATGTAGTAGGAGGATTAGTTCCGCATCTGGTCGATGGAGGGGTTTCCATCTTACAATTGGCAGGCGATACGATTATTTTCATGGAACATGACCTCGCTAAAGCTAGAAACATGAAGTTAGTGCTTTGACTTTTTGAATAGTTATCGGGACTTCAGATCAATTTCAAGAAGAGCGAATTGTTCTGCTTAGGGCGAGACAAGGAAGAACAAGATGCATATAAACAACTATTCGGGTGTGAGATGGGATCTCTACCGTTTAGTTACTTGGGTACCCCTATTCATCATCGTAAACTCTCCAATAAGGAATGGAAGTGCATAGAAGATCGGTTTGAAAAGCGGCTAAGTTGTTGGAAGGGCAAGCTTATGTCGTATGGAGGTCGGATAGTGCTAATAAACTCAGTGTTGACAAGCTTGTCGATGTTCCTCCTATCTTTCTTTGAAGTATCGGTTGGGGTATGGAAAATACTAGACTTTTATAGATCACGATTTTTCTGGCAAAGCGATGACAGTAAGACAAAGTATAGACTTGCTAAA
The DNA here is from genome assembly GCA_022496015.1 of Hordeum marinum. Taxonomy (NCBI): domain Eukaryota; kingdom Viridiplantae; phylum Streptophyta; class Magnoliopsida; order Poales; family Poaceae; genus Hordeum; species Hordeum marinum. The sequence continues at coordinate 1,904,829 of CM039676.1, forward strand.
TGGGATATTATGTGTAGGCCTAAAGATCAGGGTGGCTTGAGGATAGAGAATTTACAAATTAAGAATAGATGTTTCTTAGGCAAATGGATTTATAGATTATGAGTGTATACAAAAGGCATGTGGGTACAAATTTTGCGTAATAAGCACCTACTATCCAAGACTTTGACACATGTTATAGTGAAACCTTCTGATTCACCATTCTGGAAAGCCTTAATGAGAACCAAAGAAGTATTTTTTCACAGGGTGAAGCTTCACATACGGAATGGTAACAAAACCTGTTTCTGGGAAGATAGGTGGCTAGGGGAGATGCCCCTGGCTACACAGTACCTGACTCTATATAACATTGTGCAACGTAAGCAAGCTTATGTTGCAACGGTATTGCAGTCGGTCCCTATTAATATTCAATTCAGGAGATCTCAGGTAGGAGAACGATGGGATACTTGGCTCCATTTGGTTCGTAGGTTGATGGAAGTTCAATTCTCCGACCAACCAAACACAGTTCATTGTTGATGCACGGAGAGATTGTGAAAGTGAAAGAGAGAAGTTGAAATTTGATTGCATGTTAGAGGAGCACAAAAATGGTTTCACCGAAAATGCAAAGATGACAACACAAAGCTCAGTACCACACTGTAATTGCTGCAATGGAAGACAGACATGATGTTACACATGTCCATAGTGTGAGTACCAAAAAGTGTAAGGTTGATAACGATAGTCCCACTTACATGTGGCACTGCCGCCTCGGTCATATTGTTGTTAAACGCATGAAGAAGCTCCATAGTGATGGAATTTTGGAGTCTCTTGATTTCGAATCATTTGACACGTGCGAACCATGCCTCATGGGCAAGATGACCAAGACTCCGTTCTTCGGAACAATGAAGCGAGCAACTGACTTGTTGGAAATAATACATACCAATGTATGCGGTCCAATGAGTGTCGAGGCTCGTGGTGGCTACCGTTATGTTCTCATCCTCACTGATGACTTGAGTAGATATGGGTATGTCTACTTAATGAAACGTAAGTATGGAACTTTTGAAACGTTCAAGGAATTTCAGAGTGAGGTAGAGAATCAACGTGACAGGAAAATAAAGTGCCTACGATCTGATCGTGGCGGAGAATATTTAAGTCACGAGTTTGGCACGCACCTATGGAAATGTGGAATTGTTTCACAACTCACGCCGCCTGGCACACCTCAGCAAAATGGTGTGTCTGAACGTCGTAATTATTCTATTAGATATGGTACGATCTATGATGTCTCTTACCGACTTACCGCTATCATTTTGGGGATATGCATTAGAGACTGCCGCATTCACTTTAAATAGGGCACCGTCGAAATCCGTTGAGACGACACTGTATGAATTATGGTTTGGAAAGAAACCTAAGCTGTCGTTTCTAAAAGTTTGGGGATGCGATGCTTATGTGAAGAAACTTCAACCTGAGAAGCTCGAACCCAAAGCGGAAAAGTGCATCTTCATAGGATATCCCAAAGAGACTATTGGGTATACCTTCTACCTCAGATCCGAAGGCAAAGTCTTTGTTGCCAAGAATGGATCCTTTCTCGAGAAAGTGTTTCTCTTGAAAGAAGTAAGTGGGAGGAAAATAGAACTTGATGAGGTAATTGTACCTCCACTTGAACCGGAGAGTAGAGCAGCACAGGAAGTTGTTTCTGTGGAGCCTACACGGGCTGGAGAGGAAGTTAATGATGATGATCATGAAACTTCAGATCAGGTTACTATTGAACGTCGAAGGTCCACTAGGACACGTTCCGCACCAGAGTGGTACGGCAACCCTGTCCTAGAGATCATGTTGTTAGACAACGGTGAACCTTCGAACTATGAAGAAGTGATGGTGGGCCCGGATTCCAACAATTGGCTTGAAGCCATGAAATCCAAGATAGGATCCATGTATGAGAACAAAGTGTGGACTTTGATGGACTTGCCTGATGATAAGCGAGCCATTGAAAATAAATGGATCTTTAAGAAGAAGACTGACGCGGATGGTAATGTGACCGTCTATAAGGCTCGGCTTGTCGCTAAGGGTTATCGACAAGTTCAAGGAGTTGACTATGATGACACTTTCTCACCCGTGGCGATGCTGAAGTCTGTCCGAATCATGTTAGCAATTGCCGCATTTTATGATTATGAGATCTGGCAAATGGACGTCAAAACGGCATTCCTTAATGGCTTCCTCAAGGAAGAACTGTATATGATGCAGCCAGAAGGTTTTGTCGATCCTAAAGATGCTAACAAGGTATGCAAGCTCCAGCGCTCCATCTATGGGCTGGTGCAAGCATCTCGGAGTTGGAACATTCGCTTTAATGAAGTGATTAAAGCATTTGGGTTTGTACAGGTTTATGGAGAACCCTGTATTTACAAGAAAGTGAGTGGGAGCTCTGTAGCATTTCTCATATTATATGTGGATGACATACTGATAATGGGAAATGATATAGAACTCTTGGAAAGTGTAAAGGCCTACTTGAATAAGTGTTTTTCAATGAAGGACCTTGGAGAAGCCGCTTACATATTAGACATCAAGATCTATAGAGACAGATCGAGACACCTCATAGGTCTTTCACAAAGCACATACCTTGACAAGATATTGAAGAAGTTCAATATGGATCAGTCCAAGAAGGGGTTCTTACCTGTGTTACAAGGTGTGAGATTGAGTACGACTCAATGCCCGACCACGGCAAAGGATAGAGAAGAGATGAGTGTCATCCCCTATGCTTCAGCCATAGGCTCTATTATGTATGCCATGCTGTGTACCAGACCTAATGTGAACCTTGCCATAAGTTTGGTAGGGAGGTACCAAAATGATCCCGGAGCGGAACGCTGGGCAACGGTCAAGAATATCCTGAAGAACTTGAAAAGGACAAAGGGTTACGTCGATGCTAGCTTTGACACAGATCCGGACGACTCCAAGTTGCAAACCGGATACGTGTATGTTTTGAACGGAGGGGCAGTCAGCTGGTGCAGCAGCAAGCAAAGCGTCGTGGCGGCATCTACATGTGAAGCGGAGTACATAGCTGCTTTGAAAGCAGCAAAGGAAGGAGTCTAGATGAAGGACTTCATCATCGACCTAGGAGTAGTTCCAAGTGCGTCAGGCCCGATGACTCTATTCTGTGACAACACTGGAGCTATTGCCCTTACGAAGGAGCCCAGGTTTCACAAGAAGACAAGACACATCAAGCGCCGCTTCAACTCCATCCGTGATTACATTCAGGAGGGAGATATAGATATTTGTAAAGTGCATACAGATCTGAATGTCGCAGATCCGTTGACTAAACCTCTCTCATGAGCAAAACATGATCAACACCAGAATGCTATGGGTGTTCGATTCATCATAATGTAACTAGATTATTGACTCTAGTGCAAGTGGGAGACTATTGGAAATATGCCCTAGAGGCAATAATAAAATGGTTATTATTGTATTTCCTTGTTCATGATAATTGTCTATTATTCATGCTATAATTGTATTAACCAGAAACCTTAATACATGTGTGAATACATAGACCACAACATGTCCCTAGTGAGCCTCTAGTTGACTAGCTCATTGATCAATAGATGGTCACGGTTTCATGACCATGGATATTGGATGTCGTTGATAACGGGATCACATCATTGGGAGAATGATGTGGTGCACAAGACCCGATCCTAAGCATAGCACAAGATCGTGTAGTTCGTTTGCTAAAGCTTTTCAATGTCAAGTATCGTTTCCTTAGACGATGAGACTGCGCAACTCCCGATACCGTAGGAATGCTTTGGGTGTGCCAAACGTCACAACGTAACTGGGTGGCTATAAAGGTGCACTACGGGTATCTCCAAAAGTGTCTGTTGGGTTGGCACGAATCGAGACTAGGATTTGTCACTCCGTGTGACGGAGAGGTATCTCTGGGCCCACTCGGTAAGACATCATCATAATGAGCTCAATGTGACTAAGGAGTTAGCCACGGGATGATGTGTTACGGAACGAGTAAAGAGACTTGCCGGTAACGAGATTGAACAAGGTATAGAGATACCGACGATCGAATCTCGGGCAAGTATCATACCGATAGATAAAGGGAATTGTATACGGGATTGATTGAATCCCCGACATCATGGTTCGTCCGATGAGATCATCGTGGAGCATGTGGGAGCCAACATGGGTATCCAAATCCCGCTGTTGGTTATTGACCGGAGAGGTGTCGCAGTTATGTCTACGTGCCTCCCGAACCCATAGGGTCTACACACTTAAGGTTCGATGATGCTATGGTTATAGGGAAATGGTATACGTGATTACCGAAGGTTGTTCGGAGTACCGGATGAGATCCCGGATGTCACAAGGAGCTCCGGAATGGTCCGGAGGTAAAGATTGATATATAGGAAGTCCAGTTTTGGTCACCAGAAAGTTTTCGGGCTCATCGGTAGTGTACCGGGAGTGCCGGGAGGGTGCCGGAGGAGCCCCGGAAGGGGTGTGACGACCATAGGACTTTGTGGGCCCTTAGAGGAGGTGTGCCAGCCCTTAGTGGGCTGGCCAAGACCTTCTAGAAAGGCCCATGTGGCTGGGATCAAGAGATAAAGGGCAAAAGGATTTAAAAGGAGGAGATCCACCTCCCTTGTGGGAGGTGGACTCTTCCCCACCTTCGGCCGAAGCTCTCCTCCTTGGAGGAGGGGCCAAGGCAGTCCTCCCTCTCCCTCCTCCTATATATATGCAAGGGTTTGGGCTGATTTGAGACACAACTTCTCTCTCTCTCGATGCAGCCCTACCCTTCCTCATCCTCGTTCTCCGTAGCGCTTGGCGAAGCCCTGCCGGAGTTCACGTAGCTCCACCGTCACCATGCCGTCGTGCTGCTGGAGCTCTCTCTCAACCTCTCCCTCCTCCTTGATGGATCAAGGCATAGGAGACGTCATCGGGATGCATGTGTGTTGAACGCGGATGCGCCGTTGTTCGGCGCTGAGATCGGAGTCCACCGTGATCTGAATCGCTGCGAGTACGACTCCACCAACCGCGTTCTTGTAACGTTTCTACTTAGCGATCTTCAAAGGTATGAAGATGCAATCTCTCCTCACTCGTTGCTGGTTTCTTCATAGATAGATCTTGGTGATACGTAGGATTTTTTTTATTTACTACTACGTCTCCTAACATACTGGACAATAGGGGCAGGGGTGTTGGGTTTGTTGCCATGACAGACTCCCACAAAGCGCTCTAGCTCGGGAGCTGGCTGGCAAGAACTACTACTAGAGCTTGTTGCAGGTTACTGTGTGAATGATCCTGGGTGGCGATGGCGATGACGACGTATATTTAGTGTAGCGAGGGCTTCTAAACTTTTTGATGGTCTGTATATTTTGTTGAAGTGGTATATACTAATCCCTCACGATGATCGTGAACTTGCAGTGGTAGGATGACACTGTCTTTTGAATGTGGTGGTAGGATGACACTTTTGCTCCATTATTTGTTGTTTGGTGGCTTCATTGCCTCCTTGATTGTTCTCTTGCTTGTTGCTCGCACTGCTCCTCGTGGGCAATGCTAGGACAAATGGTATGTGGTGTTCGTTCGGAAGGCACCAGGGTTTACGGTTCATGGAAAATTTGCAATAAACAAGTTGCATCGTACATCAAGAACATCTATAGTGGGTTTAAGACTAGGCACACAGTTGGTGTGGTTGAGGTTGGCAATGTTGCAGTTGGCAATGTTGAAGCTGGCAAGGCGGCGGCAGGCCTTGCGGTGAAGAATTTCATCATCACCGTGCAGTTCGTCGCCATTGCACTGCTGTGGCATTGGTGTGCTAGATGGGTAAGCTCACCATCTATGATACAATGTTAACATACCTTGCACTGTGTATCTAATCAAACAGTGTGTTATGTGTGAGTTCAAACAATGCGAACAACCAAACACCATGCGCTAAGCTATCACATAATGTGTGAGAACTAAATGGGGCTAACCAAACAGATTGCAGATGTTGATTTAAAAACTGTATTTTCAAAACCAGCCTTATGTGAATCAGGCTTGAGCTAGCCAGGCCGGGCTACTAAGGGTGCTAAGCATGTCCTAGATGAACTACATGCCTGGACGGATTTTGGCCCCAGGCAGCCATGGCCATTGCATGGCGTAGTTGTACTCATTCTGGACGTATCCATAGGAAGGATATCATGGCTTTGGGTCCTGGCGTATTAATTTTTTTCTTATGAAATGCCCCAGACTTGTTAATTAGCTATTGTGCATACACTTCCCATTGAGTAATGTAGAGAGGCCATGTGCGCAGCAGTGAGCAGTAACAATGTCGCTAGTGTGGTCACCATGGAGGAATGCGACACAAGCTCCCGTGTATATAGCTGCTACTCATGTCCACGGATCTAGTACTTATAAACTCAGTGGTATGCAAGCATTCCCGGCCCATGTGTCATGTCTTCTTCCCACCCTAACAAGAAACCTGCGCATCTTTGCCTCTCACTAACCAGTCGTAGTAATGAAAGGTGTTAGATAAAATATACATCAACTCGGGTGTTGCTGTTAGAATTATGTCAAATATTAGTGTACAAAGATAGGTTACAATTAGACTTAGATTTTGTTGGTTTTGAACTCTAGATCAAAACACCCAAGTGCTGTGTACGTACGTACAAGCTAGCAATAACACAAGCACACTGCTTAATTGATGAACAGTGTGCACGTCTTGCTCTGAAGCACGTCTTGCCTGGGCTAGCTAGATCAAGCGAATCGAACGACGTCGCCGGCGAAACCTCACGGAACAAACCACAGCGAATCGATGGCCAAAGGCTCGTGTCGAGCTTTCCAATATTTCTTCTCTTTATCTTTTTCGTTGTGTTTACAAGGGCTGGGGGTAGACGCATATATATATGCTAAGCGTAGCCTACTTCTAATCCTACTCGGTGTAGTACTACTAATCCTACTCGGTTTGCAATACTAACCAAACTAGGACACACATTACAACTAGATTAATTACTACATTCACCTCCTTAATCTGGTTGCTTTGTCTCCATTGCTTGCACTCCGATTTTCTTCCTCATCTCGATGAACTTCTGTCGACCGAGGGACTTGGTGAAAATATCGGCAAGCTGGTCCTTCGTGTTCACGTGCTGAACTTCGATCATCCCTTCCTCAATGCACTCCCGGATGTGGTGGAACCGAGTGTCTATGTGCTTGCTCCTTTCGTGATGAACCGGATTTTTGCACAATGAGATTGCAGCTTGGTTGTCGATCTTCAATGACACCTTCTGCACCTCCCGCTTCGTAAGAATAGCTAGGAGTCTTCTCAGCCACACTGCTTGACAAGCCGCCGTGCTTGCCGCTATGTATTCTGCCTCGCATGAAGACAGTGCCACCACCTTTTGCTTCTGAGAATTCCAGCTAATCGGATTCGGACCAAGGTAGGGAAAGTTTACAAGCTCAAGAAGGCACTTTACGGATTGAAGCAAGCGCCAAGAGCTTGGAACTCAAAGTTAGACCGAAGTTTGGTCTCGCTCGGATTCAAGAGATGTCCCCTTGAGCACGCAGTCTATACAAAGAACTCCAAAGGCTCAAACCTGCTAGTGGGAGTTTATGTCGACGATCTGATTATCACTGGAGATAGCGTACAAGAGATTGAACGTTTCAAGGCGCAAATGAAGAACAAGTTTAGCATGAGCGATCTGGGATTACTCAGCTATTACTTGGGCATCGAAGTGAAGCAAAGCTCCGGTGAGATTTCCCTATGTCAATCGGCTTATGCGGTCAAGTTATTGGAAAAGTGTGGCATGTCAGATTGCTACGAGACACAAGTTCCAATTGACCAACGTCACAAGTTGAGCAAGCGTAGCTCAAATCCGCCGGTGGACACCACAATGTATCGAAGCATTGTGGGCAGTCTAAGATACTTGGTGCATACCCGACCTGACTTGGCTTATTCAGTCGGGGCCGTGAGTCGTTTCATGGAGAATCCGACAACCGAACACATGAGCGCGGTCAATCAAATCTTGCGCTATGTGAAAGGCACTATTAATCTTGGCTGCACGTACAGAAAGGGAAAGGGAGGATTGATCCTTCGTGGATATTCAGATAGTGACATGGCAGGTGATGTGGATGACCGGAAGAGCACAACGACCAAGGTAGAATACCATGCCCGTTGTGCTCTTCCGGTCATCCACATCACCTGCCATGTCACTATCTGAATATCCACGAAGGATCAATCCTCCCTTTCCCTTTCTGTACGTGCAGCCAAGATTAATAGTGCCTTTCACATAGCGCAAGATTTGATTGACCGCGCTCATGTGTTCGGTTGTCGGATTCTCCATGAAACGACTCACGGTCCCGACTGAATAAGCCAAGTCAGGTCGGGTATGCACCAAGTATCTTAGACTGCCCACAATGCTTCGATACATTGTGGTGTCCACCGGCGGATTTGAGCTACGCTTGCTCAACTTGTGACGTTGGTCAATTGGAACTTGTGTCTCGTAGCAATCTGACATGCCACACTTTTCCAATAACTTGACCGCATAAGCCGATTGACATAGGGAAATCTCACCGGAGCTTTGCTTCACTTCGATGCCCAAGTAATAGCTGAGTAATCCCAGATCGCTCATGCTAAACTTGTTCTTCATTTGCGCCTTGAAACGTTCAATCTCTTATACGCTATCTCCGGTGATAATCAGATCGTCGACATAAACTCCCACTAGCAGGTTTGAGCCTTTGGAGTTCTTTGTATAGACTGCGTGCTCAAGGGGACATCTCTTGAATCCGAGCGAGACCAAACTTCGGTCTAACTTTGAGTTCCAAGCTCTTGGCGCTTGCTTCAATCCGTAAAGTGCCTTCTTGAGCTTGTAAACTTTCCCTTCTTCGCCTTTTTTCTCGTAACCGAGGGGTTGTTCTACGTACACTTCTTCTGTGAGATCACCGTTGAGAAAAGCGGATTTAACATCCATATGATGAACCTTCCAATCCTCTTGTGCTGCCAAAGCTAGGAGCACTCTCACCGTCTCGAGTCGAGCAACCGGTGCAAACACCTCATCGTAGTCAACTCCTTGACGTTGTACGTAGCCCTTTGCAACGAGTCTTGCTTTGTACTTCACAATAGCACCCTCCGTGTCCTTCTTTAACTTGTAAACCCACTTCAAACCTATGGCCTTTTGGTTCAGAGGTCGGGTTACCAAAGTCCACGTGCCATTGCTCTCAATCGCCTTCATCTCATCATCCATGGCGTGCATCCAGCTAGGACTTTTCCTTGCCTCTACGAAGTTCGACGGCTCCTCAACTCCGAGCAGACATAGTCCGGAGTACTCGAGCGTAACTGGCTTTGTGTACTTGTAGACTTTCTTGAGGGTCTTGTAGCGGCGAGGCCCGGAGGAGTCCGTTGTGGCTTGCGCAGGAGGCGACACAAATTGTGTCGGTGTTGATGCACTTGAGGAAGACGGCTGAGTCTCGGGCGTGTCATCGACATCCGTGTCATCGATGTAGTCGTTGTGACCGTGACCATCATCTTGATTGTCGTTGTCACTATGCGCCTCGTTGTCGATGTTGTCGCCGAGATCTCCGCTTGTGTCGTGCACGTCGTTGTCGCTATCACTTTGTGACCCATGTGCGTCGTTGTCGGTGTTGGCACCATGATGATCACTACCATTGTGGTCACCTTGGTTGGGCGTCTTGCTAACCACCTGGACGTCTCCCCCCGCATCATCATCAGGAAACTCAACTGTGAATATGTTACCGTTTGGAGCATCGTTGGCTGCTTCGCTCCAATTCCACGCTTTGTTTTCTTCAAACACGACGTCGCGTGAAATCCATAGACGCTTGGTTTGTGGATCATAGAAGCGGTATGCCTTGGTGCCGGAACTTCTCTCGTATCCGATGAACAGCATCTTGGTGCTACGATCGGCAAGCTTTGAGAGATTCGGCTCTGCCATTTTCACATGTGCCACGCACCCGAACGTCCGTAGATGAGACACATTTGGCTTACGTCCGTAAATTGCTTCATACGGAGTCTTGCCGATCACCGCCTTCGTCGGAGCACGGTTGAGAAGATAGACCGCTGTTGAGACAGCTTCTCCCCAAAAGGTCCCCGGCAGGTTCTTGCTCTTGATTAAACTCCTTGCCATATCAACGACGGTTTGATTATGCCTTTCAACAACCCCGTTCTGCTGCGGCGTATAAGGTGCCGTGAGGAACCTTTTTATGCCAATCTTCTTGTAGCAGTCGTTGAACTAGTTTGATGTAAACTCTCCGCCGCGATCTGTCCGTAGAGCGCGAACCTTCAACTTGTGTTCCATCTCCGTTGCAGCCTTCAGCTTCTTGAACGCTTCAAATGCCTCATCTTTAGATCGTAGGAGAACGACCCACATATATCTCGAGTAGTCATCTACCACAAGGAAGAAGTACTTCTTTCCTGCGTGAGTTGCCGGGGTGATAGGGCCACAAAGATCACCATGGAGCAGCTCGAGTGCATCACTTGCACGATAGGTAGACTGAGCAGGGAACGGCCTGCGGTGCTGTTTTCCAACCAAGCACCCGTCACATACTCGATCAACATGGTCGATAAATGGCATCCCGGATACCATCTCCATCTTTGACATCTTCTTCAAGGCGTAGAAGTTAACGTGTCCAAATCTAGCATGCCATAACCACGAATCATCATCACTCTTGGCGAGCCAACACTCCGGTTGAGATTGATCAAGGTTGAGGATATAGAGTCTGTTCCGTGTGCGATTAACACGAGCCAGCACGTTTTGGAGGTTGTCGAAGATCGTCATCACTCCGTTCTCGATATTCACCTTGCATCCATTCTCGTCAAGCTTCCCGATAGAGATGATGTTGTTGCGAAGCCGTGGGATGTAGTACACTCCGGTCAGTATGCGATGTTCGCCTGTGAGACCCTCGAAGAGGACAGATCCTTGCCCGCAAATCTCCACAGCTAAACCATCACCGAACTTGACCGAGCCTTCAACATCATATTCCAGCTCGAGGAATTTCTCCTTGCACCCCGTCATGTGGTTACTGGCACCCGTGTCGAGATACCGCGACACGTTCTGATCCCCGGATAGCTTTGGTGTCACTTTCTTCTCATGAAGTAGCACCTTCCGGCTTGGTTTCACAACCACCGTTTCAGCGAGATCACAAACTTCGGCCATCAGAAGACCTGGACCTTCGTCTTCTTGCTTCGCCAAATTTGCCTTGCTCTCCCGCTTGTTAGGCTTCGGACAATCCTTTGCAAAGTGACCCATCTCGTTGCAGTTATAGCACTTGACCTCGGATAAATCCAAGTTCCGTGGCTTCCGTCCTTTAGATTGGTCCGCCTTACCACGACCTTGTGGATTGCCTTTTCCTTTGCCTTTTCCGGTTTGTCCGTCGCGCTTCGCGTTGCTTGAGCTTTCACTACCGTCATGCCTTCCTTTGCTACTTGGGGCCTCCCAATCTGTGCGCGAGTACATGAGTTGGTCACTACCTCCTCCTTTGCCTTTCCGACAGCCACGAGCATTCTCTTCCCACGTTCGCAGGCGTCCGATTGCCTCCGTTATGGTCATGTCGTCGATGTCGTAAAGCTGCTCGAGTGTGCCGATGATGTACGTGAATTTGTCAGTCACTGAACTGAAAAATTTCTCCACAATCTCGGTCTCCTCGAGCTTTGCACCAAGCGCGCGGATCTCTCCCACCAGAGTAGTAAGACGCATGGCATAGTCGTTCACCGATTCAGTTTCCTCCATCTGCAACTTGTGAAATTGGCGCTTCAGCACTTGTGCCCGAGCCTTGGTGACGCGATCTTCTCCGATCCTCATCTCCTTGAGTGCGTTCCACGCCTCTTTTGCCGTCTCAAACTCCGCCAATGTCATCAGCACGGAATCCGGCACGGACTGGGCTATGGCGGCCATGGCACCTTCGTCGCACTCCTCGTCGACGTCGTCGTCCATGATTGCCTGCCACACTCGAAGAGTTCGGAGAATAATCTTCATCTTCACCGCCCACACGCCATAGTTGGCGTCGGTGAGCATCGGGTACTGGATGGGGATGTTGCGATGTGCCTGGACATTGGCGTCGCCCGTTCCTCCATCACTGGTCGCTGACTTGCCACTCTTCTTCACCTTGTCGCCGTTCTTGTTCGCCTTGGAACCACCTTTGCCGGACTTGACCGACTCAGCGTCGCTGTCCATCATCGTAGATCGTCGAGGCTCTGATACCAATTGTTGGTTTTGAACTCTAGATCAGAACACCCAAGTGTTGTGTACGTACGGACAAGCTAGCAATAACACAAGCACACTCTTAATTGATGAACAGTGTGCACGTCTTGCTCTGAAGCACGTCTTGCCTGGGCTAGCTAGATCAAGCGAATCGAACGACGTCGCCGGCGAAACCTCACGGAACAAACCACAGCGAATCGATGGCCAAAGGCTCGTGTCGATCTTTCCAATATTTCTTCTCTTTTTCTTTTTCGTTGTGTTTACAAGGGCTGGGGGTAGACGCATATATATATGCTAAGCGTAGCCTACTTCTAATCCTACTCGGTGTAGTACTACTAATCCTACTCGGTTTGCAATACTAACCAAACTAGGACACACATTACAACTAGATTAATTACTACAGATTTGGATTGTGTATAGACAGGGTATGAGTCGTGTTTTATTAGGACACCTATACCTTATACCTCTTATAGAATGAGAGGATAGACACATGATGTAACCTATGTCAACATAATAGAATGGGTACGCGGGGGAGCCCGTGTCCGGGCGGCCGGGTTGCGGTATTGTGACTGTGTCACGGGAAGGAGCGTTCGTAGTCAGGCTCCGAGGATGTAGCCATATCGATGAACCTCGTTAACAAATCTCGGTGTCATGCCTCGTGTGATGATTGCTTGGTCCTCGATAGATCGACGGAGAGCCTCAGATTATTATAACAAGTGGTATCTTGTGCAAGGTTTTCAGAGGCTGTGAAAGTTGACCTAGTGGTGGAGCAGAATTCGTCGAATCGATTGGTGGTCGAATTGCGCGATTGGAAAAGATTGATAGAACGGCGGGAGTTCTGTTCGTCAGAAGTAATCAGGAGGTATTGCAGCGTGTTGGAACATGAAATCTGCCGGTGACTAGCATGTTGATCTCGTGCGTGGAAAATAATAGAACAAGAAAATAGTCAAGAAGTCACATAGTGCTACAGGAGTGGATGAAATTGTTTGAGTTTGTCGCACATGTACATATGAGACTACATGGACTACTTTTGGGTTCTTCGCTTCGTAGGCTAAGGAGATGGCGGCATGGCAGTAGTGGTGTTGTTCGACTGGCAGTCAAAGCGGGAACCAAGGATGACGACGTGCGTATAAGGCTCGGAGGAGTCTGGAGCGCGTTGTTGTAGGATCATGCATACACAAGGCGTCAATCAATGCACGGATGAGTGTGGAAGGATACGACGCAGGGTGGAGCATGGTTACAGTCGGGTATCTTTTGGCTGGGTCGGACTGGACTGTCTGACTGATCGACGTGGATGTCGGTCAAAGCAGAAGATGGCAGTGATTTCAATGACGACGACATTGGAGCGTGATGCTGATGGTGGCCAACTTTTGGGGCGTGGAAACACGTGGTGCAGGCCTGAGGGCTTGTGCGGCTTCGACGGACTATGGTGCAGGGTTGATTTAAGATGGTGCACACATAAAAGAGCTTGAAGTCGACATGGCGTGGGGTAGCATGGCCAGCTACATGGAGTCATGTTGAAGGTGGATCTGGAGTCTGATGGATGACTTCGCTCTTTGCTGATGGAGGGGTTAGGGCGTAAATGCATGGAGAGTCGAAGCCTATTTCAACAGATAGCGAGAGACATATGGATTGGACTGGGTACCAGTGGTCGGATGGAGATGTGATACTCAACATCGGTCGGGGATGATCAGTGGTTCTCTATAGTGGTGGTTGAGGCGGTGTGGGCTAGCAACCCTGGAGACTCGACCAGGACAACAGAGACCCGATCCGGTGATAGCAGCGACGCATGCGGTAAACACGGGACATAGCGATAGGCCAAGGCACAGTGGTCAGACATGTGGTCAGACAAATTGTGCAAAGGGTGTTGATGCAGTGTTGGCGAGTACCGGATTGAAGTTGGTGACTGGGTTTATCGGTGCCGGTTGATGGGCGGGAGTTGACCATGAGGAATCTGAGAAAGTGACGGAAAGTCTGTAATTGTCAAAATCGGAGAGAGCACATGGTCGTATATTCGATGATGTTTAGTGCACATGGCAAAGTGTGGATGACAAGTATAGAAGGAGGCGGAGTGCTATAGCTGTGGGACATGTCAGAGACTATCTGGGAAAAGGATGAGACAACTGCGAATTTGACTCATGGTGACACAGGGCGACGGTGAAGTTCCTTCAAGTTTTAGAGAGACGATCAAGAATGAATGAGGATGTTGAGTTGAGGCAACTCTTATATGTGGCATCCAATATGTGGGTTGTTCACTTTCACGTAGGTCAATGATCAGTGTGTGATGGTGTTGGATGAATACTCCGGAAGTTGGAAGCACAAACTAGAGTAATGAGGAACTTAATTTTGCTCGAGTGTTGACTGTGAAGAAGATAAGAAGGGACTACAGTTGCAGCTGGAGTCACATGGAGGTTCAACAATCAGTCTGGGAGTAGCAACGATGCTCATGGTGTATCTCAGGTCCAATGATCGGTCTGGGAGTAGCAGCGATGCTCATGACGTATCTCAAGTCCAATGTACATGGAGGTTTGACGCATAGATGAATCCAAGGTGGCAGAGAATATTCGTCAAGGTGGAGTTAATTAGAACTGTGTCGAATATTATGTATAAAGATAGGTTACAACTGGATTGGGATTTGGACTGTGTATAGACAGGGTGTGAGTCGTGTTCTATTAGGACACCTATACCCCTAGATTTCTTATATAATGAGAGCGTAGACACACGATGTAACATATGCTAACATAATAATAAAACAAGAAAATAGTCAGGAAGTCACATAGTGCTACAGGAGTGGATGAAATTGTTTGAGTTTGTCGCACATGTACACATGAGACTACAGGGACTACTTTTGGGTTCTTCGTTTCGTACGCTAAGGAGATGGCGTCATGGCAGCAGTGGTGTTGTTCGACGACGTGCGTATAAGGCTCGGAGGAGTCTGGAGCGCGTTGTTTTAGGAAGGTATTGTTCAGGAAAAAAATTGGTTCTGGAAGGTATTGCAGCGTACATGGAGGTTTGACGCATAGATGAATCCAAGGTGGTGGGGAATATTCGTCAAGATGGAGTTTGTTAGAATTGTGTCGGATATTATGTATAAAGATGGGTTATAATTAGACTTGGATTTGGACTGTGTGTAGACAGGGTATGAGTTGTGTTTTATTAGGACACCTATACCCCTAGAAATCTTATATAATGAGATGGTAGACACACGATGTAATCTATGCCAACATAATAACACGGGTATGTGGGGGAGCTGGCGGCTTGTGCCGGCGCCCGGGCGGCCGAGGTGCAGTATTGTGACGGTGTCACGGAAAGAAGCGCTCGTAGTCAAGCCCGGGGATGTAGCCATATCGGTAAACCTCGTTAACAAATGTTGATGTCGTGCCTCATGTGATTGCCGTGTCCTCGGTAGATCGACGAAGAGCCTTGGATTATTCTAACAGTTGTGCAGACAACAAAGTAAGGAAACCAAGCGGGATAGCGTCTTTGATAAACAAGACTAGTCCAGTTTTTTAACAGTGGCCTAGAGCAGTAAGATCGTCATCAGTCCAATCAGTAATGAGATCTCGGATAAGATACAACGAAAATTACAACAACACTAGGTCTGCTTTCAAAATTGTAGATGTTATGCACGTGATATCTCGGAGAAAAACATATTGTGGCTGCCTTCGCGCCTCAGGTTGATCTGTACAACCGTCTTTGGTAAACTCAGCTACAGCTGTGGCTCTTGTTAGTACGAGAAAAAGAAAGATCAGCCACGTCGAGGGATAACTGCTTCCTTGATAATTATTCTTTAATTAGATAAGGCCATGCATTTATCAAAAAAGGCTTCTGCCTACTTTATTGATAAAGCAAGCCGGCAAAAACATAATCAAGTACAAATAAGAACCACAACACATGTCACAACCTAGAAGGAATGCAAGAAAGTACACAAAGTATCTGTTGAGGGCACAACTCAACAAGGCCAAAACAACGACCAAAATGAAAAGAGGCTGAAGGAGCAGCCCCAGAGTGGGGGCACCTACTAAGTCTTGGAAGATGGCGGTGGCAACAACGACGGCAGGCAGAGTGCGATGGATCAAAGACCAGCGATGTCAGAGCGGATGATCGCGTGCTCTGGGCGGCGACTCAGCGGCTTTCATAGCTATAGGAAACCACATAGTTTATATAGGGCATCAATAGACCATCAAGGGGGAATATATTCAATCACAAGCTTGTTGCGAGGACTCCCACCCCTAGCCACCTAAGATTTTTGTATGGTTTTTTAAGGTATTCGGGTAACAATATGAATGGGATTAGTTCACCACCACACAGACGCACACGTCTATACTACATTGTATGTCACACAATTTTTAGGATTTTTTTTGTTAGTCATCTTAGTATGAAAGTTCCTTGCATAATTTGTGAGGTTTGGTGCTCTAGTGTTACATGCCTGCCAGTGTCTAAATCTATCATCTACTTTGTGGGTTGTTAATTATCTATGGATAATACTAGATATTTGTAGGTGATATTGTGATATTCTCATTGTGAATGTCGTTATAAGTAAGGGAGTTGTCTCCAAAATTTAGAATTTTCGTAATAAGAGTTGTGTGTCAAAATCGTCAGTTGGCATAGATATCTAGGACATTACATTTGTTATTAGAACCTAGAATTTATATCTATAGAGCAGGAAGTAAATAACATAAAGTTTCCAAGTTTGGTAAAAAATAATTAAACTTAACTCCCGATGTTTCCCAAATAATTAACAAAACCCGTCTTAGCATCTCACAGCTAGAAAGCTGACACACTGGTACAAAACCTTTTGTTTCTTATTGTTTATTTATGCCTATTGGAAGGCCAATGTTGTAGGAGGTTTGTAGTGCTTTGCTTGCAGTGCTAGCAATAGTTCAGTTTCTGATTGACGACATCTCTTCTGATAGTGTTAAGCATGGGCTGACAGGAGATTTGTTTGACATGTATGTAGCCACTGTTGGAAAGCAAATGTCCGATCATTTATGTAGTTTCTTCAGGTTTGTGAAGAACAAGATGGAAATATTTTTATGGATGGATATTGAAATGGATGGTGCTTCCCGGTGTTGGGGAATGTTGCATGGGAAACAAAAAAAATTTCTATGCACATGCCAGATCTATCCAGGGTGATGAGCATCTACGAGAGGGAGAGTGGATCTACATACCATTGTAGATCGCTAAGCGGGAAGCGTTAAGAAATGCGGTTGGTGTAGTCGAATGTCTTCGCGACCCAGATCGCCGAGCGTTCCGCGACCTCATCACGATCCGTTCCGCGAACCAATCACGATCCGTCTCGCGAACTCATCACGATCCGTCCCGCGATCTCATCATGATCCGTCTCGCGATCTTGATCACGGTCCTTCCCATGTAGCGCCGAACGGACGGCACCTCCGCGTTCAGCACACGTACGGCTCGATGACGATCTCTGCCTTCTTGATCCAGCAAGAGAGAGCGGAGAGGTAGACGAGTTCTCCGGCAGCGCGACGGCGTTGCGACGATGGTGGTAGAGGAATTCTAGTAGGGTTTCGCCTAAACACCGCTGAAAACCAATCTAGAGGAGAAAACGATCTAGAGGAAAAAGAGGGCAGCACGTGGCAATTAGGGTTAGGGCTACCCTCAAAACCTCTAGTATATATAGGAGGAGAGGAGGAGGAGGAGGCTGGCGCACAAAGGGCCAGCCCTTTGATCTTGGCGCAAGGAGGAGAGGAGTTCTTCTCCTCCACTGCTAGTTGGATTAGTACACCTTCCTTATTTAGCCTTTTTGCTTTTTTCCACCTTTTTCTCCTTAGGAATCTCTTCCCAGCAGCATGGGCCTTGTGTGCAACTTTGGCCAGCCCACAAAAGGGCTGGTATTTGTCCTCCCACAGCCCATGTAGCCTCTTGGGTCGAAATACCCCTCCCGATGGTCCCTCGGTACACTACCGACACTCCCGGTACACTATCGATGAGCCCGGAACTTTTTCGACGACCAAAATAGGACTTCCTATATATCAATCGTTACCTCTGGACCATTTCGGAGCTCCTCGTGATGTCCGGGATCTCATCCAGGACTCCGAACAACCTTCGGTCACCACCATGCATAACTCTATACTACCGAAACGTCACCAAACCTTAAGTGTGCAGACCCTGCGGGTTCGAGAACTATGTAGACATGACCGAGACACCTCTACAGTCAATAACCAATAGCGGGACCTGGATGACTATATTGGTTCCTACATATTGTACGAAGATTTTTATCGGTCGAACCTCTATGTCAAGGATTCAGTTAATCCCGTATGTTGTTCCCTTTGTTCTTCGGTATGTGACTTGCCCGAAATTCGATTGTCGGTATCTCCGTATCTAGTTCAATCTCGTTACCGGCAAGTCTCTTTATTCGTTCCGTAATACAAGATCCCGTGACTAATACGTAGTCACATTGCTTGCAAGGCTTATTGTGATGTTGTATTACCGAGTGGGCCCTGAGATACCTCTCCGTCACACGGAGTAACAAATCCCAGTCTTGATCCATGCCAACCCAACAGACACCCTCGAAGATACTTGTAGAGCACCTTTATAGTCACCCAGTTACATTGTGACGTTTGATACACACAAGGTACTCCTCCGGCGTCAGTGAGTTGCATGATCTCATGGTCATAGGAACATATACTTGACATGCAGAAAACAGTAGCAATAAATTGACACGATCATATGCTACGTTTGTACTTTGGGTCTTGTCCATCACATCATTCTCCTAATGATGTGATCCCGTTACCAAATGACATCTCATGTCCATGACTAGGAAACCATAGCCATCTTTGATCAACGAGCTAGTCTATTAGAGACATACTAGGGACATGGTGTTGTCTATGTATCCACACATGTATCCGAGTTTCCGATCAACACAATTATAGCATGGATAATAAACGATTATCATGAACAAGGAAATATGATAATAACCAATTTATTATTGTCTCTAGGGCATATTTCCAACACCCGGGACCATTGAGAAGGTATTTGATGAAACTGGAATGCCCCGTTGGACTTATTTATAATTTTTACCTTGCTGGATTGAAGTTGAGTTAGGCCATGATATCTTTTCTGTATAAACATAGAGTTGTGAATCAGGTTATTCACAAGTTATCAAAGGAAGGATTTGTGATTGGGGGGAGCTGGAGCTGGAGATAAGCCTAATAATGTATCTAGATTGCATCATTTAAATCTAGTCAGGTTGATATAGAAGAGTCTCTAAGCAATATATCAATCATAATTGAGGCAGGAAGCTCCCATCTCTATTTAGTTTTGCAGTTGGGTCTTCTAGTTTCCCCTTGGACTATTGTTGCTAGTCCACCTCGGCACTTGGCTTGCCATGATGATTGACAACTAATAGTGGAGCTACCATGCTTTGTTCCTATTTTATATCGATGATGCATTTTCCCTTACTTGGGATGTCCTTGTTAACCATTAACTCTTCAAAGTTAAATCCTTGTCCTGCGTCCATACCTATTGTCTTCTTTGACATTTTGTCTACCTTTGAACTATTGTTAAGTACCAAGAGTGGCAAATTTCCAATGGAATACGACAGTCAAGAGTTCTTTTGGGATGCGTTGAGACACATGTGTTTAGAAGAAAAAATATTTTACCGTGACCTTGTGTGATATCTTTAAAAAATTGTGTTGTTTTGCTCGGGGTTTAGTTCTTTTCTTCCAGAACAAAAAGAAAGTTCCTATTCAAAAAATAACCTTGTTCGTTATTCTAAGTGAGTGGTTTTTCATTTCCTTATCCATCCTACCGCCAAATTTTCAAAATCAAGGTAATCTTGATCTACAATGTGACTGCGCTCGTTCATCAAGGATTTTTCGTAGGAACACAACCCTGAGAGGCTTTGGAGACTGGATAAATGGGAATTAACTATGAACCTTTGGTTATGGCCATGAAATTCATTTTGCAATGGATGGTGAGGATGCCTGAATGCTAGGTTGCATGATTCACGTATTCACATATGAAGTCAATAGTCTGGGTGCAAAATGGATTTCCCCCAATTTTAAATCCACGTATTATCGACTCTTCTTACATTGGGGGTGGTGAATCCATGAGTTCCTTTATCTATATTTAATAGAGATACGATGTTATGTAGCTTGGAAAATAAAATGGTATGGCGTCACACCTTTAAAAGATCAACTGCTACCAGGCATAGGAGTTGCGGTAGCGAACATGAATGCTTGGTCAACATACAATGAGGTTTGATGAAGAAAGGGGATGCCATAGGCATCGCAAATATTCCCTTTTGGATCTTCATAGAATTAAGGTGAGGATCCGTTGGGCATCCCCCTATCCCGCATGTCAAACCCCGATGACCGCTTGTGTTTTTGATGGCATGAGTATTGAAGTTAGCATAAAATACAAAGCAGAACTCAAACGTAGCTATGAGTCTAGGTTAGTACATAATAAATATGAAATATTCCAGTTCCTATATGTAAATCAAGGAAACGTGCTATAATAGTATATATTGTGAAGAACACAATCATAGGTCCTGTTGATCGAGAAGGAACCACAAACTATGCGATTCTATAGGAAATACAAAAGCTAGACAAGAATATGTCAAAACAGACCAGCAAGTATAAATGGAATCTATCAGCATAATTCCTGAATTCAAAATATTCTGAAAACATTAATATAAACACTATACCTGGATATATTCATTGGAAAATCGAGTCAAAAGCATGCTCTGGCAGATTATGCCATTTTGTGGAAGTGCAACAAGCAGCAGAAAACAGAACAAGAACTACCACGTGGTGATTCACTTGTGATAGTCAGAGTCTCGGTCAAAAGTATGAAGAAATGTTGTTCATTGGCTATTTAGGATTGCATGGGGTGGTAGTACTCATTCTGTGTGTGTCCATAGAAAGGGTATCATGGTGTTCGGTCCTGGCCATATTAATTTTCTTCTTCTGAAATGCCCTTAGACTTGTTAATTAGCTATTGTGCATATAAACTTCCCATTGAGTAATGAAGAGAGGCTATGAGGTCAGCACAAAGAATGTAGCTAGTTTGATCACGATGGAGCAATGTGACAAAAGCCCCTGTATATATAGATCAATGGCTGCTACTCATGGCCACTGATCTATTACTAATAAACTCAGTGGTATGCAAGCATTCCAATGTGTCATGTCTTCTTCCCACCTCAACAAGTAACCTTCACATATTTGTCTCTCACTAGTCAGTCGTAGGAATGGAAGGTGTCAGATAAAATGTACAACATGTCGTGTGTTGCTGAGACAATCAACTAGGGGAACCAAGCTGGATAGCGTCCTCGACCTTCACCTATATGCGAGAGCTTTGAGCTTGAGATAGCTATCGTACGAACGGAAGGAACCCGATAGACCCTGGGTGGCCATGGGAAACCCATGCGACTCCATGGACAAAGAGCGCTTTTATGCTTCGATGACTATCACCATGGGGGACGGCCGAACGACACGTTTCTGGCACTCCCCATGGCTGGAAGGAAAGAAGCCCAAGGACATTGCCCCACTCATATTCAAACCAACAATAACAAATCAATAAAGGATGCCACGGGGATCTAAATTGGGTACATTGGATTAACATGGGGGATGGGCTTTCACTTCACCATATTGCGCAATTCTGCACACTTTCAGAGAATCTCAAACGGGTTGAGCCCTGGATTGACCTGGTGGGTGACATCAAGTGGAACCTCACAACAAATGGCACATATTCGTCAGCCTTGGCCTACAAAGTGCAATTCGAAGGGACAGTGACAACCAACATGAAGAAAGTGGCTTGGGAAACTGGGCACCCCCAAGTGCAAGTTTTTTGTGTGGCTCATCGACAAGAATAGGATTTGGACGGCTCACCGGCTACAACGGCGAGGGTGGCCAAATTGCAATTTATGCCAACTTTGTAAAAGGGAGCCCGAGACGGCGGCACACAATACGTTCCGGTGTAGGTTCTCCACATGCATTTGGAATATCGTGAGATGTTGGCTTGACACGCCGGAGATCGACAATGCCACTTGGTCCAGAATCCTTTCGGTCCAGGAGTGGTGGGCAAGGATGGTGCTTGGTCATGGACACCGGAGGAAGGTGGTCTCTTCGCTTATAATGCTAGTCATTCGGGAGGTTTGGAAAGAGAGAAACGCGAGATTGTTCCAGAGGAAATCCATAATGTCTACCACGGTGCTAGAGGGCATCAAGGTGGAGGCTAGGAACTGGGTTTTGGCAGGGCTAAACATTGGGGGTCCTTGATGCTGCGAGAGTAGTCTTTTGTTTTCGCTTTTGTTGAGGAGTAATGACCCTCATTGAGAGCTTCTTTAAACTTGTTATTTATTAATGAGATGAGGCAAAGCTTTTGCCTCCGTTTCAAAAAAAAAAGACCACGCCAGATTTTTAGCAGTGGGCTATAGCAGTAAGGTGTGTCATCAGTCGAATTAGTAATTCATCGGCTGCATTTGATAACATACTAGGAAAATTAGGACAACACTAGGTCTGCTTTCAACATTGTAGATGTTAGGCACGTGGAGATCACGGAGAAAAACATATTGTGGCTGTCTTCACGCCCTCTGGTGGATCTGTACAAACGGCCGTCTTTGGTAAACTCAGCTGAGCCTCTTGTTAGCTGGAGACAAAGAAAGATCAGCCACGCTAAGGGACAATTGCTTATTGCTTCGAAAAGTGTTCTTTACTTAGATAGGGCCATGTATTTTCAACATCATTCCAGTTAGAGAAGTTATCTTCATCATCATTCCAGTTAGAGAAGTTACCTTCGAGGATGGATCGGAAACATATCTGTCATCAGCATGCATACATTGCACCGATTTTATCCTCTTGCCAACCATGCATGCTACTCTATGCATGTATCTCCATTTTGCATGGATGTCTTATTCATTGGTTTCACCAACAAAAGAAGCATTTCCAGTGACGAATTGTTCTGCACCTTAAACGTTGTAGAGGTTCTTTTCATCGGATCTCTGAGAGAAGAATCAGATCAGGTCTCAGCTCATCTTTATATACTAGATGATGACCCGCGCGTTCCTGCGGTAACTTGTTAAAAAATACGTAAATAGTCGCTAAAAATACATAAATCTAATGAAAAGAAAGTGTAAGCTTGAAAATAAATAAAAGAAAGTATCTTAGAATAGAATAAAATCTTTTGAATTACAGTTAAAAAAATCATTTCGCACAAAAATGTGGATGATCCCTAACATGAATGTATGATGTGGCAGTGTTACATGCATAGACTAATGCAAAAATAATTATAATTTATAAGTTAAACACATGGTTCCTATTATTCATATTAATTAAAACAAGTTGTAAAACCTATTATTGTGATGAGAATATGGAGTTCATATATAGTGACCCCTCTTTACTCCTCATAATCAATCGGCTTCCATTGAGTAATTACAAATTATATATATATATATATATATATATATATATATATATATATATATATATATACACGTCTAAGTGAAGTATCCTTCAACATAAATACGTACACTCTTTGTTTCAAGTGTCTAAAAGGTCTTGTATTTGTTTACAAAAGGAGTATTGGCAAGGCCTTGTCTAAACCTACAGCCACACTGCTCAAATTCTTTCAGCTATTTTAGCCTTATTCGATACTTCAGTTAGACGTGTCTTGCTGACCCAACATGATTGCTAGATAGGACCTGAATCCTTTCCCTTGTAGCATATAATTACACCAACTTTCTCCTCATGCAATGCCTCTGAGCATTATCCATGCATTTCTGCACATCTTATCATTTCCTCCATTGGTGCTTAGTTACTCGTGGGAATGGAAGACACTGGGAAAACTACAACAAGAAGCAAGTGCTTTGTGTTGACATCGCTTCTGGATCCATCATTGAAGGCTCGTGCTAACAAGGTCCCTTTGAAGATGGATGGTGGCGTTATCTGGCGCCGTGATGGTGTCGACGACAGGCCAACCAAGGTCGATGCTTTAGTTCCCGTTCTGAAGATGGACCGGTGGGAGATGGCGGCGACAACGAGTGTGCGCCGGACCGGTGTGTAACCCAGTCCGGATTTTATTGCTAATTTATTTGTTTATGCTGGAAACTAACTTCGAATTTTATTGGAAAGCAGATCTTGTTTCTCGTTATTTACAACATTTTAAAGTTTCAAAACAGGAAGAATAGTCTGTTGACATCGTTTAATTTGTCGCTTAATTTGCATGAGTGTAGACACGATCAGCTAGTGTGAAGAGAAGGGTTAGATGAGTGATTAGCTAGGAATATAGAAAAGCGTTCAGATATATTACTATCTCCCGAGTAGTCGAAAGTTAGTCCAGTCCTAATATTATTATGATATTGTTATTGTAATAGTGTTACTCTATCTATATATATACTCTCCTATACACCTATAATTGTTCATGGTACCGATCAGACATTCCCACCAAAGATGGACCAATGCATTATTTCCCAGTGGACTTCTCATGTAAGTTATTGATGTCCTCCCGGTGGACTTCTCATGTAAGGTATTGATGTCCTCGATACATCTACCGTTCCTTCAGTCGCACACTTAAAAATGAAAGACACCCAACGCCAATATATATTCTGGTGCACAACAACATATCGTCTACTTGCAGACATGGAAGGCATCAAGAAATTTCTAATAACTCGGTAAGTAAACTGAGATTTGTAGTTGGTGTAATCTGTAATCGACAGCACACTGACAACCCTGTCGAACTGGATTCATCAACATGGCTTAGTTATCAATCCTATGAATTACTACAAATGCAACATCATGAACTACTTACATCAATGCTGTTTCCAGTAACGCATTGGATATGAGTAGTTGGTTTTAAGTAATGCATCTACTGCACAGAAACGAGTCGTTAAGTAAATGTACACAGGCTTGGCCCAAAGAGCTTTCAACAAACATAATCTCTCATGCTGCTTTGCGCTTTTATGTGGGTACCATAAATGCATGGAACTATTGACGGATAGGGCTGGTTATCCGATTTCAACATATCACTTGGTGACACAATACGCAACTCTTTTATTTTCCAATTCACAATATGCGACTCTCATGTGGTTTACCGCCCTACAATGCAACTCAAATGTACTGACCTAAAACGGTTTATATTTGTTTACAGAGGTAGTAACACACTAATTACTTTGTTAGTCAAATATATATATATATATATATATATATATATATATATAATTTAACAAATATTGCGATTGTTCTATGCACATACATGGTGGACAAGGGGCTACCTAAGCATGCAACCCAATGTGCGTTCTGACTTGTCAAAGATATTTCAACACACAAATCGTCTTAGTTTGTGGTAACCAAGTATTCAACCAGTCACTGGCGAAGTTTGGGCCAAAATATTAGAGGGGCGGTGGGCTAGGGAGGCGGCCATACACTACTAGGAGAATGCTTATAGATAGAACTTTAGCAGTAGCGAGGGTCAAATTGCCGGTGCTACTGCTAATTAGCAGTAGCGCGGTGGGCTGCACGTGCTGCTACTATGCAATTAGCAGGAGCGTTGGAAATTCATCCTGCGCTACTACTAACTGGTCCCATCCCGACCGATGGGGGCGACCGGTAGTACGTAGTAGCATTTTTCAGAAAGCATCGCTACTGCTAAATCGCTAGCAGTAGCGCTTTTCTCTGGCCCGCGCTACTGCTACTCCGACCGGTCCACCCCCCCCCCCCCCGCGCACGGCGCTTGCTCTCTCGCTCCTCTCTCCCTCCTCTAGTCCTCCCTCTTGATTCCGCTGCCGCCGCCGGTCCTCCCACCGACGAACACCCCGCCGCGGACCCCGACCACGCCGCCGACCAACCTCCTGCCCCGCCGACCCCGACCCGACCCCGACCGTCTCCTCCGCCTCTTCTTCTCCTCCGACCGTCTCCTCCACGCGTCGGCCGTCTCCTTCTCTGGTGAGACATCCCCAGCCTCCTCCGTCCGTTTGATTGCTCGTTTACATTTCGGTGGAATAATTGCTAGCTAGGGTTGTGGCTAGGTAATTGCTAGCTAGGGCTAATTTCTAGGTTTCTTGCTAGGATTGCTAGGGTTAAATTGTTAATGAAATTAGATAGCTAATAAGAAAACTGGGTCCAAAATGATTCAAAATGTGTTTTGGATATGTTTTATATAATGTTTATTATGTGAAAAAATAAATTGGTCGCTTATTTGTAAGAAGATAACCAGAAAGTAAAACATTAAACAATAAGAAAATCTTCTCATAGGAATTTTTCTCGACGTCGACGATGCCCGGCCCGCATCCTCGTCGTCGAGTCGACGACGACATCATTGAGAGGCGCCATGTCCAGGAATAGGCTCCGCCGGGCTGGTACTGGGAGGTGCTACCTTCCCGGGCGCGGAACTTGGTGAGGAATCCGGGTCTTGCCCCAATCGTCCGACGATCCATCCAGAGAATAAGACATGTGAGGTTAGTTTGCATGACGTAGTAAGAAACGTTAGTTTCCTGGGACTGGAGTTACTCTCTTGTAATAGTAAAATATGTTGCTAGCTTAGTGGTACGGCCGTTTTCTCAGTTGTAATCATCGTTCATCCTATGGAGCCTTTCTGGCCTATTGTTGACAGTAAATATATATACAGTGATTGCACAATTCGAAAATTAAAAAAAAACATTCATCTGATAAACTTTATTATGGGGCTGAGAAAAGTTGAATGAATAATTCACACCCTTCAATTGATACATGGCAGAGTACATGTGTTATATACAAAGAGGGAAGACCCTCAGCCCAAGAGAAGCGGCACGCAGGCCATGGACAGTGTGAGATCCTAAATACAAGGGCATGCACTAGTATATGTTACATACAATTCAGCACCCCCCCTCAGACGGAACTCCATTTGCGTGGACGTTAAGGCTGGACCGGAACTCGTGAAACACCGATGATGGTAGGCCCTTGGTGAACAAATCAGCAAACTGAGAAGAGGATGGAGCATGCAAAACCCGAGCCTCTCCCAAGGCAACCCAGTCACGTACAAAATGAAGATCAATCTCGATGTGCTTGGTACGTTGATGCTGCACCGGGTTGGAAGCGAGGTAAGACGCGCTGATGTTATCACAATAGACGACGGTGGCACGCTGTGGGGGACACTGAAGCTCGTGAAGGAGTTGATGTAGCCAACAGGACTCTTCAACGCAGTTAGCGACGCCATGGTACTCTGCCTCAGCACTAGAATGGGAGACAGTGGCCTGTCTCTTAGAAGACCCAGAAACGAGGTTGGAGCCAAGAAAGACATAGAGGCCAGATGTGGATTTCCATGTGTCAGGACATCCTGCCCAATCAGCGTCCGGATAGGCGATGAGATCCGTGGTAGAGGATTTATAGAACTGAAGACCGTAGTGCGAGGTGCCTTGGAGGTACCGGAGGATCCGCTTGATGAGTTGCATGTGAATGTCACGAGGCGCATGCATGAACAAGCACACCTGTTGGACAACGTATGAGATATCAGGTCGAGTCAAGGTGAGGTACTGTAAGGCACCGACCAAGCTACGGTAATAGGTTGGGTTGGACAAGAGACGACCCGTGTTGAGAGACAACTTGGAGCTGGTGGCAATGGGCGTGGAAACGGGCTTGGAGTGGAGCATGTTAGCACGGTCAAGGATCTCCAAGGTGTACTGTTGTTGGGAGAGGAATAGGCCCGAGCGAGAGAGAAGAGATGATGTGGTGAAGGGTAGAAGAGAAGTTAGCGGTGACAATGATGTCATCGACATAAACCAAGATGTATGTGAGGGAGGTACCACGATGACGGATGAAAAGCGATGTGTCACTCTTGGACGCCCGAAACCCAACCGAGAGCAACAATGCCTAAAAGCGAAGGAACCACGTGCGGGGAGCTTGCTTGAGCCAGTAGAGAGACTTGTGCAGCCGGCAGACATGCTCCGGATGAGTTGAGTCCACAAAGCCCGATGGTTGAGAGCAGTACATGGTTTCATTGTGGGCACCGTGGAGGAATGCATTCTTGACATCCAACTAATGGATTGGCCAAGAGTGAGACGTGGCGAGGCTCAAAACCACTCTAATGGTAGTTGGCTTGACTACAGGGCTGAAAGTTCCATCATAGTCCACACCTTCCCGTTGAGTAAACCTGTGCACAACCCATCGAGCCTTGTACCGAGCAGGGGAGCCGTCTGGATTGAACTTGAGCCAAAAAATCCACTTCCCCATGACCACGTTGACACCTGCAGGCTTAGGCACCAAAGACCAAGTATTGTTGTTCATTAAAGCATTGTACTCATCCTACATAGCTTGTCGCAATTGGGTCTTTGAGGGCTGACTTGTAGGTGGGTGGATGGGTGATATGGTGGAGGCATCCGTGAGAAAGAGACGGTGAGGCACGCAGAAACCAGACTTGGCGCGGGTGGACATTTTATGTGCATTGTGTGGAGGTGGAACGGGTTGTGCACGTGGTGGTAGGCAGGCGGGGGCATGCATGGGCGTGCATGGGGGCGGGGGAATCGAGGAAGATGCGGTGGGGCTCGCGGCGGGTGTGGCAGAGGCACTCGGTGGTTGGAGCGAGGCGGATGCGGGCATAGCAGGCGTGGGAAGCGAGGCCAATCCGGTCGGAGGAGAGCGGGCAGGTGCGGAGGGCATGGAGCGAGGCGATTGAGGAGAGTGAGAATCAGTCGTGGTGGACCCGGGGGATGGTGGTGTGCGAGCAGTGTTGGAAATATGCCATAGAGGCGATAATAAAATGGTTATTATTGTATTTCTTTGTTCATGATAAACGTCTATTGTTCATGCTATAATTGTGTTAACCGAAAACCGTAATACATGTGTGAATACATAGACCACAACATGTCCCTAGTGAGCCTCTAGTTGGCTAGCTCGTTGATCAATAGATGGTCACGGTTTCATGACCATGGACATTGGATGTCATTGATAACGGGATCACATCATTAGGAGAATGATGTGATGGACAAGACCCAATCCTAAGCATAGCACAAGATCGTGTAGTTCGTCTGCTAAAGCTTTTCCAATGTCAAGTATCATTTCCTTAGACCATGAGATTGTGCAACTCCCGGACACCGTAGGAATACTTTGGGTGTGCCAAACGTCACAACGTAACTGGGTGGCTATAAAGGTACATGACGGGTATCTCTGAAAGTGTCTTTTGGGTTGACACGAATCGAGACTGGGATTTGTCACTCCGTGTGACGAAGAGGTATCTCTGGGCCCGCTCGGTAAGACATCATCGTAATGAGCTCAATGTGACTAAGGAGTTAGCCACGGGATGTTGTGTTACGGAGTGAGTAAAGAGACTTGCCGGTAATGAGATTGAACAAGGTATAGGGATACCGACGATCGAATCTTCGGCAAGTATCATACCGGTAGACAAAGGGAATTGTATACGGGATTGATTGAATCCCCGACATTGTGGTTCATCCGATGAGATCGTCGTAGAGCATGTGGGAGCCAACATGGGTATCCAGATCCCGCTGTTAGTTATTTATCGGAGAGGTGTCTCGGTCATGTCTACGTGTCTCCCGAACCCATTGGGTCTACACACTTAAGGTTCGATGGCGCTAGGGTTATAGGGAAATGATATACGTGATTACCGAAGGTTTTTTTGAGTCCCGGATGAGATCCCGGACATCACGAGGAGCTCCGGAATGGTCCGGAGGTAAAGATTGATATATAGGAAGTCCTGTTTTGATCACCGGAAAGTTTTCGGACTCATCGGTAATGTACCGGGAGTGCCGGGAGGGTGCCGGAGGACCCCCGGGAGGGGTGTGACGACCAAAGGACTTCGTGGTCTGTTAGATGAGGTGTACTAGCCCTTATTGGGTTGGCCAAGTCCTTCCATAAAGGCCCATGCGGCTAGGGATAAAGAGATAAGGCTAAAGGAGATTCAAAAGGAAGAGATCCACCTCCCTTGTGGGAGGTGGACTCCTCCCTAGCTCGGTCGAACCTCTCCTCCTTGGAGGAGGGGCGAAGGCAGCCCTCCCTCTCCCTCCTCCTTTATATACTTGAGGTTTTGGCTGTTTTGAGACAAGATTTGATCTCTCTCTCCCACGGCGTAGCCCTACCTCTCTTCTTCTTCCTCTGCAGTGCTTAGGCGAAGCCTTACCAGAATACCTTGCTGCTCCACCACCACCACGCCGTCGTGCTGCTGTTGGAGCTCTTACCCAACCTCTCCCTCCTCCTTGCTGGATCAAGGAGCGGGAGACGTTACCGGGCTGTACGTGTGTTGAACGCGGAGGCGTCATTGTTCGGCACTAAGATCGGATTCCACCGCGATCTGAATCGCTGCGAGTACGACTCCACCAACCGCGTTCTTGTAATGCTTCCGCTTAGTTATCTTCAAAGGTATGAAGATGCAATCTCTCCTCACTCATTGCTGGTTTCTCCCATAGATAGATCTTGGTGATCGTAGGATTTTTTTGATTTACTACTACGTCTCCCAACAGTGGCATCATGAGCTAGGTCTATGCGTAGAATCTATGCACGAGTAGAACACAAGTTGATGTGGGCATCGATCTTGTTAATTTGCTTGCCTTTACTAGTATTATATTGATTCGACGGTATTGTGGGATGAAGCGGCCCGGACCGACTTTACACGTACGCTTACGTGAGACTGGTTCAACCGCCTGACATGCACTTGTTGCATAAGGTGGCTAGCGGGTGTCTATTGTTGGGAGACGTAGTAGTAAATCAAAATTTTTCCTACGCGCTCACCAAGATCCATCTATGGAGAAACCAGCAACGAGCAAGGGGAGAGTGGATCTTCATACCTTTGAAGATCGCTAAGTGGAAGCGTTACAAGAACGTGGTTGATGGAGTCGTACTCGCAGCGATTCAGATCGCGGTGGATCCGATCAAGTGCCGAACGGACGGCACCTCCGCGTTCAACACACGTGCAGCCCGGTGACGTCTCCTACGCCTTGATCCAGCAAGGAGGGAGGAGAGGTTGAGGGAGAGCTCCGGCAGCACGACGGCGTGGTGGCGGTGGAGCTGCGTGGTACTCCGACAGAGCTTCGCTAAGCGCTACGGAGAACGAGGGGAGGAGGAGGTAGGGCTGCACCAGAGAGAGAGAGGGAGAACCGTGTGTTGTGCAGCCCCAAATACCTCCACTATATATAGGAGAGAGGGAGGAGGGGTGGCTGCGCCCTAGGGTTCCACCCTAGGGGTGGCGGCAGCCACCAGATGCCATCTGGCCGGCGGCTAGGGCAAGGGAGAGGTGGGGCGCCCTAGGGTGGGCCTTAAGGCCCATCTAAGCCTAGGGTTTGCCCCCCTCCACCTTTGCCACGCCTTGGGCTGGCTCCCTCCCACTCTTAGCCCACGGAACCTTCCGGGGCAGGTGGGCCCACTTGGTGGACCCCCGGAACCCTTCCGGTGGTCCCGGTACACTACCGGTGACACCCGGAACACTTCCGGTAACCAAATCCTCACTTCCTATATATCAATCTTCGTCTCCGGACCATTCCGGGACTCCTCTTGATGTCCGGGATCTCATCCGGGACTCCGAACAACCTTCGGTAACCACGTACACTATTTCCCTATAACCCTAGCGTCATCGAACCTTAAGTGTGTAGACCCTACGGGTTCGGGAGACACGTAGACATGACCGAGACACCTCTCCGGCCAATAACCAACAGCGGGATCTGGATACCCATGTTGGCTCCCACGTACTCCACGATGATCTCATCGGATGAACCACGATGTCAGGGATTCAATCAATCCCGTATACAATTCCTTTTGTCTATCGGTATGGTACTTGCTCGAGATTCGATCGTCGGTATCCCCATACCTTGTTCAATCTCGTTACCGGCAAGTCTCTTTACTCGTTCCGTAATACATCATCCCGTGACTAACTCCTTAGTCACATTGAGCTCATATGTATGATGTCTTACCGAGTGGGCCCAGAGATACCTCTCCGTCACACGGAGTGACAAATCCCAGTCTCGATTCGTGTCAACCCAACAGACACTTTCGGAGATACCCGTAGCGTACCTTTATAGCCACCCAGTTACGTTGTGACGTTTGGCACACCCAAAGCATTCCTACGGTATCCGAGAGTTACACAATCTCATGGTCTAAGGAAATGACACTTGACATTGAAAAGCTTTAGCAAACGAACTACACGATCTTGTGCTATGCTTAGGATTGGGTCTTGTCCATCACATCATTCTCCTAATGATGTGATCCCGTTATCAACGACATCCAATGTCCATGGTCATGAAACCGAGACCATCTATTGATCAACGAGCTAGCCAACTAGAGGCTCACTAGGGACACGTTGTGGTCTATGTATTCACACATGTATTACGGTTTCCGGTTAACACAATTATAGCATGAACAATAGACAATTATCATGAACTAGGAAATACAATAATAACCATTTTATTATTGCCTCTAGGGCATATTTCCAACAGTCTCCCACTTGCACTAGAGTCAATAATCTAGTTACATTGTGATGAATCGAACACCCATAGCATTCTGGTGTTGATCATGTTTTGCTCGTGAGAGAGGTTTAGTCAATGGATCTACGACATTCAGATCCGTATGGACTTTACAAATATCTATGTCTCCCTCCTGAATGTAACCACGGATGGATTTGAAGCGGCGCTTGATGTGTCTTGTCTTCTTGTGAAACCTGGGCTCCTTCGCAAGGGCAATAGCTCCAGTGTTATCACAGAGTAGAGTCATCGGGCCCGACGCATTCGGAATCACTCCTAGGTCGGTGATGAACTCCTTCATCCAGACTCCCTCCTTTGCTGCTTCCGAAGCAGCTATGTACTCCGCTTCACATGTAGATGCTGCCACGACGCTTTGCTTGCTGCTGCTCCAGCTCACTGCCCCTCCATTCAAAATATACACGTATCCGGTTTGCGACTTGGAGTCGTCCGGATCTGTGTCGAAGCTAGCATCGACGTAACCCTTTACGACGAGCTCTTCGGCACCTCCATAAACGAGAAACATGTCCTTTGTCCTTTTCAGGTACTTCAGGATATTCTTGACCGCTGTCCAGTGTTCCGCTCCGGGATCACTTTGGTACCTCCCTACCAAACTTATGGCAAGGTTCACATCAGGCCTGGTACACAACATGGCATACATGATAGAGCCTATGGCTGAAGCATAGGGGATGACACTCATCTCTTCTCTATCCTTTGCCGTGGTCGGGCATTGAGCCGTACTCAATCTCACACCTTGCAACACAGGCAAGAACCCCTTCTTGGACTGATCCATATTGAACTTCTTCAATATCTTTTCAAGGTATGTGCTTTGTGAAAGACCAATGAGGCGCTTTGATCTATCTCTATAGATCTTAATACCTAATATGTAAGCAGCTTCTCCAAGGTCCTTCATTGAAAAACACTTATTCAAGTAGGCCTTGATACTTTCCAAGAGTTCTATATTATTTCCCATTATCAGCATGTCATCCACATACAGTATAAGAAATGCTATAGAGCTCCCACTCACTTTCTTGTAAATACAGGGTTCTCCATAAACCTGTAGAAACCCAAACGCTTTAATCACCTCATTAAAGCGAATGTTCCAACTCCGAGATGCTTGCACCAGCCCATAGATGGAGCGCTGGAGCTTGCATACCTTGTTAGCATCTTTAGGATCGACAAAACCTTCCGGCTGCATCATATACAGTTCTTCCTTGAGGAAGCCATTAAGGAATGCCGTTTTGACGTCCATTTGCCAGATCTCATAATCATAAAATGCGGCAACTGCTAACATGATTCGGACAGACTTTAGCATCGCTACGGGTGAGAAAGTCTCATCGTAGTCAACTCCTTGAACTTGTCGATAACCCTTAGCGACAAGCCGAGCTTTATAGGCGGTCACATTACCGTCTGCGTCAGTCTTCTTCTTAAAGATCCATTTATTTTCAATGGCTCGCTTATCATCAGGCAAGTCCACCAAAGTCCATACTTTGTTCTCATACATGGATCCTATCTCGGATTTCATGGCCTCAAGCCATTTGTCGGAATCCGGGCCCGCCATCGCTTCTATATAGTTCGAAGGTTCACCGTTGTCCAACAACATGATCTCTAGGACAGGATTGCCGTACCACTCTGGTGCGGAACGTGTCCTAGTGGACCTTCGAATAGCAACTTGATCTGAAGTTTCATGATCATCATTATTAACTTCCTCTCTAGCCGGTGTAGGCTCCACAGAAACAACTTCCTGTGCTGCGCTACTCTCCGGTTCGAGTGGAGGTACAATTACCTCATCAAGTTCTATTTTCCTCCCACTTACTTCTTTCGAGAGAAACTCTTTCTTGAGAAAGGATCCATTCTTGGCAACAAAGACTTTGCCTTCGGATCGTAGGTAGAAGGTATACCCAATAGTCTCTTTGGGATATCCTATGAAGACGCACTTTTCCGCTTTGGGT
This sequence comes from Hordeum marinum, assembly GCA_022496015.1. Taxonomy (NCBI): domain Eukaryota; kingdom Viridiplantae; phylum Streptophyta; class Magnoliopsida; order Poales; family Poaceae; genus Hordeum; species Hordeum marinum. The sequence continues at coordinate 1,939,310 of CM039676.1, forward strand.
TCGAGCTTCTCAGGTTGAAGTTTCTTCATATAAGCATCGCAACCCCAAACTTTTAGAAACGACAGCTTAGGTTTCTTTCCAAACCATAATTCATACGGTGTCGTCTCAACGGATTTAGACGGTGCCCTATTTAAAGTGAACGCGGCAGTCTCTAATGCATATCCCCAAAATGATAGCGGTAAGTCGGTAAGAGACATCATAGATCGCACCATATCCAATAGAGTGCGATTACGACGTTCAGACACACCATTTCGCTGAGGTGTGCCTGGCGGCGTGAGCTGTGAAACAATTCCACATTTCCTAAGGTGCGTGTCAAACTCGTGACTTAAATATTCTCCGCCACGATCAGATCGTAGGCATTTTATTTTCCTGTCACGTTGATTTTCGACCTCACTCTGAAATTCCTTGAACCTTTCAAAGGTTTCAGACTTGTGTTTCAATAAGTAGACATACCCATATCTGCTCAAGTCATCAGTGAGGGTGAGAACATAACGGTAGCCACCGCGAGCCTCGACACTCATTGGACCGCATACATCGGTATGTATTATCTCCAACAAGTCAGTTGCTCGCTCCATTGTTCCGGAGAACGGAGTTTTGGTCATCTTGCCCATGAGGCATGGTTCGCATGTGTCAAATGATTCGAAATCAAGTGACTCCAAAAGTCCATCAGCATGGAGCTTCTTCATGCGTTTGACACCAATATGGCCAAGACGGCAGTGCCACATGTAAGTGGGACTATCGTTATCAGCTTTACACTTTTTGGTACTCACACTATGGACATGTGTAACATCACGTTCGAGATTCATCAAAAATAAACCATTGACCAGCGGGGCATGAGCATAGAACATTTCTCTCATATAAATAGAACAACCATTATTCTCGGATTTAAAAGAGTAGCCATCTCGTATCAAGCGAGATCCAGATACAATGTTCATGCTCAAAGCTGGTACTAAATAACAATTATTAAGGTTTAAAACTAATCCCGAAGGTAGATGTAGAGGTAGCGTGCCGACGGCGATCACATCGACCTTGAAACCATTCCCGACGCGCATCGTCACCTCGTCCTTTGCCAACCTTCGCTTATTCCGCAGCTCCTGCTTGGAGTTACAAATGTGAGCAACTGCACCGGTATCAAATACCCAGGAGCTACTACGAGCGCTGGTTAGGTACACATCAATAACAAGTATATCACATATACCTTTAACGTTGCCATCCTTCTTATCCGCTAAGTACTTGGGGCAGTTCCGCTTCCAGTGACCGGTACCCTTACAATAGAAACACTCAGTCTCAGGCTTGGGTCCATTCTTGTTCTTCTTCTTCCCGGAAACTTGCTTACCGGGCGCGGCAACAGCTTTGCCGTCCTTCTTGAAGTTCTTCTTACCCTTGCCTTTCTTGAAACTAGTGGTCTTGTTTACCATCAACACTTGATGCTCCTTTCTGATCTCAACCTCTGCTGATTTCAGCATCGAGTACAACTCAGGAATGGACTTCTCCATCCCCTGCATGTTGTAGTTCATCACAAAGCTTTTGTAGCTAGGTGGAAGCGACTGGAGGATTCTGTCAATGACTGAGTCATCCGGGAGATTAACTCCCAGCTGAGTCAAGCGGTTGTGAAGCCCAGACATCTTGAGGATGTGCTCACTAACAGAACTGTTCTCCTCCATCTTACAGCTGAAGAACTTGTCAGAGATGTCATATCTCTCGACTCGTGCATGAGCTTGGAAAACCAGTTTCAGCTCTTGGAACATCTCATATGCTCCGTGTTGCTCAAAACGCTTTTGGAGCCCCGATTCTAAACTGTAAAGCATGCCGCACTGAACAAGGGAGTAATCATCGCAGCGTGACTGCCAAGCGTTCGTAACGTCTTGGTCCGCTGGGAGAATGGGTGGGTCACCTAGCGGTGCATCAAGGACATACAATCTCTTGGAAGCTATGAGGATGATCCTCAAGCCACGGACCCAGTCCGTGTAGTTGCTTCCATCATCTTTCAGCTTGGTTTTCTCTAGGAACGCGTTGAAATTGAGGTTGACATTTGCGTTGGCCATTGGATCTACAATATAGATATTAAAGGCAATTTTAGACTAAGTTCATGATAATCGAGTTCACATAATCAAATTATTCAATGAACTCCCACTCAGATAGACATCTCTCTAGTCATCTAAGTGACACATGATCCATGTCAACTAGCCTGTGTCCGATCATCACGTGAGACGGACTAGTCATCCATGGTGAACATCTCCATGTTGATCGTATCTTCTATACGACTCATGTTCGACCTTTCGGTCTTCCGTGTTCCGAGGCCATGTCTGTACATGCTAGGCTCGTCAAGTCAACCTAAGTGTTTCGCGTGTGTAAATCTGGCTTACACCCGTTGTATGCGAACGTTAGAACCTATCACACCCGATCATCACGTGGTGCTTCGGAACAACGATCCTTAGCAACGGTGCACAGTTAGGGTGAACACTTCTCTTGAAATTTTATTGAGAGATCATCTTATTTACTACCGTCGTTTTAAGCAAATAAGATGTAAACATGATAAACATCACATGCAATCAATATAGTGACATGATATGGCCAATATCATCTTGCTCCTATGATCTCCATCTTCGGGGCACCATGATCATCATTGTCACCGGCACGACACCATGATCTCCATCATCATGATCTCCATCATTGTGTCTTCATGAGGTTGTCTCGCCAACTATTACTTCTACTGCTATGGCTAACGCTTAGCAATAAAGTAAAGTAATTACATGGCGTTTGTGATTGACTCGCAGGTCATACAATAAGTAAGACAACTCCTATGGCTCCTGCCGGTTGTCATAGTCATCGACATGCAAGTCGTGAACCCTATTACAAGAACATGATCAATCTCATACATCACAATGCATCACATCACATCCTTCTGGCCATATCACATCACAAGGCATATTCTGCAAAAACAAGTTAGACGTCCTCTAATTTGTAGTTGCAAGTTTTTACGTGGTTGCTATAGGTTTCTAGCAAGAACGTTTCTTACCTACGCCAAAACCACAACGTGATATGCCAATTGCTATTTACCCTTCATAAGGACCCTTTTCATCGAATCCAATCCGACTAAGGTGGGAGAGACAGACACCCGCTAGCCACCTTATGCAACTAGTGCATGTCAGGCGGTGGAACCGGTCTCATGTAAGCGTACGTGTAAGGTTGGTCCGGGTCGCTTCATCCCACAATACCGTCGAATCAAGATAAGACTAGTAACGGCAAGCATATTAACAAAATCGACGCCCACAACTGCTTTGTGTTCTACTCGTGCATAGATTCTACGCATAGACCTAGCTCTGATACCACTGTTGGGAGACGTAGTAGTAAATCAAAATTTTTCCTACACGCTCACCAAGATCCATCTATGGAGAAACCAGCAACGAGCAAGGGGAGAGTGGATCTTCATACCTTTGAAGATCGCTAAGTGGAAGCGTTACAAGAACGTGGTTGATGGAGTCGTACTCGCAGTGATTCAGATCGCGGTGGATCCGATCAAGTGCCGAACGGACGGCACCTCCGCGTTCAACACACGTGCAGCCCGGTGACGTCTCCTACGCCTTGATCCAGCAAGGAGGGAGGAGAGGTTGAGGGAGAGCTCCGGCAGCACGACGGCGTGGTGGCGGTGGAGCTGCGTGGTACTCCGACAGAGCTTCGCTAAGCGCTATGGAGAACGAGGGGAGGAGGAGGTAGGGCTGCACCAGAGAGAGAGGGAGAACCGTGTGTTGTGCAGCCCCAAATACCTCCACTATATATAGGAGAGAGGGAGGAGGGGTGGCTGCGCCCTAGGGTTCCACCCTAGGGGTGGCGGCAGCCACCAGATGCCATCTGGCCGGCGGCTAGGGCAAGCGAGAGGTGGGGCGCCCTAGGGTGGGCCTTAAGGCCCATCTAAGCCTAGGGTTTGCCCCCCTCCACCTTTGCCACGGCTTGGGCTGGGGTGGGAGGCGCACCAGCCCACCTAGGGGCTGGCTCCCTCCCACTCTTAGCCCACGGAACCTTCCGGGGCAGGTGGGCCCACTTGGTGGACCCCCGGAACCCTTCCGGTGGTCCCGGTACACTACCGGTGACACCCGGAACACTTCCGGTAACCAAATCCTCACTTCCTATATATCAATCTTCGTCTCCGGACCATTCCGGGACTCCTCGTGATGTCCGGGATCTCATCCGGGACTCCGAACAACCTTCGGTAACCACGTACACTATTTCCCTATAACCCTAGCGTCATCGAACCTTAAGTGTGTAGACCCTACGGGTTCGGGAGACACGTAGACATGACCGAGACACCTCTCCGGCCAATAACCAACAGCGGGATCTGGATACCCATGTTGGCTCCCACGTACTCCACGATGATCTCATCGGATGAACCACGATGTCAGGGATTCAATCAATCCCGTATACAATTCCCTTTGTCTATCGGTATGGTACTTGCCCGAGATTCGATCGTCGGTATCCCCATACCTTGTTCAATCTCGTTACCGGCAAGTCTCTTTACTCGTTCCGTAATACATCATCCCGTGACTAACTCCTTAGTCACATTGAGCTCATAATGATGATGTCTTACCGAGTGGGCCCAGAGATACCTCTCCGTCACACGGAGTGACAAATCCCAGTCTCGATTCGTGTCAACCCAACAGACACTTTCGGAGATACCCGTAGCGTACCTTTATAGCCACCCAGTTACGTTGTGACGTTTGGCACACCCAAAGCATTCCTACGGTATCCGGGAGTTACACAATCTCATGGTCTAAGGAAATGACACTTGACATTGAAAAGCTTTAGCAAACGAACTACACGATCTTGTGCTATGCTTAGGATTGGGTCTTGTCCATCACAGCATTCTCCTAATGATGTGATCCCTGTTGGGAGACGTAGTAGTAAATCAAAATTTTCCTACGTGTCACCAAGATCTATCTATGGAGAAACCAGCAAACGAGTGGGGAGAGATTGGATCTTCATACCTTTGAAGATCGCTAAGCGGAAGCGTTACAAGAACGCGGTTGATGGAGTCGTACTCGCAGCGATTCAGATCGCGGTAGATCCGATCAAGTGCCGAACGGACGGCACCTCCGCGTTCAACACACGTGCAGCCCGGTGACGTCTCCAACACCTTGATCCAGCAAGGAGGAAGGAGAGGTTGGGGAAGGGCTCCAACAGCAGCACGACGGCGTGGTGGTGGTGGAGTAGCAAGGTATTCCGACAGGGCTTCGCCTAAGCGCTGCGGAGGAGGAAGAAGAGAGGTAGGGCTTCGCCGTGAGAGAGAGAGAGATCAAATCCTATCTCAAAACATCCAAAACCTCAAGTATATATAGGAGGAGGGACGTGGAGGGCTGGCTTGGCCTCTACTCCAAAGAGGAGATGGCCGGCCGAATTAAAGGGAGAGTCCACCTCCCACAAGGGAGGTGGATCTCCTCCTTTTAAATCCTTTTTGCCTTATCTCCTTATCTCCAGCCACATGGGCCTTTAGCAAAAGTCTTGCCCAGCCCAATAAGGGCTGGCACACTTTATCTAACAGCCCATGTGGTCCTTTGGTCGTCACACCCCTCCCGGGGGTCCTCCGGCACCCTCCCGGCACTCCCGGTACACTACCGATGAGCCCGAAAACTTTCCGGTGACCAAAACTGGACTTCCTATATATCAATCTTTACCTCCGGACCATTCCGGAGCTCCTCGTGACGTCCGGGATCTCATCCGGGACTCCGAACAACCTTCGGTAATCACGTATACCTTTTCCCTATAACCCTAGCGTCATCGAACCTTAAGTGTGTAGACCCTACGGGTTCGGGAGACACGTAGACATGACCGAGACACCTCTCCGGTCAATAACCAACAGCGGGATCTGGATACCCATGTTGGCTCCCACGTACTCCACGATGATCTCATCGGATGAACCACGATGTCAAGGATTCAATCAATCCCGTATACAATTCCCTTTGTCTATCGGTATGGTACTTGCCCGAGATTCGATCGTCGGTATCCCCATACCTTGTTCAATCTCGTTACTGGCAAGTCTCTTTACTCGTTCCGTAATACATCATCCCGTGGCTAACTCCTTAGTCACATTGAGCTCATTATGATGATGTCTTACCGAGTGGGCCCAGAGATACCTCTCCGTCACACGGAGTGACAAATCCCAGTCTCGATTCATGCCAACCCAACACATACTTTCGGAGATACCCGTAGTGCACCTTTATAGCCACCCAGTTACGTTGTGACGTTTGGCACACCCAAAGCAATCCTACGGTATCCGGGAGTTGCACAATCTCATGGTCTAAGGAAACGATACTTGACATTGAAAAGCTTTAGCAAACGAACTACACGATCTTTGTGCTATGCTTAGGATTGGGTCTTGTCCATCACATCATTCTCCTAATGATGTGATCCCGTTATCAACGACATCCAATGTCCATGGCCATGAAACCGTGACCATCTATTGATCAACGAGCTAGTCAACTAGAGGCTCACTAGGGACATGTTGTGGTCTATGTATTCACACATGTATTATGGTTTCCGGTTAACACAATTATAGCATGAACAATAGACAATTATCATGAACAAGGAAATACAATAATAACCATTTTATTATTGCCTCTAGGGCATATTTCCAACAGTCTCCCACTTGCACTAGAGTCAATAATCTAGTTCACATCACCATGTGATTAACACTTACATCACCATGTGATCATATCATCATGTGATTAACACCCAATAAGTTCTGGGGTTTGTTCATGTCCTGCTCGTGAAAGAGGTTTTAGTCAACGGGTCTGCGACATTCAGATCCGTGTGTACCTTACAAACTTTCCATGTCATATTTGTAGATACTGCTCCCACGCTCCACTTGGAGCTATTCCAGATGGCTGCTCCACTATACGTAGCCAGATTTCTACTAAGAGTCATCCGGATTGGAGTTAAAGCTTGCATCATCGTAACCCTTTACGATGAACTCTTTATCACCTCCATAATCGAGAAATATTTCCTTAGTTCTCAAGTTACTAAGGATAACTTTGACCGTTGTCCAGTGATCCACTCTTGGATTACTCTTGTACCCCTTGACAGACTCATGGCAAGGCACACACAGGTGCGGTACACAGCATGGCATACTATATAGAGCCTATGGCTAAAGCATAGGAGATGACACTCATCTTTTCTTTATCTTCTGCCGTGGTCGGGTATTGAGTCTTACTCAATTTCACACCTTACAATACAGTCAAGAACTCCTTCTTTGACCCATCTATTTTGAACTCCTTCAAAAACTTGTCAAGGTATGTCTTCGTCGAAAAAACTTATCAAGCTAATTGATCTATCCCTATAGATCTTGATGCTCAATAAAATAGTAGCTTTATCTGGGTCTTCCTTTGAAAAAACTCTTTTCAAACAACCCTTCATGCTCTTCCAGAAATTCTACATCATTTCCGATCAATAATATGTCAACTACATATTCTTATAAGAAATTCTATAGTGCTCCCACTCACTTTATTGCAAGTACAAGTTTCTCATAAACTTTGTATAAACTTAAAAACTTTGATCACCTCATCAAAGCATATATTCCAACTCCGAGATGCTTGCTCCAGTCCATAGAAGGATCGCTGGAGTTTGCATATTATTAGCATCCTTAGGATTGACAAAACCTTCTGGTTGTATCACATACAACTCTTCCTCACAGAAACCATTACGGAAACCTTGTTTTGTCATCCATCTGCCAGATTTCATAATCGAAAAATGCAACAACTGCTAACAAAATTTTAATAGACTTTTAGCATCGCTACAGATGAGACAATCTCATCGTAGTCAACTCCTTGAACTTGGCGGAAACTTCTTTGCGACAAGTCGAGCTTTATAAACGGTGACATTTCACCATTAGCGTCTATGTTTATCTCAAAGGTCCATTTGTACTCAATGACCCGCCATTCAACAGGCTAGTCTACCAAAGTCCATACTTGGTTTTCATACATGGATCCTTTCTCGGATTTCATGGCTCCTAGCCATTTGTTGGAATCCGGGCCCACCATCGCTTCTCCATAGTTCGTAGGTTCATTGTTGTCCAACAACATGATTTCCAAGATAGGGTTGTCGTACTACTCAGGAGCAGTACGCGTCCTTGTCGACCTACGAGGTTCGATAATGACTTGATCCGAAGCTTCATGATCATCATCATTAACTTCCTTTTCAACTGAGTAGGCTCTACAGAAACATCTTTCTGTGTTGCGCTATTCTCTGGTTGAAACAAAGGTTCAACAACCTCATCAAGTTCTATCTTCCTCCCACTCAATTCTTTCGAGAGAAACTCTTTCTCAAGAAAGGACCCGTTCTTAGCAACAAACACCTTTTGCGCTTGGATCTGAGATAGAAGGTATACCCAATGTCTCATTAGGGTATTCTATGAAGATGCATTTGTCTGCTTTGGGTTCGAGCTCGCTAGGTGAAAAACCCATTTTCACATAAGCGTCGCAGCCCCAAACATTAAGAAATGACAGCTTAGGCTTCTGTCAAACCACAATTCTCACGGTGTCATCTCAACAGACTTAGATGGTGCCCTGTTTAAAGTGAATGGATTTGTCTTTAATGCATAACCCCATAACGATAGTGGTAAAACGATAAGAGACATCATAGTACTCACTATATCCAATAGAGCACGACTACGACGTTCGAACACAACATCACACTATGGTGTTCCAGGAGGCGTGAGCTGTGAAACAATTTCCACATTTTCTAAAATTGCATACCAAACTCGTAACTTAGATATTCACCTCCATGATCGTATCATAGACATTTATCTTCTTGTCACGATGATCTTTAACTTCACTCTGAAACTCCTTGAACCTTTCAAACATTTCAGATTCGTGTTTCATTAAGTAAATATCCCCATATTTTCTCAAATCATCAGTGAAGGTAAAGAAAAACAACGATATCCACTGTGTGTTTCAACACTCATTGGACCACATACATCATCATGTATTAATTCCAATAAGCCACTTGCCCGCTCCATCATATTGGATGACGGGGTCTCAGTCATCTTGCCCAAGAGGCATGGCTCCCATGTCTCAACCGATTCGAAATCGAGTGAGTCAAAAAATTCCATCATCATGGAGTTTCTTCATGCGATTTATACCAATATGACATTACGTGGCAGTGCCACAAGCGTGTGGTACTATCATTATTCACTTTGTATCTTTTGGTACCAATGTTATGAATATGTGTACTACTACGATCATGATTCGATAAACCATTTCGAGTGGGTGCATGACCATTGAAGGCATTATCCATGTAAACAGAATAACCATTATTCTCTAACTTATATGAATAACCGTATCGCACTAATCATGATCTAATCACGTTTATGCTCAACGCAAACACCAAATAACATTTATTTAGGTTTATCACAAATCCTGAAGGTAGAGAGAGCGTGCGATGGTGATCACATCAATCTTGGAAATACTTCCAACACACATCGTCACCTTTCACCTAGCTAGTCTCCATTTACTCCGTAGCTTTTATTTCGAGTTGCTAACACTTAGCAACCGAACCGGTATCTAATACCCAGGTGCTACTAGGAGTACCAGCAAGGTACACATCACTAACATGTATATCAAATATACTTCCATTGACATTACCAGCCTTCTTATCTACCAATCATCTAGGGTTTTTTTCGCTTCAGCGAACATTCTCCTCATAACAGAAGCACTTAGTCTCGGGTTCGGGCTCAACCTTGGGTTTCTTCACTAGAGCAACAACTGGCTTGTCATTCCTGAAGTTTTCCGTTCTTGCCCTTGCCCCTTTTGAAACTAGTGGTTTCACTTAACCATCAACACTTGATGCTCCTTCTTGATTTCTACCTTCGTGGTGTCAAACATCACGAACAACTCAGGGATCATCTTATCCATCCCTGGCATGTTATAGTTCATCACGAAGCTCTAGTAGCTTGGTGGCAGTGACTTGGAGAACTGCATTAATCACTATCTCATCTGGAAGATAAACTCCCACTTGATTCAAGTGATTGTAGCACCCAGACAATCTGAGCACACGCTCACCGATTAAGCTATTCTCCTTTATCTTGCTGACAAAGAATCTTGTTGAAGGTCTCATACCTCTCAACATAGGCACGAGCCTGAGATCACAATCTCAGCTCCTAGAACATCTCATATGTTCCGTGACGTTCAAAACGTTTTGGAGCCTCAATTCTAAGCCGTAATGCATGACGCATTGAACTATCATGTAGTCACCAAAAAGTGCCTGTCATATGTTCACAACATCTACAGACAACGCTTGAGGGAGTGGTGCAGTTAGCGGTACATCAAAAACATAAGCTTTCTGTGCAGCAATGAGGACAATCCTCAGATCACGGACCCTGTCCGCATTATTGCTACCATCAACTTTCAACTTACTTTTCTCTAGGGTTGTATCAATAAAACTGTGGAGCTACAGCGCGAGCTATCTACGACATAATTTGCAAGGACATTTTTAGACTAAGTTCATGATAATTAAGTTCACTTAATCAAATTATTAATGAACTCCCACTTAGATAGACATCTCTCTAGTCTTCCAAGTGATACATGATCCATGTCAACTAGCCCGTGTCCGATCATCACGTGAGACGGACTAGTCATCCATGGTGAACATCTCTATGTTGATCGTATCTTCTATACGACTCATGTTCGACCTTTCGGTCTTCCGTGTTCCGAGGCCATGTCTGTACATGCTAGGCTCGTCAAGTCAACCGAAGTGTTTCGCATGTGTAAATCTGGCTTACACCCGTTGTATGCGAACGTTAGAACCTATCACACCCGATCATCACGTGGTGCTTCGGAACAACGATCCTTAGCAACGGTGCACAGTTAGGGTGAACACTTCTCTTGAAATTTTATTGAGAGATCATCTTATTTACTACCGTCGTTTTAAGCAAATAAGATGTAAACATGATAAACATCACATGCAATCAATATAGTGACATGATATGGCCAATATCATTTTGCTCCTATGATCTCCATCTTCGGGGCACCATGATCATCACTGTCACCGGCACGACACCATGATCTCCATCATCATGATCTCCATCATTGTGTCTTCATGAAGTTGTCTCGCCAACTATTACTTCTACTACTATGGCTAACGCTTAGCAATAAAGTAAAGTAATTACATGGCGTTTATGATTGACACGCAGGTCATACAATAAATAAGACAACTCCTATGGCTCCTGCCGGTTGTCATAATCATCGACATGCAAGTCGTGAATCCTATTACTAGAACATGATCAATTCATACATCACAATGCATCACATCACATCCTTTGGCCATATCACATCACAAGGCACATGCTGCAAAAACAAGTTAGACGTCCTCTAATTTGTAGTTGCAAGTTTTTACGTGGCTGCTATAGGTTACTAGGAAGAACGTTTCTTACCTACGTCAACACCACAACGTGATTTGCCAATTGCTATTTACCCTTCATAAGGACCCTTTTCATCGAATCCGATCCGACTAAGGTAGGAGAGACAGACACCCGCTAGCCACCTTATGCATCTAGTGCATGTCAGGCGGTGGAACCGGTCTCACGTAAGCGTACGTGTAAAGTTGGTCCGGGCCGCTTCATCCCACAATACCGCCGAATCAAGATAAGACTAGTAGCGGCAAGCAAATTAACAAACTCGACGCCCACAACTGCTTTGTGTTCTACTCGTGCATAGATTCTACGCATAGACCTAGCTCATGATGCCACTGTTGGGAGACGTAGTAGTAAATCAAAATTTTCCTACGTGTCACCAAGATCTATCTATGGAGAAACCAGCAAACGAGTGGGGAGAGATTGGATCTTCATACCTTTGAAGATCGCTAAGCGGAAGCGTTACAAGAACGCGGTTGATGGAGTCGTACTCGCAGCGATTCAGATCGCGGTAGATCCGATCAAGTGCCGAACGGACGACACCTCCGCGTTCAACACACGTGCAGCCCGGTGACGTCTCCAACACCTTGATCCAGCAAGGAGGAAGGAGAGGTTGGGGAAGGGCTCCAACAGCAGCACGACGGCGTGGTGGTGGTGGAGTAGCAAGGTATTCCGACAGGGCTTCGCCTAAGCGCTGCGGAGGAGGAAGAAGAGAGGTAGGGCTTCGCCGTGAGAGAGAGAGATCAAATCCTATCTCAAAACATCCAAAACCTCAAGTATATATAGGAGGAGGGACGTGGAGGGCTGGCTTGGCCTCTACTCCAAAGAGGAGATGGCCGGCCGAATTAAAGGGAGAGTCCACCTCCCACAAGGGAGGTGGATCTCCTCCTTTTAAATCCTTTTTGCCTTATCTCCTTATCTCCAGCCACATGGGCCTTTAGCAAAAGTCTTGCCCAGCCCAATAAGGGCTGGCACACTTTATCTAACAGCCCATGTGGTCCTTTGGTCGTCACACCCCTCCCGGGGGTCCTCCGGCACCCTCCCGGCACTCCCGGTACACTACCGATGAGCCCGAAAACTTTCCGGTGACCAAAACTGGACTTCCTATATATCAATCTTTACCTCCGGACCATTCCGGAGCTCCTCGTGACATCCGGGATCTCATCCGGGACTCCGAACAACCTTCGGTAATCACGTATACCTTTTCCCTATAACCCTAGCGTCATCGAACCTTAAGTGTGTAGACCCTACGGGTTCGGGAGACACGTAGACATGACCGAGACACCTCTCCGGTCAATAACCAACAGCGGGATCTGGATACCCATGTTGGCTCCCACGTACTCCACGATGATCTCATCGGATGAACCACGATGTCAAGGATTCAATCAATCCCGTATACAATTCCCTTTGTCTATCGGTATGGTACTTGCCCGAGATTCGATCGTCGGTATCCCCATACCTTGTTCAATCTCGTTACTGGCAAGTCTCTTTACTCGTTCCGTAATACATCATCCCGTGGCTAACTCCTTAGTCACATTGAGCTCATTATGATGATGTCTTACCGAGTGGGCCCAGAGATACCTCTCCGTCACACGGAGTGACAAATCCCAGTCTCGATTCATGCCAACCCAACAGATACTTTCGGAGATACCCGTAGTGCACCTTTATAGCCACCCAGTTACGTTGTGACGTTTGGCACACCCAAAGCATTCCTACGGTATCCGGGAGTTGCACAATCTCATGGTCTAAGGAAACGATACTTGACATTGAAAAGCTTTAGCAAACGAACTACACGATCTTTGTGCTATGCTTAGGATTGGGTCTTGTCCATCACATCATTCTCCTAATGATGTGATCCCGTTATCAACGACATCCAATGTCCATGGCCATGAAACCGTGACCATCTATTGATCAACGAGCTAGTCAACTAGAGGCTCACTAGGGACATGTTGTGGTCTATGTATTCACACATGTATTATGGTTTCCGGTTAACACAATTATAGCATGAACAATAGACAATTATCATGAACAAGGAAATACAATAATAACCATTTTATTATTGCCTCTAGGGCATATTTCCAACAATCCCGTTATCAACGACATCCAATGTCCATGGTCATGAAACCGAGACCATCTATTGATCAACGAGCTAGCCAACTAGAGGCTCACTAGGGACACGTTGTGGTCTATGTATTCGCACATGTATTACGGTTTCCGGTTAACACAATTATAGCATGAACAATAGACAATTATCATGAACTAGGAAATACAATAATAACCATTTTATTATTGCCTCTAGGGCATATTTCCAACAGTCTCCCACTTGCACTAGAGTCAATAATCTAGTTACATTGTGATGAATCGAACACCCATAGCATTCTGGTGTTGATCATGTTTTGCTCGTGGGAGAGGTTTAGTCAATGGATCTGCGACATTCAGATCCGTATGCACTTTACAAATATCTATGTCTCCCTCCTGAATGTAATCACGGATGGAGTTGAAGCGGCGCTTGATGTGTCTTGTCTTCTTGTGAAACCTGGGCTCCTTCACAAGGGCAATAGCTCCAGTGTTATCACAGAGTAGAGTCATCGGGCCCGACGCATTCGGAATCACTCCTAGGTCGGTGATGAACTCCTTCATCCAGACTCCCTCCTTTGCTGCTTCCGAAGCAGCTATGTACTCCGCTTCACATGTAGATGCTGCCACGACGCTTTGCTTGCTGCTGCTCCAGCTCACTGCCCCTCCATTCAAAATATACACGTATCCGGTTTGCGACTTGGAGTCGTCCGGATCTGTGTCGAAGCTAGCATCGACGTAACCCTTTACGACGAGCTCTTCGGCACCTCCATAAACGAGAAACATGTCCTTTGTCCTTTTCAGGTACTTCAGGATATTCTTGACCGCTGTCCAGTGTTCCGCTCCGGGATCACTTTGGTACCTCCCTACCAAACTTATGGCAAGGTTCACATCAGGCCTGGTACACAGCATGGCATACATGATAGAGCCTATGGCTGAAGCATAGGGGATGACACTCATCTCTTCTCTATCCTTTGCCGTGGTCGGGCATTGAGTCGTACTCAATCTCACACCTTGCAACACAGGCAAGAACCCCTTCTTGGACTGATCCATATTGAACTTCTTCAATATCTTTTCAAGGTATGTGCTTTGTGAAAGACCAATGAGGCGCTTTGATCTATCTCTATAGATCTTAATACCTAATATGTAAGCAGCTTCTCCAAGGTCCTTCATTGAAAAACACTTATTCAAGTAGGCCTTGATACTTTCCAAGAGTTCTATATTATTTCCCATTATCAGCATGTCATCCACATACAGTATAAGAAATGCTATAGAGCTCCCACTCACTTTCTTGTAAATACAGGGTTCTCCATAAACCTGTACAAACCCAAACGCTTTAATCACCTCATTAAAGCGAATGTTCCAACTCCGAGATGCTTGCACCAGCCCATAGATGGAGCGCTGGAGCTTGCATACCTTGTTAGCATCTTTAGGATCGACAAAACCTTCCGGCTGCATCATATACAGTTCTTCCTTGAGGAAGCCATTAAGGAATGCCGTTTTGACGTCCATTTGCCAGATCTCATAATCATAAAATGCGGCAACTGCTAACATGATTCGGACAGACTTTAGCATCGCTACGGGTGAGAAAGTCTCATCGTAGTCAACTCCTTGAACTTGTCGATAACCCTTAGCGACAAGCCGAGCTTTATAGGCGGTCACATTACCGTTTGCGTCAGTCTTCTTCTTAAAGATCCATTTATTTTCAATGGCTCGCTTATCATCAGGCAAGTCCACCAAAGTCCATACTTTGTTCTCATACATGGATCCTATCTCGGATTTCATGGCTTCAAGCCATTTGTTGGAATCCGGGCCCACCATCGCTTCTTCATATTTCGAAGGTTCACCGTTGTCTAACAACATGATCTCCGGGATAGGGTTGCCATACCACTCTGGTGCGGAACGTGTCCTAGTGGACCTTCGAATAGCAACTTGATCTGAAGTTTCATGATCATCATTATTAACTTCCTCTCTAGCCGGTGTACTAGGACACTAGGACACGTTCCGCACCAGAGTGGTACGGCAATCCTGTCCTAGAGATCATGTTGTTGGACAATGGTGAACCTTCGAACTATGAAGAAGCGATGGCGGGCCCGGATTCCGACAAATGGCTTGAGGCCATGAAATCCGAGATAGGATCCATGTATGAGAACAAAGTATGGACTTTGGTGGACTTGCCTGATGATAAGCGAGCCATTGAAAATAAATGGATCTTTAAGAAGAAGACTGACGCGGATGGTAATTTGACCGTCTATAAGGCTCGACTTGTCGCTAAGGGTTATCGACAAGTTCAAGGAGTTGACTACGATGAGAATTTCTCACCCGTAGCGATGCTGAAGTCCGTCAGAATCATGTTAGCAATTGCCGCATTAAATGATTATGAGATATGGCAAATGGACGTCAAAACGGCATTCCTTAATGGCTTCCTTAAGGAAGAACTGTATGTGATGCAGCCGAAAGGTTTTGTCGATCCTAAAGATTCTAACAAGGTATGCAAGCTCCAGCGCTCCATCTATGGGCTGGTGCAAGCATCTCGGAGTTGGAACATTCTCTTTAATAATGTGATTAAAGCGTTTGGTTTTATGCAGGTTTATGGAGAACCCTGTAATTACAAGAAAGTGAGTGGGAGCTCTATAGCATTTCTCATATTATATGTGAATGACATATTGTTGATAGGAAATGATATAGAACTTTTGGAAAGTGTAAAGGCCTACTTGAATAAATGTTTTTCAATGAAGGACCTTGGAGAAGCTGCTTACATATTAGGCATCAAGAGCTATAGAGATAGATCAAGACGCCTCATTGGTCTTTCACAAAGCACATACCTTGAAAAGATATTAAAGAAGTTCAATATGGATCAGCCCAAGAAGGGATTGTTGCCTGTATTACAGGGTGTGAGATTGAGTACGACTCAATGCCCGACCACGGCAAAGGATAGAGAAGAGACGAGTGTCATCCCCTATGCTTCAGCCATAGGCTCTCTTATGTATGCCATGTTGTGTACCAGACCTGATGTGAACCGTGCCATAAGCTTGGTAGGAAGGTACCAAAGTGATCCCGGAGCGGATACTGTACAACGGTCAAGAATATCCTGAAGTACCTGAAAAGGACAAAGGACATGTTTCTCGTATATGGAGGTGCCGAAGAAATCGTCGTAAAGGGTTACGTCGACGCAAGCTTCGACACAGATCCGGACGACTCCAAGTCGCAAACCGCATACGTGTATATTTTGAACGGAGGAGCAGTTAGCTGGTGCAGCAGCAAGCAAAGCGTCGTGGTGGTATCTACATGTGAAGCGGAGTACATAGCTGCTTCGGAAGCAGCAAATGAAGGAGTCTGGATGAAGGAGTTCATCACCGACCTAGGAGTGATTCCAAGTGCGTCGGGCCCGATGACTCTATTCTGTGACAACACTGGAGCTATTGCCCTTGAGAAGGAGCCCAGGTTTCACAAGAAGACAAGACACATCAAGCGCCACTTCAATTCCATCCGTGATTACATTCAGGAGGGAGATATAGATATTTGTAAAGTACATACAGATCTGAATATCGTAGATCCGTTGACTAAACCTCTCTCTCGAGCGAAACATGATCAATGTAACTAGATTATTGACTCTATGCAAGTGGGAGACTGTTGGAAATATGCCCTAACGGCAATACTAAAATGGTTATTGTTGTATTTCCTTGTTCATGATAATCGTCTATTGTCCATGCTATAATTTTGTTAACTGGAAACCGTAATACATGTGTGAATACATAGACCACAACATGTCCCTAGTAAGCTCTAGTTGGCTAGCTCGTTGATCAATAGATGGTCACGGTTTCATGACCATGGACATTGGATGTCATTGATAACGATGTGATGGACAAGACCCAATCCTAAGCATAGCACAACATCGTGCAGTTCGTCTGCTAAAGCTTTTCCAGTATCAAGTATCATTTCCTTAGACCATGAGATTGTGCAACTCCCGGATACCATAGGAATACTTTGGGTGTGCCAAACGTCACAACGTAACTGGGTGGCTATAAAGGTATATTACGGGTTTCTCCGAAAGTGTCTGTTGGGTTGGCACGAATCGAGAATGAGATTTGTCACTCCGTGTGACGGAGAGGTATCTCTAGGCCCACTCAGTAAGACATCATCATAATGAGCTCAATGTGACTAAGGAGTTAGCCACGAGATGATGTGTTACAGAACGAGTAAAGAGACTTGCCGGTAACGAGATTGAACAAGGTATAGGGATACCGACGATCGAATCTCGGGCAAGTATCATACCAGTAGACAAAGGGAATTGTATACGGGGTTGATTGAATCCCCGACATCGTGGTTCATCCGATGAGATCATCGTGGATCTTGTGGGAGCCAACATGGGTATCCAGATCCCGCTGTTAGTTATTGACCGGAGAGGTGTCTCGGTCATGTCTACGTGTCTCCCGAACCCGTAGGGTCTACACACTTAAGGTTCGATGACGCTAGGGTTATAGGGAAATGGTATACGTGATTACCGAAGGTTGTTCGGAGTCCCGTATGAGATCCCGAACATCACGAGGAGCTCCGGAATGGTTCGGAGGTAAAGATTGATATATAAGAAGTCCTGTTTTGGTCACCGGAAAGTTTTCGGGCTCATCGGTAGTGTAAAGGGAGTGCCGTAGGGTGCCGGAGGACCCCCGGGAGGGGTGTGACGACCAAAGGACTTCGTGGGCTGTTAGAGGAGGTGTACCAGCCCTTATTGGGCTGTCCAAGTCATTCAAGATGAATCCACCTCGGAAAGGCCCATGTGACTAGGGATAAAGAGATAAGGCTAAAGGAGATTCAAAAGGAAGAGATCCACCTCCCTTGTGGGAGGTGGACTCCTCCCTAGCTCGGCCGAACCTCTCCTCCTTGGAGGAGGGGCCAAGGCAGCCCTCCCTCTCCCTCCTCCTATATATACTTGAGGTTTTGGCTGTTTTGAGACAAGATTTGATCTCTCTCTCCCACGGCGCAGCCCTACCTCTCTTCTTCCTCCTCCACGGTGCTTAGGCGAAGCCCTGCCGGAATACCTTGCTGCTCCACCACCAACACGCCGTCGTGCTGCTAATGGAGCTCTTCCCCAACCTCTCCCTCCTCCTTGCTGGATCAAGGCGCGGGAGACGTTATTGGGTTGTACGTGTGTTGAAGCGGAGGCGCCGTTGTTCGGCGCTAAGATCGGATTCCACCGCGATCTGAATCGCTGCGAGTACGACTCCACCAACCGCATTCTTGTAATGCTTCCGCTTAGCGATCTTCAAAGGTATGAAGATGCAATCTCTCCCCGCTCGTTGCAGGTTTCTCCATAGATAGATCTTGGTGATCGTAGGAAATTTTTTGATTTACTACTACGTCTCCCAACAAGCAGGCGGCATTGCGTTGCCGGATGAGCTGAGCGGAATGGAGGGCCCGGAAGGTGCAGGATCAGAGGGTGGCTGATCCGTGGGAATCGGGCGAGTCAGCTGGCGGGTGGGATTGGCTGGTGGGATTTGGTGGGGGGAGTTGTCTGTGGACGAAAGGGGTTGTGGTGAACTGTAAGGGAAGATGGACTCATCAAAAATGACATGGCGAGAGACAATAACATGGCACGACTCGAGATCAAAGCACCGGTAGCCCTTGTGCTCAAGGGGGTAACCGAGGAAGACACAATGAAGGGAGCGAGGGGAGAGATTATGATCCATGGTGGCGGAGACATTGGGAAAGCACAAGCACCCGAACACACGTAGATGATCGTATGATGGGTGGACGCCATGAAGCAAGTAATATGGGGTGGAATGGCCGATGGTCCGTGAAGGTCATCGGTTTAGGAGGTAGGTCGCCGTGTGGAGGGCCTCAACCCAAAAGGGAGGTGTGAGACGTGCTTGAAAGAGGAGAGTGCGCACGATATCATTGGTGGTGCGAATGAGGCGTTCAGCCTTGCCGTTTTGCGGAGAGGTGTGGGGGCACGAGAAGCAATACGCAATGTCGTTGTCAGAGAAGAAAGCGTGTAAGGAGGTGTTAATAAGCTCACCGCCGTTGTCACATTGCATAGCTTTGATGACTACGTTGTATTGCGTGTGAACGAACGAAAAGAAACGTTCGAGGATGGTGGAGGTGTCGGACTTGTGGCCCATGGGAAAAGACCATGAGTAGTGGGTAAAATCATCGAGCACAACAAGATAATATTGATAGCCAGAAAAGCTTACAATGGGTGATGTCCACAAATCACAATGTATGAGGTCTAATTGTGCAAATGTTCTACTAAAGGAGGAGGGGAAGGGGACGCGAGGCTGTCGGCCAAGTTGACAAGCAGTACACGGAGTGTGGGTGGCCTTATTACAATCGGGAAGTAAATCCTTAGCTAGAACAGAAAGAGAGTGGGCGCCGGGGTGGCCGAGACGGCGATGCCATAAGTTCGGTGACGCGGTAGCAAGGGGCGCAGACGCCGGTGGAGCTTTATTTCCAAGGAAAGGATACAGGTCGCCGTTGCTAATTGAGACCATGAGAACCCTCTGAGTGCGAAGATCCTTCACAAGAAAGCCACAAGGGTAAAATTCAACTGAACAAGAATTATCGTGAGTGAATTTGCGTACGGAAATGAGGCTAGTAACGACATTGGGAGAAACAAGAACATTGGTGAGACAAAATCGTTGGGTGGAAGATCAACGTGGCCAGTGGCTGTGATGGGAATACGGTGACCGTTGCCGACAAGTATGCTAGAGGGAACATGCTTTAAGGAAGAACTATACGAGGAGAGGTTACCTTGGTTGCCGGTGATGTGAGAGGACGCACCACTGTCCAAATACCACTCGGGTGAGGGGTTGGCGGGGACATCACCGTTGCTGTATGCGGCGTTCAACATGGCGAGGTGCTCCCAAGAGGGGTGCGGCGTCGGGTGGTACGGTGATGGCCGCGGCGCAGACTGATACATCGGGTAAGCCTGGGCATGCACACCGGGGCGAGAGCCAAGGATGCGGGTGGAGTTGGGTGGAACCCACCTGGAGCACGGAGGTGGGAGGGGGAGGGCCATGCCGTACGGAGCGAAGTACCCCGTGAACGGAGCTGGAGGGGAGGGGCCGCGACCGCCTGAGCCATTGCGGTCACGACCATGGCCACGGCCACGTCCACTGCTGCGGTCACCGCCGTCACCACCGCGGTTGCCACGACCACGGACTGGCTGCTGAGGATGAGGCGACGGAGCGGAGGAGCGATTGGAACCGCGATCGGTGGCACGGTCACCAGTGGAGCGATCAGACGAGCCGGAGGATCCGCCACCGGGAAGAGCGAACGCCGAGGTGCTCTCCTCGTCCGCGCGCTGCGCCATGGACTCCTCGGCGAGGACGACACGGGAGAGGATCGCCTCGAAGGGCGTGGATTGCACCTGATCACCAAGAACGACGCGGATGGTGTCGAGACGTTTGTCGAGGCCGTGCAGGAACTGGGTGGAGATGTCCACCTCGGAGACGGCGTGGTCGATGTTAGCGAGGCCATATGTGAGAAGCTTCATGCGACGAGCGTACTCGGTGACCGAGAGGTCGCCTTGCTTGAGGTTGCGATATTGCCAGTTGAGCATCATGAAGCGCGCCGACCGATTGGCGAGGAAGAAGGACTGGATCTTGGTCCAAACAACATAGGTGGTGGTGGCACCGACGACGTGGTCAAGAAGAGGATCCGCAAGGGTGGCGTACATCCAAAGAGCGACGTGGGCATCAAGCTCGAGGTACTGGGCATCGGCGTTGGGCGGTGGCGGGTGCTCGATGAGGAAGGAGACTCCATAGCGGAGGAGCACCATGAGGAAGAAGGATTTCCACTTATGGTAGTTGTGATCGGCAGGGTTGAGAAGAAATTTTATGTGGTTGGTGATGTGGTCGCTGAAGATCGGGTGACGGTGGGCGGGAGGCGGCGGCGCCGGGGTGGAAGAAGGGTGGAGCGGGGCGAACTGGGAGGCAGAGGGGCCGAAAGTGCCATGGAAGACAAAAGGAGCGGTGCCAGAGACAGAGGGCGGCGGGGTTGCCGCGGAGGTGGCCGACGCCGTCGCGTGCGCCGTGCTGGAGGAGAGAGAGCTCGGCCAAGTGGCGGACTTGGAGGCGTCGGACGAGGGAATGCCGCCTAGGTCGACCATGGGGAGGCCTGGTAACTGATACCAAGTTGAATGAATAATTCACACCCTTCAATTGATACATGACAGAGTACATGTGTTATATACAAAGAGGGAAGACCCTCAGCCCAAGAGAAGCTGCACGCAGGCCATGGGCAGCCCAAGAGAAGCGGTACGCAGGCCATGGGCGGTGTGAGATCCTAAATACAAGGGCATGCACTAGTATATGTTACATACAATTCAACAAGAAATGCAGAAACGAAACCCTCGCTTGGTAGCCTAAACCTTGCTTCTGACCCACTCTAATAATGGCAGAAATGTATCCTGGGCTCCCATATATATAGACTAGTAGCTCCTCTTTCTGTACACAAGCATTCCCATATGCCGTCTTTGCATCCCATAGTCTCAGTCAGTTGCAACCTTCGCACTTTTTGACTCCCGGTTTCTCATAGAAATGGAAGGTGTCGGAATTTTTTCAACAGTATAACATTCAGCTAAGACAACCACAGGAAAATGTGGCAGTTCACGTCTACCTTTCTTATCTACCGGAAGGAGTGTTCAGCTAACCAAAGAAAACCCCACTCATTGTAACTAGCAAGGAAGCAAAAAGTGTCAGTTCGAACGCTCTATGTGGTCAGTGATCCAAATAGCTTTAATTTATATCCGGCCACAACGGTTATCAATATTTTTGGTCATTGTTGGACGGTATCCCAGATAAATTCAAAACGCTAATAATGGTGGGAGTTTATAGAATATTATGATTGCTTTAGCTATGCATAAGTGGTTTGCTTTTTAATGGCTTAAACCCTTCTCCTTTACAAGTTTTTTTCGGCTGTATTTTCTTGTTTTGTACATGGTTTACGCTACATAGAACGAAGTACGAATATGCGGTTGGAATAGATGACCAGAGATATTTTTACGTAACGTTAGGTGATATCATAATCTCTCGCGGGTCAACCACCTCCTTCGATACAGAAGTAGTGTCGATCTTAGATGACTCCACCGGCCTGATGTTAGTTTTTTACTTATCGTCTTTTTTCAGACTATTGAATTTTGACTGTGTGCATGTTAATTATGCAGAGGACGAATGTCGGTCATAATGCTTTGCATCCGTTTGATACTACATTTGAAACTAATAAAAGCGTCATTGATCAAAAATCTACAGGGAGCTGATGTTTTACGGTCTAGCCAGTAGCCTTCGCGGAAAACGTGCTTGGATCTCATCTATCACCACTTATAAATGCAGTTTATACAAGTGCATGCTATTTGTTAGTTAAGCAAGCACTTACGGAATCTGAACTTGTTCATAGCTACCTCCAAGAAAATAGTTGATGGTCTACTCTACCCGGAGCGCCTATCATGTGCTGACAAGATAACCCCAACATCGCATCGTTTATTTGTACGTGCTTACCATAAATATTAACCTGTGATACACATTAGTCCACGATGCAAACATATATGCCTTCTCTCTGCAGCAAGAAATAAGAAGAAAATAGAACAATGAACTATAAATCACACATAAAACATTGCTGTAGCAGCAGCCAGCAGCAGAGGCGCGAAGCCATTTCCCGTCGCCAGCCTCAATCTTGCTGCGGGCGCCGAGTTGAAGAAGAGCGGCCCGTTATTATACCCAGGACCGCCGTTGTACCCGAAGCCTCCGCAGCATCCGCCGAAGAAGCCCTGGTCCCCGTTGAACCCGCCGAGGCCGCCGCCCGGCACCGTCTGCCCGCCGTACCCGCCGCCGAAGCCGAGTCCTTCTGCGCCGGGAAGTGTCTCGGGAACCGGCAATGGGATCTTCTTGGAAGCCGTGGTCATCGCTGGTGTCGCCGGTGTTGCAGCCGGTGAACCCACCGGCACACCTGTGGCAGCTAGTACGGGTACGTTGTTTCCGATCACCGTCGCGTCCACAGAGAACATCCAGGACGCGGCCATGACGATTGCGACGAGTGCGAGGCTCCGTGGGTACATGAGGTTGCGAGCCATCGTGGAGGGGACGTACGTTGGCCACCGAGAAGAAGATGCTAGTCTAGGTACCGATGATTTATAGAGCTAAGTTAGTGGGAATAAAAGAAGAGAAAACACTACTACGTGGGGAGGATGGGCGACTCCATCTAACACATCGCTTTAGTACGCTTGGCTCCTGGAGTCAAAATTCAGCTGAGAAAGGAGGGTTGTGGCAGTCAATTCCGTACCTCACTATAGAGGCAGCCGCTTGAAGCAGGAAAAATGCACATTGTGGATGCTCTAAGAGCATCTCCAACAAGTGCAAAAAATTCCGCGTCCTAAATAGTACCGGCACGTCACTGTAGCAACTTTAGTGTGCCGTGACAAACATTGGTTTAGCAGATGCACAAAAACGCGCGTCCAAAAAAAACCGGCAGTGCAAACTGTGAAGCGCGCGCCATCCGGCACCTCAAATGTACACCTTTTGATATCCCTTTTTAGTGCATGCCCAAAACTTTTTTGTGCGTGCAGTATTTTGCAGCTTCTGCTTGAGCTGTCTGGCGTCCGAATTTTTAACACGAGAAGCTATTTTTCGGCGGTTGTTGGAGATGCTCTAAGACAACCACGTACAAACCAGCCAATTCACACTTTCCTTGTTCATCTAATCTCCGGGGTCGAGGTTTCCTTCGGTCAAACTAGGCTTCGTGTACTTGATCTTCTTGCATTCATGTATACAGCATGCAAAGAATTTATACGAAATAGATGTCTCAGATTCTACTTGTTCATACCTCCCAAATAAGAGTTGAGACTTTTTATTCTTTTAATCGGACAGATTTTTTTGGGGCCACTTTTACCCATTTTTGGGGCACTTAAACTATATATTAGTTGCTTGATTTTTAAATCTGAGTTTAACTTAATTACTGACCAATTTTTTTGGCACGTTAGCTATATATTACTTTTTTTAGTTATTTTACATTTTTTACATTTTTGTTACTGGTGGGAAGAAATTTTTTCTTATCCTTTATGGGGTATTTCAATTTTTATGTTGGGTTTGAAGGCCATTACACATTGCCAGTTATTCTTCTGTTTGTGCGTGTGTTTTTTTAGTTATTTTTTTCCTCTCTGGCTATTTTCTGGATGTTGGGTCAGCGTAAATGTATACATGTTAATGACCTACTTTATGCTATTTTTATTGTATATTGTGAATAGTGCAATTTCAGTACAAAGATGTGTTCAAGTTTTCTAAAGCTTTTCCATTTTTTAAGGCTAATAGGAATGCTAGTAATTCATATTTCTTGGGTAAATTTTTACTTTAGTTTCTTCATTCTTAAATGATAACATCAATGTCACTAGTTAATTTCTTCTTATTGATTTCTTTTTAGAAAATTCCACTACTATAGGCTTACTTTGCTTAAAGGCTAATTCTGCTATCGAGTATTTATATTTTTTTTTAATTATTTGTATTAATTTTTTTCTGCTCCAATGGCAATACCAGTAATTCACTCTTTGTTAGTAACATACTTATTTGGAGCAATACTAAAACTAATAATTCATTCGTTCATAGGGACTTTCCTATTTTTTTAAAAATTCAGTATTATATACTTATTCGTGCATATTATAAAAATGACTTTCAAATTAATTTGCGTGACTTTTTTTTGTCTCTATAGATTACTTTTCATTTGTTTCCTTCTTAATAGGTAATACCAATGCCACTAGTTCTTGCTTTCCTACAAAATTTCATTTTTATACTACCATTTTACTTTTTCTTTCATTTTCTTTTTAGCAGTAATACCAATGCTTCCAATTCAATCAATTTTGGGAAAATATTTTTTGAAATTTCATTCTTATATGTTTATTCTTAAATATTATAAGAACCATAAAATCAGTGTAAATTGTTTCATTTTTATTTATTTTACTAAAGTTTTTTCTTTCTTATTATATGGTAATACCATCCCACAAATTCATTCTTCCTTAGAATTGTTTCGAGTAATACTAATGCCACTAATTCATTCTATCTTAAGATATTTATTGTTTTGAGAAATGATTCCTATTATATGCTTATTCTTGCATGTTAATAAAAATGTAATTGCAGTTTAAATTATGAGCAATATTATCCTTTTTAATCCTTTTATTTTTCTTCTACTTAAATGGTAATACCAATTTTACTGATCTTTCTTTCCTGTAAAACTTCATTTTTTCTTTTTTCTTTTCTTTTATTCTATTCTATTCCTTTTAAGGAAAATACTAATCCTACTAATTTGTTAAATCATTGGAAACCTTTTTAGTAAAAATAATAATTATTTTGTATTTATTATTACATATTTTTTGCGACTATAATTGTGTGAATTTTGATACTATTTTTTTCTTATTTTTCTTCTTCTTGAATGGTAATACCAATTTCAATAATTCATTATTATTTTACAACTTAATTATTTTTAGTAATTATTGTGTGAATTATTTTTATATTATTTCTTTTACGGTAGTAATACAAATGCTACTACTTCATTCCTCGCTAGGGACTCATTTTTTTGCAAAAAAAGTCACTATTATATGCTTATTCTTGCATATAATGAAAAACATAGTTTATGCATAGATTGTGTGCTAATTTTATTTTTATTGGTTATTTATTAGTTTCTTTCTTCTTAAAGGGTAATAACAATGTCACAACTTCATTCTTTTATGTACAATTTATTTTTCATTGTTCTTTTTTATTTCATTATCTTTATTTTTAAGGGTATAATAAAAATATCACTCATTTCTTCATTCATTGAAATTTTCTTTATATTTTGGCGAAAATTCTACAATTCCTTCTTAGGAGCTCCTCTCTAGTGACTTGAGTTGTAAAGGCGGCTGCTGGTGAAACATAATACGCGATGGCAAACAAATAAACACGTGAGTATGTGTATGTGCGGGGTAGCAGGATCGTGTAACAAGAGGATAGTTGAGAACCAACATGTGGTTGGAGGTTAACAGGATAGTGGTATCCCTGGCCTACCAGACCTCAAATTCCTAGACTTGACACTAATGCTCATATTTATCTAGATTTATATCAGGCCTTCACATGATGTGCGTTCAGTGGGAGGAGATGTTCCTGTAAACTACGAGGGCGCTTGTGACGACTTCATCAATCTCAACATGATGTGCCAAATCAGTCTCTTGGAGATGCTTATATGGCTAGAGTGTCGATGCATGTGTTTATAGAGATTAGTGTATGGGTGTGTATGAGTGTCTACATCTGTACCATATTAAAAAAACATGGGAAAAGTCGTGTGCATGTGCTACGTCGACGTATGGGTGTTACCAAACCAAATGCAACAACGTGCTTGCCTAACAAATCAGTTAGTACACGGATCTATCTTTGTGGAAGAAACGATCGATACCATTGTCACGCGCACGATCATACAGGGTCATATACAGTGGTCGGAGAATGTTATAGGTAAAATTAAAAGTACAAAATGCAGCACCTAAAATATAATTTTCAATCGACTGACACTTGGCCGGTCCAATGTCGTTGTTAAGTTGCTTCCACATTGAGTATAACTTAGACATATGCATGCAAGTTATATGTAATGTGTGTGTCAAATCATATTGTTCTCCGAAAATTGCTCCATCATATCTTGTTCTTCATGTTTTGTTTATGTTACATGCAAGTTTATGTTATCATCTAATTTAGTTTCATTCATGTTTTGTTTCTTCTTCTATGCAAGTTTATGTCATCATTTATTTCAGTTTCTTCATTATTTGTTTCATCTTGTACGGTTGTACCAATGTGCTTAATTCGTTTTTCCTTACAATAATGATGTACGTTTTGCATTTTTTTAGTTTTTAATGTATTTTCTTTAGCTTAGGTCTTGTAGTAATTACTGAGAAAATAAAGAGAAAACATCATGGCACACACATACAAATCAGTATCGTGGCAAATAATTGTCTTAAGATCGTTGATGATCTGCTCGACCCGACGTTGGGGGGCTTCGCCCGCCAACACGCCGCCGGCGGCGGCAAGGGGAGTATGGGAGAGGAGGGTGGCTCGACACGGCGGCTAGGGTTGCCTCCCCGGGCGCCCGCGGGAGCGCCACGGAAGGTGCCTCCTTTTCTTTGTGTGATCTTAATTCGTTTTTCCTTACAATTATATATGTGTTGCATTTTCTTAGTTTTTTAAGTTCTTTCTTTAGCTTATATCTTATAGTATTAAAAGAAAAGGAAAATATGATGGCACAGACATGCAAATCAGTATCCTGACCAACAATTGTCTTAAGATCATTGATGATCTGCTCGACCCGCAGTCTGTCGCGCTAACAAGATGTTTCCAACGTCGTACGGTATATTCATATGACCTTACTTTAAATTTGAAGTTTTAACCTGTGATACATGTCAGTTGATGCAAACATATATGCATGCCCCTTGCCAAAAGAAAAAAAAATAGAAAATGAAATACAAATCACACATAAAACATGGCCGCAGCACCAGCAACCAGCAGAGCCGCTAGGCCGTTTCCGGTCGCCATGGTGCTCAGCCTCAATCTTCTTGCCGGCGCCGAGTTGAAGAACAGCGGCCCGTTATTGTACCCGAGGCCGCCGTTGTACCCGAACCCTCCGCAGCATCCTCCGAAGCCGCCCTGGCCGCCGTTGAACCCGCTGCTGCCGAAGCCGAGGCCTTCCGCGCTGGGAAGAGTCTCGGGCACCGGCACTGGCAGCGCCGACACCACCTCCGCGGCCGGCTCGAACACCTCCGGTGGCGCCAACGGGATCTTCTTGGACGTCGTGGCCGTGGCTTGCGTTGTCGCCGCACCGGCTGCGGGTACGGCGACTGTTGAACCCACCGGCGCACCTGGGGCAGCTGGTGCGGCTACGTTGTCTCCGCTTGCCACTGCTGTGGCGTTGGTTGGCACCGTCGTGTCGGCGGAGCACGGCGTCCACGCCGCCGCCAGGACAAGTGCGAGCACTGCGAGGATCCGTGGGTACATGAGCTTGCGTGCCATCGTGGAGGGATGTGGGTTGGCGACGGAGACGAAGAAGCTAGTGTGCTGATGATTTATAGCGGGAAGTTGGTGGGAAAATAGGGTGATACTACAAGATTACGTGAGGGTGGATAGGCGGCTCCATCTAACACGATCACTTTAGAATGCTTGGCTCGTGCACGTCAAAATTCAGCTGAGAAAACAGTGTCTAGTGGCAGCCAATTCACGTCACTACAAGTACGTCCTCGTCTTCGCCTTTTTCATCTATGTGTCTGTATGTTGGTGAGCAAATCCGCGATAGAAAATACATGCATACCTACCAGCACGACCAAGCTTTTTGTTATGTCCGTGCTGGTGGCCGATGGGGTTTGTTGGTAACAGGTGTATCTGCGCATGCATGGCTGCATATTTGACTCAGTGGTTAGGCATAAGAGCATCTTCAATAGATGATATAAATTCGAAGATGTAAAATTTACATCACAAAAAAATGCATTTTCCATCTTAAACAACGGAACCTCCAGAGATGATGTATTTTCATGATGTAATATTGCAACTCCAACACTGATGCAAATGGAGATATAAACTATTTGAACGGCCGGATGGCGACGGTGCGGCTGCGGACCGAGCGGCAGCGACTGAGCTTCGAGAGGAGCACCCATAGCCGAGCAATCAGGAGTGGCCTGGGCCTGAGCCTTTGCATTCAAATGCAGCGACGGGGGCTCGAATTAGGCGGCGGTGCGGCTGCGGACCGAGCGGCAGCGACTGAGCTTCGAGAGGAGCACCCATAGCCGAGCAATCAGGAGTGGCGCGGGCCTGAGCCTTTGCATTCAAATGCAGCGACGGGGGCTCGAATTAGGCGGCGTGGCTAATAATGGGTGGCCTATTAACGGTGGCGGGGCGACTCAAGAAGCTCGAATAGAGCAACGGTAAAGCAATGGCTGTGTGAAGGCTGGTTTGCGGCTCGAATCTGAAGCGGCGAGGCGGCAGGGAAGCTCGAATCACGCTGCGGCGGCGAAAAAACGACCGATGCAACCCATTTTCTCGCGGAGGGCAACGGAAAAATGGTGGCAGCATGGCGGCGGGTGTGCTTATCTTCTTTTTTTCCTCTGATTCTCCTAATGCCACAGGGAACTCAGGTTGCCTATCCTTCTTGATCGCATCGGGATTCCCCAGCTACGCTCTCGTGAGTCTTCGTTGATCCTGCCATTGACATTCCTGCGGGATAGGCCATAGCTGTGCGCGGCTCAGGTGTAGCTGTGCTCCAATGTATGATGCTATGCGTTGGGTGCTGCGATGGGCACTTCTATGGAGATGGGCCGAGGGTCATGGGTGCTCTGGTTCTTTACCAGAGGACCGATCATCCTTCCATTCTCTAGATTCAGCCATGTCAACAAGTGGGCCAAGAGGCCTTCTATACGGATTGTGATAGTCATCGAAAGGTCTTTAGGAGGGTTACCCTCTCAAGATCCATTGGTTGCGATGAGATGCAATCTGTGGACGATGGCTTGACGCAGAGGGATAGATGTACAGTTTATTTTTGCGTTGTTACCTTGTTGAAGGAATTCATGGGATATGCTTGTATTGGTTCTTTAGGATAAAAATCTTGACTCTGGCCTTTTGAGGTTGCATTCGCTGAGGGCGTCGCTCCCTTCCTAAAGGCGTGCCTGTTGAATAACCTCATTGTCTTAGTGGTGTCATGAGATAGTTGGTGCGGATATGGACAGTCTAGAAGTCCGTCGATCCCAAATTTTCTTGTCTTGATTTTTTTCCCATGGCTTAGGCATAGCTTTGGTCTTACATGTCTTTGCTATTTTCCAACGTTTTTTTTTTAATTTCTGTATTGTTCTTGGCTATGTGGATCCTACTGTTGCAGAGGCTGGATGTGTGCTCATTGTATTTGTATCCACTTGATGCTCCATTTTGAGCCGGTAAAATCCAGCCTTTATTGGAATAAAAAAAATTATAACTTGGTTGTAAATTATGGGTTATATATGTGCGGATTGTGCTAGTAAATTCTGATGATTTTTCCTAATCTCCACTCTACTTAGATTTTCTTGAATTTGAATCGATTCAACTTGTTCTCATTTCCCCTCTGCATTGTTGCACTTCTAGCTCTCTTAGTGTGTGAGCTCAGGTGTTGTTATCCAGATATAAAATTGGTGTCACGATTCTGCTTAGTGTGATGGTTCTCCGTCAATTTGGCAACTTTTATCCTATGGCTGAGAAGGTTGAAACTTGGGTGGAGACATGGCAAGGCAAGTACCTAGCTTCATGCATGGGATGAGCTTTTCCCTTCCCCAAATTGTGTCCATGAAACATTTGAGATGGTTCACACCGACTTCTTTTAGTCAGTGGAGTTCAAAACGAGAAGTGTGATATGGTTAGTGCTATTCAAAAGGAGAACTACCATATGGTCAATGGAGTTCGATGTGTTCCTGCAAGGAGGTCGAAGCCTGGGTATCATCAACACAAAAATAAATAATTGGTGCCTCTTGGCAAACTGGGTGCCTTTGGCTTTCGATCCGCATGAGACAGTACCAGGCGTCTTGCCGTCTTGGATCGGCTAACCTGGTGCAAGCTATCAATCCGCCAAGGCCATTGTAAGGTTAACTTGATCTTTTTTCTTGCGTGCCAAGGATAGGATAACGAATGGGTAGGCAACCTATTTTTGGACACACTATATTCTTGAGGATAGACCCCTATCGCCTACCTTCCCTTATTTCCTTGACGTCGCCGATGTTCAAAATGGAAAGTGAGGGTCCCGTGATTGCATCATAGGTGGGCTCGACCCTGAGGAGCTGCCTCAACGGAAAAGTCTCATTGTCCTGCTTGCAACTTGGAGCGCCCACAGAGCTAGGTTAAAAATGGAATGAACAATCAATATGATTTTACAAGGGTTTTGCATGACTAATTCGTGCACTCTTCCGGTTAACTCATGAAATTATTTTACTACATCAATTTCTTGTAGTGTAGACAAATTGAGTCACTAAGATTGATTGAAATAAAAGGACTATGTTGAACGAAGAATAGCATGAAAGGTCTACATCTGTATTCTGAGACAACCCCATCTCGGTCTCAAAGTTCTGAGTTCTTCATATATCAACTTTTACTTGGCATTTGTAAAAGTGTTCGCATCATCATAGAGGCACGCCAACTTTTCGGTGTTGCTCCCGGGCCGGCCGTGGCTAGGTCCACCATGATAGAAGCTATGTTTGGTGATCACTTTGGCCTAAGTTCTTTGTGAGAGTTTCGTCTTTGTAGATCCGGTGAATGACTTTGGCGGCGAGATGTAAACTATGGATGAAGTCCTGATGCAGAGGGATGGTTCTGCGGCGACGGCGATTACATCGCATTTAGCTGTTAGGATCGCGGAAAAGTGATGACGACAACCTGGTCTCGAGCTCCGTGGTGTAAGTCTAGATCTGACCGAGTTGGGTATACCTAGAAATGGCGATGTTTTTACGTTGTTACGCTGTTGAAACAATTGTTTGGAATGTCCAGGCTGATTCTTCAACATGGAAACTTAGATTCTAGCCTTGGATGGTTGGATTCAGTGACAACGACGCTTGAGTGTCACTCCATTACTGAGGGCGTTGCTGTGTTGAAGAACCTCGTCATCCATGTGGTGTCATGTGATGGTCGGTGTGGATAAGATCATTGTTATAGTTTACCGATTGTGGATCTAACCGCTTTGTGACATTTTTCTTTTTTTTCTTGCTACACTCAGATTTGGTCTTATAGGACTTTACTATTTGTTGGCGTGTTTTCTTGTGTATGTGTTGGTGTTGGCTGTGTGCATCATGGCTATGAAGAAGCCGGGTGTGTTCTCATTGTGTTTGTATCCTTTTCATGATTAAATTTGAGTCAATAGAATCCACCCTTTATCGTAAAAATGAGTAAAAGTGTGCACAATTAATAGTTGATGCATGTTGACTAAATGTCGATTGGTTTGTGTACATGTATGTATGGTGATTCATTCAATTAACTTTTCTGACCAGACGTATGATATATGTTGAGGAATGATGCAATCAGGCAAGACATCGGTAAGCAGATCCAATATTTATTAGCAGTGGTACGTTTAAATAAAGTGAAAATTAAATTGTCCCCGTTTCTCACATTTATCTGTAGATGACTAAGCGATAACAAGTCAGATGTTTCGTGGGTTTACCTGCAGCACAATTTCCGAACCCATCCAATTAAGTAATTCATTGTTTATGTTTGGCAATTAATCAGGGCCTCTTTTCCTTTACTGGTGTGAGCATAAGGGTACTATATAGTAAGTCCAGGGCGATCACAATTCTGCTCTGATATGTAGCTTTCCTGGCTAGAGCTACAGAACTCTATAAATCATTGCATATCTTTGTATCCCCCCACCACTTTCGAATCTGATTCTTACATATTCGCACAATCTTTCTTCAACCATCAAGTTGTCCTCCTTTTCTACATATCTACACGTCATGATAGAAAATGGAGATTTATGATCTGTCCGTTGCTCCCCATGATTTCCTCCTCTGTGATGAATTACAGGTGAAAATAGCTAGGAGTGAGACGTGTCAAGAAATGGATTCCCATTCCACTCATAGGCTAGGAGACATGAAAATCAAAAGGAACGAGTGGAACAAATCCAGGTCGTGGGTTCTCCGGTTCTCTTCTCGCCACTCTCAAGGCGGGAACAAGAAAAACACATTCTTCATGTCGGGTTTATTATAGAAGGGTGTGTGTTTTTATTTCTTCTCAGTCTTCCGGTTGTGGTAATGGTGCCCAGAATTTTGGATTTCGTTTTTCAATTTTTACAGGTGCAGAACGAAATTGACGAAATTCTTTTTTTTTTGATTTTTTTCGGACAATTTCGGACGATAATCACAAACGAAAATTTGAAATTGGGGACGAAAACTAAACGAAATTTAGGCAAAAATTGAACGAAATTTTCCCAGAAATTTGAAATACAACAGAACAACAAATGAATATCACAATCTTTTGGAAAATATGCATATAAAAATCATACAGCATAATCTATTCATTAAATCATTATTCATCAGACTGAAAAATAACACTCCAGCGACAACCATTTCAGAAAGTAGCATAGTCCAACAATTCAGAGAGCGCCAACCATTAGAAAAGCAAGATAGTCCAGATTAACATGCGTCTTAATAGTCCAGATTAAGAGTCCAAATGAACGTCCATAAGGGTTCAGAATAACAGTCCACGATGAATTTAACAAGGTATTCAAAGCTCAAATATGCCAACCCCAAAATACAAACAGAAAGTTAATGCGGACTTCCTGTTCTTCAACCCCTCAGTCTTGCATCAAAAGTCTTGAATCGAACGGAGACCTTCACTTTAGACTTCCGGCCTGTTCATCCACCGTTAGTCTTCATCAAACAAAAAGCTCTTTTGCTCCCAGGCCAGTTACCTTGCAATTAAAGAAGCATCAAATATGACGAAAAGAATTGTAGTGGCACCGTGTAGTATATAAATATTGCAAGTAGATGGCAGCCACAACTCATAGATGGCAGCCCCAATTGAAACAGCCTATTAAATCATATGGACTAAATCATGGTGAATTATATAAATACAGCAAGTAGATGGTAGCCACAACAACTCATAGATTGCAGCCCCAATTGAAGCAACCTATAAAATCATATGGACTAAAGCATGGTGAATTATTTAAACATTTCAAGTAGATTGCAGTCACAACAACTCATAGAGGGCAGCCCCAAGTGAAACTACATATGAAACCATATGGACAAAATCACAACATAGCATATTTATGACGGAATATAAATGCATAAATGGCAAGTTATTGATGACAGCACAAGGAACTTACTTCTCAATTGTAAAGGCTGGTGACCTCCTTGACCTTCTTAGCTTGCCTAACCCGTTCAGATCTACGGTTCACCAAACTACCATCACTTGCTAACTCACTATTGTTTCCATCTCGACTTGGTAAATTCTTTTCAACTTGCATTGGAGAATCTCCTCCGTCAGATTGACTTCCACCATCCTCTTGGATATCATCATCATCTTCATCATTGAATTCCAGCTCCTCATTTTCTTCTTCATCATCCTCACTATCATTGTAGTCCTCCTCTTCTTCTTCTACCCTCTTCCTTTTCTTGCCATTGTCATTCCTTCCAAGATGAGAGGCTTTCCTACTTGAGTTAAGGAAGTGTAGTTGCTCAAACACAGCGCTGGCAGCATCAACTCCATCCAAGACTACATGCTCCTCATCCTCATTCAACCATTCCATCATAGGATTTGTTGCATCGAATATGGTTGTATCCATCATCATTGCACATGGATCGACTTTCTTCTGATTATCATTCTCTCTCATCGGGTCTTGTTCCTCTTCAACACGTATCTTCAAGGTGTGAAAACATAACCAGTCAATGATAACAAAGTACAAAGGCTAAAAATAAGTGTAGTTCAACTTTATTTGCAAAATATGGTAATCTCTTTTAAAAATGACATGCAACCAAATTTGAGAACATGCAACCAAATTTGCATCGAATATGGTTGTATCCATCATCATTGCACATGGATCGACTTTCTTCTGATTATCATTCTCTCTCATCGGGTCTTGTTCCTCTTCAACACGTATCTTCAAGGTGTGAAAACATAACCAGTCAATGATAACAAAGTACAAAGGCTAAAAATAAGTGTAGTTCAACTTTATTTGCAAAATATGGTAATCTCTTTTAAAAATGACATGCAACCAAATTTGAGAACATGCAACCAAATTTGCATCGAATATGGTTGTATCCATCATCATTGCACATGGATCGACTTTCTTCTGATTATCATTCTCTCTCATCGGGTCTTGTTCCTCTTCAACACGTATCTTCAAGGTGTGAAAACATAACCAGTCAATGATAACAAAGTACAAAGGCTAAAAATAAGTGTAGTTCAACTTTATTTGCAAAATATGGTAATCTCTTTTAAAAATGACATGCAACCAAATTTGAGAACATAAGAAGAATCATGCAGTACAAGATATTAGATACAGTTAGTTGCAGATAACCACGTACAGCTGACTACAGATCCAACAAGCATGCACGTACAATCCACACTTGCTAAATAAGCATGCACGTACCACATACAACTAACTACAGATCTTGGCAAGGGCGAGCTATCATGCTCAATTGTGCTCCTGAATCAAGCAAGTGTGCATGCTGAGTAATCTAGCTGCAGATCTTGACAAAGGAGGACTCGTGTCCAGCAAATAAACAATCTAGCTTCACATCTTGGCAAGAATATCATTCAACGATGCTAAATAAACATGCATGTACAGTGACTACCTTGCTCAGCTTGCCGACCTGCAGCAGATCGAAAGGCAGCTCGTGCTTCAGACGTCGGGGCGCTGCCCGAGCCCTGCATGCGCCGCATGCTGCCGCTGCCGTCGACCCGTTCGACGCCCAAGCCCAGCTGCCCCGGCATCGATGTCGTGCGGCCGCGCTCCGTGGCGGTGCCATCACGAGTAGTAGAAAATGACTCATTTATCTCGGTTTCAGAGGCCCATTAGCTCCGATTCTGAAACCAGGACTAAAGGGTCGGGACTAAAGTACAAACCTTTAGTTCTGGTTCGCTTACGAATCGGAATAGAAGGAGCTCCACGTGGCCGCTGCGGGAAGCCCAGCCAGGAAGACCTTTATTTTCGGTTGGTAATACCAACTGGGATCAAAAGGCATCCACGCGTCAGCATCTGGCAGGAGCTGCAATTTTTTTTTGAAAGGGATGGGGGTGGGGGGTTAGAGGGTTTTGGAGGGTTAATTTCTCCGTCAGCATCTGGCAGGACTTTTTCTTCGTACTTAGTCGACGCTAGCTATTATAGAAAAAATTAAACACGCTAGCTAGTAAGCAAATAAATGAACCATTAAGTATACAAGATCGTCATGAACATATAAAGAAAGAAGTGATCGACCTCTCTTTCTTCAAGAGATTGGTCGACAACAAGTTTTCGTATATCTATCCGACGCTACTAGCTACGTATATACAATATAAAATCTCTTACAATTCCTAACATCTAATGTCAAATTCCAGATTGTATTCTTCGGCTTTATTTATGACGTGGTCAAGAAAGAATCCCGTCAATTCCTTTTGAATTGCTCGTATGCGATCATGTGGTAGGAGTTTATCCTGCATCTCCCACATCTAATTTGAAGAAGGGGGTCAATACACACACACACACACACACACATATATATATATATATATATATATATATAAATGAAACTCAACACAAATCAAGGTAATAAAATAAAATTGTGAATATTATTGGTTACGCACTTCATATTATTTTACAGATTAGCCCCGCTTAGAGGTCATCGCGTTGTAGATGGACTTGCAAACGTAGTATCCATAAAAAACAGTCACTTCTTCCTGCCAGAAGCACTTTACGAGAAATAGAGTTCAATCAAGCATGATAAATGATATTGATGAAACTAGAACCAGTGGGAGATGCGCGGAACTAGCTAGTAGTACTTACTTTCGAGTGTGTAAATCGCAGCTCCCTCGACAGTATCGGAACAATTGCGGTGAACTCTTTCCAAACCCTGCCAGACAAAGAAAATGATCACTTGATATCCGGAAATGAACAAAGTTGCCGATATGATGCGATAA
Organism: Hordeum marinum; assembly: GCA_022496015.1. Taxonomy (NCBI): domain Eukaryota; kingdom Viridiplantae; phylum Streptophyta; class Magnoliopsida; order Poales; family Poaceae; genus Hordeum; species Hordeum marinum. Next base: position 1,976,387 of record CM039676.1, read on the forward strand.
TTGTTGGGAGACGTAGTAGTAAATCAAAATTTTCCTACGTTCACCAAGATCTATCTATGGAGAAACCAGCAACGAGAGGGGAGAGATTGCATCTTCATACCTTTGAAGATCGCTAAGCGGAAGCGTTGCAAGAACGCGGTTGATGGAGTCGTACTCGCAGCGATTCAGATCGCGGTAGATCCGATCAAGTGCCGAACGGACGGCACCTCCGCGTTCAACACACGTGCAGCCCGGTGACGTCTCCGACACCTTGATCCAGCAAGGAGGAAGGAGAGGTTGGGGAAGGGCTCCAACAGCAGCACGACGGCGTAGTGGTGGTGGAGTAGCAAGGTATTCCGACAGGGCTTCGCCTAAGCGCTGCGGAGGAGGAAGAAGAGAGGTAGGGCTTCGCCGTGAGAGAGAGAGATCAAATCTTGTCTCAAAACATCCAAAACCTCAAGTATATATAGGAGGAGGGACGTGGAGGGATGGCTTGGCCTCTACTCCAAAGAGGAGATGGCCGGCCGAATTAAAGGGAGAGTCCACCTCCCACAAGGGAGGTGGATCTCCTCCTTTTAAATCCTTTTTGCCTTATCTCCTTATCTCCAGCCGCATGGGCCTTTAGCAAAAGTCTTGCCCAGCCCAATAAGGGCTGGCACACTTTATCTAACAGCCCATGTGGTCCTTTGGTCGTCACACCCCTCCCGGGGGTCCTCCGGCACCCTCCCGGCACTCCCGGTACACTACCGATGAGCCCGAAAACTTTCCGGTGACCAAAACTGGACTTCCTATATATCAATCTTTACCTCCGGACCATTCCGGAGCTCCTCGTGACGTCCGGGATCTCATCCGGGACTCCGAACAACCTTCGGTAATCACGTATACCTTTTCCCTATAACCCTAGCGTCATCGAACCTTAAGTGTGTAGACCCTACGGGTTCGGGAGACACGTAGACATGACCGAGACACCTCTCCGGTCAATAACCAACAGCGGGATCTGGATACCCATGTTGGCTCCCACGTACTCCACGATGATCTCATCGGATGAACCACGATGTCAAGGATTCAATCAATCCCGTATACAATTCCCTTTGTCTATCGGTATGATACTTGCCCGAGATTCGATCGTCGGTATCCCCATACCTTGTTCAATCTCGTTACTGGCAAGTCTCTTTACTCGTTCCGTAATACATCATCCCGTGGCTAACTCCTTAGTCACATTGAGCTCATTATGATGATGTCTTACCGAGTGGGCCCAGAGATACCTCTCCGTCACACGGAGTGACAAATCCCAGTCTCGATTCGTGCCAACCCAACAGATACTTTCGGAGATACCCGTAGCGTACCTTTATAGCCACCCAGTTACGTTGTGACGTTTGGCACACCCAAAGTATTCCTACGGTATCCGGGAGTTACACAATCTCATGGTCTAAGGAAATGACACTTGACATTGAAAAGCTTTAGCAAACGAACTACACGATCTTTGTGCTATGCTTAGGATTGGGTCTTGTCCATCACATCATTCTTCTAATGATGTGATCCCGTTATCAACGACATCCAATGTCCATGGCCATAAAACCGTGACCATCTATTGATCAACGAGCTAGTCAACTAGAGGCTCACTAGGGACATGTTGTGGTCTATGTATTCACACATGTATTATGGTTTCCGGTTAACACAATTATAGCATGAACAATAGACAATTATCATGAACAAGGAAATACAATAATAACCATTTTATTATTGCCTCTAGGGCATATTTCCAACAGTCTCCCACTTGCACTAGAGTCAATAATCTAGTTCACATCACCATGTGATTAACACTTACATCACCATGTGATCATATCATCATGTGATTAACACCCAATAAGTTCTGGGGTTTGTTCATGTTCTGCTCGTGAAAGAGGTTTTTAGTCAGCGGGTCTGCGACATTCAGATCCGTGTGTACCTTTGCAAACTTTCCATTTCATATTTGTAGATACTGCTCCCACGCTCCACTTGGAGCTATTCCAAATGGCTGCTCCACTATACGTAGCCAGATTTCTACTAAGAGTCATCCGGATTGGAGTTAAAGCTTGCATCATCGTAACCCTTTACGATGAACTCTTTATCACCTCCATAATCGAGAAATATTTCCTTAGTTCTCAAGTTACTAAGGATAACTTTGACCGTTGTCCAGTGATCCACTCTTGGATTACTCTTGTACCCCTTGACAGACTCATGGCAAGGCACACACAGGTGCGGTACACAGCATGGCATACTATATAGAGCCTATGGCTAAAGCATAGGAGATGACATTCATCTTTTCTTTATCTTCTGCCGTGGTCGGGTATTGAGTCTTACTCAATTTCACACCTTACAATACAGTCAAGAACTCCTTCTTTGACCCATCTATTTTGAACTCCTTCAAAAACTTGTCAAGGTATGTCTTCGTCGAAAAAACTTATCAAGCGAATTGATCTATCCCTATAGATCTTGATGCTCAATAAAATAGTAGCTTTATCTGGGTCTTCCTTTGAAAAAAAACTTTTCAAACAACCCTTCATGCTCTTCCAGAAATTCTACATCATTTCCGATCAATAATATGTCAACTACATATTCTTATAAGAAATTCCATAGTGCTCCCACTCACTTTCTTGCAAATACAAGTTTCTCATAAACATTGTATAAACTTAAACACTTTGATCACCTCATCAAAGCATATATTCCAACTCCGAGATGCTTGCTCCAGTCCATAGAAGGATCGCTGGAGTTTGCATATTATTAGCATCCTTAGGATTGACAAAACCTTCTGGTTGTATCACATACAACTCTTCCTCACAGAAACCATTACGGAAACCTTGTTTTGTCATCCATCTGCCAGATTTCATAATCGAAAAATGCAGCAACTGCTAACAAAATTTTAATAGACTTTTAGCATCGCTACAGATGAGACAATCTCATCGCAGTCAACTCCTTGAACTTGGCGGAAACTTCTTTGCGACAAGTCGAGCTTTATAAACGGTGACATTTCACTATTAGCGTCTATGTTTATTTCAAAGGTCCATTTGTACTCAATGACCCGCCATTCAACAGGCAAGTCTACCAAAGTCCATACTTGGTTTTCATACATGGATCCTTTCTCGGATTTCATGGCTCCTAGCCATTTGTTGGAATCCGGGCCCACCATCGCTTCTCCATAGTTTGTAGGTTCATCGTTGTCCAACAACATGATTTCCAAGACAGGGTTGTCGTACTACTCAGGAGCAGTACGCGTCCTTGTCGACCTACGAGGTTCGATAGTGACTTGATCCGAAGCTTCATGATCATCATCATTAACTTCCTTTTCAACTGAGTAGGCTCTACAGAAACATCTTTCTGTGTTGCGCTATTCTCTGGATGAAACAAAGGTTCAACAACCTTATCAAGTTCTATCTTCCTCCCACTCAATTCTTTCGAGAGAAACTCTTTCTCAAGACAGGACCCGTTCTTAGCAACAAACACCTTTTGCGCTTGGATCTGAGATAGAAGGTATACCCAATGTCTCATTAGGGTATTCTATGAAGATGCATTTGTCTGCTTTGAGTTCGAGCTCGCTAGGTGAAAAACCCATTTTCACATAAGCGTCGCAGCCCCAAACATTAAGAAATGACAGCTTAGGCTTCTGTCAAACCATAATTCTCATGGTGTCATCTCAACAGACTTAGATGGTGCCCTGTTAAAGTGAATGGATTTGTCTTTAATGCATAACCCCATAACGATAGTGGTAAAACGATAAGAGACATCATAGTACTCACTATATCCAATAGAGCACGACTACGACGTTCGAACACACCATCACACTATGGTGTTCCAGGAGGCGTGAGCTGTGAAACAATTTCCACATTGTCTAAAATTGCATACCAAACTCGTAACTTAGATATTCACCTCCATGATCATATCATAGACATTTATCTTCTTGTCACGATGATCTTTAACTTCACTCTGAAACTCCTTGAACCTTTCAAACATTTCAGATTCGTGTTTCATTAAGTAAATATCCCCATATTTACTCAAATCATCAGTGAAGGTAAAGAAAAACAACGATATCCACTGTGTGTTTCAACACTCATTGGACCACATACATCAACATGTATTAATTCCAATAAGCCACTTGCCCGCTCCATCATATTGGATGACAGGGTCTCAGTCATCTTGCCCAAGAGGCATGGCTCGCATGTCTCAACCGATTCGAAATCGAGTGAGTCAAAAAATCCATCATCATGGAGTTTCTTCATGCGATTTATACCAATATGACATTACGTGGCAGTGCCACAAGCATGTGGTACTATCATTATTAACTTTGTATCTTTTGGTACCAACGTTATGAACATGTGTACTACTACGATCATGATTCGATAAACCATTCCGAGTGGGTGCATGACCATTAAAGGCATTATCCATGTAAACAGAATAACCATTATTCTCTAACTTATATGAATAACCGTATCGCACTAATCATGATCTAATCACGTTCATGCTCAACGCAAACACCAAATAACATTTATTTAGGTTTATCACAAATCCCGAAGGTAGAGAGAGCGTGCGATGGTGATCACATCAATCTTGGAAATACTTCCAACACACATCGTCACCTTTCACCTAGCTAGTCTCCATTTATTCTGTAGCTTTTATTTCGAGTTGCTAACACTTAGCAACCGAACCGGTATCCAATACCCAGGTGCTACTAGGAGTACCAGCAAGGTACACATCACTAACACGTATATCAAATATACTTCCATCGACATTACCAGCCTTCTTATCTACCAAGCATCTAGGGTTTTTCCGCTTCAGCGAACATTCTCCTCATAACAGAAGCACTTAGTCTCGGGTTCGGGCTCAACCTTGGATTTCTTCACTAGAGCAACAACTGGCTTGCCATTCTCGAAGTTTTCCCTTCTTGCCCTTGCCCCTTTTGAAACTAGTGGTTTCACTTAACCATCAACACTTGATGCTCCTTCTTGATTTCTACCTTCGTGGTGTCAAACATCACGAACAACTCAGGGATCATCTTATCCATCCCTGGCATGTTATAGTTCATCACGAAGCTCTAGTAGCTTGGTGGCAGTGACTTGGAGAACTGCTTTAATCACTATCTCATCTGGAAGATTAACTCCCACTTGATTCAAGTGATTGTAGCACCCAGACAATCTGAGCACACGCTCACCGATTGAGCTATTCTCCTTTATCTTGCAGACAAAGAATCTTGTTGGAGGTCTCATACCTCTCAACATAGGCACGAGCCTGAGATCACAATCTCAGCTCCTAGAACATCTCATATGTTCCGTGACGTTCAAAACGTTTTGGAGCCTCAATTCTGAGCCGTAATGCATGACGCATTGAACTATCACGTAGTCACCAAAAAGTGCCTGTCATATGTTCACAACATCTACAGACAACGCTTGAGGGAGTGGTGCAGTTAGCGGTACATCAAAAACATAAGCTTTCTGTGCAGCAATGAGGACAATCCTCAGATCACGGACCCTGTCCGCATTATTGCTACCATCAACTTTCAACTTACTTTTCTCTAGGATTGTATCAATAAAACTGTGGAGCTACAGCGCGAGCTATCTACGACATAATTTGCAAGGACATTTTTAGACTAAGTTCATGATAATTAAGTTCACTTAATCAAATTATTAATGAACTCCCACTTAGATAGACATCTCTCTAGTCTTCCAAGTGATACATGATCCATGTCAACTAGCCCGTGTCCGATCATCACGTGAGACGGACTAGTCATCCATGGTGAACATCTCTATGTTGATCGTATCTTCTATACGACTCATGTTTGACCTTTCGGTCTTCCGTGTTCCGAGGCCATGTCTGTACATGCTAGGCTCGTCAAGTCAACCTAAGTGTTTCGCATGTGTAAATCTGGCTTACACCCGTTGTATGCGAACGTTAGAACCTATCACACCCGATCATCACGTGGTGCTTCGGAACGACGATCCTTAGCAACGGTGCACAGTTAGGGTGAACACCTTTCTTGAAATTTTATTGAGAGATCATCTTATTTACTACCGTCGTTCTATGCAAATAAGATGTAAACATGATAAACATCACATGCAATCAATATAGTGACATGATATGGCCAATATCATCTTGCTCCTTCGATCTCCATCTTCGGGGCACCATGATCATCACTGTCACCGGCACGACACCATGATCTCCATCATCATGATCTCCATCATTGTGTCTTCATGAAGTTGTCTCGCCAACTATTACTTCTACTACTACAGCTAACGTTTAGCAATAAAGTAAAGTAATTACATGGCGTTTATGATTGACACGCAAGTCATACAATAATTTAAGACAACTCCTATGGCTCCTGCCGGTTGTCATAGTCATCGACATGCAAGTCGTGAACCCTATTACAAGAACATGATCAATCTCATACATCACAATGCATCACATCACATCCTTTTGGCCATATCACATCACAAGGCACATGCTGCAAAAACAAGTTAGACGTCCTCTAATTTGTAGTTGCAAGTTTTTACGTGGCTGCTATAGGTTACTAGCAAGAACGTTTCTTACCTACGTCAACACCACAACGTGATTTGCCAATTGCTATTTACCCTTCATAAGGACCCTTTTCATCGAATCCGATCCGACTAAGGTAGGAGAGACAGACACCCGCTAGCCACCTTATGCATCTAGTGCATGTCAGGCGGTGGAACCGGTCTCACGTAAGCGTACGTGTAAAGTTGGTCCGGGCCGCTTCATCCCACAATACCGCCGAATCAAGATAAGACTAGTAGCGGCAAGCAAATTAACAAACTCGACGCCCACAACTGCTTTGTGTTCTACTCGTGCATAGATTCTACGCATAGACCTAGCTCATGATGCCACTGATGGGAGACGTAGTAGTAAATCAAAATTTTCCTACGTTCACCAAGATCTATCTATGGAGAAACCAGCAACGAGAGGGGAGAGATTGCATCTTCATACCTTTGAAGATCGCTAAGCGGAAGCGTTACAAGAACGCGGTTGATGGAGTCGTACTCGCAGCGATTCAGATCGCGGTAGATCCGATCAAGTGCCGAACGGACGGCACCTCCGCGTTCAACACACGTGCAGCCCGGTGACGTCTCCAACACCTTGATCCAGCAAGGAGGAAGGAGAGGTTGGGGAAGGGCTCCAACAGCAGCACGACGGCGTGGTGGTGGTGGAGTAGCAAGGTATTCCGACAGGGCTTCGCCTAAGCGCTGCGGAGGAGGAAGAAGAGAGGTAGGGCTTCGCCGTGAGAGAGAGAGATCAAATCTTGTCTCAAAACATCCAAAACCTCAAGTATATATAGGAGGAGGGACGTGGAGGTCTGGCTTGGCCTCTACTCCAAAGAGGAGATGGCCGGCCGAATTAAAGGGAGAGTCCACCTCCCACAAGGGAGGTGGATCTCCTCCTTTTAAATCCTTTTTGCCTTATCTCCTTATCTCCAGCCGCATGGGCCTTTAGCAAAAGTCTTGCCCAGCCCAATAAGGGCTGGCACACTTTATCTAACAGCCCATGTGGTCCTTTGGTCGTCACACCCCTCCCGGGGGTCCTCCGGCACCCTCCCGGCACTCCCGGTACACTACCGATGAGCCCGAAAACTTTCCGGTGACCAAAACTGGACTTCCTATATATCAATCTTTACCTCCGGACCATTCCGGAGCTCCTCGTGACGTCCGGGATCTCATCCGGGACTCCGAACAACCTTCGGTAATCACGTATACCTTTTCCCTATAACCCTAGCGTCATCGAACCTTAAGTGTGTAGACCCTACGGGTTCGGGAGACACGTAGACATGACCGAGACACCTCTCCGGTCAATAACCAACAGCGGGATCTGGATACCCATGTTGGCTCCCACGTACTCCACGATGATCTCATCGGATGAACCACGATGTCAAGGATTCAATCAATCCCGTATACAATTCCCTTTGTCTATCGGTATGATACTTGCCCGAGATTCGATCGTCGGTATCCCCATACCTTGTTCAATCTCGTTACTGGCAAGTCTCTTTACTCGTTCCGTAATACATCATCCCGTGGCTAACTCCTTAGTCACATTGAGCTCATTATGATGATGTCTTACCGAGTGGGCCCAGAGATACCTCTCCGTCACACGGAGTGACAAATCCCAGTCTCGATTCGTGCCAACCCAACAGATACTTTCGGAGATACCCGTAGCGTACCTTTATAGCCACCCAGTTACGTTGTGACGTTTGGCACACCCAAAGTATTCCTACGGTATCCGGGAGTTACACAATCTCATGGTCTAAGGAAATGACACTTGACATTGAAAAGCTTTAGCAAACGAACTACACGATCTTTGTGCTATGCTTAGGATTGGGTCTTGTCCATCACATCATTCTTCTAATGATGTGATCCCGTTATCAACGACATCCAATGTCCATGGCCATAAAACCGTGACCATCTATTGATCAACGAGCTAGTCAACTAGAGGCTCACTAGGGACATGTTGTGGTCTATGTATTCACACATGTATTATGGTTTCCGGTTAACACAATTATAGCATGAACAATAGACAATTATCATGAACAAGGAAATACAATAATAACCATTTTATTATTGCCTCTAGGGCATATTTCCAACAGTCTCCCACTTGCACTAGAGTCAATAATCTAGTTCACATCACCATGTGATTAACACTTACATCACCATGTGATCATATCATCATGTGATTAACACCCAATAAGTTCTGGGGTTTGTTCATGTTCTGCTCGTGAAAGAGGTTTTTAGTCAGCGGGTCTGCGACATTCAGATCCGTGTGTACCTTTGCAAACTTTCCATTTCATATTTGTAGATACTGCTCCCACGCTCCACTTGGAGCTATTCCAAATGGCTGCTCCACTATACGTAGCCAGATTTCTACTAAGAGTCATCCGGATTGGAGTTAAAGCTTGCATCATCGTAACCCTTTACGATGAACTCTTTATCACCTCCATAATCGAGAAATATTTCCTTAGTTCTCAAGTTACTAAGGATAACTTTGACCGTTGTCCAGTGATCCACTCTTGGATTACTCTTGTACCCCTTGACAGACTCATGGCAAGGCACACACAGGTGCGGTACACAGCATGGCATACTATATAGAGCCTATGGCTAAAGCATAGGAGATGACATTCATCTTTTCTTTATCTTCTGCCGTGGTCGGGTATTGAGTCTTACTCAATTTCACACCTTACAATACAGTCAAGAACTCCTTCTTTGACCCATCTATTTTGAACTCCTTCAAAAACTTGTCAAGGTATGTCTTCGTCGAAAAAACTTATCAAGCGAATTGATCTATCCCTATAGATCTTGATGCTCAATAAAATAGTAGCTTTATCTGGGTCTTCCTTTGAAAAAAAACTTTTCAAACAACCCTTCATGCTCTTCCAGAAATTCTACATCATTTCCGATCAATAATATGTCAACTACATATTCTTATAAGAAATTCCATAGTGCTCCCACTCACTTTCTTGCAAATACAAGTTTCTCATAAACATTGTATAAACTTAAACACTTTGATCACCTCATCAAAGCATATATTCCAACTCCGAGATGCTTGCTCCAGTCCATAGAAGGATCGCTGGAGTTTGCATATTATTAGCATCCTTAGGATTGACAAAACCTTCTGGTTGTATCACATACAACTCTTCCTCACAGAAACCATTACGGAAACCTTGTTTTGTCATCCATCTGCCAGATTTCATAATCGAAAAATGCAGCAACTGCTAACAAAATTTTAATAGACTTTTAGCATCGCTACAGATGAGACAATCTCATCGCAGTCAACTCCTTGAACTTGGCGGAAACTTCTTTGCGACAAGTCGAGCTTTATAAACGGTGACATTTCACTATTAGCGTCTATGTTTATTTCAAAGGTCCATTTGTACTCAATGACCCGCCATTCAACAGGCAAGTCTACCAAAGTCCATACTTGGTTTTCATACATGGATCCTTTCTCGGATTTCATGGCTCCTAGCCATTTGTTGGAATCCGGGCCCACCATCGCTTCTCCATAGTTTGTAGGTTCATCGTTGTCCAACAACATGATTTCCAAGACAGGGTTGTCGTACTACTCAGGAGCAGTACGCGTCCTTGTCGACCTACGAGGTTCGATAGTGACTTGATCCGAAGCTTCATGATCATCATCATTAACTTCCTTTTCAACTGAGTAGGCTCTACAGAAACATCTTTCTGTGTTGCGCTATTCTCTGGATGAAACAAAGGTTCAACAACCTTATCAAGTTCTATCTTCCTCCCACTCAATTCTTTCGAGAGAAACTCTTTCTCAAGACAGGACCCGTTCTTAGCAACAAACACCTTTTGCGCTTGGATCTGAGATAGAAGGTATACCCAATGTCTCATTAGGGTATTCTATGAAGATGCATTTGTCTGCTTTGAGTTCGAGCTCGCTAGGTGAAAAACCCATTTTCACATAAGCGTCGCAGCCCCAAACATTAAGAAATGACAGCTTAGGCTTCTGTCAAACCATAATTCTCATGGTGTCATCTCAACAGACTTAGATGGTGCCCTGTTAAAGTGAATGGATTTGTCTTTAATGCATAACCCCATAACGATAGTGGTAAAACGATAAGAGACATCATAGTACTCACTATATCCAATAGAGCACGACTACGACGTTCGAACACACCATCACACTATGGTGTTCCAGGAGGCGTGAGCTGTGAAACAATTTCCACATTGTCTAAAATTGCATACCAAACTCGTAACTTAGATATTCACCTCCATGATCATATCATAGACATTTATCTTCTTGTCACGATGATCTTTAACTTCACTCTGAAACTCCTTGAACCTTTCAAACATTTCAGATTCGTGTTTCATTAAGTAAATATCCCCATATTTACTCAAATCATCAGTGAAGGTAAAGAAAAACAACGATATCCACTGTGTGTTTCAACACTCATTGGACCACATACATCAACATGTATTAATTCCAATAAGCCACTTGCCCGCTCCATCATATTGGATGACAGGGTCTCAGTCATCTTGCCCAAGAGGCATGGCTCGCATGTCTCAACCGATTCGAAATCGAGTGAGTCAAAAAATCCATCATCATGGAGTTTCTTCATGCGATTTATACCAATATGACATTACGTGGCAGTGCCACAAGCATGTGGTACTATCATTATTAACTTTGTATCTTTTGGTACCAACGTTATGAACATGTGTACTACTACGATCATGATTCGATAAACCATTCCGAGTGGGTGCATGACCATTAAAGGCATTATCCATGTAAACAGAATAACCATTATTCTCTAACTTATATGAATAACCGTATCGCACTAATCATGATCTAATCACGTTCATGCTCAACGCAAACACCAAATAACATTTATTTAGGTTTATCACAAATCCCGAAGGTAGAGAGAGCGTGCGATGGTGATCACATCAATCTTGGAAATACTTCCAACACACATCGTCACCTTTCACCTAGCTAGTCTCCATTTATTCTGTAGCTTTTATTTCGAGTTGCTAACACTTAGCAACCGAACCGGTATCCAATACCCAGGTGCTACTAGGAGTACCAGCAAGGTACACATCACTAACACGTATATCAAATATACTTCCATCGACATTACCAGCCTTCTTATCTACCAAGCATCTAGGGTTTTTCCGCTTCAGCGAACATTCTCCTCATAACAGAAGCACTTAGTCTCGGGTTCGGGCTCAACCTTGGATTTCTTCACTAGAGCAACAACTGGCTTGCCATTCTCGAAGTTTTCCCTTCTTGCCCTTGCCCCTTTTGAAACTAGTGGTTTCACTTAACCATCAACACTTGATGCTCCTTCTTGATTTCTACCTTCGTGGTGTCAAACATCACGAACAACTCAGGGATCATCTTATCCATCCCTGGCATGTTATAGTTCATCACGAAGCTCTAGTAGCTTGGTGGCAGTGACTTGGAGAACTGCTTTAATCACTATCTCATCTGGAAGATTAACTCCCACTTGATTCAAGTGATTGTAGCACCCAGACAATCTGAGCACACGCTCACCGATTGAGCTATTCTCCTTTATCTTGCAGACAAAGAATCTTGTTGGAGGTCTCATACCTCTCAACATAGGCACGAGCCTGAGATCACAATCTCAGCTCCTAGAACATCTCATATGTTCCGTGACGTTCAAAACGTTTTGGAGCCTCAATTCTGAGCCGTAATGCATGACGCATTGAACTATCACGTAGTCACCAAAAAGTGCCTGTCATATGTTCACAACATCTACAGACAACGCTTGAGGGAGTGGTGCAGTTAGCGGTACATCAAAAACATAAGCTTTCTGTGCAGCAATGAGGACAATCCTCAGATCACGGACCCTGTCCGCATTATTGCTACCATCAACTTTCAACTTACTTTTCTCTAGGATTGTATCAATAAAACTGTGGAGCTACAGCGCGAGCTATCTACGACATAATTTGCAAGGACATTTTTAGACTAAGTTCATGATAATTAAGTTCACTTAATCAAATTATTAATGAACTCCCACTTAGATAGACATCTCTCTAGTCTTCCAAGTGATACATGATCCATGTCAACTAGCCCGTGTCCGATCATCACGTGAGACGGACTAGTCATCCATGGTGAACATCTCTATGTTGATCGTATCTTCTATACGACTCATGTTCGACCTTTCGGTCTTCCGTGTTCCGAGGCCATGTCTGTACATGCTAGGCTCGTCAAGTCAACCTAAGTGTTTCGCATGTGTAAATCTGGCTTACACCCGTTGTATGCAAACGTTAGAACCTATCACACCCGATCATCACGTGGTGCTTCGGAACGACGATCCTTAGCAACGGTGCACAGTTAGGGTGAACACCTTTCTTGAAATTTTATTGAGAGATCATCTTATTTACTACCGTCGTTCTATGCAAATAAGATGTAAACATGATAAACATCACATGCAATCAATATAGTGACATGATATGGCCAATATCATCTTGCTCCTTCGATCTCCATCTTCGGGGCACCATGATCATCACTGTCACCGGCACGACACCATGATCTCCATCATCATGATCTCCATCATTGTGTCTTCATGAAGTTGTCTCGCCAACTATTACTTCTACTACTACAGCTAACGTTTAGCAATAAAGTAAAGTAATTACATGGCGTTTATGATTGACACGCAAGTCATACAATAATTTAAGACAACTCCTATGGCTCCTGCCGGTTGTCATAGTCATCGACATGCAAGTCGTGAACCCTATTACAAGAACATGATCAATCTCATACATCACAATGCATCACATCACATCCTTTTGGCCATATCACATCACAAGGCACATGCTGCAAAAACAAGTTAGACGTCCTCTAATTTGTAGTTGCAAGTTTTTACGTGGCTGCTATAGGTTACTAGCAAGAACGTTTCTTACCTACGTCAACACCACAACGTGATTTGCCAATTGCTATTTACCCTTCATAAGGACCCTTTTCATCGAATCCGATCCGACTAAGGTAGGAGAGACAGACACCCGCTAGCCACCTTATGCATCTAGTGCATGTCAGGCGGTGGAACCGGTCTCACGTAAGCGTACGTGTAAAGTTGGTCCGGGCCGCTTCATCCCACAATACCGCCGAATCAAGATAAGACTAGTAGCGGCAAGCAAATTAACAAACTCGACGCCCACAACTACTTTGTGTTCTACTCGTGCATAGATTCTACGCATAGACCTAGCTCATGATGCCACTGATGGGAGACGTAGTAGTAAATCAAAATTTTCCTACGTTCACCAAGATCTATCTATGGAGAAACCAGCAACGAGAGGGGAGAGATTGCATCTTCATACCTTTGAAGATCGCTAAGCGGAAGCGTTACAAGAACGCGGTTGATGGAGTCGTACTCGCAGCGATTCAGATCGCGGTAGATCCGATCAAGTGCCGAACGGACGGCACCTCCGCGTTCAACACACGTGCAGCCCGGTGACGTCTCCAACACCTTGATCCAGCAAGGAGGAAGGAGAGGTTGGGGAAGGGCTCCAACAGCAGCACGACGGCGTGGTGGTGGTTGAGTAGCAAGGTATTCCGACAGGGCTTCGCCTAAGCGCTGCGGAGGAGGAAGAAGAGAGGTAGGGCTTCGCCGTGAGAGAGAGAGATCAAATCTTGTCTCAAAACATCCAAAACCTCAAGTATATATAGGAGGAGGGACGTGGAGGTCTGGCTTGGCCTCTACTCCAAAGAGGAGATGGCCGGCCGAATTAAAGGGAGAGTCCACCTCCCACAAGGGAGGTGGATCTCCTCCTTTTAAATCCTTTTTGCCTTATCTCCTTATCTCCAGCCGCATGGGCCTTTAGCAAAAGTCTTGCCCAGCCCAATAAGGGCTGGCACACTTTATCTAACAGCCCATGTGGTCCTTTGGTCGTCACACCCCTCCCGGGGGTCCTCCGGCACCCTCCCGGCACTCCCGGTACACTACCGATGAGCCCGAAAACTTTCCGGTGACCAAAACTGGACTTCCTATATATCAATCTTTACCTCCGGACCATTCCGGAGCTCCTCGTGACGTCCGGGATCTCATCCGGGACTCCGAACAACCTTCGGTAATCACGTATACCTTTTCCCTATAACCCTAGCGTCATCGAACCTTAAGTGTGTAGACCCTACGGGTTCGGGAGACACGTAGACATGACCGAGACACCTCTCCGGTCAATAACCAACAGCGGGATCTGGATACCCATGTTGGCTCCCACGTACTCCACGATGATCTCATCGGATGAACCACGATGTCAAGGATTCAATCAATCCCGTATACAATTCCCTTTGTCTATCGGTATGATACTTGCCCGAGATTCGATCGTCGGTATCCCCATACCTTGTTCAATCTCGTTACTGGCAAGTCTCTTTACTCGTTCCGTAATACATCATCCCGTGGCTAACTCCTTAGTCACATTGAGCTCATTATGATGATGTCTTACCGAGTGGGCCCAGAGATACCTCTCCGTCACACGGAGTGACAAATCCCAGTCTCGATTCGTGCCAACCCAACAGATACTTTCGGAGATACCCGTAGCGTACCTTTATAGCCACCCAGTTACGTTGTGACGTTTGGCACACCCAAAGTATTCCTACGGTGTCCGGGAGTTACACAATCTCATGGTCTAAGGAAATGACACTTGACATTGAAAAGCTTTAGCAAACGAACTACACGATCTTTGTGCTATGCTTAGGATTGGGTCTTGTCCATCACATCATTCTTCTAATGATGTGATCCCGTTATCAACGACATCCAATGTCCATGGCCATAAAACCGTGACCATCTATTGATCAACGAGCTAGTCAACTAGAGGCTCACTAGGGACATGTTGTGGTCTATGTATTCACACATGTATTATGGTTTCCGGTTAACACAATTATAGCATGAACAATAGACAATTATCATGAACAAGGAAATACAATAATAACCATTTTATTATTGCCTCTAGGGCATATTTCCAACAGTCTCCCACTTGCACTAGAGTCAATAATCTAGTTCACATCACCATGTGATTAACACTTACATCACCATGTGATCATATCATCATGTGATTAACACCCAATAAGTTCTGGGGTTTGTTCATGTTCTGCTCGTGAAAGAGGTTTTTAGTCAGCGGGTCTGCGACATTCAGATCCGTGTGTACCTTTGCAAACTTTCCATTTCATATTTGTAGATACTGCTCCCACGCTCCACTTGGAGCTATTCCAAATGGCTGCTCCACTATACGTAGCCAGATTTCTACTAAGAGTCATTCGGATTGGAGTTAAAGCTTGCATCATCGTAACCCTTTACGATGAACTCTTTATCACCTCCATAATCGAGAAATATTTCCTTAGTTCTCAAGTTACTAAGGATAACTTTGACCGTTGTCCAGTGATCCACTCTTGGATTACTCTTGTACCCCTTGACAGACTCATGGCAAGGCACACACAGGTGCGGTACACAGCATGGCATACTATATAGAGCCTATGGCTAAAGCATAGGAGATGACATTCATCTTTTCTTTATCTTCTGCCGTGGTCGGGTATTGAGTCTTACTCAATTTCACACCTTACAATACAGTCAAGAACTCCTTCTTTGACCCATCTATTTTGAACTCCTTCAAAAACTTGTCAAGGTATGTCTTCGTCGAAAAAACTTATCAAGCGAATTGATCTATCCCTATAGATCTTGATGCTCAATAAAATAGTAGCTTTATCTGGGTCTTCCTTTGAAAAAAAACTTTTCAAACAACCCTTCATGCTCTTCCAGAAATTCTACATCATTTCCGATCAATAATATGTCAACTACATATTCTTATAAGAAATTCCATAGTGCTCCCACTCACTTTCTTGCAAATACAAGTTTCTCATAAACATTGTATAAACTTAAACACTTTGATCACCTCATCAAAGCATATATTCCAACTCCGAGATGCTTGCTCCAGTCCATAGAAGGATCGCTGGAGTTTGCATATTATTAGCATCCTTAGGATTGACAAAACCTTCTGGTTGTATCACATACAACTCTTCCTCACAGAAACCATTACGGAAACCTTGTTTTGTCATCCATCTGCCAGATTTCATAATCGAAAAATGCAGCAACTGCTAACAAAATTTTAATAGACTTTTAGCATCGCTACAGATGAGACAATCTCATCGCAGTCAACTCCTTGAACTTGGCGGAAACTTCTTTGCGACAAGTCGAGCTTTATAAACGGTGACATTTCACTATTAGCGTCTATGTTTATTTCAAAGGTCCATTTGTACTCAATGACCCGCCATTCAACAGGCAAGTCTACCAAAGTCCATACTTGGTTTTCATACATGGATCCTTTCTCGGATTTCATGGCTCCTAGCCATTTGTTGGAATCCGGGCCCACCATCGCTTCTCCATAGTTTGTAGGTTCATCGTTGTCCAACAACATGATTTCCAAGACAGGGTTGTCGTACTACTCAGGAGCAGTACGCGTCCTTGTCGACCTACGAGGTTCGATAGTGACTTGATCCGAAGCTTCATGATCATCATCATTAACTTCCTTTTCAACTGAGTAGGCTCTACAGAAACATCTTTCTGTGTTGCGCTATTCTCTGGATGAAACAAAGGTTCAACAACCTTATCAAGTTCTATCTTCCTCCCACTCAATTCTTTCGAGAGAAACTCTTTCTCAAGACAGGACCCGTTCTTAGCAACAAACACCTTTTGCGCTTGGATCTGAGATAGAAGGTATACCCAATGTCTCATTAGGGTATTCTATGAAGATGCATTTGTCTGCTTTGAGTTCGAGCTCGCTAGGTGAAAAACCCATTTTCACATAAGCGTCGCAGCCCCAAACATTAAGAAATGACAGCTTAGGCTTCTGTCAAACCATAATTCTCATGGTGTCATCTCAACAGACTTAGATGGTGCCCTGTTAAAGTGAATGGATTTGTCTTTAATGCATAACCCCATAACGATAGTGGTAAAACGATAAGAGACATCATAGTACTCACTATATCCAATAGAGCACGACTACGACGTTCGAACACACCATCACACTATGGTGTTCCAGGAGGCGTGAGCTGTGAAACAATTTCCACATTGTCTAAAATTGCATACCAAACTCGTAACTTAGATATTCACCTCCATGATCATATCATAGACATTTATCTTCTTGTCACGATGATCTTTAACTTCACTCTGAAACTCCTTGAACCTTTCAAACATTTCAGATTCGTGTTTCATTAAGTAAATATCCCCATATTTACTCAAATCATCAGTGAAGGTAAAGAAAAACAACGATATCCACTGTGTGTTTCAACACTCATTGGACCACATACATCAACATGTATTAATTCCAATAAGCCACTTGCCCGCTCCATCATATTGGATGACAGGGTCTCAGTCATCTTGCCCAAGAGGCATGGCTCGCATGTCTCAACCGATTCGAAATCGAGTGAGTCAAAAAATCCATCATCATGGAGTTTCTTCATGCGATTTATACCAATATGACATTACGTGGCAGTGCCACAAGCATGTGGTACTATCATTATTAACTTTGTATCTTTTGGTACCAACGTTATGAACATGTGTACTACTACGATCATGATTCGATAAACCATTCCGAGTGGGTGCATGACCATTAAAGGCATTATCCATGTAAACAGAATAACCATTATTCTCTAACTTATATGAATAACCGTATCGCACTAATCATGATCTAATCACGTTCATGCTCAACGCAAACACCAAATAACATTTATTTAGGTTTATCACAAATCCCGAAGGTAGAGAGAGCGTGCGATGGTGATCACATCAATCTTGGAAATACTTCCAACACACATCGTCACCTTTCACCTAGCTAGTCTCCATTTATTCTGTAGCTTTTATTTCGAGTTGCTAACACTTAGCAACCGAACCGGTATCCAATACCCAGGTGCTACTAGGAGTACCAGCAAGGTACACATCACTAACACGTATATCAAATATACTTCCATCGACATTACCAGCCTTCTTATCTACCAAGCATCTAGGGTTTTTCCGCTTCAGCGAACATTCTCCTCATAACAGAAGCACTTAGTCTCGGGTTCGGGCTCAACCTTGGATTTCTTCACTAGAGCAACAACTGGCTTGCCATTCTCGAAGTTTTCCCTTCTTGCCCTTGCCCCTTTTGAAACTAGTGGTTTCACTTAACCATCAACACTTGATGCTCCTTCTTGATTTCTACCTTCGTGGTGTCAAACATCACGAACAACTCAGGGATCATCTTATCCATCCCTGGCATGTTATAGTTCATCACGAAGCTCTAGTAGCTTGGTGGCAGTGACTTGGAGAACTGCTTTAATCACTATCTCATCTGGAAGATTAACTCCCACTTGATTCAAGTGATTGTAGCACCCAGACAATCTGAGCACACGCTCACCGATTGAGCTATTCTCCTTTATCTTGCAGACAAAGAATCTTGTTGGAGGTCTCATACCTCTCAACATAGGCACGAGCCTGAGATCACAATCTCAGCTCCTAGAACATCTCATATGTTCCGTGACGTTCAAAACGTTTTGGAGCCTCAATTCTGAGCCGTAATGCATGACGCATTGAACTATCACGTAGTCACCAAAAAGTGCCTGTCATATGTTCACAACATCTACAGACAACGCTTGAGGGAGTGGTGCAGTTAGCGGTACATCAAAAACATAAGCTTTCTGTGCAGCAATGAGGACAATCCTCAGATCACGGACCCTGTCCGCATTATTGCTACCATCAACTTTCAACTTACTTTTCTCTAGGATTGTATCAATAAAACTATGGAGCTACAGCGCGAGCTATCTACGACATAATTTGCAAGGACATTTTTAGACTAAGTTCATGATAATTAAGTTCACTTAATCAAATTATTAATGAACTCCCACTTAGATAGACATCTCTCTAGTCTTCCAAGTGATACATGATCCATGTCAACTAGCCCGTGTCCGATCATCACGTGAGACGGACTAGTCATCCATGGTGAACATCTCTATGTTGATCGTATCTTCTATACGACTCATGTTCGACCTTTCGGTCTTCCGTGTTCCGAGGCCATGTCTGTACATGCTAGGCTCGTCAAGTCAACCTAAGTGTTTCGCATGTGTAAATCTGGCTTACACCCGTTGTATGCAAACGTTAGAACCTATCACACCCGATCATCACGTGGTGCTTCGGAACGACGATCCTTAGCAACGGTGCACAGTTAGGGTGAACACCTTTCTTGAAATTTTATTGAGAGATCATCTTATTTACTACCGTCGTTCTATGCAAATAAGATGTAAACATGATAAACATCACATGCAATCAATATAGTGACATGATATGGCCAATATCATCTTGCTCCTTCGATCTCCATCTTCGGGGCACCATGATCATCACTGTCACCGGCACGACACCATGATCTCCATCATCATGATCTCCATCATTGTGTCTTCATGAAGTTGTCTCGCCAACTATTACTTCTACTACTACAGCTAACGTTTAGCAATAAAGTAAAGTAATTACATGGCGTTTATGATTGACACGCAAGTCATACAATAATTTAAGACAACTCCTATGGCTCCTGCCGGTTGTCATAGTCATCGACATGCAAGTCGTGAACCCTATTACAAGAACATGATCAATCTCATACATCACAATGCATCACATCACATCCTTTTGGCCATATCACATCACAAGGCACATGCTGCAAAAACAAGTTAGACGTCCTCTAATTTGTAGTTGCAAGTTTTTACGTGGCTGCTATAGGTTACTAGCAAGAACGTTTCTTACCTACGTCAACACCACAACGTGATTTGCCAATTGCTATTTACCCTTCATAAGGACCCTTTTCATCGAATCCGATCCGACTAAGGTAGGAGAGACAGACACCCGCTAGCCACCTTATGCATCTAGTGCATGTCAGGCGGTGGAACCGGTCTCACGTAAGCGTACGTGTAAAGTTGGTCCGGGCCGCTTCATCCCACAATACCGCCGAATCAAGATAAGACTAGTAGCGGCAAGCAAATTAACAAACTCGACGCCCACAACTGCTTTGTGTTCTACTCGTGCATAGATTCTACGCATAGACCTAGCTCATGATGCCACTGATGGGAGACGTAGTAGTAAATCAAAATTTTCCTACGTTCACCAAGATCTATCTATGGAGAAACCAGCAACGAGAGGGGAGAGATTGCATCTTCATACCTTTGAAGATCGCTAAGCGGAAGCGTTACAAGAACGCGGTTGATGGAGTCGTACTCGCAGCGATTCAGATCGCGGTAGATCCGATCAAGTGCCGAACGGACGGCACCTCCGCGTTCAACACACGTGCAGCCCGGTGACGTCTCCAACACCTTGATCCAGCAAGGAGGAAGGAGAGGTTGGGGAAGGGCTCCAACAGCAGCACGACGGCGTGGTGGTGGTGGAGTAGCAAGGTATTCCGACAGGGCTTCGCCTAAGCGCTGCGGAGGAGGAAGAAGAGAGGTAGGGCTTCGCCGTGAGAGAGAGAGATCAAATCTTGTCTCAAAACATCCAAAACCTCAAGTATATATAGGAGGAGGGACGTGGAGGTCTGGCTTGGCCTCTACTCCAAAGAGGAGATGGCCGGCCGAATTAAAGGGAGAGTCCACCTCCCACAAGGGAGGTGGATCTCCTCCTTTTAAATCCTTTTTGCCTTATCTCCTTATCTCCAGCCGCATGGGCCTTTAGCAAAAGTCTTGCCCAGCCCAATAAGGGCTGGCACACTTTATCTAACAGCCCATGTGGTCCTTTGGTCGTCACACCCCTCCCGGGGGTCCTCCGGCACCCTCCCGGCACTCCCGGTACACTACCGATGAGCCCGAAAACTTTCCGGTGACCAAAACTGGACTTCCTATATATCAATCTTTACCTCCGGACCATTCCGGAGCTCCTCGTGACGTCCGGGATCTCATCCGGGACTCCGAACAACCTTCGGTAATCACGTATACCTTTTCCCTATAACCCTAGCGTCATCGAACCTTAAGTGTGTAGACCCTACGGGTTCGGGAGACACGTAGACATGACCGAGACACCTCTCCGGTCAATAACCAACAGCGGGATCTGGATACCCATGTTGGCTCCCACGTACTCCACGATGATCTCATCGGATGAACCACGATGTCAAGGATTCAATCAATCCCGTATACAATTCCCTTTGTCTATCGGTATGATACTTGCCCGAGATTCGATCGTCGGTATCCCCATACCTTGTTCAATCTCGTTACTGGCAAGTCTCTTTACTCGTTCCGTAATACATCATCCCGTGGCTAACTCCTTAGTCACATTGAGCTCATTATGATGATGTCTTACCGAGTGGGCCCAGAGATACCTCTCCGTCACACGGAGTGACAAATCCCAGTCTCGATTCGTGCCAACCCAACAGATACTTTCGGAGATACCCGTAGCGTACCTTTATAGCCACCCAGTTACGTTGTGACGTTTGGCACACCCAAAGTATTCCTACGGTATCCGGGAGTTACACAATCTCATGGTCTAAGGAAATGACACTTGACATTGAAAAGCTTTAGCAAACGAACTACACGATCTTTGTGCTATGCTTAGGATTGGGTCTTGTCCATCACATCATTCTTCTAATGATGTGATCCCGTTATCAACGACATCCAATGTCCATGGCCATAAAACCGTGACCATCTATTGATCAACGAGCTAGTCAACTAGAGGCTCACTAGGGACATGTTGTGGTCTATGTATTCACACATGTATTATGGTTTCCGGTTAACACAATTATAGCATGAACAATAGACAATTATCATGAACAAGGAAATACAATAATAACCATTTTATTATTGCCTCTAGGGCATATTTCCAACAGTCTCCCACTTGCACTAGAGTCAATAATCTAGTTCACATCACCATGTGATTAACACTTACATCACCATGTGATCATATCATCATGTGATTAACACCCAATAAGTTCTGGGGTTTGTTCATGTTCTGCTCGTGAAAGAGGTTTTTAGTCAGCGGGTCTGCGACATTCAGATCCGTGTGTACCTTTGCAAACTTTCCATTTCATATTTGTAGATACTGCTCCCACGCTCCACTTGGAGCTATTCCAAATGGCTGCTCCACTATACGTAGCCAGATTTCTACTAAGAGTCATTCGGATTGGAGTTAAAGCTTGCATCATCGTAACCCTTTACGATGAACTCTTTATCACCTCCATAATCGAGAAATATTTCCTTAGTTCTCAAGTTACTAAGGATAACTTTGACCGTTGTCCAGTGATCCACTCTTGGATTACTCTTGTACCCCTTGACAGACTCATGGCAAGGCACACACAGGTGCGGTACACAGCATGGCATACTATATAGAGCCTATGGCTAAAGCATAGGAGATGACATTCATCTTTTCTTTATCTTCTGCCGTGGTCGGGTATTGAGTCTTACTCAATTTCACACCTTACAATACAGTCAAGAACTCCTTCTTTGACCCATCTATTTTGAACTCCTTCAAAAACTTGTCAAGGTATGTCTTCGTCGAAAAAACTTATCAAGCGAATTGATCTATCCCTATAGATCTTGATGCTCAATAAAATAGTAGCTTTATCTGGGTCTTCCTTTGAAAAAAAACTTTTCAAACAACCCTTCATGCTCTTCCAGAAATTCTACATCATTTCCGATCAATAATATGTCAACTACATATTCTTATAAGAAATTCCATAGTGCTCCCACTCACTTTCTTGCAAATACAAGTTTCTCATAAACATTGTATAAACTTAAACACTTTGATCACCTCATCAAAGCATATATTCCAACTCCGAGATGCTTGCTCCAGTCCATAGAAGGATCGCTGGAGTTTGCATATTATTAGCATCCTTAGGATTGACAAAACCTTCTGGTTGTATCACATACAACTCTTCCTCACAGAAACCATTACGGAAACCTTGTTTTGTCATCCATCTGCCAGATTTCATAATCGAAAAATGCAGCAACTGCTAACAAAATTTTAATAGACTTTTAGCATCGCTACAGATGAGACAATCTCATCGCAGTCAACTCCTTGAACTTGGCGGAAACTTCTTTGCGACAAGTCGAGCTTTATAAACGGTGACATTTCACTATTAGCGTCTATGTTTATTTCAAAGGTCCATTTGTACTCAATGACCCGCCATTCAACAGGCAAGTCTACCAAAGTCCATACTTGGTTTTCATACATGGATCCTTTCTCGGATTTCATGGCTCCTAGCCATTTGTTGGAATCCGGGCCCACCATCGCTTCTCCATAGTTTGTAGGTTCATCGTTGTCCAACAACATGATTTCCAAGACAGGGTTGTCGTACTACTCAGGAGCAGTACGCGTCCTTGTCGACCTACGAGGTTCGATAGTGACTTGATCCGAAGCTTCATGATCATCATCATTAACTTCCTTTTCAACTGAGTAGGCTCTACAGAAACATCTTTCTGTGTTGCGCTATTCTCTGGATGAAACAAAGGTTCAACAACCTTATCAAGTTCTATCTTCCTCCCACTCAATTCTTTCGAGAGAAACTCTTTCTCAAGACAGGACCCGTTCTTAGCAACAAACACCTTTTGCGCTTGGATCTGAGATAGAAGGTATACCCAATGTCTCATTAGGGTATTCTATGAAGATGCATTTGTCTGCTTTGAGTTCGAGCTCGCTAGGTGAAAAACCCATTTTCACATAAGCGTCGCAGCCCCAAACATTAAGAAATGACAGCTTAGGCTTCTGTCAAACCATAATTCTCATGGTGTCATCTCAACAGACTTAGATGGTGCCCTGTTAAAGTGAATGGATTTGTCTTTAATGCATAACCCCATAACGATAGTGGTAAAACGATAAGAGACATCATAGTACTCACTATATCCAATAGAGCACGACTACGACGTTCGAACACACCATCACACTATGGTGTTCCAGGAGGCGTGAGCTGTGAAACAATTTCCACATTGTCTAAAATTGCATACCAAACTCGTAACTTAGATATTCACCTCCATGATCATATCATAGACATTTATCTTCTTGTCACGATGATCTTTAACTTCACTCTGAAACTCCTTGAACCTTTCAAACATTTCAGATTCGTGTTTCATTAAGTAAATATCCCCATATTTACTCAAATCATCAGTGAAGGTAAAGAAAAACAACGATATCCACTGTGTGTTTCAACACTCATTGGACCACATACATCAACATGTATTAATTCCAATAAGCCACTTGCCCGCTCCATCATATTGGATGACAGGGTCTCAGTCATCTTGCCCAAGAGGCATGGCTCGCATGTCTCAACCGATTCGAAATCGAGTGAGTCAAAAAATCCATCATCATGGAGTTTCTTCATGCGATTTATACCAATATGACATTACGTGGCAGTGCCACAAGCATGTGGTACTATCATTATTAACTTTGTATCTTTTGGTACCAACGTTATGAACATGTGTACTACTACGATCATGATTCGATAAACCATTCCGAGTGGGTGCATGACCATTAAAGGCATTATCCATGTAAACAGAATAACCATTATTCTCTAACTTATATGAATAACCGTATCGCACTAATCATGATCTAATCACGTTCATGCTCAACGCAAACACCAAATAACATTTATTTAGGTTTATCACAAATCCCGAAGGTAGAGAGAGCGTGCGATGGTGATCACATCAATCTTGGAAATACTTCCAACACACATCGTCACCTTTCACCTAGCTAGTCTCCATTTATTCTGTAGCTTTTATTTCGAGTTGCTAACACTTAGCAACCGAACCGGTATCCAATACCCAGGTGCTACTAGGAGTACCAGCAAGGTACACATCACTAACACGTATATCAAATATACTTCCATCGACATTACCAGCCTTCTTATCTACCAAGCATCTAGGGTTTTTCCGCTTCAGCGAACATTCTCCTCATAACAGAAGCACTTAGTCTCGGGTTCGGGCTCAACCTTGGATTTCTTCACTAGAGCAACAACTGGCTTGCCATTCTCGAAGTTTTCCCTTCTTGCCCTTGCCCCTTTTGAAACTAGTGGTTTCACTTAACCATCAACACTTGATGCTCCTTCTTGATTTCTACCTTCGTGGTGTCAAACATCACGAACAACTCAGGGATCATCTTATCCATCCCTGGCATGTTATAGTTCATCACGAAGCTCTAGTAGCTTGGTGGCAGTGACTTGGAGAACTGCTTTAATCACTATCTCATCTGGAAGATTAACTCCCACTTGATTCAAGTGATTGTAGCACCCAGACAATCTGAGCACACGCTCACCGATTGAGCTATTCTCCTTTATCTTGCAGACAAAGAATCTTGTTGGAGGTCTCATACCTCTCAACATAGGCACGAGCCTGAGATCACAATCTCAGCTCCTAGAACATCTCATATGTTCCGTGACGTTCAAAACGTTTTGGAGCCTCAATTCTGAGCCGTAATGCATGACGCATTGAACTATCACGTAGTCACCAAAAAGTGCCTGTCATATGTTCACAACATCTACAGACAACGCTTGAGGGAGTGGTGCAGTTAGCGGTACATCAAAAACATAAGCTTTCTGTGCAGCAATGAGGACAATCCTCAGATCACGGACCCTGTCCGCATTATTGCTACCATCAACTTTCAACTTACTTTTCTCTAGGATTGTATCAATAAAACTATGGAGCTACAGCGCGAGCTATCTACGACATAATTTGCAAGGACATTTTTAGACTAAGTTCATGATAATTAAGTTCACTTAATCAAATTATTAATGAACTCCCACTTAGATAGACATCTCTCTAGTCTTCCAAGTGATACATGATCCATGTCAACTAGCCCGTGTCCGATCATCACGTGAGACGGACTAGTCATCCATGGTGAACATCTCTATGTTGATCGTATCTTCTATACGACTCATGTTCGACCTTTCGGTCTTCCGTGTTCCGAGGCCATGTCTGTACATGCTAGGCTCGTCAAGTCAACCTAAGTGTTTCGCATGTGTAAATCTGGCTTACACCCGTTGTATGCGAACGTTAGAACCTATCACACCCGATCATCACGTGGTGCTTCGGAACGACGATCCTTAGCAACGGTGCACAGTTAGGGTGAACACCTTTCTTGAAATTTTATTGAGAGATCATCTTATTTACTACCGTCGTTCTATGCAAATAAGATGTAAACATGATAAACATCACATGCAATCAATATAGTGACATGATATGGCCAATATCATCTTGCTCCTTCGATCTCCATCTTCGGGGCACCATGATCATCACTGTCACCGGCACGACACCATGATCTCCATCATCATGATCTCCATCATTGTGTCTTCATGAAGTTGTCTCGCCAACTATTACTTCTACTACTACAGCTAACGTTTAGCAATAAAGTAAAGTAATTACATGGCGTTTATGATTGACACGCAAGTCATACAATAATTTAAGACAACTCCTATGGCTCCTGCCGGTTGTCATAGTCATCGACATGCAAGTCGTGAACCCTATTACAAGAACATGATCAATCTCATACATCACAATGCATCACATCACATCCTTTTGGCCATATCACATCACAAGGCACATGCTGCAAAAACAAGTTAGACGTCCTCTAATTTGTAGTTGCAAGTTTTTACGTGGCTGCTATAGGTTACTAGCAAGAACGTTTCTTACCTACGTCAACACCACAACATGATTTGCCAATTGCTATTTACCCTTCATAAGGACCCTTTTCATCGAATCCGATCCGACTAAGGTAGGAGAGACAGACACCCGCTAGCCACCTTATGCATCTAGTGCATGTCAGGCGGTGGAACCGGTCTCACGTAAGCGTACGTGTAAAGTTGGTCCGGGCCGCTTCATCCCACAATACCGCCGAATCAAGATAAGACTAGTAGCGGCAAGCAAATTAACAAACTCGACGCCCACAACTGCTTTGTGTTCTACTCGTGCATAGATTCTACGCATAGACCTAGCTCATGATGCCACTGATGGGAGACGTAGTAGTAAATCAAAATTTTCCTACGTTCACCAAGATCTATCTATGGAGAAACCAGCAACAAGAGGGGAGAGATTGCATCTTCATACCTTTGAAGATCGCTAAGCGGAAGCGTTACAAGAACGCGGTTGATGGAGTCGTACTCGCAGCGATTCAGATCGCGGTAGATCCGATCAAGTGCCGAACGGACGGCACCTCCGCGTTCAACACACGTGCAGCCCGGTGACGTCTCCAACACCTTGATCCAGCAAGGAGGAAGGAGAGGTTGGGGAAGGGCTCCAACAGCAGCACGACGGCGTGGTGGTGGTGGAGTAGCAAGGTATTCCGACAGGGCTTCGCCTAAGCGCTGCGGAGGAGGAAGAAGAGAGGTAGGGCTTCGCCGTGAGAGAGAGAGATCAAATCTTGTCTCAAAACATCCAAAACCTCAAGTATATATAGGAGGAGGGACGTGGAGGTCTGGCTTGGCCTCTACTCCAAAGAGGAGATGGCCGGCCGAATTAAAGGGAGAGTCCACCTCCCACAAGGGAGGTGGATCTCCTCCTTTTAAATCCTTTTTGCCTTATCTCCTTATCTCCAGCCGCATGGGCCTTTAGCAAAAGTCTTGCCCAGCCCAATAAGGGCTGGCACACTTTATCTAACAGCCCATGTGGTCCTTTGGTCGTCACACCCCTCCCGGGGGTCCTCCGGCACCCTCCCGGCACTCCCGGTACACTACCGATGAGCCCGAAAACTTTCCGGTGACCAAAACTGGACTTCCTATATATCAATCTTTACCTCCGGACCATTCCGGAGCTCCTCGTGACGTCCGGGATCTCATCCGGGACTCCGAACAACCTTCAGTAATCACGTATACCTTTTCCCTATAACCCTAGCGTCATCGAACCTTAAGTGTGTAGACCCTACGGGTTCGGGAGACACGTAGACATGACCGAGACACCTCTCCGGTCAATAACCAACAGCGGGATCTGGATACCCATGTTGGCTCCCACGTACTCCACGATGATCTCATCGGATGAACCACGATGTCAAGGATTCAATCAATCCCGTATACAATTCCCTTTGTCTATCGGTATGATACTTGCCCGAGATTCGATCGTCGGTATCCCCATACCTTGTTCAATCTCGTTACTGGCAAGTCTCTTTACTCGTTCCGTAATACATCATCCCGTGGCTAACTCCTTAGTCACATTGAGCTCATTATGATGATGTCTTACCGAGTGGGCCCAGAGATACCTCTCCGTCACACGGAGTGACAAATCCCAGTCTCGATTCGTGCCAACCCAACAGATACTTTCGGAGATACCCGTAGCGTACCTTTATAGCCACCCAGTTACGTTGTGACGTTTGGCACACCCAAAGTATTCCTACGGTATCCGGGAGTTACACAATCTCATGGTCTAAGGAAATGACACTTGACATTGAAAAGCTTTAGCAAACGAACTACACGATCTTTGTGCTATGCTTAGGATTGGGTCTTGTCCATCACATCATTCTTCTAATGATGTGATCCCGTTATCAACGACATCCAATGTCCATGGCCATAAAACCGTGACCATCTATTGATCAACGAGCTAGTCAACTAGAGGCTCACTAGGGACATGTTGTGGTCTATGTATTCACACATGTATTATGGTTTCCGGTTAACACAATTATAGCATGAACAATAGACAATTATCATGAACAAGGAAATACAATAATAACCATTTTATTATTGCCTCTAGGGCATATTTCCAACAGTCTCCCACTTGCACTAGAGTCAATAATCTAGTTCACATCACCATGTGATTAACACTTACATCACCATGTGATCATATCATCATGTGATTAACACCCAATAAGTTCTGGGGTTTGTTCATGTTCTGCTCGTGAAAGAGGTTTTTAGTCAGCGGGTCTGCGACATTCAGATCCGTGTGTACCTTTGCAAACTTTCCATTTCATATTTGTAGATACTGCTCCCACGCTCCACTTGGAGCTATTCCAAATGGCTGCTCCACTATACGTAGCCAGATTTCTACTAAGAGTCATCCGGATTGGAGTTAAAGCTTGCATCATCGTAACCCTTTACGATGAACTCTTTATCACCTCCATAATCGAGAAATATTTCCTTAGTTCTCAAGTTACTAAGGATAACTTTGACCGTTGTCCAGTGATCCACTCTTGGATTACTCTTGTACCCCTTGACAGACTCATGGCAAGGCACACACAGGTGCGGTACACAGCATGGCATACTATATAGAGCCTATGGCTAAAGCATAGGAGATGACATTCATCTTTTCTTTATCTTCTGCCGTGGTCGGGTATTGAGTCTTACTCAATTTCACACCTTACAATACAGTCAAGAACTCCTTCTTTGACCCATCTATTTTGAACTCCTTCAAAAACTTGTCAAGGTATGTCTTCGTCGAAAAAACTTATCAAGCGAATTGATCTATCCCTATAGATCTTGATGCTCAATAAAATAGTAGCTTTATCTGGGTCTTCCTTTGAAAAAAAACTTTTCAAACAACCCTTCATGCTCTTCCAGAAATTCTACATCATTTCCGATCAATAATATGTCAACTACATATTCTTATAAGAAATTCCATAGTGCTCCCACTCACTTTCTTGCAAATACAAGTTTCTCATAAACATTGTATAAACTTAAACACTTTGATCACCTCATCAAAGCATATATTCCAACTCCGAGATGCTTGCTCCAGTCCATAGAAGGATCGCTGGAGTTTGCATATTATTAGCATCCTTAGGATTGACAAAACCTTCTGGTTGTATCACATACAACTCTTCCTCACAGAAACCATTACGGAAACCTTGTTTTGTCATCCATCTGCCAGATTTCATAATCGAAAAATGCAGCAACTGCTAACAAAATTTTAATAGACTTTTAGCATCGCTACAGATGAGACAATCTCATCGCAGTCAACTCCTTGAACTTGGCGGAAACTTCTTTGCGACAAGTCGAGCTTTATAAACGGTGACATTTCACTATTAGCGTCTATGTTTATTTCAAAGGTCCATTTGTACTCAATGACCCGCCATTCAACAGGCAAGTCTACCAAAGTCCATACTTGGTTTTCATACATGGATCCTTTCTCGGATTTCATGGCTCCTAGCCATTTGTTGGAATCCGGGCCCACCATCGCTTCTCCATAGTTTGTAGGTTCATCGTTGTCCAACAACATGATTTCCAAGACAGGGTTGTCGTACTACTCAGGAGCAGTACGCGTCCTTGTCGACCTACGAGGTTCGATAGTGACTTGATCCGAAGCTTCATGATCATCATCATTAACTTCCTTTTCAACTGAGTAGGCTCTACAGAAACATCTTTCTGTGTTGCGCTATTCTCTGGATGAAACAAAGGTTCAACAACCTTATCAAGTTCTATCTTCCTCCCACTCAATTCTTTCGAGAGAAACTCTTTCTCAAGACAGGACCCGTTCTTAGCAACAAACACCTTTTGCGCTTGGATCTGAGATAGAAGGTATACCCAATGTCTCATTAGGGTATTCTATGAAGATGCATTTGTCTGCTTTGAGTTCGAGCTCGCTAGGTGAAAAACCCATTTTCACATAAGCGTCGCAGCCCCAAACATTAAGAAATGACAGCTTAGGCTTCTGTCAAACCATAATTCTCATGGTGTCATCTCAACAGACTTAGATGGTGCCCTGTTAAAGTGAATGGATTTGTCTTTAATGCATAACCCCATAACGATAGTGGTAAAACGATAAGAGACATCATAGTACTCACTATATCCAATAGAGCACGACTACGACGTTCGAACACACCATCACACTATGGTGTTCCAGGAGGCGTGAGCTGTGAAACAATTTCCACATTGTCTAAAATTGCATACCAAACTCGTAACTTAGATATTCACCTCCATGATCATATCATAGAC
The DNA here is from genome assembly GCA_022496015.1 of Hordeum marinum. Lineage (NCBI taxonomy): Eukaryota > Viridiplantae > Streptophyta > Magnoliopsida > Poales > Poaceae > Hordeum > Hordeum marinum. The sequence continues at coordinate 2,007,697 of CM039676.1, forward strand.
ATTTATCTTCTTGTCACGATGATCTTTAACTTCACTCTGAAACTCCTTGAACCTTTCAAACATTTCAGATTCGTGTTTCATTAAGTAAATATCCCCATATTTACTCAAATCATCAGTGAAGGTAAAGAAAAACAACGATATCCACTGTGTGTTTCAACACTCATTGGACCACATACATCAACATGTATTAATTCCAATAAGCCACTTGCCCGCTCCATCATATTGGATGACAGGGTCTCAGTCATCTTGCCCAAGAGGCATGGCTCGCATGTCTCAACCGATTCGAAATCGAGTGAGTCAAAAAATCCATCATCATGGAGTTTCTTCATGCGATTTATACCAATATGACATTACGTGGCAGTGCCACAAGCATGTGGTACTATCATTATTAACTTTGTATCTTTTGGTACCAACGTTATGAACATGTGTACTACTACGATCATGATTCGATAAACCATTCCGAGTGGGTGCATGACCATTAAAGGCATTATCCATGTAAACAGAATAACCATTATTCTCTAACTTATATGAATAACCGTATCGCACTAATCATGATCTAATCACGTTCATGCTCAACGCAAACACCAAATAACATTTATTTAGGTTTATCACAAATCCCGAAGGTAGAGAGAGCGTGCGATGGTGATCACATCAATCTTGGAAATACTTCCAACACACATCGTCACCTTTCACCTAGCTAGTCTCCATTTATTCTGTAGCTTTTATTTCGAGTTGCTAACACTTAGCAACCGAACCGGTATCCAATACCCAGGTGCTACTAGGAGTACCAGCAAGGTACACATCACTAACACGTATATCAAATATACTTCCATCGACATTACCAGCCTTCTTATCTACCAAGCATCTAGGGTTTTTCCGCTTCAGCGAACATTCTCCTCATAACAGAAGCACTTAGTCTCGGGTTCGGGCTCAACCTTGGATTTCTTCACTAGAGCAACAACTGGCTTGCCATTCTCGAAGTTTTCCCTTCTTGCCCTTGCCCCTTTTGAAACTAGTGGTTTCACTTAACCATCAACACTTGATGCTCCTTCTTGATTTCTACCTTCGTGGTGTCAAACATCACGAACAACTCAGGGATCATCTTATCCATCCCTGGCATGTTATAGTTCATCACGAAGCTCTAGTAGCTTGGTGGCAGTGACTTGGAGAACTGCTTTAATCACTATCTCATCTGGAAGATTAACTCCCACTTGATTCAAGTGATTGTAGCACCCAGACAATCTGAGCACACGCTCACCGATTGAGCTATTCTCCTTTATCTTGCAGACAAAGAATCTTGTTGGAGGTCTCATACCTCTCAACATAGGCACGAGCCTGAGATCACAATCTCAGCTCCTAGAACATCTCATATGTTCCGTGACGTTCAAAACGTTTTGGAGCCTCAATTCTGAGCCGTAATGCATGACGCATTGAACTATCACGTAGTCACCAAAAAGTGCCTGTCATATGTTCACAACATCTACAGACAACGCTTGAGGGAGTGGTGCAGTTAGCGGTACATCAAAAACATAAGCTTTCTGTGCAGCAATGAGGACAATCCTCAGATCACGGACCCTGTCCGCATTATTGCTACCATCAACTTTCAACTTACTTTTCTCTAGGATTGTATCAATAAAACTGTGGAGCTACAGCGCGAGCTATCTACGACATAATTTGCAAGGACATTTTTAGACTAAGTTCATGATAATTAAGTTCACTTAATCAAATTATTAATGAACTCCCACTTAGATAGACATCTCTCTAGTCTTCCAAGTGATACATGATCCATGTCAACTAGCCCGTGTCCGATCATCACGTGAGACGGACTAGTCATCCATGGTGAACATCTCTATGTTGATCGTATCTTCTATACGACTCATGTTCGACCTTTCGGTCTTCCGTGTTCCGAGGCCATGTCTGTACATGCTAGGCTCGTCAAGTCAACCTAAGTGTTTCGCATGTGTAAATCTGGCTTACACCCGTTGTATGCGAACGTTAGAACCTATCACACCCGATCATCACGTGGTGCTTCGGAACGACGATCCTTAGCAACGGTGCACAGTTAGGGTGAACACCTTTCTTGAAATTTTATTGAGAGATCATCTTATTTACTACCGTCGTTCTATGCAAATAAGATGTAAACATGATAAACATCACATGCAATCAATATAGTGACATGATATGGCCAATATCATCTTGCTCCTTCGATCTCCATCTTCGGGGCACCATGATCATCACTGTCACCGGCACGACACCATGATCTCCATCATCATGATCTCCATCATTGTGTCTTCATGAAGTTGTCTCGCCAACTATTACTTCTACTACTACAGCTAACGTTTAGCAATAAAGTAAAGTAATTACATGGCGTTTATGATTGACACGCAAGTCATACAATAATTTAAGACAACTCCTATGGCTCCTGCCGGTTGTCATAGTCATCGACATGCAAGTCGTGAACCCTATTACAAGAACATGATCAATCTCATACATCACAATGCATCACATCACATCCTTTTGGCCATATCACATCACAAGGCACATGCTGCAAAAACAAGTTAGACGTCCTCTAATTTGTAGTTGCAAGTTTTTACGTGGCTGCTATAGGTTACTAGCAAGAACGTTTCTTACCTACGTCAACACCACAACGTGATTTGCCAATTGCTATTTACCCTTCATAAGGACCCTTTTCATCGAATCCGATCCGACTAAGGTAGGAGAGACAGACACCCGCTAGCCACCTTATGCATCTAGTGCATGTCAGGCGGTGGAACCGGTCTCACGTAAGCGTACGTGTAAAGTTGGTCCGGGCCGCTTCATCCCACAATACCGCCGAATCAAGATAAGACTAGTAGCGGCAAGAAAATTAACAAACTCGACGCCCACAACTGCTTTGTGTTCTACTCGTGCATAGATTCTACGCATAGACCTAGCTCATGATGCCACTGATGGGAGACGTAGTAGTAAATCAAAATTTTCCTACGTTCACCAAGATCTATCTATGGAGAAACCAGCAACGAGAGGGGAGAGATTGCATCTTCATACCTTTGAAGATCGCTAAGCGGAAGCGTTACAAGAACGCGGTTGATGGAGTCGTACTCGCAGCGATTCAGATCGCGGTAGATCCGATCAAGTGCCGAACGGACGGCACCTCCGCGTTCAACACACGTGCAGCCCGGTGACGTCTCCAACACCTTGATCCAGCAAGGAGGAAGGAGAGGTTGGGGAAGGGCTCCAACAGCAGCACGACGGCGTGGTGGTGGTGGAGTAGCAAGGTATTCCGACAGGGCTTCGCCTAAGCGCTGCGGAGGAGGAAGAAGAGAGGTAGGGCTTCGCCGTGAGAGAGAGAGATCAAATCTTGTCTCAAAACATCCAAAACCTCAAGTATATATAGGAGGAGGGACGTGGAGGTCTGGCTTGGCCTCTACTCCAAAGAGGAGATGGCCGGCCGAATTAAAGGGAGAGTCCACCTCCCACAAGGGAGGTGGATCTCCTCCTTTTAAATCCTTTTTGCCTTATCTCCTTATCTCCAGCCGCATGGGCCTTTAGCAAAAGTCTTGCCCAGCCCAATAAGGGCTGGCACACTTTATCTAACAGCCCATGTGGTCCTTTGGTCGTCACACCCCTCCCGGGGGTCCTCCGGCACCCTCCCGGCACTCCCGGTACACTACCGATGAGCCCGAAAACTTTCCGGTGACCAAAACTGGACTTCCTATATATCAATCTTTACCTCCGGACCATTCCGGAGCTCCTCGTGACGTCCGGGATCTCATCCGGGACTCCGAACAACCTTCGGTAATCACGTATACCTTTTCCCTATAACCCTAGCGTCATCGAACCTTAAGTGTGTAGACCCTACGGGTTCGGGAGACACGTAGACATGACCGAGACACCTCTCCGGTCAATAACCAACAGCGGGATCTGGATACCCATGTTGGCTCCCACGTACTCCACGATGATCTCATCGGATGAACCACGATGTCAAGGATTCAATCAATCCCGTATACAATTCCCTTTGTCTATCGGTATGATACTTGCCCGAGATTCGATCGTCGGTATCCCCATACCTTGTTCAATCTCGTTACTGGCAAGTCTCTTTACTCGTTCCGTAATACATCATCCCGTGGCTAACTCCTTAGTCACATTGAGCTCATTATGATGATGTCTTACCGAGTGGGCCCAGAGATACCTCTCCGTCACACGGAGTGACAAATCCCAGTCTCGATTCGTGCCAACCCAACAGATACTTTCGGAGATACCCGTAGCGTACCTTTATAGCCACCCAGTTACGTTGTGACGTTTGGCACACCCAAAGTATTCCTACGGTATCCGGGAGTTACACAATCTCATGGTCTAAGGAAATGACACTTGACATTGAAAAGCTTTAGCAAACGAACTACACGATCTTTGTGCTATGCTTAGGATTGGGTCTTGTCCATCACATCATTCTTCTAATGATGTGATCCCGTTATCAACGACATCCAATGTCCATGGCCATAAAACCGTGACCATCTATTGATCAACGAGCTAGTCAACTAGAGGCTCACTAGGGACATGTTGTGGTCTATGTATTCACACATGTATTATGGTTTCCGGTTAACACAATTATAGCATGAACAATAGACAATTATCATGAACAAGGAAATACAATAATAACCATTTTATTATTGCCTCTAGGGCATATTTCCAACAATAATGATCGATTGAACTTACTTCTGGAGCATTTCAGTCATGTTCGCATATTCGTGGGGATCTTTTCGTCTCGAGTCTAAGACGATTACTACTCCCCGCTCAAGGTTAATCTCTAGCAGAATAAAGTGGAAGCTACGCACGCATGCATAACTCATCAATTACATTACTATAACCTCGAGTAATAAGGGAAACCGAATATGTACAAGACTATAATAGTCACCGGAAATTATAAGGAAAGAGTATTCTCTCTTTGTTTTGATTTATAAGCAACGATTGTACAAAGTTGTCCTCGGTTTCTGTGACTGTGTTTAACCGTCCATTCATTTATGATATTTGGGTTAATGAACCCAATGTCATAGATTTGTGCTTTTCGGCATTCGACGATCTTCAATCTACATAATATAGTGAGGATAATTATATATACATGCAGTGAAAGAGCTGAGCTATATATAGAGATTTAATTACAGAACTAGTACTTACAGACAGTAGGAAGTCACGATTGTTTTGTTGATGGCCTTTTGATTGTACAACTGGAATATCTCGTCAAATTCAACAAACAACTGATTCATTCCAACGAGGTCATGCTCCTCTTTAATTCTCAGCGTCAAAGTATCCTTCCCAGACTCGTGGCAGGTTTTCATGTATCATTCATACCATCTTCGCATCATCGTTGTAAGAGGAGGATGATCAGGTTTGACGAGTCGGTGGTGGTCGCTTCAAGGCATTGATAGTGCGCTTCACTTTCACCGAATCTGGCTTCTCCTTCGGAGGTGGAGTTTTCTTTGCAAAATGGTCCCTCACTTTGGCACGATAGATGTATTTGTTTTCCTTCTCGGTGCTCTCATACGGTAACTTTTCCGGAGCCTGGAGAGATGGACCGCATCTGAATTGTCTCCCACCTCTGCTTGTACTGCTAGCCGTCGGAGCGGCGGCGTCTCTCTTCTGTCATTGCTGACGAGGCGGAGGAGGCAGAGTGCTCCGATGCGCCGGAGGAGCCGGAGCTGTGGAGTCTATCTTCCACCGTTGCTGACGAGGCAGAGGAGGAGGCGGACTGCTCCGACGCGCCGCTGTAGGCGAAGGAGGAGGCGGAGTCACCTCACGCGCCGGAGGAGCCGGAGAAGGAGGCAGAGTGCCCTGATCACCCGTCGTCATTGTCAGAGGAGGAGGCGGAATGCCCTGACTCGCCAGAGGAGTAGGAGGAGGCGGAGGTGTCCAGTTTGGAAGCTTGATGTACTCCCTCCACCATATACATGTACTCCGCAGAGAATGAACCAGCTGATTCTCCCCTTCACCTGTAGGGTGGTCAAGCTCGAGCTCCTCAAACCCCTCCATTACTTCATCCACTATCACAACAGCATAGCCATGTGGAATCAGAAGGCAGTGGAAAGTTTTGTTGGGTTGAGGAAGTGCAACAGAGCCGACCACCGCCTTGAAAGTGAGGTTTCGAAATTTCGTCATAAGATCGCAATGTTGAGCCTGCATGATAGTATCCACGGGGTAGCTAGGAGTCGTGAAGTCAGGATGAACGAGCTCCGTGGAAGCCACGATTCTTCTCGCTGAGATGGCGGGTAGCTTCATACCGCTGAGATGGTTGGCCGGCAGCTCGCTGGCTCTCAAGTTGCTCTAGCTTTTGTAGTCTTGCATTGAGCTTTTGCATGTCCGGCTTCTGTAACCGCCTGCATCGGGAAACCCAAACACCCACCGATGAGAGCCCAGTGCGCCTCGTGTTGTCGTGGGCGCTCAGGATTCCCTAGGGCCTCAGTCAGCCCGTCCTTCTCTCTGTCGGTAATGAACGTCCCTTCCTCCGCTGCGGTGATATACTTCTGAAGCTTCTTGACGGGTATTGCAAGTTGCTCGTCCGTCCGACGACACTTCCCTGTTTCAGGGTCCAAAGTTCCCCCAACCTCGAAGAACCAACTCCTTGAATGGTCTGGTCAGTTCAATGTCTCTGGTTTGACCCCTTTAGCAATCAAGTCATTCTCAGCTTTGTGCCGCAACGACCGGGCTTTGAGGTAGCCACCTGACCCCGTGTGATGGTGATACTCCTTCTTTGCAGCATCGTTCTGGTTTGTCTCTGACATTTTCTTACTCTTGTCTGGTGTCTTGTAGGCCACAAATGCGGGCCAGTAATCTCTTATCTTCTGAAATCGGCCGATGAATTCTGGAGTCTTCCCTTTGTCGACAAACTTTGATTTAAAGTCATTCTTCCACCTCCTGAATAGATCTACCATCTTCTTAAGAGCACACTCCTTGACCACTGGCTCTATAACTAGGTTATTCGGATCCTCCTCTGGTGCTAGGGTGAAATTTGCCTTTAGCGAGTTCCAAAGATCATCTTTCTGTGCATCGGTGACATAAGAAACTTCAGGGTCGTTGTCCTTAGGATTATTCCATTGCATGATGCTGATCGGGATGTTGTCCCTAACAATAGCTCCATACTGAGCAGAAAATGAGTCCTTGGTCCGCTTGGGTTCAATCAGTATGCCATCATCCGCGAGTGCTGTGATCGTGAACCTTTCATCCTTGTGCAACCTTTTCTTCGGGCCTCGTCTCGTTACCAAAGTTTGGCTCGATCCGGATGGCTATAAAAGAAGAAAGAAGAGTTAATATATGTACATACTAAACAATTAATGCATCAATTAGGTAGTCAGCACAGGCTTAATTAATATATATATCTCGCCGGACTTTGCAACAGCTCCCTCCTTCGTTCGGTCATCGGACCCGTCATATTGGTCTCCTTCTTCCTCCGGCATTCGGTCATCAGAGCCATCATGATCATGTCCTTCCTTCTCCATTGTTCGATCATAAGCAGTCATCCTCTCCTTACAGACCATCGGTGTCGTTGAGAAATGACAAGACATCATGTCCGGCGATGATTATCTCCCCCAACAACTGTTCTTGTTCCAAGTCTCTTTGATCCTTAGTTTCTGCAAATATTAGAACATGGCAATTAATATACAAACATGATGTCCGAGGTCCGGACCGCCTCTCTCATGAATGTCCGACGTCCGGACCGCCTCTCTCATGAATGTCAAACAACGAATTCTCTTAACCTTTAAGGAATTTAAATAAATGGCCCAATTCTGGATGTGCACAAAATGGTACATATTTTTCCTGATCTCATCTCACCTTCTATATGTCATGTTGTCTAGTGTCAAAGGATTCAGGAAAAACCATGGCTTCATCATTATCCGGAAGTAATAGGCGCATAATGGTACGAAGCTCTCAAAATTCTTTTTGCAACGGAGTCCCGGATAGGATAATTAATTAGCTTTTCGGTACGAAGTTCATGACCGACGTCCGACGTCCCACCTCATGTCATGTCCGACGTCCCCCCTCATGTCGAAGTTATCGGGGACGGGGTAGACGACAACGACGCTCACCCCTCGTGTCCAACGTCCCCCCTCATGTCATGTCCGACGTCCCCCCTCATGTCATGTCGGACGTCCCCCCTCATGTCGAAGTTATTGGGGAGGGAGTAGACGATAACGACGCTCACCCCTCATGTATGACGTCTGATGTCCCCTCTCATGTCATGTCCGATGTCCCCCCTCAGGTCGAAGTTATCGGGGAGGCGGTAGACGACAACGACGCTCCCCCTCATGTCATGTCCAACGTCCCCCCTCATGTGTCGAAGTTATCGGGCAGGGGGTAGAAGACAAATATGCTCACCCCTCATGTCCGACGTCCGGCTTCCCCCTCATGTCATGTCCGATGTCCTGCATCCCCACTCATGTCATGTTCGACGTCGCCCCTCATGTCGAAGTTATCGGGGAGAGGGTAGAGGACAATGACGCTCCCCCTCATGTCATGTCCGAAATCACCCCCTCACGTGTTGAAGTTACTGGGGACGCGGTAGACGACAACGACACTCACCCCTCATGTCTGACGTCCGACGTCCCCCCCCCCCAGGTCATGTCCGACATCCCCCTCATGTCATGTCCGACGTCCCCCCTCATGTTGAAGTTATCGGGGAGGGGGGAGACGACAACAACGCTCCCCCCTCATGTCATGTCCGACATCCCCCTCATGTCAAAGTTATCGGGGAGGGGGTAGACGACAATGACGCTCACCCCTCATGTCTGACGTCTGACGTCCCCCCTCATGTCATGTCTGACGTCCCCCCTCATGTCGAAGTTATCGGGGAGGGGGTAGATGACAACGACGCTCAGCCCTCATGTTCGACGTCCGACGTCCCCTCTCATGTCGAAGTTATCGGGCAGGGGGTAGACGACAACGATGCTCCCCCCTCATGTCATGTCTGACGTCCCCCCTCATGTGTCGAAGTTATCGGGGAGGGGGTAGACGACAACGACGCTCACCCCTCATATCCGACGTCCGACGTCCCCCTCATGTCATGTCCGACGTCCCCCCTCATGTGTCGAAGTTATCGGGGACGGGGTACATGACAATGATGCTCACCCCTCATGTCTGACATCCGACATCCCCCTCCTGTAATGCCCGACGTGCCCCCTCATTTTAACTAATTTCTATAAACCAAAACAAATATTCTATGAACAAAAAAATATATTCTACGAACAAAAAAAAATATTGACCAAGTTTTCTTGAACAAAAATATTGACCAAATATTGACACGGCGGCGACGACGACGACGGCGACGGTGGGGATGGGGACGGCGGGGACGGGGACGAAGGCGGGGGCGGGGCCGACGACGGAGGTGGAGGCGGGGCGATGGCGGGGTTGACGGCAATGGCGGGCGGCGGCGACGACGTGGGCGACGGGCGGGGGCGACGGGCGACGACGGGAGTGGCAAGTGACCACGCGGGCGGCGGGCGACGACGGGGGTAGGGAGCGGCGACCGGCGTCGGGGCGACATCGATGTCATCGGCGTCGTCGGGGGCGGGGGCGAGATGAGAACTAAAATTTGACAAGTGTTGGCTTATATAGCTAGAGCAGTGGTCCCGGTTGGTGCCTCCAATCGGGACTAACACTACTAGGAAAAGGCATGCTAGTGGCGCACCAGTTTTGCCTACTAATGGCGCACTGGTGGTGCGACACTAGCACCACGCCATTAGAATTAAATACTAATGGCGCATCCCTGGTGCGCCATTAGAATCTGGTGTACTAATGGCGCACCAGGCCGTGTGCTATTAGTATAGCCAACAGTGCGCCATTAGTATGCCTCCCAGGGGCCATATGTACCCGTGTGCTTTGGCATACTAATGGGCACTAGTGGCTGATGCGCCATTAGAGTCTTTTTTACAGTGCGCCATTAGAGTCTTGAGTGGTGCGCCACTAGTATGAATATTAGGATTTGTTTTTCTTTTCTGATATTTTCACAGGTTACAAAATATATTATTGGACAGAATTTAGACAACACCACACAGCAACAGCAGATTCATCGAATACAATAGAAGATTAGTCTCCGAATACAAATCATCATATTAGTCTCCGAATTCAAAAGACCGAACAAAGATAGAACATTACAAGTCTTGAGACCGCGAGTAGCGAGTTTGTCTTCACATTACAAGTCGATGTCGATCATCTAAACTACCATCACATAGAAGAGAGTTGCGGTCATCACGATGAGCATAATCCCAATGAAACTGGTCTTCATCCGGTTCCTCCAACGCTCCCTCCTCTCTCCCGCTAGATAGCGTGCGTATCTAGATTCCGCCTCCGCCCTAGTGGTGTACCCTTTGTAACTTTTACCGTTGAAACGGTGAACCTGTCTCCGACACTCCTCCCAGTCGTCATAGACTCCGGGAACCTTACCCTTGTACACGACATAAGATGGCATCTCTATGCACTAGCCAAACAAAACGTTAGTAGCAATTCATGGACAATACATAAGCAATATATAAGTATGCAACAAAAGGATCGGAAGAGAAAAGCAAGACATCAATAGCATCGATTACATCTAAGTTGAACAACTGTCCAAACCAAAGAGACATACAAGTTCACTAAAGTTCAATTACAACATGAGCCAATCGATGTTTCAGAACTACACATAGCATCACTACTTTGGACTCGACTCAAGGGACCGGAGCGTGGATGAAGCCGCCGTCTCTCGTGATGGTCATGAAATCGCGGGCGTTGTCAGCCTGCATTTGTAGCGTTGTGTCTATCTCACTGTTGGACGGTTGATTTCTGAGGTTGAACTACCCCGAGGTACGAAGGACATCTTGATGGATGATTTCCGCAAACTCCGACTGGATGCGAAAGAATTCTTGTCTAATGTCCGCGTCCTGGATTGCCGACAAGTTCTCGGCCCAATCTTTGAGATTATTTGGTAGCAGAAGGTGATTATGGTCCCGTACGATCACCCGCATGTGATGGAGGGCGTAGTAGGCATCCTTCTGACTGCCAGGCGGCTGCTTGACGCAGCAGAACGTCGTATTGTGGGCGAACACGTGCTGGCCGTACTTATGAACTGCCCTGGTGAAGGTGCCTCCAGATTTGGCATAGCCGGGGAGAACATCATCAAGAACTTTCTTGACATTTGTGTAGTCTTTCTTCGACTGACGGTCCGAGTCGAATACGTGGCCATGGAATATTTCGGGCTTAAGAGGATGAGTGTGCAATGTGTGTCACTGCACAAAACATGGAATGTTAAAAAAAACGATCGAAATCTAAGAAATCATATGTTACGGGGCGGTTGAGGGGACGACTTACTCAGGAAAGTAAGGCACGAGGAAGTTATCCTTATCTGGGTTTGCCAGAATGACGCCTTCGAGGTAAGAACTCGCGACTTGCCGGTCCCCAGCGCTGCCCAAGATCTTGGCACGCATGTAGAAGGGGTCGACTATCACGATGTCCGGGGTCTTGTCTCTAATGATCCGCATCTCCATACTCAGCGAAAATAGCCGAACGAAGGTGTAGTGCAGCGGATGAAGGTTAAACATAGCGAAGATGTCATCAAACCGCAGGACAATCGTACCCCCGACGGAGTTATCCACAAAGCCCTTGCCCTCTGGCACCTAGGCCACGAAAACCGGGTATGCCACGTCATTCTCTTTGAGAAGCCGCTTCTCCAAAGAAAGGACACTGTCATGGAGACTCCGCATAGCACCGGTTGCAGCATTGAGCATATTAGATGGTAGCATCGGCCTACCCGCCACATGTACCCTCCTCGAGATATCCTTAGGTGAAGGTGGCCCGTCCTGAGCACGGATCGTACTCGGTGCCGGCTGGCTCGCACCCTTGTTGCTCTTTCTTTTCTGTCCCTTGTTCTTCTTCTGTAATGGGACCGAGTTCTGCTCACAGACCGCCTTCTTGAGTGTGTTGGGGCTGATAAGATTTCGCACGTCGGCTATCTGAGGCTCGGTGAAGTCGGCAGCTGGAGGAGTCTCCTGAGAACTGAACGCCAGACGACGCCTGTTGCAATTGGGTTTCTCCGCGGTACCAGCTAGATCGCGATCGTCTTTTGTAGGGTTGGGTTCTTGAGAAGGAGGCCCCAAGAATTCTTCATCGTACCCATGTTCGGCAAAGTACTTATCGACGTTGGTAAATGTACCATCGTTGTTGTCGTCGTCGTCCAGATCCTGTGCCATATGCATGTTCGGATCCTGTGCCATAGGGATGTCCGGCATATCCGGTAGCATTGCGGCGGTCTTGCCATGGTTTGGCGCCGGCACGACTGGCGGTGTTGTCTTTGGGGGTGGTGTCCCCCGCCCCCAAACGAATTTGGCTCTCCGGCCAAAGCAGGGGCCAGCTTAGGCAGGCGCTGAGGGTCATCAGATCATCTTCGTCGGCCCCGGCGGGTCGAATCAGAGGTAACAACTCGTTGCAGCCTGACAGAACCCAAACTAGTTGAACCCTATACACGGTGGATGGCATCGGATTACCATGGAACACGGGGTTGCCCGGTTGAACGATTTTGCCCTTGGCGACATCAACCAACTCGTCATTCACGAAGTGTAGGAGAGTGCACGGAACGTCGGCGGCGCCCTACGAAAACATGTAGGGCGTTAGGGATGCCCAGTCAAAGGCAAGGAGATGAAGTCCTCGGCCGAGAGGCTTAATTAGTTACCGTGATGATGGCGTCGAGCTTATCTAATGTCGAGGCACCACCAACGGCACGTGTGCAATTGACGGAGGGGCCGCTTGCTGCCGAGGTGCCGGCCGGCGTACACCCGGGTGCATTAAGCTCCAATGCCCGTGCCGGTGTCGGAGACACCAATACTGCCACCGTCGGAGACACCAATGGTGCCGCCGCCGGAGACACCAATGGCACCGCCTGCGCGTTGTGCGGGTTGCTGGCCGTGAAGCTGGGAATCGGGGGTGGCCCCTGTTAGCCGCCTGCAATCCACCCCCGCAGCCCCTCAACCAAGGTACGCATAATGGCGATGATCGTTGCTCCCAGTTGGTCTCGCACTTGCTCTGAGACTATCTTCGGAATCCGCGCCACTTGTGCCTTGAGTTCTTGAACCTCGCGCGACTGGCTTTCCGAGCTGGTCTTTCTCTCCTTTCGCCCACCAGAGTTATAGTATGACGACCATTTTGTGGACAAGCCTTTGCCGGCCACACGACCAGCTGACGACGGCTTAGTGAGCTTATCCTTGTTTTTCATTACGTTCAACACCCTATTTAGAGTGTTGTCCCAAGGGGTGCTCTGAGACGACCCCGCGCTACTGCTTTCAGTTTCCTTCGCTAGAACAAGCTCAAGCGCCCTGGTCTTCGGATCCGTGGTAAGCTCCTTTGTTACTGGGTCCTCCTTGTACCGGGCCCTGACATAGTTCCTGGTCTGCTTGTCACTGTATTTCTCGAAGCGGGGCGGTAGGCCTTGCTCGGCACGCTCCACGTCCTCCTGGTCCCATATTGGCTCCGCCACTGTAACCGCCGGGACCGAGTTTGTGTTCCCCTAAGTTCAACTCCCGCATTTCTTTCCCCCACTGACTTGATTCGGAGGTTGCGCTGCTCTCGCTCTTGATCTTGAACTCCTTGTAGTCATCTTCGCTGATCGAAGGATTTTTCGCCTTGATCTTCTCATAACTATCACCTTTGTCAATCATTCTCTTCACCGCGCTTCTCCAAGTAGACAGGGCCTTGCTCATCCTCGTGAGGGCGGCACTGTTCACTTTATTCCCTGAGAGCCGTGTGTTTTCAAATTCAGCGGGGAACTTGTATCGTTCATGCAGCTTCGTGAAGAGGAGGTTGCGCAAATTCCCTCGGTCCTTATGCCTTAGGTTCTCGATGTTGATCGAGACGGTGCTCCGGAGAATGCACACGAGCTGAACCGAGTACCCCTTGACTATATGTTTGGGCTCCGTTGGATGCCCGTCGGAGTCCACTTGAGTAAATTCCTCCTTGACGGTGCGGAGCGCGTTCGGGCGCCGGTCCTTCCGTTGCCTCTTCGGTTGGCTGCCATCTGTGCGTGCGCTGCCATCATCAGTGGTGGCATCCTCGGCGGCACCATCAGTGGTGGCATCCTCGGCGGCACCATCAGTGGTGTCATCCCCGACGCCACTATGGGTTGTGTAGTCAGGATCGGTGTCTTCCGCAGCGTCCTCATAGAGGTGAGGTTGTTCCTCCATCTCCTGGGACAGCTCCCAGAATTGCTTGCCACCCGAACCGCCGGCCTCATCGTTGTGGGCCATGTTTCGCTCTAAATAGGAAAAAAGTTTGGTCAAAAAGTTGGTTATTGTCAAGGAACAAGATCATGGTCTCATCATTTAGGGTTTGTCGACACCGAGGCATCCTAAAAGCTAAGCTTTTATCATTTAGGGTTTGTCGACGCCGAGGCACCCTAAAAGCCTAAGCTTTCATCATTTAGGTTCTTATCGACACCGAGGCACCCTAAAAGCCAAGGTTTTATCATTTAGGGTTTGTCGATGTCGAGGCCCATGCATAACACAAGAGGCAGTTGATCCTACTTAATTAAGTACTAAGATACCCCGGCCCATGCATTAGTAGCAAGTACCCCATATGTCCGATTTTTAGCAAAGTCATGCTAAAATTCACGGAAAATTTCAGCATGACCTTTTCTGAAAATAGGACATATGGAGTACCCGAATTTGCCGGAACGGAAGTTAATCCACATTCCGGCAAACTCAAGGGCCTCTCGGGGTACCTGCAAAATCATCACGACACGATGGTCGGAGACAAAACCCAGCAAACTAGCACCACAATGTGCCTCTACTTTCATATGGATGAAAAGGCCACAGACCATATGGATGAAAAGTTCAATATAGGGTATTCCCATTATCAGTAATGACATCTCTTGCCAATCTAGTGAACATCTTCCATATAACGGATATCTTCAGTTTAGCTACTTTGCCTAATGCTAAGTACAATAGGCTAGGCTCACTCATTATCAAATTGCTTGCTTCTTTTCTGTCCCACTCTTTCCATAGCAAAATTAGCACAGGCTGAAGTCCTAAGTTGGCTTTACTTCTTGAACAGCCTTCTAGTTATCTGAGTACAGACGAGTAATTTATGGGAGTTGGCATAATCCTGGCCTCCTTAGATAATCTTGATGAAATCAAGAAGTACCTCCAAGCGTAGGGAGTATTAATTAGCACTATAACTGAAGAATAACCAAGAACATTCAAACAGTGACAAGAAGGCATATTTTACAGAAGGAGAAAATGATCTTTTATTCATCTAGTTTAGAAGATTCAGAACACAAGCATTTGGTTCATAGCTTCAGAGTGATTCAGAACACAAGCATCTAGTTTAGAGTGATTTCACCTAGATAATCTTGATGAAATCAAGAAGTACCTCCAAGCGTAGGGAGTATTAATTAGCACTATAACTGAAGAATAAACAATGGCAGAAACGAAATGTAGACTACCTGTAGACATTCAGAATACATGTATTTATACGAATTGGTGAAGGAAAAGTAATTGGCCCGACTGAAGCTCTACTCAGTATTAGGTACGGTTAATGAAAAAGACTGGCCAGCTATAAGCATGTCAGGTCCAACTGTTGTAACTGTGGAAGAGTAGGTACATGGCTATGAAATAAGGATGAAAGGCAAGCAAAAGGAGGGAAAAGAAGGACATCATTATCAATCCATCAATAGAATTTTTAAGATACTATAGAGCCTTCTGCATATTATGAGATCGACCAATTCATTTATCATCCTTATGTAAGAAGCAGCAGCAGCAGATATCGTAATCATTCTGATTTTTTTAACAATAACATGATCTTAGCTACACACATTTCTCACGAAAATGAAGTTCAAAGTTTGATTTGCACAACAACATTGTACTATAGGTATAATAAAATGATTTTAGCTACCCCAACTTCTAACAAAAATTAAAGCAAAAAAGTTTGATTTGCACAACAACAGTGTATTAATTCAACCTCACATATTTGGCTACAGAATTATGCAGACCCAAGAAAATAAGATAATCAGATTTTCCAAAGAATGAGGCAGGAAAGGTGAGACTTGTATAACCAGGTTAGCATTTGCACACCACAGCAGTGGTATCAGGTTAACAGTGTGTTGTTTCAATATTACCACTGAATGGTGGACTGGTGTTGGTGTTCCAAACTTCACATCTAGCAGATCGTGTCATCAAAAGAGATCATATATATGCAAGCAACGGGATCATATTTCATATGTATGCAACCAACATGAGCCAATTTAGCATATTGCAGATCATATACAAGTCTGCGTGCATCAGGGAAACATGAAACATGTTCTCTCTTGAGAAAAGATGTTTGACCTTAACATGGAACTGCATAGTTACTTGAGCAAAACTTATATGCAGCATACATCTTACTTGAGCAAAACTTATATGCAGCATACATCTTACTTGAGCAATAGCAGCAAGGCCAACAAAAGCGCACGGGCACAAGAAGGAGAAGCACGGCCACAAGGGAGGGAGGAGCAGGAAGGAGGCAAGGGAGGAGAGAGGAGGGAGGGAGGAAGGGAGGAGGGAGGGAGGGAGGGAGGAGAGAGGAGGGAGGGAGGGAGGAAGGGAGGAGAGAGGAGAGAGGAGGGAGGAAGGAGGCCCGTACCTTGCAGCAAACAGGGTGGCGGCGATGGCGACCAGGGAGGAGGAGGCGAACAGGGTGGCGGCGATGGCGAACAGGGTGGCGGCGATGGCGACCGGAGACAGGAGAGGAGGTGGATCTGGCGAGAGGGGGGGGGGGAAGAAGGGGTCGGGGGAGTTAGTTACCTAAAGATTTCTAATGGCGCACCCCCGAGCGGTGCGCCATTAGAATGTTTTTTTTCACATTCTAATGGCGCACCGCTCGGGGGTGCGCAATAGAATATTTTTTTTCACATTCTAATGGCGCACCCCCGAGCGGTGCGCCATTAGAATGCTATTTTTTAATATATTTTTATAAGAACAGTAATAATTTTTTATAAAAACAATAATAATTTTTTTATGAATATGAAAAAATATCATCAAATTTGTTATTTGAAAATGGGGGTGCTCGGCGGCGGTGGAGCGGGGGAGGGTGCGGGGGGTGCTCGGCGACGGTGGGTCGTCAGCGGCGGTGGAGCGGGGGAGGGTGCGGGTGGTGCTCGGCAGCTGTGGAGCGGGCCGGGGAGGGTGCGGTGGGTCGGCGGCGGCGGTGAAGCTAGCGGGGGAGGGTGCGGGGGGTGCTCGGCGGCGGTGGAGCGGGACGGGGAGGGTGCGGTGGGTCGTCTCGACGGCGGTGGAGCTAGCAGGGGAGGGTGCGGCCGGGGGGATCGAGATCGAGATGGAGGGGGATAGCGATTGAGATGGAGGGGGATAGAGATCAAATTTGAAAAAATATTCATGAATTCAACAAGTGCCCATGAAATTTAAAAATATTCATGATCGAGTTCAAAAAGTGCCCATGTAATACAATCGAGAAATGAAGACTACGATTTAAATACAATCGATCTTAGCTAGCTATCTGTTCACAATCTTCTTGCCCTTCTTTTTCGCAAACGGAGTTCTTCTGTGGAACGGACGTCCTTTAGGTAGGGTGGTCCTGCTTCTTCTTGTGGTGTATGCTGCTACTTCATCATCGTCGTCATGTTCCATCTTCGGATCGCCGTACTTGTCGAAGTCTTGCTCATTGGCGACTCCATCCATTCCGATGATCTTCCTTTTGCCTCTCCTCACGACAACACGACTAGGCTTTGACGGGTCGGTAATGAAGAAGCATTGGTCCACTTGGGAAGCCAGTACCCATGGCTCATTTTTCGCGGTGACGTTTGCGCCCGCGGTCTTGGATTTGGCTTCGGGTATAACCATGGTGGTGAAATACCGGTCTTCTTTTAGGACGCTCTTGGCCCATCTGACACGGAACATCGGGACCTTCTCTCCAGCGTAGCTCAGCTCCCAAATCTCTTCGATCCTTCCGTAGTATCTGTCCTTGTCGTTACCGGTGTAGGATTCCATCGTTACCCCGGAGTTCTGATAAACATTGCTCTTCATGTCCTTGTCCTTGGTGTAGAATGTGTAGCCGTTGATATCGTACGCCTCATAGATCATCAGGTTGTGCTCGGCGCCCTGTGACAAGGCGAATATGAGTTGTTCTTCCGCGGAAGAATCCTCATGTAAAGGGTACGACAGAAGCTTCTGCTTGAACCAACGCGTGAAACATGAGTTGTGCTCTTTGATTATATCTCCGTCCGTCCTCTGTTGGCCTCGGTCATTGTACGTCTTCTCAATAAAGGTTTTGTGCTCTACCACCCAAGGATCGACCACGTCTATGTGTTGTAGCGCGACTAGGTTTGCTCTTTCAAAGTCGGCGAGTCGACCCTCGAAGTCGACATGCATTTCGCGGCGCCCCTCACGGTGACCCCATCCAGCGAGCCTGCCGAGGTGCCTGTTGACGGGCAGACCAATGGGGTTCTCGATGCCTAGATAATTCGTGCAGTAGGAGATGCACTCTTCGGTCAGAAAGCCCCTGGCTATGCTTCCCTCTGGACGTGACATGTTGCGAACGTATCCTTTGATGACACCATTCATCCTTTCGAACGACATCATGCTGTCCAGGAACGTCGGCCCGAGTTGGATGATATCCTCCACAATATGGACCAGCAGATGCACCATAACGTCAAAGAATGCGGGCCGGAAGTACATCTCAAGCTCGCATAGTATCACCATGATCTCTTCCTATAGCCTTCTGAGTTGCCTCACGCCAACCGACTTCCGAGAGATGACGTCGAAAAAGTTGCATAGGCCAAATAGCGTTTCACGGACGTGCGCGTCCATGATCCCACGGATTGCAACTGGAAGTATCTGCGTCATCAGCACGTGACAGTAGTGAGACTTCATCCCGCTGAACTTCTGCTTCGCTGGGTCTAGGTATCTGCTTATCTTCCCGCGTAACCGTAAGGAAGTTTTACTCTTACGAGGCAGGTGAAAAACTGCTCGATCTCCTCCTGACTTAGAGTGAAGCACGCGGGAGGGTAGTCATTTCCGGTCTTCTTGGCCTTTTTGCCTTTGCGACGACTTTCTGTGTCCTGCTTCGCCTCATCATCATCATCATTAGCGTGAAGCTCCTCCCTGATGCCCATTGATTTCAAGTCTGCCTTTGCTTTCGGCCCATCTTTGGTCCTCTCTAGCATGTTGAGCAGGGTACCAAGCAGACTCTCGCACACGTTCTTCATGATATGCATGAATCAAGGCTGTGAGGCACACGGTGGATCTTCAAATACGGCAAGTCCCAAAAAACAGACCTCGTTTTCCATACCTTCAGCAGCGGCTCTGGCGCCTTTCGCTTCTTTCCCGGCTCTGGCGCCTTTTGCTTCTTTCCCGGCAGTGGGCAATCTTTCCAATTTTTCAACAGCACGTCTATTTCCTCGCCGCTCCTCGTACGCGGGCATCTTCGGGGTTCGGTTTCACCATCGAACAGATCCTTGCGTTTTCTCCATGGGTCATCGTCGCGAAGCCGCCTTCGATGTCCCATCAACACGGTTTTCGAAGACCCAGGATCTCTATCTAGCTGGCGATACGTTGTGTCATCCATGCACCTGACGCATCCAGAAAATCCGTGGACCACCTGCCCCGCGACATATCCGTAACCGAGATAGTCGTGCACCGTCGTGAGCAGTGCGACTCTCATAGGGAAATATTCTTTCTCTGCGGCATCCCACGTATTGGCTGGCGTTTTCCACAGCGTGTCTAGCTCCTCTTTCAGCAGCCCCAGATACAGATTGATGTCGTTCCCTGGTTGTTTCGGCCCTTCAATTAGCATACTCATATGAATGTACTTCCTCTTCATGCACAACCAGGGGGGAAGGTTGTACATCCACACAAACACAGGCCAGGTGCTATGTGTGCTTCTCTGGCTGCCAAACGGATTGACTCCATCGATGCTCGTGCCCAGCACGATGTTCCTTGGATCGTTCCCAAATTCTGGGTCTTCGAAGTTCAACGCTTGCCACTGGCTCGCATCCTTAGGGTGACTCAGCATCTTGTCTTTTTTATTTATCTCCGGATCATTTCCGTCATCTTCCCGCTTCTTCTCCTCCCTATCCGCGTGCCAACGCAGGAGCTTTGCTATCTTAGGGTCTGCGAAATACCGCTGCAGACGAGGAGTGATCGGAAAGTACCACACCACTTTTCGAGGAGCTTACTTCCTCTTCTTGTATCGAGTGACGCCGCACACCGAACATATGGTAGACTCCGCGTGCTCGTCCCGATAAATGATGCAATTGTTCATGCACACATGGTATTTCACGTGCGGTAAATCCAGAGGACACACGATTTTCTTTGCCTCCTCGAAACTGGTCGGGCACTTGTTCCCCTTGGGAAGACGTTCGTGCCAGAATGACATGATCTCGTCGAAGCATGCGTCGGTCATTTTGTGTTTTACCTTCATCTCCAGAGCCATGAGCGTTACTTTCAGGCGGGTATCCTGGGGCCTGCATCCTTCATACAATGGAGTAACCACGTCTATCTCCAGTTGATCTAGCTTGGCTTTCTCTCGGGCAGCAGCTCCTGCGTTATCCGTCTGCTTGAGAAGCAGCTCTTGAATATGAGGGTCCTGCACCCAGCCTCCATCATCATCTGCTCCAGCATCTTCATCTTCATGATCATGCCCTTCGTCTTGATCTTCCTCATCATCATGTCCGGCATCTTCTACATGATGACTGCGTACAGCATCACCGTCGTGATCATGTCCTGGAGATTCTTCGTCTTCTCGCCCGCCCTCGCCGCGATGGTTGTCTTGCTGCCCTTCCTCATTTCTTGCCCGACCCCCATGGACGACTTCATAGTCATCTTCATCACCTTGCCACCGATAGCCATCCATGAAACCATGCAAGAGCAGGTGGTCCCCCACCTCCCCGGAATCCGGGTCCGCAATAAGGCTCTTCAGCTTGCATCTTCGACACGGACATCTTATCTCCGTCTCGTTCTTTCAAGCATCTCGGCCTTCGCGGAGCTCAAAAACCTATTCACGATGCCTTCGTTCATCGTGCGGACCATGGTCGCCTGCGGGGTAGAGCAAAACGATATTTTAGAACCAAGAAAATTTTTGGCATGACTTTCCCTAAAAATAGGACCAAAAATAATGCATAGTGCCAAAATTCTCGCCGAAACGGAAATGAATCAACATTCCGGCAAAATATTGGCAAACTATCGCATTTCAAATATCGGTACCTGCAAACACAAACATATATGCAACACCACAAACATATGCAACACCACAAACATACATAGATCTAGCAAGGCCATAAAAAGTGCATGTGCACGTTGTTGGAGCGAGCTAGGGAGAAAAAAGTAGATCTACAACATAAAGATAGCTTTCCCCTTACTTACCTATAAAAAAAGGTAATTTAACCACTTAATTTTGATGAATCTATGGTGCAAATGAGGTGAGAAAGAGGAGGCAGCCGACACAAGCTTGGAGGAGGAGGTGGAGAGAATGTAGTGGGGAAAGTGAGTGTGTAGGTGTGGTTGTCCAAAATATCTAGCTGGCCCCATGTTACTAATGGCGCACCACCTACAAATGCGCCATTAGTAACCCTGGTTACTAATGGCGCACCAACTGGAGGTGCGCCATTAGAATTTTTGCAAAAAAAAATTGTTACTAATGGCGCACCAGCTACGAATGCGTCATTAGTAACCCTGGTTACTAATGGCGCACCAGATGGAGGTGGGCCATTAGAATTTTTGCATAAAAAAAAGAAAAAAAATTGTTACTAATGGCGCACCGTGGGTCTGGTGCGCCATTAGTGTCTACCACACTAATGGCGCACCGACTCATGGTGCGCCATTACTATATAGTAGTGGCGCACCACTTGTCTGGTGCGCCATTAGTAGCCATATCATCTATAGCCCTTTTCCTAATAGTGTAATGCCCCCATATAGCCCCGGTTGGTGCCATCAACCCGGAGCAAATATCAGTTTTCAGCAGCCCAAAGGGCAGGAAACAGGGACCTTTGGTCACGGATGGTGGCACCAACCGGGACTAAAGGAGGGCATTAGTCCCGGTTGGAGCCACCAATCGGGACTAAAGGGTTGTGCTTCCCGTACCAAAAGTTTAGTCACACCTCGCTAGTCGAGAGGGGCTCGGAGTGATTTATAAGCGTTGTTGCCGCTTCCCTCTCGAGCTCCTCTCTAATGCCTATTTGACGCTCTATTGGGCCTGCTAGCACTGCGGGCCTACATCCTGGCTCATTTATTGGGTTTCTAGTCGTATGCAGGCCGTCGTGCCTAGTAGGTGGGCCTTTTAGCATATATTATGGTTTTAATGTTTTTTTGGCATATGTTATTTTTAGATACAGCTAAATACTTACTATTTTTCAGTGATTCCTTTTAATTTTTGGTCACAAAAATTATAAACTTTCTGTTAGTGCCATTAGTTTTCAAATTTGAATTGTTTAAATTTGAATTTTTTGAAATTTTTGTGAATCATAGTTTGTGAATAAGTTTACTTAAAAAATAGTTTTTTGAGTGATTCTTTTTCCTGCTATTTAATATTACTGTGTTTTATCATTATATTCAATTTGGTAGTTTTAGGTTACTTTAAATGTCTGTTTTAATCAAAAACAGATTTTGTTATTTTAGTTTGCTATTAAAGTTTCTAACAAAAAAATTCTTGATGAAAATTCTTTTTGGTATTAATGTTTTAAAAAAAATACTTTGATAATTTTAGTTGCATACATTTTATACATTTTTAGTTTCAAAAATATTAGAGGTTTATAAAAGCTTTTTAGTTCATTCCTTTTGCTATTAGATTTTTATAAAAGCTTTTTAGTTCATTATTTTTGCTATTGAAGAATATTATACTTTTTTTATTTGATCATAACATAATATTTTTATTGATTATTTTTAGTTCATTATTTTTGGTATTAGAGTTCATAAAATTTTTCTAGTTCATTCTTTTTGCTATTAGTGCATTCTTTGAGCTAAATGACCATGAAATTGAAAAACAATACAAATGAATTATAAAAAGCTTAAAAGTTGGCATGGTATCACCATTTCACACACACAGCATGTGCTAAAAAGTTGAGAGGATAACGATAAAAATTGGATGCACTTCGTGTACAAAATGGACAAACTCTTTCGAAGTATCAAGGTTTCAGACGAAAACTCATCTGTTACAAAGGGATTTCATTTTTTGAAGTTATTTGAACTCCAGACTTTTTGTGTGTTCAAAATGCACCATTTAAAGCCACATCATCAATTTTCAACCCTGTCTGACTTCATTTGATATTTTTCATGTATTTACTGATTTTTTTTAGCTAAATGACGTTGAAATTAAAAAGCACTACAAATGAACTCTGAAAAAGTTGAAATTCGGCATGGTATCATAATTTCACCCAAATAGCATGTGCTAAAAAGTTGAGAGGTTTACAGCAAAAACTGGATACACTTCTTGTACAAAATGGACAATCTCTTTCGAAGTATCACGGTTTCGGACGAAAACTCACCTGTTACAAAGGGTTTTCATTTTTTTGAACTTATTTGAATTCCATACTTTTTTCGTGTTCAAAATGCACCATTCAAAGTCACATCATCAATTTTCAACCCTTTCTGACTTCATTTGGTATTTTTCATGTATTTACTGAGTTTTTGAGCTAAATGACCATGAAATTAAAAACACTACAAATGAACTCTGAAAATGATAAAAGTTGGCATGGTATAATCATTTCACCGACATAGCATGTGCTAAAAAGTTGAGAGGGTTACGGCAAAAACTCGATGCACTTCGTGTACAAAACGGACAATCTCTTTCGAAGTATCATTGTTTCGGACGAAAACTCATCTGTTACAAAGGTATTTCATTTCTTCACATGTAACTGCAATGATATTCTCGATCAAAGGCATCATCATAATAGTTGTAGAGAGAAAGTATTCACTTTTTCTTCGCTTGTGTCATTTGCTTATTGCGCCGTAACCATGGATAATCTTCATGGTTTAACAGGGTGCTTGGGTCAGCCTTGACTTTGAAGGGAGGTATTTCATGAAACTTTTCATAATCTTCAGACATGTCTGTCTTTTCCTCCAATCTCAGGATGTCTCTTTTTCCTGAAAGAACTATATGACGCTTGGGCTCATCGTATGATGTACTCGCTTCCTTATCTTTTCTTTATCTTGGTTTGGTAGTCATGTCCTTCACATAGAAAACATGCGCCACATCATTTGCTAGGACGAATGGTTCGTCTGTGTATCCAAGATTGTTCAGATCCCCTGTTGTCATTCTGTACTGTGGGTCTACCTATATCCCGCCTCCTGAGACATTAACCCATTTGCACTGAAATAAAAGGACCTTAAAATCACGTCCATAGTCAAGTTTCCATATGTCCACTATATAACCATAATATGTGTCCTTTCCCCTCTTGTTGCATCAAAGCGAACATCGTTGTTTTGGTTGATGCTCTTTTGATCTTGAACGATCATGCAAAATGTATTCTCATATATCTCGTACCCTTTGTAAGTCAATACAGTCGAAGATGGCCCCCTGACCAACAAGTACAGCTCATCATAAACAGTGTTGTCACCCATGAGACGTGTGGGTGTAGCCGACATGATGGCAAGATATGTGTCTTTTCACAAGGCCGGCAAGGTGGCTGGAAAGTCCTCGCTGCAGTACTATTATACTCCTTGATTGATGTCCATGGTTATATGTGCTCCAACTCAGCTTTAGAACCTTGTGAGATGTACAGAACTATGGCGTCATAGTAAACATCGGAAAAGAAATCGTGGTTATTTCCAGAGTTCTGTCAAATTCAGGTTAGTTTCTCACATGGGTGATTCGCACTCTTGTATCTAGATAATAATTGATGAGTTGTATGGAGCATTGTTCAAGTGTCTGAGTGTTAGCACAATTGCATGATTTCCTCCTCTGTGATTGTACCGTAAAACGAATTTTCCCGAAATCCTATCAATTAAGTTGTAGAAGTTTATGTTTTTCACTTTTCAGGATTGAGTTATTCCATGGTATCTACGAAAGAGTGATGTGCAACTTATATTACTGGTCACATTTAATCTTCATAAAAAATATATACAATCATGTGATGTCAGACGTGTCTTACAGATGGCACACATCATTGTTTCATCAATCCAGACTGGTACATTTGGGCATAGATGCTTCAACTAGCGCCTTAGATATTTCAATGACTTGTGAAATTAATCTAGTAATATTAGCTTTATTGGGCCATCCTGATTCTTATGTGGCGTTGGACCTGATAACAAGTCAACAGTGTTTCATCCATTATATTCTTCACATGCCCTTCTTTCTATATATGTCTCTTCCTCTTCCATCTCATCTCATCTCATCACATCAAACTCACAAATAGACACCTGTAGCTAACAAGATCTCTCCCTTGCTCTGCCATGTCCTCCTCCTGGTCTATTGCTCGTTTAACTACACAAATGCATGTATTTAGGAATTTGAGGTGTCAAGAATACTTTAATCCCAATGATTTTGAGTTGCAATTTGCTGCGGCGACTCAAAGTTAGAGCTTTGGGACCTATTCGTGTCCGTCAGAAACTGCATGGAGCAGTAATCTGACTTGTCGATCCAATAGTGTGAGAATCTGCAAGCCACTCTCACTCCTTAGCTGACGGATGACACATGGGTCTCGGTATAGCCAGCATGGTGGGAGTATATTCACTAGTATAGAACCGCTTTGGTGCTTGGCCTGCATAAGTATATCGAACTTATTTTTTCTTCCGAAGAATCAGCAAAAACATTAGTACTAGACATGGCCTGACACTTTTGAGTGTATAGTAAGTGTATAGTATACTAAACCAATTTATTGATATTCATACTCATATATTGATATATCGAATTTAATCATCACATATTTCAGTTTGCTGTGAAAACTCTAGTTTCCCTCGTTTTTCTGATCATATTTCATCCATTTTTTGTTCAAATTGGTTTGGGTTTCAGTTTTTTTTTTGTAAATTCATCTGAAATCCAAAACACTAAATTTATGAAGTTTATCACCTTCGTTCAATTCCAAAAAATCAAAAAACACAAATCCAAAACCCTGATAGCCACGAAAAATCTCCCTGTATACTCTGCACTTATTATCGCAACTGTCTCTCATCACAAATGTAATCCCTTTTCTTGCAGATAAAATACAAAAAACTTTATGGATACTCTATTAAGAAGGCCTCGCTTGCATCATACTGTCAGAAAACCAACGGAGGTCCTCAGGCCTCTCTGTCCGTAGTCAACATAGTCAGGTCTAGATTTTTGTTGTTGTTGTTGCGGGTGATATTCAGGTCTAGTTAAGAATGACCTGTTTTTATATGTTGTTTTTCCATCTCCTACTTGTTGGAATAACTCATATCACATAACAGCTGATCCATTTCTTACTGCTGCTATTACGCATACGTGCGCATGCCCACACACACACACACGCATATTAGTTAGGATTGTGCCAGAAAGATTTCTACCGCTGGAACTGATGTAGCTCCATGTCCTTGGGGGATACATGGGGCAGAACTAGAAACTTTATGTCCTTGGAAGATACATGGGGCAGAACTCGATTGCGGAACTCATGTAGCTTTATGTCCTTGGAGGATACAAGGGGCAGAACTCGATTGACATGCCTCATGGGAACAAATTAGCAGACCCGTGGTGTATCTACGTTGGTGACCAGGTGGACAACATAGTTTTTCATGATTATTACTGGTTGTGAGTTTTGTGTTAATTATGAACGAACACGCTATCCATCAATGAAACGTGTATGTTCTGGCACTTATTAGCAGGAGATGTAGGTGTATGATTTGTAGCATCATGTTGGTGGGAGAATATCTACAGGGAACGATAACGGAAGGATTGATTGTTTACATGGTTGTGAATATGGTCCGTCAGATCTTTATTTTTACACTTATTCTTCGGTACCCCCCCCCCCCCCCTCCAAACACATTGATGGATGGGATTATTCCATATCTCTTCATAAAAAAAGGTTGGATGGTCATATTTTAAAAAGTCGCCCGTCCGCGGTAGTTCCCGATCAACTCCACACTTCTACAGATATAAGAATGAAACAATAAAATAAATAAGAAAGTAATAAGGATGATTAATATTATTATCAAGTAATATTTATTAGAAACAAGGAAGAATATAATACACATTTAATGCACATGGTCACAAGGAAAAAAAGAATGAGAGTAGTTAATGATCTTGGTTATACAACTTCATCATACACATATAATAATACATTATTAATGTACTGTGATGAAGAAGGAAATAATAAGAGTAACTAATGATTTTCATTATTTAATCTTCATCTCCTACAAATAAGTATGGAGATAACAAGATTAATTGATGATTTTGATCATATGTTGTGTACAACTAAGAAATGAAATGATATATAATTAATGTGCAACGATAAATAAGGAAATCACAAGAGTAATTAATGAACACATAATAAAGAAAGTAACCTGTAATTATAAAATTCGAAAAAGGAAATAAAAATCGTTAAAGGGCAATTGAGGATTTAGGTATTGCACCCAGGTACATAAACTTGGCAGGTGGGTCCAGATTGGTACAAAAACTATGGGAAGATGTGCCGTGGGTACCCCCAAAGTACAAAATAAACCTAACCTGACATGTGGATGCCAGGTTGGAACGAGCCATGCATCATGCTACTTCATTCTTTCGCAACAACAACAAAAACCACGATAAACAGAAATGATGTCGCACCACCCATGCACTCGAATTAACGAGATAACACCCTGCACATTATTTTGCAGGAAGCGGGCGGGGATGTTCCGCTCATTTAACAAGGAAAACAATGTTGTCGACGTTGATTTTCGATCGAGTGTCTAATAACGATTCGTCGAACACTCACTGTTAGGTAAAGAGAAATGATAGTTTCATTCTATACACATACCACCTGGCTAGAATATTCGGTGTCTTTGCCCCAGTTCGTGGGTTCAATTCCTAGGGCCATATCCTTTTGACATTCAGTTAGAGATAACATCCAGGTATCAACAAAATATTCAAATAACTTTTTCCATGTGTTTACATGGTTTATACAAACTATTCACAAAATCAGGGAAATACATTCTGTTGAACATGCCCATTCACATGAGGGATAAATACATAGTCCATAATAAAATTTAGGTGAGACCAATGGTTGTTACCGATCGTGAACAGGAGAGTTGAAATGGCAAAGTGATGTTCCGAGTTCTGGCTGCTGCTTCTGATCGCAAGCATGATCCGCATCATGCGCCACCACCCAAACCCTACGTAATGTTGGAACTGAGGATTGTCGGACAATCACAAAAACACGAGACTCTCAATTTAGTGGGCAACGAACGCCCCGCCGGCGACGAACGCCGGCTTCTCCTCTCAGTATTCCACTCGGCTCACTCTAGTCTCGCATTACAGGCAGCCGTACATGGTAGTTAAATCCCAGGCACACACACAGGCACTACCCACTCCTAGTCAAGCGCATGCGCCCGGCTATGCATGCCCACGACGCGCACAATACAGCCGCTCCTAACGCATCGCTAAATGACCTAGCTAGCTGACCAGGCTGTGGGCTCACGTACCACCACAACACACACATGCGCACACACGCACGCACACACGTATACACGTACACACAGCCACGCACGTCTTGCGCGCATCCGACGCACCCGACGAGTCCGACCGCATCAATACGTCCCGCACGTCTTGCACCCAACGGGTCCAACAAGCCCGATCGCACCAGACGCCGTGGCTTATTCCAACACGTAAATCCTAGGTAACCCTACGCTCGCGCAGATGCAAATCGGGACAAGGAGTCGAGGAGGGTAGGGTGATTACCAAAATCTATATATTGGCGGCCCAAGGGTAATTGAATCTAAGTTGGGTTGTTTCTTGTTTCCCATCCAGCATGTGATGTAGGTGGACACTATCCTCGTGCTATAGGTGGATGCGATCAAGCCACCAGGCGTCTCGCGCCTCACACAAGGACGCTCTAGGTCCAGGACGCATTGGATCCGGTCTGCCCGTGCTGGCATGCGGCGGCGTGCGGGGACTTGGCGCAGGCGGGCTATCTTGGACGGGGGCGCGGCGGCACGGCGGGCGAAGATTGGTGGCGTTCGGTCTTCCGTTCTTCATCCCGGTCAAGGAGAGTTGGTCATGGTGGTGGCTCTTGCCTGGGTTGGTGGCAGCCGGCGAGGTCATTGCCCAGATCCACCCTACCAGGAGTCCGATGGTGGTTCTCCCTACTCTTCTTCGTGCTCCCAAACTTTGGTCTTCTTCATGCCAGCCTTCTTGATCCGATCACCAACGGGTTCCGGGCTTCCTCTCGAAGATCTCAGCTTTCGTTGTATTGCGCCACTATATATCATGATCAAAACCTATCCAGTCGGGTGCACCCTCATATTCGACCAGAGCCGGTTCATGATGGTGTGGTGCAAAGCTTTGTTGTCTTGCCAGTGCGAATGAAACATGTCTAAGTATAGATTTCCACGACGCTGACAATGGTGAAGAAAGTCATGGTGGCTGCGATTGAAGACTTGTACTGGCGGCGAGGAGTTTTGGCTGCGGTTAAGAATGGCAGCATGGTTTTTTCTTGTGTGTCGGTTGTTGAGGACATGCAACGTCGACCTTGAAAGGAGGTTGTCGCAACACAGGTGGACAACTTATTTGGTGGTGCTCCTCAAGTACCGATCCATGGTCTTCAGGGTGAAAGTCTAAGGTCAGGCCTTCATTGGTTGTACTTGGCAATGATCTTGTGAAGGCAATGTTTTTGGTATCTCGGACTCTCTCTAGGATGAAAACTCCAAATCCTTGATCGGACAACGACAATGCTTGAGCATGGTTTCCTTCTTGGACGCGTCGTTATTTGAGAACCACTTTTGTAGTCCGGGTGTTGTCTTTGATGATGGGTAGAGTGTTGTTGTTGCGAGTGTTCCATCACTGCGACGGGGATTTGTTTTTACATTTCTCTCATTCTTATTTCTGATCTTGGTTGTGTGCATCCTTATTGTCTTTTGATATCTTGTTGGTACAGAGGTTGGGTGTAATTCGTATCTTGGAGAGATTAATATAATTCCTTTATCAAAAAATGATGTGTTGGCAAGTACGTGTGGCCAGAAAGTGGACAACTATTCTAGAAGGACGAAGCCATGGAGCATGCGTCGGGGCCACGTGGCCGCACGACATGGACAACAGAGATTTACGAATTAGCATGGTATGTCGCAATCATGTCAAAATTAAATTGGCCCCGTGTCTCACCATTATCTCTATGTCACTAACATAACAAGTCAGATGTTTGGTGGGTTTACCTACAGAAGAATTTCTGAACCCATCCAATTAATATATGATGGTTTAAGTGGGTCAATCAATCAGGGCCTCTTTTCCTTTACTGGTGTGAGCATCAGCGTACTATAGTAAGTCCGGGCCAATCACAATTCTGCTCTGATATGTAGCTTTCCGGAGCAGTACTATATAACTCTAAAAATCACGGCATATATTTGTATCTCAACTGCAACTGTGGAATCTGATTCTTATATATTCGCACAATCTTTCTTCAACAATCAAGTCGTCCTCCTCTATTACAAAACTACACATCAGGATACATACTGGAGATTTAGGATCTCTCCGTTGCACCCTATGTTTTCCTCCTCTATGATGAATTACAGATGAAAATAGCTAGGAATGAGACGTGTCAAGAAATGGATTCCCATTCCCCTGCTCTGCTAGGACACACGGGAAAGAAGCGTACCAAGTGGAAATATCCGAGTATGTTGGTTGCCCGGTCCTCATCTCGTCACTATGGTGGCGAGAACATGGAGAACAAATTCTTCATGGTAGTGATGGTGTTGCGGCGAATAACAATTCCCAAATGAGACAAGGGGACAAGGAGCCAGTAGGCATCATTTCTTGTCAACGTAGTTGACATGGTGATGTGTGTTTCCACGGTCGAAAAAGGCCACACTGTGGTACTACTGTCCTTAGAGGCTCGCGAGCGGGATGCAGAGTAATATAACGGTGTAGTAAACATTACAAAACAAGTCAAAATGTATTCCCTAGTAGTAGGATAACGTACAGAACTCATCTACCAAATTCAGGTTAGTCTCTCACATCTTTGATTCACACGCTTATATCTAGATAATAATGCAGTAGTTATATGGAGCAAAGTTGATGTCTTCGAGTGTTCGGACAATTGCATTAAGTAGACAAGGATTTTAAAAATCCTACCAATCAATTTCCAGACGCCAATACTTTTCACTTACCAGCGTCCGAGCCATTCCAAGGTATCTACGACAGATCAGTGACATGAAGCATACATTAGAGATGTCACGTTTAATCTTCGTAGAAAATATATATAGTAGTGTGATGTCCGATGCGTTTTTACGGATGGCACATATAATCATTTCGTCAATCAACACCGCTGGTTAATTTGTGCATATATGCGCCAACTAGCCCTTAGCTGTTTCATGGACTTGTGAACTAATATTGACTTTATTGGACAATCTTGATTCATATATGGCGTGGAGTTAAATAATAAATCACCAGTGTTTCATCCACCATATTCTTCACATGCCCTTTCTATATATTTGTCTTCCTCTACCATCTCCGCACATCTCACTCACAAGTAGACACTTGTAGCTAACAGGATCCCTCCCTTACTCTACCATGTCATCCTTCTCGTCTATTGCTCGCTCAACTACAAACATTTAGGAATGTATTTAGGAATGTAAGGTGTCAAGAATACATACAACCCATGGATTTTAAGTTGTTCTTTCCTGCGCCGACACTAAGTGAGGTCCTAGGTCCCTACCAGTGTCCGTGAGGCACTGCATGCAGCAGTACTCTTACCTGTCCATTGTATAGGCTCGGAACGTCCAAGCCGCTCTGACCCCTTAGGTGACACATGATGCATAGGTAGCATGGTAGCAGCCATTGTTGCAAGTGAAACAGTCTGTAAGTGTATATTCACTAGTATAGAACGGTTTTGATGTGTGGCTTGCATAAGGCTCTTCTCAGTGCTTGACAGTGCACATGTGCTGAGTATGCCACGTAAGCAGGAAAATAACATCGCACACCAATTAAGAAGGAGAGATCGCACTTTGTTGACCCCCAAAAAACAAATAGCAAGAATGTGAACATTGACAAAGGACTTATATTTCTCTCTTTCTTATTTCTATTCTTGGTTGTGTGCATCCTTGATTTCTTTCAATATCTTGTTGATACAGGCTGGATGTTATTCATATATTCAAAATAATATTATATTTTCTTTATTGAAAATTAGTGCATTGGCAAGCACGTGTGGCCACGGAGTCAACAAATGTTCTAGAAGGATGAAGCCATGGTGCATGTGTCGGGGCCACCTGGCCACACGACACGAACAGCCTTGACTTACAAATTATCATGGTATGTCAAAATCATGTGAAATTAAATTGGGCCCGTTTCTCACATTTATCTCTAAGTCACTAAAATAAGAAGTCAGATGTTTGCTGGGTTCACCTACCGAAGAATTTCTCAACCTATCCAATTAATTTATGAAGGTTTAAGTGGGGCAATTAAACAGGGCCTCTTTTCCTTTTCTGGTGTGAGCACAAGGCTAATATAGTATGTCTGGGGCAATCACAATTGTGCTCTGAAAAAATCATCGCATATATTTGTATCTCACCCGTGACTTTGAAATCTGATTCTTATATACTCACACAATCTTTCTTCAACCAACAAGTCTCCTCCTCTCTTACAAAACTACACATGATGATATAAAATGGACATTTATGATCTCTCCGTTGCACCCCATGATTTCCTCCTCTGATAAATTACCGGTGAAAATAGCTAGGAATGAGACGTGTCAGGAAATGGATTCCCATTCCCCTGCTCTGCTACAAGACAAGAGAATCAAGAGGAATGAGTCAAATCTCGAGGTCTTGGGTTCTCCGGTACTCTTCTCTTGAATATTGTGGCAGGAACAAGGAAACACACATTCTTCATGCCTGGTTTATTATAGAAAGGTTTGTGTTTTGTATTTCTTTTCAGTTTTTGGTTTGTGTTGATTGTGCTGTGTGGAATAACAATTATCATGGCTCAATCCCAAATGCGAAGAGGGTGTTGTCAGGGAGCTAGTAGGCATGTTTTGTCGTCGATGTAGCTGAGATAGTGGTAAGATATGTGTCTTTCCGCACAAGGCCGGGAAGGTGGCAGAAAACTCCTTGATTGATGCCCATGGTTATGTTCGCTCAAACTCAGCATCATACGGTACTGTAATGTCCGATGTGTCTTACGGATGGCATATATCATCATTTCGTCAATCCATACTGCTGGTTAAACTAAAATGGTGGAGACTACAATTTGCTCATATATGCGCCAACTAGCCATTAGATGTTTCATCGACTTGTTAACTGATATTGACTTTATTAGACCATATTTATTCATATGTGGTGTGGCTTTAAATAACACGCCAGCAGTGTTTCATCCACCATATTCTTCACATCCTCTTATTTCTATATATTTGTCTTCCTCCAACATCTCATCTCATCTCACTCACAAATTGACACCTGTAGCTAACAGGATCCCTCCCTTGCTCTGACATGTCCTTCTCGTCTATTGCTTGCTTAACAACACACATACATGTATTTTGGAATGTGAGGTGTCAAGAATACTTACAGCACGCGGATTTTGAGTTATGCTTTGCTGCGCCGACTCGAAGTGAGGTCCTAGGTTCCTATAAGTGTTTGTCTGACACTGCATGCCGCAGTACTCTGACTTGTTGAGTGTATAGTATCGAAATATCCAACCAGCTGTGACTCCTTAGGTGACAGATGACGCATGGGTCTCGTTATGGCTAGCATGGTCGCAGCCACTATCACCAATGAAATACTTGGTAGGAGTATATTCACTAGTATAGAACCACCTTGGTGCCTGGCCTGCATAAGTATATCGAACATATTATTCTGATTCCGAAGAATCGGTAAGAACGTTGGTACTAGACATGGCCTAACACTACCTTGACTTTGGTGTGTATCGTATACTAACCAAGTTATTGATATTTGTACTCATGTATTGATGTAACAAACTTAACCAGCACATATGTCAATGCACTGTGAAAACTCTGATTTCCCAGATTTGCACCAACGTTGTTACGAACTTGCACCAACGTTGCCCAGATCAACGGTCGGGCTTCATTGGTAGTCCCCGGCCTCACTAGAAGAGCCTTCTATCGTTGACGGAGGGGAAGGGAGTCAAGAAATTGTATGCATCTCCATATGAATATTTGGCATCCCGAATAGAGTCGCCATGCCGACTACCTCCCATGGAGGAGTACCCCACCGTCGTGAGTGGCAACAAAGGGACGTACTAACGCCAGCAGAGGGTCTGACATCTTTCCACCAAGAACAACTGTAGTGCCTGTGAAGCTGAATCCATGATCTAGGCGTAGCGCAACGCCTGGCCAGCTCTTCGGTGGAGGAATTAGTGCCAGGCGTCTACTGGAATTACAGACACGGTCTGATCCATCAATGCAATATACCTTGGCAGCACCCTCTGCAGCATGGCCATCGCCGTGAGAATGCAAGTCTGCCAGCCCAGTGTGTGAGCTCTATCGAGCCGTTGCACTGCTCCAGCCGAATGACTCATCGCATGATGAGAAGCGCGTGGGGGTGGGGTGGGGATATGCGGTGGCTACGATTTTGTGCGAGTAGCCCCCATTGAGAGTGATCGCGCGAATACCTAGTTTGGCCTATATTGTGCTAGAGTTGAAACTTGAGTACAATGAACCTTTTTTTAAGAGGGAAATTTCGTTGGCCTCTACAACAAGGATCACCATGAACCTGAACACCTAACATCGCGGACCACCATGGATGTGCTAGATGTTCCGAGAGTGCATGTGCCATGGACAATCTATGTCATCGAAAGGGGCTTTGAGGCACCGCGTATTTTTGGTCACCTCTGTGCTAGCTGATGATGATATCGTACATTGGAATTGCTTTGTTGTTTTGTTAACATCTGAAACTTACTAGTAAGATGCAACGTTCCCACCACACAAGTAGCTAATGGTTGAGGCTAGTTAACATGCATAGCAGTACGTCCCCAGATTGTGTAAGATATATTCCTAACACCACCCATTCGTATGTAAATGCGAGTTTGAGCTGCACAGAATGAGACAAGACATGGTAGATGAAGATAAATATATTTCTTAGTCGTATTCCTAGCTAGACATCAAGCTGCGCATCGAACAAGATTGCTTGAGAAGATGTATGGATGAGGGGATAAGGAAACATTTGCCAAGATATAACTGTTGTATTTGAAGTAGTAGCTTGTGGAGATGGAAACGGTAGGTGTGGAAGATGATTTAAAGTCATTAATCAAACATGCCTACTTGTCTTGCTTGCTCATCGTGCTATAAAAAGAAAAAGAAAAATCTCACTCGCTCTCGCCTACTTGTTTGGCTCACATGCATTCATCTTTCAACCATGTCATTACCCCTCGGAGTGCTAGTTTTCTTTCATTTAGTTGTTCCCGCAAAAAAATCCTCTCATTTAGTTGATCTGCTCAATTCTCTCATGAATGTGCATCCCTCATTGATCTAAGATAAGATTTATAAGATTTCAACCCACCATGTTTCTGCAAACAAAATAAGCATCTCCAATCATGGATATACTCTCGAAATAGGATTTCACCTCGCTTTATAGATAAAGCACCAACCAAATCTATACAACAAGTTATTCGAGTATGTGTAGAGAAAATAAAAAGTATGATAAGGCAACAACACAGACATGCCCAAAAGCAAAATAACAAAGATACAAGACACGTCCAAAGAGAGGTGCCAGCTGCTAGTGAACACCAAATCATGATGGTCGACCATCTGAAGACCATGAAGCCTGTCACCTAGATGGCCATTGTGTCCCCAGCCACTGAGTGGGCGCCATTGGTCCACAAAAAACAACAATTTAAACACAGTTAGAACCACGTCGCGGGAAGACCTAGGAGATGATACCTCACAAAATATAGTCCTTCTCCTCGACCTGCATCTAATTCGCACAACTAACTAGCCTCGAATGAGATGATATATGTTCTCATCTGATGCCCAATCACATTTAAACTATCTAGGAACGAGAGGCCTAAAGATAAAACCCTACCATTATGTGTCAAAATATCGTGAAATAAGAGGCCCCATCTAATGCCTTCTCCATGCTCCATTTCGTAGACTACTTGAAGAATGTTTTATGTGTGTGAACGGCTTACTCAACCAACCAGTTTTTTTTTCCTTGGCTGCAGCCTTATTGTCATTCTAAGAGGCATGGACAGCTGTTGTTGAGCCCGAGGGCAAGTATGCGATTCGTGGGAGCTTCTAGCCCTTTATTATACTCCATTGCCTACTCTGCCTTCAAAAGTTACAATTTATGCATTGCAATTTAAATTACAATCCTGTTTTCTCGTATGCGTGTGAGACACACTTTCAACCGGTGATGGCGTCAAATACTTATGATTAAAGAAAAGAACATTATGATTTATGAGCATATGAACTCGACCATCTCATGAGACGTTGTACAAGGTGTGCAGTGGCGCACACATGGGTAGCAGGACACCTTGTTGTCCCTCGGAGTTGCCGAAACAAAGGATAAGACTACTTTCTCCAGGATGGCCGCCCTTGGAAGGCCCACCATACAAGGGCCTTCCCCAGCCAAAGTCAAGGTCCTCAAACCCGTCTTTTTTCATGTCTAACTCGATGTTCGCTGAACTAGTGGTTGACATCCTCAGGCATGGACGTCGTTCGTGGCGCACCACGCGGTTGGCCTTGCTCACCAACTCCACGGCATAGGTGGAAGCTTAATTTGCGCACAGCTCGCCGGCAATGGATATGGCGGTGGATGTCGCAACCACGTTGCCATAATATCTTGTTGGGAATCCAGTGCGGTTGACGACTAGTGTCACACCCATATGGTCTCGCTTGGACTCAAAAGCCCCGGCTAGTGCCACGCTCTTCCATGCGCAGCCCGTCACGACCTCCAAGTGATAAAAATAAATAGGCTTTGCCGATTGGAATTTGATAGTGGCCCATGTGTAAAATAGCAAGGGTGGCTCTAAATTTTTGTCCCAGCCTTGGATTTGAGAAGGTGTGAGGCCTCTTTATATAGTGGCTCTCTACACTACTTTGAGTGTTGTTTGAGGGCAAAAACAGAACACCACATGTGCTCGCTTTCCACGCAGGGCTCATGCTCATGCCGGAGCGGCGCGGGAACGTGACATATGTTGGAAATATGCCCTAGATGCAATAATAAAATGGTTATTATTGTATTTACTTGTTCATGATAATTATCTATTGTTCATGCTATAATTGTATTAACCGGAAACCGTAATAAATGTGTGAATACATAGACCACAATATGTCCCTAGTGAGCGTTTAGTTGACTAGCTCGTTGATCAATAGATGGTCACGGTTTCATGATCATGGACATTGGATGTCGTTGATAGCGGGATCAAATCATTAGGAGAATGATGTGATGGAAAAGACCCAATCCTAAGCATGTCACAAGATCGTGTAATTCGTCTGCAAGAGCTTTTCAATGTCAAGTATCGTTTCCTTAGACCATGAGATTATGCAACTTCCGGATACCGTAGGAATGCTTTGGGTGTGCCAAACGTCACAACGTAACTGGGTGGCTATAAAGGTGCACTACGGGTATCTCTGAGAGTGTCTGTTGGGTTGGCACGAATCGAGACTGGGATTTGTCACTCCGTGTGACGGAGAGGTATCTCTAGGACCACTCGGTAAGACATCATCATAATGAGCTCAATGTGACCAAGGAGTTAGTCACGGGATGATGTATTACAGAACGAGTAAAGAGACTTGCCGGTAACGAGATTGAACAAGGTATAGAGATACCGATGATCGAATCTCGGGCAAGTATCATACCGATATACAAAGGGAATTGAATACGGGATTGATTGAATCCCCGACATCGTGTTTCATCCGATGAGATCATCGTGGAGCATGTGAGATCCAATATGGGTATCCAGATCCCGCTGTTGGTTATTGACCGGAGAGGTGTCTCGGTCATGTCTACGTGTCTCCCGAACCCGTAGGGTCTACACACTTAAGGTTCGATGATGCTAGGGTTATAGGGAAATGGTATACGTGATTACCGAAGGTTGTTCGGAGTCCCGAATGAGATCCCGGACGTCACGAGGAGCTCCGGAATGGTCCGGAGGTAAAGATTGATATATAGGAAGTCCTGTTTTGGTCACCGGAAAGTTTTCGGGCTCATCGGTATTGTACCGGGAGTGCCGGAAGGATGCCGGAGGACCCGCGGGAGGGGTGTGACGACCAAAGGACCTTATGGTCTGTTAGACAAAGTGTGCCAGCACTTATTGGGCTGGGCAAGACCTTTGCTAAAGTCCCATGTGCATAGGGATAAAGTGATAGGGCAAAAGAAGTTTGAAAGGAGAGATCCACCTCCCTTGTGGGAGGTGGACTCTTCCCCTAGTTCAGCCGAAGCTCTCCTCCTTGGAGGAGGGGCCAAGGCAGCCCTCCCTCTCCCTCCTCCTATATATACTTGAGCTTTTGGCTGTTTTGAGACAAGATTTGATCTCTCTCCCACGGCGCAGCCCTAGCTCTCTTCTTCCTCCTCCGCGGTGCTTAGGCAAAGCCCTGCCAGAATATATTGCTGCTCCATCACCACCATGCCGTCGTGCTGCTGGAGCTCTCCCTCAACCTCTCCCTTCTCCTTGCTGGATCAAGGTGCAGGAGACGTCATCGGGCTGTACTTTTATTGAACGTGGAGGCGCCGTTGTTCGGCGCTGAGATCGGAGTCCACCGCGATCTGAATCGCTACGAGTACGACTCCACCAACCGTGTTCTTGTAACGCTTTTGTTTAGCGATCTTCAAATGTATGAAGATGCAATCTATCCCCTCTCGTTGCTGGTTTCTCCATAGATAGATCTTGGTGACACGTAGGAAGTTTTTTGATTTACTACTACGTCTCCCAACAACATGCGCGTGAATGGTCCATCGAAATCTGGTTTGTCCCCTTGCATGGGAGAATATTTTTTTGTCATTTTATCTTCTAATGTCTTGACAGAGAAGTTAATTATTTCTCGTTTGGCAAGTACACGACTTAGAATTCAAGTCGGCTTGAAATCGTGATCGCGACACGATACCTATTATATATATTGCTGATAGTGTGTGGCCGCCACCTATGCCAACAGTCAGGCTGTCGTCATAGTTTTGGACATATAATGTGGGCTCCATCATGGGCATAGATGTACGAGGACAATAAATGATGTTTTGGTGGCATTGCTACCCGTCCCCCCACACACACACACACCCGAAGGCCCTCGATCGGCCTAACCCTAGCCACGTTGACCAAAAAACTACCTGTTTGACTTTCACTGGACGACTTTTGACCTATAAACTTTTTCAACTAGTTGTGATAGGTCAGCCAACAGGAACATGTCAGAACATAGTTTGACCCGACTTGGCCGTTTCCCCCTCTAAGTACTGGCAGCAGTGTCGTCCTTGAAGGGAGTCACACTTCAAAGCTGTGCGCTGGGCGTTTACAGTTACCACAATCCTCCAAACAACCTGATTGATGGAGATATAAATTAGTCGAGTTTGGCCAAGGAATAAAAATTACAAAACAGTCAAAACTGAAGGGTGTTTTTTGTAAATCTGAAGCAAACATGAGTTTACTTTGTTGAAATTTGTAAACACAGTATATCAATAGAAACCTTTTAAGATCGTGATAAAAGACCATATAAAATTTATCAAAATAAATGCAAGTATCAATTACTTGTGACTTTAACATTGTATATGGACTTATATCCAAAAGTACTTGACGTCACATTTTTAAAATACTTTAAAATAAACTAACTGGATAACAATAATCTATGAACAATAACACCCCAAATCGGTATATAATTTGTATATGTTTATGTTTACGTAAGTCAAATTTGAAATAATCAAATTGAAAATGATTGAAAATAAAAAGATAAACATAAAAGTTATGCCGCCGGCCATCGCGAGAGCCGTAGGCGTAGCTCTGACGGTGTTAGTCGGCTGTCATTGGCTAGGTTGCCAGACCAGGACTATGCCAACAGCCGGTATACGCCGACGGTTGTCGTCGGCATAGACGGAGCAATGCTATCGGCCAATCTACGTCGACAACTATCGTCGGCATAGATGAAGGTGTGCCGACAACGTTTCTATGACGATGTTTTGTCACAGACCGCCGACAACATTTCTATGACGATGTTTTGTCACACACCGCCGGCATACGTCCAATTACACCAACGGCCCCAACAAAATGGCGTCGGTATAATAATGTCTATGGGATATAAGGTTATTCCGATAGTGCATAAATTATTTACAGAAATTAATCATGAATTATTTGACCACAGCAGTCTACATGTGGCTCGTGCGACAAGGAAGCGTCAAGCTTGGGCATGCCAGAGACCCCACTGGTCGGTGTTACGATGTTTGCACCACCGGGACATGGCACGAGGGATCCACGTGAGGTTTTCTTGTAGCGTTTCGAACTCTTCCTTCATTTTCGCAGACCATACTAGATCACATATTGCGCATATAAAGAGGCATCGAGGAGGTATCGCGATGATGGCAACACTGGTATCGGCATACATGTCCTTCACGTGGATGATGCCTTGGCCAGCATGCATGGCCATGGAGTGAACAAATGTTCTAGAACGACAAAACCACGAAGCATGTGCCGGGGTTAGCTAGGCAGTCAGCATGGACGGCAGAGAGGCCAACCTTGGAGTCGAGGAGGCGCCACCGGTAGTGGCGGAGGAGATCGATATGACTGGACACGTGGCGGCAGTCGGCACCGTTGATGTCATATAGAGGTGTCCCAACTGGAGGTGAAAACTGGCAAGTAGCCATCTGCGAAAGTAGATGCTGTTGGAGAAGCCGTCGAGGAGGACGAAGAGGGAAGCAAATGCCACGTCTGGGAGGTTGGGGACATTGTTGTAGCCACGGTGATCTGGACGGTGACAAGAAAACATTAATAAAATGGATATACTGAAAATCTCCATTGCACTGTAGTTGTAGTGTACCACACTAGGAACGTCGTCACTCATCTCAACGACTTATGTGCAAGGCTCAATGATGAGTTTCGATTATATCTCACGTCCTCAGTCAGTTCCACATTATATATCTCAACAGAAGCACCCCTCTCAGGCCTCTCTGTTCCCACCCAACATATAGTCAGGTCTAGATAGGAATAAGAGTTGTTTTTATATGTTATTTTACACCTCCTACTTGTTGTGATAAAATCATATGATGCCACCTCGACAGCAGATCCATTTAGCGATAGCTCGGCATGGAATCCAATCTGCTGCTATTTCACATCCACGCATGCACAACTTAGATTAAGAGGAATTTGAGGGGATGGAGAGGTGCCAGAAACATTTCTACCACTGGAAGTCCTAGTTTTAAGTCCTTTGACGATACAACCTACATCAGCAGGAAATATAACTTGGTGACCAAATGGACAGCCTAGTGTTTCATGTTTGCTGGCTTGGACTTTTGTGTTATTGACGTAGATCCTATACATCAATGAAAATTCAGTGTTCTGGCCTTCATTTGTGGGAACGTCAGGTGCATGATTTGTAGCATCATGATGGTGGGAAAATATACACGAGAAAGTTAATTGAAGGATTGACTATTTACGTGGTTGTGAATATACTCCGTGAGCTCATTCTTTTTAACGTCGCTCATGAACTCAAAAGTTTACTAACTCAGCCATATTTGCTTGCTGGTTTTGGCTTCGTATGTAAGTGGGTGTTCAAGAAAAAGGTTAAACCTGATGGTACGATTAAAAAGTACAAGGCACGGCTCGTGGCTAAGGGTTATACCTAGAAAGAAGGTGAAGACTTTTTTGACACTTACTCACCTGTGGCTAGACTGACCACTATACGGGTGCTATTATCATTGGCTGCCTCACATGGTCTTCTTATTCATCAAATGGACATTAAGACAGCTTTTCTCAATGGAGAGTTGGACGAGAAAATTTACATGGGTCAGCCTGATGATTTTTTAGTATCTGATCAGGAAGGAAAGATGTGAAAGTTATTGAAGTCTTTATATGGCCTTAAACAAACTCCTAAGCAGTGACATGAGAAGTTAGAAAGAACATTAACTGCTGCAGGCTTTTTTGTAAACAAAGATGATAAGTGTGTATACTATCGCCATGGTGGGGGCAAAGGAGTTATTCTCTGTCTGTATGTCGATGGCATACTAATCTTTGGAACCATCCTTGACTTAAACAATGAGGTTAAGGATTTCTTATCTCGTTGTTTTGAGATGAAGGATCTAGAAGTAGCTGATGTTATACAGAACATCAAGCTGCTCAGAGATGAGAATGGTGGGATTACACTGCTTCAATCTCACTATGTGGGAAAGGTCTTAAGTCATTTTGGCTATAGAGACCGCAAGCCTTTCTCCAACTCTATATGATGGTAGTGTGTTGCTTCCAAAGAATCGACGGATTGCTAGAGATCAACTTAGGTATTTTCAGATTATTGTCTCGCTTATGTATTTGGTGA
This sequence comes from Hordeum marinum, assembly GCA_022496015.1. Lineage (NCBI taxonomy): Eukaryota > Viridiplantae > Streptophyta > Magnoliopsida > Poales > Poaceae > Hordeum > Hordeum marinum. The sequence goes on from CM039676.1 coordinate 2,050,223, forward strand.
GTCCCACGAGGCCTGACATCTTAATTGTTGTGAGAAAACTAAGTCGGTTTGTGTCAAATCCGGAAGATGATCATTGGCATGCGCTTGAGAGAGTTATGCGCTATTTGAAAGGCACTGCGAGCTATGTGATTCGATACGTTGGTACCAGAGGATACTGGAGAGTTATAGTGACTCAAACTAGACATCTGATGCTGATGAGATTAAGGCCACTAGTGGTTATGTTTTTACACTTGGTGGTGGTGTTGTTTCCTGGAAGTCTTGCAAGCAGACCATCTTAACAAGGCCAACTATGGAAGCAGAACTCACAACATTAGATATGACCACTTTGAAAAAACTAATACCCGCTATCGTGACAAACTGTGACAATCAAACTGTGATCATAAAGATAAAAAGTTCTAAGGATAATATGAAGTCCTCAAGGCATGTGAAGAGGAGATTGAAATCTGTTATAAAATTGAAGAACTCCGGAGTTATTGCATTGGATTATATCCAAACGTCTAAAAACTTGGCAGATCCCTTCACAAAGGGCTTATCACGTAATGTGATAAAAAATGCATCATTGGAGATTGGTTTGAGACCCACCGCATGAGTTGTCCATAGTTGTAACCCACTCTATGTGATCGGAGATCGCGTGAAGTAGAAATGGGAGACAAGCTGCTGGATACCTGGAAGGAAAGTATCCCTATATTTGCTATCCCACTCTGCAAAGATGTAATACTCTCGTAATTTGCATGGCAGGTAGATAATTATCTTAATGTGTTCTAAGTGGCTTATTTGGGTAAGCAGAGATGTTGTCCTGCGGAGCATCTGCTGAGGAACACAACTATATGAATTTGACTGTTAAACGTCGCAGTCTATTAGAATTGGGTGTTCTCTAATGAATTCATGAAAGGCCCTGGAGTATGACGTATACGCTCCACCCGCAGGGAAGCCTTGCGACAGCCCAGTATCGGTCAAGGATTTGTGTGAAACTAGTCCGACATAAAGCTTGTAGTTCAAGGCATAGTCCACTATTCAAGTTGTGATGTAGCGTAGCAATTCTAAATTGAAGTTTAACTTAATAGTCTCCATTAAGCACCGGTATATAAACAATGTTTTGGAACTAAATGAGGCGATGAGCCAATGAGACTTTGTGGGGGATAGTTGGATTTTGCTAGTAGGCCTTTGGCCCAAAGCCCAACGAAAATCTGAAAATCTTATGGCCCATTCTTGGATGGTTGTGTGTGTGGTGTGAGTGAGACTAACGTTTAGTACCATACTGCTAGTGGAGAGAGAGATGTATCTCTTTATAAGGTGAGCTCTCCTCGCACTTGTAAGAGAATGAGAAGAGAAGAGGCCCTCGCACACTCTTCCTCCTCGTTCGCCTCGCCACGCCACGCCACGCCACGCCGTGCCGCGGGATTGAGCCGAGCCGAGCGCATACCTACGCACTTATTTTTGCCGGCCAGGAACGAAAAGTCAGTAAGAGACACGCCACGATCTAAGACGTCGGATCATGGGCTGTAACCGGCTCGAACGTGGGTCCAGTCCACGTCTCTCTACCCTGCCACGCATATATATAAACGAGGTGCCTGACAACCCTAGCAGCCGACACAACATATGGTTTTGCACTGTTCTAGATCATTACGTCACCATCCAGTCTTCTCCATGCCTTCTTTCGGCGTGCACCGCGAGAAGGGACAGCAAGCCTCGGAAAGCCCGCCTCTCGTGATCCTTTACGGATGAGGGGCGATCTGGTTTTTCGGGAGCGCACTCACGCGACTGCTGGTAGCGACGACTTCCTCGACGACGACTTCTTCCCTGATCTCGGCAACCTTTTCCTCAACGACATGAACTACAACACCAACGCTGATGGTTCTACTCCCGCTACACAGTAGGCAATCTTGTCCTCTCTGTTTGAGATCATGTTAAAATTTATGTATCTAGTCTTTGGCATAGCTTCGATCTAATCGTTTACTGTGTTAGTTTGCATGATTAGTGTAGTCTATGCTATAATTGTCATGATTTTTTTACTGCTTACTCGGATTAAATCTTATAGTGATTTACTCATATATTCAACAATTCCCAGCACCATGCAGCTCACACGACACAGCACGCACACCACACACAACATCATCGGCCGCGTACACCGCGGCTGTTTGCATACACAAATTAGAGCAACGGCCCGTGCCACGCGCATAGGCTGCCCATGCAGGCAACTCACTCACACCACGTACACGGGCGCACGCACGCACGCGCAGCTCACTCACACCACGTACACGGACGCCCATGCACTGCTTTTGGGAGGTCAGCGCCTCAGTGGAAGAAAACCTTTCGTTCGCGCGCGGGTGGATGGGCATGTCTGCAACAAGGTTTATATTCTATGTATATGGCTATCCCTATCCCAGCTCGCCCGTAAAACAAACGACTGCTATCCAATTGAAACTGGCTATCCCTATCCCTTGAGTGGCTACCCCGGAACCAAACGCACCCTAGAGTGGTCTCGTGTGCACAGATGAAGACGGCAGCAGTACCAACTAGTAAACGGTACAAGGTTGATTCGGTCTCCACCTGAGAGTATGGGCAACCACAGACGTGAACACCTCCACGTACGGTGAAATAGTTGTGATGGGCAAGCACCATTCTAACCGGTTGCTCATCCTCACCGGCAGATTTATCGAGGGGATGTGCTTGATACTTGTTGATCTCTTTTCTGTTGTGTCATACCTTCTTCAAGTTTCATGTGTTCTTTATTTTATTTCTTGTTGACTCATATCTATGCCCTACTTTTTTTAATTGCTACCGATGAGAATTAGAGAGGTACTCTAGTGTATAAGATGTTTGTTGGGATTCCCACTTGTAAGTCGTCCGGGGAAATTTATTTCTAAATCAATTTCTTTGGGAGAAATCTCTAAGTCAAGTTGTACAAACGCAATGTTTAAAATGTCAGCTACTTGTATCTCACTGGTGTGAGGGCTTCGGTTGTTTTTGGGACTAGTTCTCTTCCCCATGGACCAAATTGTTTGGAAGGCTTGGTCCCCTCTGAAGGTCAAGTTCTTCGTTTGGCTAGTGATTCAAGATAAGATCCGAACGGTCGACAGACTGGAGAGACGGGGTTCGTCAAATTGCGGTCCTTGCCCCCTATGCAGGTGTGTGCAGGAATGTGGTACTCATCATTTCTTCCAATGTCGCTTCAGTCTCAGGTTGTGGAGACTGGTCATCCACAAATTTTGCATCCATGACATGACCACTTCATCATGGCACTTGTTCGACTCCATGAAGGCGTGGTGGGCTAGCACGAGCGCCAGGGGCATCGTTGACCGAAAAGCCAAGACTTCGATCACCATGCTTGTGTTGTGGGTCATCTAGAACAAGCGAAATGCACCGATATTTTGTCATAAGAGCGCACCTCCGCAAATCTGGCTCAACTTAATCGTGGACAAAGCAAATCTTTGGATCAACGCCGTGGCAAAGAAGCTAGGGTCTTTTGTATTGCGAGAATAATTGGCATGCCATAACATGTGTGTTGTAACAAACTCGCTTCTACCTTATTTAATATATGAGGCAAATCTTTTGCCTCCTTTAAAAAAAAAAGAATCTGCATCATATCCCACTCTCACCAACCACATTGAACTCCACTATTTATCTATAAAAAGCTCCTTCCTCATGTAGACTTCTCCACCGTTCTATCTCATCATCCTACTACGTACATATAGTTATGTAGAAATGAGATGCAGTACCTCTTGTGCTCAGCCATCTTCTAGTCTATTCGTCTGACAAATTACGTACACATGTCACATGTAGCCAGGAACCAGATGCGTCCAGAATACTTTCCGCCGGTATACTGTTCCGGACGAGATCCACCACCCGATACTGAACACTCTTGTTGGTTGCATCACTAGGGTACATGGCGGTAGATGAGACTTCACATGTCTTTATAGGAACTATAAAACATCACCTGATGACACACTGAGACACCTTCGTGTTGTTTGAGTTCTTTTTTTCTGAAATAGAGGATGACCTCCCGGCCTCGTCATCTGGACGATCCATGCAGTCATTTCATTAGTTATTCAGAAATAACTTATAAAGTAATACATCAGGCAGTCTGAAGTCACCATCCTGACAACATATGTTGCTACTCCTATCTACTTGATGAAGTGATGTCGATAGTCTAAACCGAATACCAAACAGACATCGCACCAAAGTATGACATCTAAAATCGAAGAGCCTAATCAAGCCACATTGCTGGGTCTATGGCATACACTGGTCCGGCGTACTCACTTTCTATAAGTTTATTAGATTCATATGTTCGGATAATGTTCAATATTATGTTCTCCCAGAAGGAAACTTGTTTTAATGCTGACTCGAGAACAAAACTATTGTCATGCATGCTGCACAAAAATCACACAGTAGCGACAAGGGGAAAGAGATCCCGCTGCACTTTTGTTCAACCAGTTCAATTGCCTAGATGCACTTTGGTTTGTAATGACATATGTCAACCACATTAAACTTGTTGGTTTCGCATGTGCAGATCTTATGTGATGTATGGCTGCATGCATCGTTCAGATGCAAAGGCCGGGGATACATCCTTCTTTTCTAAAAAAAAAGATCTTATGTGCTTTACATATATTCTAAAATTTGTCGCGTTAAGTCATGTCAGCTGTGTATGCAAGTTCGCTGCTATAAGCTAAGCTTTTCCCTAGAACTATCATTGTGATTCCGGTACAATGAACAATATAACCGATATTGCATTAGTTTTCAATGTGGCTGCAATTTGTGCCAAAGAAAGTATTCATCAAATATTCCTCAGCTTCTCTAAAACATTTCACTGGTGTTAAGGTCAAGGGACGTTGTTTCTTGACCATCTCATCTCGTATGTGGTGGTTAGTCAGTGAGGAACAGGGAGGTCCTAGGAAAATTTCTGGCTGCTACTAAGAAAATATTGTCGGGCACGATTAAAGTTCATGAAGATATACAGTTCATAAAGTTCATAAAGTACGGTATAAACTATGTTGCAAAATATTGTGGTATAGTACATAGTTCATGAAGATATACAGTTCATAAAGTTCTAAAAAAAGGAGTTGCAAAAGGCCTGATCTGTGTTTGGGTTTTCCGGTATAAACTATGGCCTTTGCTATTCAGTGACTTGTGGGCTTAGACCTCCCACGGCCATCTGTCGCACCACTGCCGGCCGCAACCCTTGCTGCCGCCCAAGGCTGACCGTCCGCCGTGCCCCCATGGCCAGATCGTCCGTGCCTCCTCATGTCGGGGGGCGCCGCAACCCCCCCCCCCCCTCCCATGGCGCGGGAGAGAGGGAGGGCTCCGCCACAGCCGCCATTGGCCCCGGGGAACGCCGCTGGCCTAGAGCTCGGAGAGTAGGAAGGAAGGAGAGCCCCGACGGCTAGGGTTTCGTCTGTGCCCGTGTTGGCTGAGCGGGGGTGGGTTCTCGTGCTGATGGTTTTCTCTCTTTTCAGTAATATATGGTGCATGAGTACTGGTATTATATTTATATTTATTTAGGTGCTTTGATTCTTATGACGTTAATGATGAGTGTGAGCATATTGCATCCACCACATTCGAGTACACATGATATATATCAACACAAGGCATTCATGATTCCATCTACTGGTCTTCCTCTGTACAATCTCATCTCGCTACACAGGTGGACAACTAGTTAAGAGCTCTGCCATGTCCTTCTCATCTGTTGCTCGATAAGTTGCACACATACATGTATTGAGGTGCCATTTCTTTAGCCTTTAACCTTTGATGGACGGTCCAAGTGGCCTTGAAGATGGCAGCGAAAACATTGGCCTCTGGTCTAGCATGGCGCAGACGAGACATTCGACCAGACTGGTGGTGTAGTCGTAGGAAGAGACTGTGACCCCAACTAGCTAGTATTTTTAGTGAAGGAGACCAGGTTTAGTAGCGAACAATCTCTCTGAGTTGCAGTTTGATTCTTGACCTGTATGAGTTTATGGCAGAAATTAATTCAATGGGTGTGTCTAGCTCTCATCTAGATGAGACTTAACGAAGTCACATCTAATTCCTACACCATTTGATTTTGATGAAGATTCGTGCGGGTTCTTATTTTTATTTTTTGCTTGATTACGCTAATGATGTGTAGGAGTTAGATGAGACTTTGTTATTTCTCATCTAGATGAGATTTCGCAAATACGTAATTCAATCTATCAGAACCAGTGATGAAAACAAACGAGTTCGTGCGACCTGCAACTTATGCCTCTCACGTGTGTTCATTGGTTTCAGCCATGGGTTAGTGCTTACTTAATTGTGACATGTATACTGAACGTATCAATAATGATATTCATGCTGATGTGTCCAACTTAATCTGCGGGTATGTTAATCCACCATAAAACTCTGTTTACCCTGTTTTGTTGCTCAAACATCGTCCAGTTTTTTGTGGAATGTTATTTAAAAGTCATTTTTTAATTTGTCAATTCACATGTAATCTGCATTGAGATTCACTAAATTTCCATGGTTATTCCATTTTGTTCGTGTATGAAAAACAAAGTCAATTGATGATGGCAGCAATGATCAATCTTCACACAGATACCCGATTAAGGAGATCCATTGCGCGGCTGCTAGTTTTGTATCTCCGTGTGTCTTCAGCACAAAGAGATAGTCTATCTCAAAGTCATCTAGTATAAGTTGATGAAGTAGGTAATAATGTCACTATATACCCTTAACTCGTGTATGATGGGCAAACTTGATTGATTTGTTTGGATAATCTCCCATACTATCCCCTGCTTATTGACATGCCTATACTTTGGAAGGTATCGATCCAAATCTCCTTACTCGACCCAAGCATATGATAGCCATGTGTTCTACAATATGTCGTTTCTTTGCTTCTACAGTGAATCATATGGGCGCTATTTTGTTAACTCTAGAAGCAGAGGACTTCTGATGTCAGGACGTTCGTGCAACGCATTATGCACCCCTCTGCCGTCCCCTACGCAGGCGGCCAAGGGGCCCCAACCTTAGCCGCCGGTCACTCCCCATCCCATCCCTCCCCTCCGCTTCCGCTGGAGGAAACCGCCAGGTTAACTCTAGAAACAGAGAAACGGCATATATGTGGACTGCATATATGTACATGTGCAAGTACTACGTATATAGTTATAAGCTCTGATCACATCCCAGCAACCAAATCATTTATTTATTTAATAAAGGGTGTATGCGATTTCACATTATATATGCATCCCTCTCATGGCCTTTTCTTCGTTGAACCGTCTCATCATCCTCTCCTTCTCAATTGCGTACAGGTCATAATTGTGGAATGATAGATCAGGTTCTCTTATTTTGATCTCCTCCGGAACCAGGTGCTGATTTACAGTGTACACAATATAGATAACTAGGAATTAGAGGTGTCGGGAGTATATTCAACCCTAATAAGTCAAACCATATAATAGAATTTTAGGGATATCTCACTGAATATTATCAATCTTTAGGAACCACACTAGCATAGGACATGGCACTACACCCAGTTTTGGTACACTGCTGTCACTCTGTTTTGCCATCCGGACATACTAGACTAAGGGTAATAGTACAACTTATTCGAGGTCGTCGTGTAACTGGCTGGCAAAATGACACCCACAGTGGATTCTTCCAACTTTGCAGACTAGAATATTCTACAGCTCCATTCTGGTATGCAGCGACTAGAATACTAGTGGCATAGATTTGTGATTGAAGATCCGGCGGCTGCATGAGTTTCTGTTAGAGACGTCCTTTGAGCCGAATCCAGGATGATTCCTCTCATATTACAAGGGTTGGACGCGCTTTGCTGCACCTTATTATTGTTGGGTTTTTTCAAGAAACACTTTGTTTCAAAATAAGATGTATTACTTTTAAAAAAAAGTAGAACTTTTTATGTTTTATGAATTTTGTAGAGAAATATATTAATCCATAATATAAAAAATTATGAATAGATTCATCATCAAATGAATTTTCATACTTTTTTGTTTAATATTGTGAATGTCGATATTTTTGCTCTGAACTTGCTCAAATTTAAATAAATTTGACTTTCCAAATAACAAATAACGTTATATTTTGGAACTGATGGGGGAGATGATGAAATCCGTTTTATTTTTATTTATAATGCGGTGATCGGGTGGGCTTTCAGGGTGTGATTTTGTGTTATCAGCTAATCGACCTATATTTATGTAGATAAATTTCTATATCGGTGACTGGTTGTACCATATTGATGCTACAATATCACATGATGATGCTTCTTTTTCAGATGGTAAAAGGGTGTGCGGGATTGACATGTTTTTTAGGCAGATTGATGTTGATTGATTTAAGATATCCTTGGCCCGGTCAAAGCTGCAAACCAAATTCAATATCCAATAATTCAATTGACTGAAAGATATTCAAATTTAGGGAGTATAGTGAATTAAAATAATTCAATGAGGGAGCTTGAGAAACCGTTGACCTGGTCAAAGTTAAATTTGAGTGACCAAATTGTAAATTGAATACCTTTACTAACTACTAAGACTTAAAAATTAGGAAGTATTGTGTATAGTCTAGAAAATTTGAATGAGAAAGTTTTGGCAAATTGTAGACCCAGTCAAAATTGGATGACGCAGTACTAACTGAAGACCTTTATTGAATATGGACCCTTAACTAGGGAGCTTAGTGTTATAGAGGATTATGATTCCTTATTTCCATGTTATTTCAACAGTGTTGTCACGCCCGAGCTTCTCTACATGATCGTCAACAATACTACCCTGCTACCTGCCCACTCTTATGGATGCGAGTCTCTAACATCTACCACGACAACTCAGAGACTCACTCCTCCTACCTCGAGCAAGAGTTCCATGGTCTTCAACATGCCGCCATGACTGTGGCTGACTACTGCCGCAAGTAGAAAGTCCTTGTTGAGGAGAACAACGTGCTTGGAACGACCATCACCGACAAGCATCTCGTTTATAACGCGCTCCCCTGCCTCGGATCAGGACTTGCCTACATCCGCATGTTGACTCTCAAACAGAGCACACTCCCATCGTTATTGTATTTGCGATCGTCACTTTTGCTCGAGGAGGTCACACTCGCAGTAGTTCGAGACCTCCTCCTCGCGCCCGACAGCCTTCGTCGCGCGGGGCGTCTTCGAGTCATCACCCCGATGCTTGTCGAAACATCCAATGCGGTAATTGCCAATTTGGCGCGTTGTGCCGCTACCTCCACTCCATTCTTCCTAGCAGCAAGGCGGCAAAAACACCAACACAACAGGGACGGGATTGCATGCACCATGGCCATCCATGCAAAACCCTCTAGCGGGGTTCCATCCAGATGTGGCCCGGTCGCCTCAACGACCGCCCCTTCTTGGCACGGTCACGTCAAGCCATGCTATCGCTCCCGCCTCCCTGGCCCTATGGCACCCCCTCGACGGTGTCATCATCAACAGGAACGCCTACACCACACATATAATTGCCGTAAAGAGCACCACCATCTGCACCGACATATTTTGCTCCGACTCCATCATTCGAAAGAGGATCATGCAAGCATGATTTCAACACCATATCCCTCGCACCAACATTTTGAAACGAATGGTACGTGGACAAAGGTGCTTCCAGTCACATGACCGGTCATCAAGGTAACCATTCATACATCCTTCCCTCTATTTCTCTTTGTCCATATGCCATCGTCGACAATGGTCATGCCCTTCTCATCACTTGCACCGGTCACGCCGCACTTTTTACTCATAATCATTTGTATTGTCTTTATAATGTTCTAGTTACCCCTGAACTTACAAAATACTTATTTACATCCGTAAGTTAACCACTAATAAATTTTTACGATGGGGTTTAATCCTTTTGATCTCTCAATAAAGGACCTCCACACCAAGAATGATATCATCAGGTGTAATAGTTCTGGCGACCTCCATCCCTTTTGGTAGTGGCTAGGTGGCACTTTATTGGTCGTCACCTGCTGCCTCTTGGCTTTAAGCACCTCTTAGACCTGGAAGAGCTTGTTCCGACACTCTTCCATGTATTGTGTGTCTTCGTGGAGGTGGCTTTTCGTTGGTTATCTTCCTGGCAGTGTCGACCATCCTTAGCTTAACTCATGGTGATTACGGTTTCCAGGCGCCATAATCAAGATGTCGTGGTCGTCGGGATCGAGAACGCTTAGAGGCTTGACTATGTTGTCGTCGAGGTTTGCATTGTTGCCATTGTTGTTGTTATTTTTGTTGTTACTGCCGTCACCACCTCTCCCGTTATTATTGATGTCTTCGTTGTTACTTCCACCATGGTTACAATTGGGGGTGTCAACCATAAAGATGTGGTAGGTTGAGGTCGCAATTCACTTGCCCGTAGATGCAGTGGCCATTGGGGGGCTGTCCAATGAGTCGCCAACTTCGTCGTCCATGTCATCGACTTTCTCGGAAGCACTTGGGAGGACTTCGGCTAGGTCCTCAACATTGATGAGAAGATGGGTGGTGGGTGGGTACAAAATTTGACGAGACGATCTACCGTGCTACAAAGGTTGCACAAGCGCCAATCTTCTTTTTGATCTTAACTCCCATGGTACCACGTTAGTTGGATAGTCGGACTTGCATGGGTAACCAATGACGGAGCTGAATTTGGCATATCTAGAGGTAGTGTACCCCGAGCTAGGCGATTAGACACGAGGGTGACATGACACGAGGTTTTACCCAGGTTCAGGCTCTCCAACTAGATAACACCCTACGTTATGTTTATGTTTATTGCTATGGATTGGAGTACAAAATACATATGATGTACCCTAAGATTATTGTCTCTTCTACGAGGCCTATCCCTCAGTTTATATAGATGTTGAGCGGGGGTTTAGGGTTACATCATCCTAGTGGGCTACGTAAGAGAAAATCGAGTCTGATGAATCCAACATCTTCGAGTAGATGACAAGTCTTCAGAAGCCTTTCGTAGATACATCATGAACTGCCCAACGTGGTCCATTCCTGAACTGACATGGGGTCCTTGGCCCGGTCCATCAGGCCGGGAGTTGATATGGTGAGAGACTTATGGTCATCTTGTGTATGAAATCAAGTTACTAATGACAGAGAGGGAATTTATTCCGATGAAGCAAAAACAGGACCAAAATAGGGTTGCAGATCATCTATTGTGGTACAGTCAAACTGAAGCGTAGTAGTATGGTATTGCTACATATAGAACCACCATGTATTGAGGAGATCATGCTGATCTAATGTAACCTTGCAAAAAATGATACAGATCACACAAAGTAAGAAGAAAATCTACCTAGCATATTAGAAGAAATTTCATATAACCCTCAAAAAAAGGAAGAAATTCCACATTCATTGTCCAATCCTTTATTTACTTATTATTTGATTGATATTACACGCACATGTCATGCATGCGTGCATATGCCACATGGCACATACAAATGGGTCTTGAACGTAGAGTACAAATACAACTTAATGATCCGAGTACAAATAAGGTAGTCGTTAATCCTTGATGACCTGAGTACAAACTAATACGCGTATTATATATGCACATGCAGAGCATCTAGGGGCAGAGAACGATCTGGTAGTTCGTTCCGGCAGCCGTGATGGCTAGGAGGAGCGCAATTATGAAGGGCAAAGATGCCATGTTGGTTGTGTAGAAAAGTAGGGTTAAGCATGTGCATAGGCAGGGACGTGCGCGTGTGACTTATAGGGCTCCAACGCCAGGATTACAAGGTGGTTAGGCCCTGAACTTGATCTCCAAGCTAGCTAACAGATAGATAGAGTCAAATCTGAAAGGCCTAACCTCAGTTGCTATAACACACAGAGGCACGCACAATACAATGTTTAACATTGCCCCTCAACCATAACTATCTAAGTTGAGATTGTGCCTAAAAGATTCTAAGTGCCGCACCGCAAGCGGTTTGGTAAACGCATATGCAACTTGATCACCATTAGGTATGAAATGAATGTGCAGTAGCTTGTCACCCATCCTTTCTCGAACAAAGTGGTTTTCAATGTCAATGTGCTTTGTCCTAACATGAAAAACGGTATTAGCAGATAAATAAGTCGCATCAAGGTTATCACACCAAAGTGATGCTGCCTTTGGATGGCGAACACCCAATTCAGTTAGCAGATTCTGAATCCAAATAGCTTCGGCAGTTGCATTAGCCAGACCCTTATACTCAGCTTATGTTCTTGATCTAAACACACCTTTTGTTCTTGATCTAGACACATTAGGTTGTTTGCAAGCACTCCATGAAATCAAGTTTCCTCCAAGATAAACTACAAAGCCCCCTGTCGATCTCATGTTATCAGCATAGTCTGTTCAGTCTGCATCAGAAAAAGCACTTACTAGTTTTGAATCTGACTTTGAAGATATTATCGTATTTACTGCTGTCCAATGCACACTAGTAGGATCATGTAAGAACCAACACACTTTATTCATAGTGTAAGAGATATCTGGCTTAGTCAGCGTAAACCGTAAGTACTATAATGCTCTTATAATACTTTTGTACCTGGTGGAGTCCTCTTCTCCAAGTGCCTCTCCATCATCAACAGACAATTTTTTAGAGGTGGACGGTGCAGGTGAAGGTTTACAGCCTCTCATGCCCATCCTGTGAAGTATCTCTTGCGCATATTTTTCCTATGACAACACAATTCCACTATTAACATTTTTTACCTCAATCCTAACGAAGAAGTGAAGACCACCAAGATCCTTGAGTGCAAACTCCTTGCTTGAATCTTTGAGAAGATCTTCAACTGCTTGTGAGGATGATTTGGAAACAACTATATCATCAACATAAATGAGCATAAAAATAGTTATCCCATGTCGGTGATAGAAAAATAGTAAGGTGTCTCCCTTAGAAGGAACAAAGTCTGGGGATTGCAACTTGGAGGACAAACGAGAGTATCGGACTCGAGGTGCTTGTTTCAGTCCATACAGTGCTTTATCAAGTTTGCAAACATGATGTCGTGAATTCAAATTGTCATACCCAGGAGGTTGCCTCATGAACACTTCTTCTTCTAGAACACAAAGCAAAAACACGTTCTTCACATCTAGCTATCGCAAGCACCAATTTCTAGATACTGCAACTGAAAGAATTAAACGAATAGTGGCAACCTTCACCACATGACTAAATGTGTCCTCATAATCAATACCATACCGTTGTTTGAAACCTTTGGCAACTAGACGTGCCTTGTACCTATCAATAGTACCATTAGATTTTCGTTTGACTTTGTACACCCATGCTACTTCTCGAGCATGCGTTTGTTTCCCGTGAAGAGGAACGGTTTGATGTAGCAAAGTAGATAAGCATTTTCGTCAGTTTTTGAGAACCAAGGTATCAATCCAGTAGGAGGTACAAGTGAGTCACCAATAGATGTACCTGCACAAAGAATCAAACCCTTACACACAACGCTATAAAGGGGTTGTCAATCCCTTCACAGTTACTTGCAAGGATGAGATCTAATAAAGATAGATATAATAGGATGCCTGAACGGAAATTAAAAATAGAAGTAAAAATAATGCAGCAAGTATTTTTGGTATTTTCGGTTTTAGATCTGAAAGTATAATATTGAAAATAGACCCGGGAGCCATAGGTTTCACTAGATGGCTTCTCTCATGATGGCAAGTATTACGGTGGGTGAACAAATTAGTGTCGAGCAATTGATAGAAAAGCGAATAATTATGAAGATATCCAAGGCAATTATTATGCTTATAGGCATCGCGTTCATGACAAGTAGACCAAAATGATTCTGCATCTACTATTATTACTCCACACATCGACCGACTCCTGCCTGCGTCTAGAGTATTAAGTTCATGAAGAACAGAGTAACGCATTAAGTAAGATGACATGATGTAGAGGGATAAACTCAAGCAATATGATGAAAACCCCATTTTTTTACCCTTGATGGCAACAATACAATACGTGCCTCTCTACCCCTACTTTATCACTGGGTGAGGACACCGCAAGATTGAACCCAAAACTAAGCACTTCTCCCATTGCAAGAATTACCAATCTAGTTGGCCAAACCAAACCAATAACTCGGAGAGAGTTGCAAAGATATTAAATCATGTATATAAGAATTCAGGAAAGACTCAAATAATATTCATGGATAATCTGAACATAAACCCATAGTTCATCGGATCTCGACAAACACACCGCAAAAAGGAATTACATCGCATAGATCTCCATTAAGATCATGAAGAACATGGTATTGAGAAGCAAAGTTAGAGAAGAAGCCATCTAGCTACTAGCTATGGACCCGTAGGTCTGTGGTGAACTACTCACGCATCATCGGAGAGGCAATGGAGTTAATGTAGATGCCCTCCGTGATCGAATCCTCCTCGGGCAGATTACGGGAAAAAGCTCCAAGATTGGATCTGTCAGGAACGGAGGATTCCGGCAGCGGAAAAGTGTTTTCGTGGCTCATTCTTATAATGATGGAATATTTGGGGATTTATAGGCCGAAGATTAGGGTTAGGGGACCTGTCGTGGGCCCACAAGCCTTCCCGGCGCGACCTACCCCCCTGGTCGTGCCCCTAGGGCTTGTGGCCCCATGGTGGCTCCTCTGCCTTGGTTCTCAAGTCTCGTAGTTTCCTTTCTCAAGTCTCAAGGCTCCGTTTAATATTACTTATCTATGAAACTCGAAAAAAGAAAAAAAACAGAAACTGGCACTAGGCTCTAGATTAATAGGTTAGTCCCAAAAATAATATAAAATAGCATATTAATGCATATAAAACGTCCAAAACAGATAATATAATATCATGGAACAATCAAAAATTATATATATGTTGGAGACATATGAGCATCCCCAAGCTTAATTCATGTTCGTCCTCGAGTAGGTAAATGATAAAAACAGAATTTTTTATGTGAAATGCTACCTAACATATTTATCCATGTTATATTCTTTATTGTGGCATGAATATTTAGATCCGTAAGATTCAAAACAATAGTCTAATATTGGCATAAAAACAGTAATACTTCGAGCACACCAACAAGGTAGCCGTGTCCTTTCGAAATAACATGGCCTTAGAAAGTCATCCGTACAAAATCATATGGTCTGGCTACGCTTCATCTTCCCCACACAAAGTATCTAAATCATGCACAACCCCGATCAACATGTCAAGCAATTGTTTCACACTTTTGGTGTTCTCAAACATTTTCAACTCTCACGCAATACATGAGCGTCAGCCATGGATGTAGCATTATAGGTGGAATAGAATATGAAGGAGGTGCAAGGGGAAAAAGGAGAAGATAGTCTCACATCAACTAGGCATATCAACGGGCTATGGAGATGCCCGTCAATACATATCAATGTGAGTGAGTAGGGATTGCCATGCAACAAATGCACTTAGAGCTATAAGTGTATGAAAGCTCAAAAAGAAAAGTAAGTGGTCGTGCATAATGAATTTCCACAAGTTATATGAAAGTGACAAAATAGGAGACTCTCTATCATGAAGATCATGGTGCTACTTTGAAGCACAAGTCTGGAAAAAGATAGTAGCAATTGTCCCTTCTCTCTTTCTTTCATTTTTTATATAATTTGTTTTGGTGGGCTTCTTTGGCCTCTTTTATTATTTTTTTGTTTGGGCGTTGTTGGCCTCTTTTATTTTTGTAAAGTCCAGATACTCATTCCAACTTGTGAGGGAGTCATAGCCTCCATCATCCTTTTCTCTCATGGGACAATGCTCTATTAATGAAAAATCATCACACTTTTATTTACTTATAACTCAAAGAAAAAGAAA
The DNA here is from genome assembly GCA_022496015.1 of Hordeum marinum. NCBI lineage: Eukaryota > Viridiplantae > Streptophyta > Magnoliopsida > Poales > Poaceae > Hordeum > Hordeum marinum. Next base: position 2,065,900 of record CM039676.1, read on the forward strand.
TTACAAGTTGATTCCTATGACAAAATATGACTCTATATGCAATATGAAGTGATGATGCAAGTCATAGAAAAACTACATGGTGGACGTTACATGGCAATATATTTCGGAATGACTATGGAAATGGCATAATAGGTAGGTATGGTGGCTGTTTGGAGGAATATATGGTGGCTGTTTTGAGAAAGGAGGGTTTGGTGTACCGGCGAATGTTGAGTGGTACTAGACAGTCTAGCAAAGATGGAAGGGTGAGAGTGCGTATAATCCATGGACTCAACATTAGTCATAAAGAACTCACATACTTATTGCAAAAGTATATTAGTTATCAAACAAAGCATTAGATGCATGATCCTATGGGAGAGGTCGGTAGGAGTTAACCATCACGCGCTCCCGACCCTCACACAAAGGTCGATAATCATTAAACAAATCATGCTCCGACTTCGTTACATAACGGTCCACCATACGTGCATGCTACGGAAATCACAAGCTTTAACACACGTATCTCTTCCAATTCACAACTACTCACTAGCATGACTCTCATATGACCATCCCTATTATCTCAAAACTACATGCAAGGAATCAAACTTCTCAGAGTTTTTAATGCACTTAACATGAAAGTTTTTATTATATCCATCTTGGGTGCCCATTATATTAGGACTAAATTCATAACCTAAAAAAATTACCATGTTGTTTAAAGAAACTAAAAATAATATAATTGAGGAGCAAGAGTTCAATAATTTCTATAAAATATAACACCACCATGCTCTATAAAGATATAAGTGAAGCACTAGAGCAACATTGCCTAGCTCAAAAGATATAAGTGAAGCACATAGAGTATTCTAACAAATTCACGATTCAGCGTGTCTCTCTCAAAATATGTGTGTATCAAGGATGACTGTGGCAAACTAAAAATAAAAGACTCATATCATACAAGACGCTCCTAGCAAAACACATATCATGTGGTGAATAAAAATATAGCCTCAAGTAAATTTACCGATGGATTGAAGACGAAAAAGGGGATGCCTTCCGGGGCATCCCCAAGCTTAGGATTTTTGGTATCCTTTAATATTACTTGGGGTGCCTTGGGAATCCCCAATCTTAGGCTCTTGCCACTCTTTATTCCATAGTCCAACAAATCTTCACCCAAAACTTGAAAACTTCACAACACAAAACTCAGCAGAAAACTCATGAGATCTGTTAGTATAAAAAGATAAATCACCACTTTAGGTACTATTGTGAACTCCGTCTTTAGTTGTATTTGTGTAAAACCTACTGTATTCTAACTTGTCCAAGACTAATACCCCCCATTATGACCCATAGATTTATCAAAATAAGCAAATGACACAAAGAAAACAGAATCTGTTGAAAACATAACAGTCTGTAGCAATCTGTAAACTTCGAATACTTCTGGAACTCTAAAAATTCTGAAAACTTAGGAAAATCAGGGAAATTTGTATGTCAATCTTGTGTAAAAAATTAGATCACTTTGACACTCTTAAATATTTCGCAAATTCCTGGACTGAGCGCAAAAGTTTCTGTTTTTCAGCAAGATCAAATCATTAACTACCATAGATCACCCCAAAGGTTTTACTTGGATCAAAGACTAATCAAAACACAAAAAACACAATTACTAGATAATTGAAAATGTGCAAAACACACAAAAACATAAGCAAAAAAACAGAAAACAAAATAAAATTGGGTTGCTCACATAAAAAGTAGTAATTGAAACATGCAAGAGAACATCATGAATCTCATGAAAATAACATTTAAGTCTAACCCACTTCCTATTCATAGGGATTTTATGGGCAAACAATTTATGGGAGCAAGAATCAACTACCATAGGAAGGCAAAACAAACATAACTTCAAAAGTTTGAACACATAGAGAAGAAACTTGATATTATTGCAAGTTTTACAAGCATATGTTCGTCCCTCATAATAATTTTCTGTAGCAACATGAAGGAATATCACAATATAACTATCACACAAAGCATTCTTTTCATGATCAATTATAGCAAACGTGTCATCACGAAAACTTGGGAAACAAAGAATATCATATTCATCAAGCATAGCATCCCCAAGCTTGTGGTTTTGCATATCATTAGCATCATGGATATTCAGTGAATTGATACTAACAACATGGAAATTGTGCTTTTCATTCGAGGAACTATCATTAATCTCCTTACAAATTTCTTCTTTCTATACTTCATCAAAAATTTCAGATTCATGATTTTCAAACAAAACTTCATAGAGATAATTAAGTGCACTCAACTCACTAGCAATTGGATCAGCATAATTTGGTCTTTTGAGGCGATTAGCGAGTGGATGAGGATCCATATAAATAGATTTTTAGCAAGAGAAGATGCAAGCAAATAGAAGGCACATGGAAACACAAGAAAACACAACAAACAAGGGATCCGACGAGAAAAAGGCAAACAAAAAAGAGAGGGCGAATAAAACAGCAAATTTGTGAAGTGGGGGAGGGCAAAACGAGAGGCAAATGGCAAGAGATGGGTTTGTGATGGGTACTTGGTATCCTTGAAGTAGATATCCACGCAACAAAACCAGAAATTGGCAAGTCGACGAGAGAGTTCTTATCTTGACTTGCCATGTATCTCCCCGACAACGGCGCTAGAAATCCTTCTTGTTACTTCTCGAGCATGCGTTGGTTTTCCATGAAGAGGAACGGTTTGATGAAGCAAAGTAGATAAGTATTTCCCTCGGTTTTTGAAAACCAAGGTATCAATCCAGTAGGAGATACAAGCGAGTCACCAATAGATGTACCTGCACAAAGAATCAAACTCTTGCACCCAACGCTATAAAGGGGTTCTCAATCCCTTCACGGTTACTTGCAAGGATGAGATCTAATAGAGATAGATATAATAGGATGCTTGAATGCAAAGTAAAACTAAAAGTAAAAATAATGCAGCAAATATTTTTGGTATTTTTGGTTTTAGATCTGAAAGTATAATATTGGAAAATAGACCCGGGGGCCATAGGATTCACTTGATGGCTTCTCTCTTGATGGAAAGTATTACAATGGGTGAACAAATTACTGTCGAGCGATTGATAGAAAAGCAAATAATTATGAAGATATCCAAGGCAATGATTATGCATATAGGCATCACGTCTGTGACAAGTAGACCGAAACGATTATGCATCTACTATTATTACTCCACATATCGATCGACTCCTGCCTACATCTAGAGTATTAAGTTCATGAAGAACAAAGTAACGCATTAAGTAAGATGACATGATGTAGAGGAATAAACTCAAGCAATGTGATGAAAACACCGTCTTTTTACCCTTGATGGCAACAATACAATACGTGCCTCGCAATCCCTACTTTGTCACTGGGTGAGGACACCGCAAGATTGAACCCAAAACTAAACACTTCTCCCATTGCAAGAATTACCAATCTAGTTGGCCAAACCAAACTGATAACTCGAAGAGACTTGCAAAGATATGAAATCATGCATATAAGAATTCAGGAAACAATCAGGTAATATTCATGGATAATCTAACATAAACCCATAATTCATCAGATCTTGACAAACACACCGCAAAAAGTATTACGTCGGATAGATCTCCATGAAGATCATGAAGAACATGGTATTGAGAAGCAAAGAGAGAGAAGAAGCCATCTAGATACTAGCTATGGACCCGTAGGTCTATGGTGAACTAATCACGCATCATCGGAGGGGCAATGGAGGTTATGTAGATGCCTTCCGTGACCGAATCCCCCTCGGCAGATTACCGAAAAAGGCTCCAAGATTGGATCTCTCGAGAACGGAGGCTTCTGGCTGCGGAAAAGTGTTTTCCTGGCTCGTTCTGATAATGATGGAATATTTGGGAATTTATAAGCCTACCAGCGCGACTTACCCCCTGGCCGCACCCCTAGGGCTTGTGGCCCCATGGTGGCTCCTTTGCCTGGGTTCTCAAGTCTCATAGTTTCCTTTTGTTCTAGAAAAAATCATTCCGAAGGTTTTATTCCGTTTTGACTCCGTTTAATATTCCTTATCTGCGAAACTCAAAACAAGGAAAAATAGAAACTGACACTAGGCTCTAGATTAATAGGTTAGTTCCAAAAATAATGTAAAATAGCATATTAATGCATATAAAATATCCAAAACAGATAATATAATAGCATAGAACAATCAAAATTTATAAATACATGGGAGACGTACACTACTAGGGAAACGCCTAGTAGTAGCGCGGGTTTAGTGCCTACCGTGCTACTAGTAAGGCGCTACAGCTATTACTTACCAGCAGCGCGTGTAAGATGCGCTACTACTAAGACATATAGTTATAGCGTGTATCATAAAAGCGCTACTGATAAGACAACTATTAGTAGCGTTCTTGCTAAACCGCGCTACTAGTAATCATTTTTTCATTATTTTTTATTTTTAGTGTATTTATACGCCGTTATACAAATTTTGATACAGTATAAATTAAGGGGTTGTTATATCATTATATTCATGATGAATTATTATATCATTGTGGAAAAGAAACATGGATTTTATTCATCCAAATGAATCAAAAGTGATCAAAAGTTGAATTACTAGGATGACGATCCTACTAATTCATCTTTTGGTCACTTTTGATCCATCCACATGAATCTAATCTGCTTTCCTTCCCCCGATGATATAAAAGTCATCATGATAATCATGATCAACATCATCATCATATATTAATAAAAAACTCTTGCATAATATCATCATCAACAATACTATAGCTAATAATCATCATAGTCATTACCATAACCACTATTTAATCATCATTTTCGTTAATGAGACATCATATAACAAGTTGGTCAATAGTCATAATCACAACTCCTTCTCATAATCATCATCAACTCTAACACATTATAGCATATAATAACATATTCTACCTAGGACCTACTCCTCTCTCATAATACCTACTCTACCCTCTCTTAGGTACAATATCGTAAAACAAGATAGGCCCTGACTCTTCATTATAGAGAATGGAGATCATCCTGTCTCCAATTCTTGGCCTACGCACAATGTTGCTTCCTAGTAGATCTCTACGATTGACCATACATTTTTTCCAATCTTTGATTGTCATGTCTTCATGGGTTTTAGAAATCCGGTATGGATAGGAGTGATGCCTAGGCTGACGTGGCCGTGATGGCCCTAAGCTCATAACATCAACGCGACCTCTCGGAAACATTAGATAAGGCACACAATCCTTCGGAATTTTCTGTTGAAAAACATAGTGATAACTTTGTAGTTAGCAATGTAGTTTAGTTTTACAAGATTTTATGTAAAAGATGCACGGATGTCGTAATAGTACAAAATCTTACCATGTAATCTCCATGGATGTTACCGTAGTTCACCACGTGCACTAGTGGCACGTATTGACCATAATGTGGAGGAGTTTGATGATAGCTATTGTAATTCTCAAGATCATTAAGAAATGCGATAAGATGATCTTTCTCCTTATAAATTAATTCTGCTTCATCATTGTAGTAGTAGGTTCAGTATACCAGCTTCCGTACATTTTTTGAAGAATGAAAATAAGCTGTCAACGAAAATAAGTTGTCAACCTCACTGACAGACACACAAGGAGCCGAAACAGACCTAAAGTCAACCCGTTCCATATATCGAGCAATGACATAGGAAAAATGCCCTATGTTTTGCCGGAATGACTGGCAAATCACAAGCACTCGATATGTCCTACATTGTAGCACAAGTCATGCTAAAATTCATGAAACAAATTCGGCATGACCTTTACTAAAAACAGGACATATCGAGCGCCTGAAATTTGCCGGAACGGAAATGAATCAACATTCTGACAAAACATAGACCACTCGAAGGTACATTGCAAGCAAGAACACAAAGACATCCTCTATATTCAGAATGCATCATCATCGACATCAATGACATGGCGACTAGCACTAGCATTTTCATCATCGGCATTTACAACGCATTATCATCTGTATCAACAAAATGGGGATTTGGCTATTCTCACCTGGAGGTCTTAGGGGGTCGGCGATGGGGACGACTACGGGGATGAGGCAGGGGCAAATACTTGATTTCAGCATAAACAAAATATAAACAAAATATATTCTATCAACATGTATCTGAGTAGTATTAACAAATATGACATGTCCAAATTCCAATATGACATGTCCAAATCACATGTCCACTTCAAATTCTGTTTTTTTAAATAGCAACAGTTGCTTTAACTAATCTTTCCTAGGTTTCATACTAATTGTAATTAACTAACTAGCACTACAAAATTTAAATAGCAACAATTGCTTAAACTAAAAAATGCAAGAAACCTATATAATCAATTATGTTTTTTCTTTTAACTACACCTAAAACACCTAACCCTAAATTTATGTCCTAATTTGACAAAGAAACTAATTAACCTACTGCCCTAACTACCTAGGGTTCATACTAACTAGGGTTCATAATATAGCCAAATTAACCTACTAGTTTGATAACGAGGGTTCATAACTAAATTTATAACCTAATTAACCTACTGCCCTAACTAAAACCTAAGTAAATTAACCGAAGAACCCTAGCTAGCAGAGAGAGGAGGAGCGGTGGGGGCTTAAAAAGGGTGCAAGGGCGAGAAGGCAGGCCCGACGACGGCCTAGGTTGGGAGGGGAGGAACCAGAGGAGGGAGGTGTGGCGCGCGGGGGGCGGGGTCGGGGGCGAGGGCGAGGTCGCCGGGGTCGGGGGTTCGGGGGCGAGCGCCGGGGTCGGGGGCGAGCGTCGGGCGCCGAGGTCGGGGTCGGGGGCGAGGGCGAGGTCGCCGGGGTCAGGGGGTCGGGGGCGAGTGCCGGGCATCGGGGTCGAGGGCGAGCGCCGGGGTCAGGGGAGAGCGCCGAGCGCCGGGGTCGTGGCGAGCGCCGGGGTCGAGGGCGAGCGCAGGGCTCCGGCGCTTGAGGCAGGGGCGTGGCGAGTTCAAGGGCGAGGGCACGGGCCCCGGCAGCGACGAGGGGGGAGAATAGAGAGTGGGGATTCGGGGGAAGAAGCAGAGGCGGGAAGTAGATTTGGGGGTTAAGTCAACGTAGCAGTAGCGCGTTTACTAAAAACGCGCTATAGCTAAGGATGGCCTGCCATGTGGCCAGTTTCAGAATTAGCAATAGTGACATGAAAAAAAGCGCGTTACTACTATTACATTAGCAGTATCGTGGTTATTTGAAGAGCGCTACTGCTAACCCTAGCGTGGCAGGAACGGTCGGTCAACTTTAGTAGCAGCCCGGTTCTACCGAGCCGCGCTGCTGCTAAGTTGATATCACTAGCGCCTGTTTTCACACCGCGCTACTGCTAAGTAGCAATAGCGTCCCGTCCTGTCCCGCGCTGCTGCTAAGATTCTGTGTATAAGGTTTTCCCTAGTAGTGGTATCAACCCACTTGCAGTCAGTTATATTTCTGGCCCTGACTGGTGGACCGAGATGCCGGGTCTTGTTCTCCATAAGGGCAGTGTACTCCTCATCCATGGCTGCCCTCCATCGACAATCGCCAAGAGCTTCACTCAAACTTTGTGGTTCACCTATTGCACAAAAGGATCCCCAATGAATGCAACCATCCTTATAAATATTTGGTTTAGAAATACCACTATTAGACCTAGTGTGGGAGGGCTCGGGAGGAGGCACTTCAGGTCAGGAGATTTTTATCAAAACGGGTTAGATGACGTGGACACAACATATCAAGAATCGGCTTCAGAGGATCCACTAGGGAACTCCTGTAGCGATCTAGAAGGAGACGCACACGCAGTGCCTTTGCCACTTTTCTGTCCTGAGTGGCTGCATAGGGTCGTCGGTCGGTGGCGCACTAGCTCCAAGCGCGTAGCCCCGCATGGGCTACGTGGGCTGTCCTCAGGCGTAGCAGGCGACCGTCCCGGGGTGCGCGATGCAAGTGGTCGATTGGACATGCGTGCAGAGGTCCCAACTGGCCCCGCCTACCTGGCTGGCAAATCAAAAGCTGGCGGCGATCCCGCTGGGGATCCCCCTACCGCATCTGCCGCACCCGCGGCGAGAGATCCCGAGGGTATCTCGGTCGGATCCACTCCGGGGTACGAGCCCAGATCGTGTCTGGCCGCCCGTGTAGTTTCTGCTGTCAACATAAAATCATGGGAATTTTCACCAATTTCTTCTTTATTTTCCTACACACTTGAAGTTGAATTGTGGTCAAAAGTATCATGACACATGGACATGTGATCAGCAGGATCTACTACCCCGGGAACAAAGGTTGGGGAGTAAAGGAAATGTGATGGTAGAAGAACAAGCTACCTGCGTAGCTGGGCACCGATGTTTGGATGTAACTTGGAGAAAGGAAAAACTTGCTCATCAAAAACCACATCTCGTGAAATATAGGTATGACCAAAAGAGACATCCAAGCATTTGTACCCTGTATGAAGGGACCTCCAAAATCCTGGAAAATGTTGCATCAAAGTATAAGCATGGCCAACATGAGCTAAATACTACCTTGCTGTCATGATTGCCTATCAAAGTAGAGCATAGCCATGAGGATAACCTTGTTGTCAAGGTTGGCTTTTTAAGTAGCACATAATCTTGGTTTCAACAGCGAGCTCATCGAATCGCTTGATCATAACTACTGGCCTCTACACTGATGTGCGCAGCCTAGCTATCAAATATACAACCAATAGTTTTCAATGTATAGAACAATCAAATGTACCTGAACAAGTCTGCACGCCAAAGAAATCATTTAGCATGCATGAGCTTGATCAAATTCTCAATATAAACCACCACCAACTGAACTGGCAAAAATGACATAGAGCATGTTCAAGTATCAAGGGGTGTTATTCAAGAAACAATGTTTTCTAAGAAGCATACATAAATAATCTATTTGCAAAATTGTATTCAAATAAAGAGCTAATCCATGAATAGACTGTACAGAACAATAAGCTCACCCAGCATCAGTTCTCGAGCACCATGGGTAGCGTGGCGAGGCAAAATAAATGCCCGCAGGTAGCTTGTGGGAGCTAGTGGTCGAGAGGATGTTGACAACAGAATCACGGGAGATGGACTATCAAAATAAATAAGCCTCCACCAGGCTTCCCACCAACTCAGAACTTACAGTAAATATTTCTAAAAAGGGGTAATAAATTTGTGAAAGTCAAGTTACCAAGAAATTATACTGAGCAGCTGGCATTACAATCCCTCATATTGAGAACCAATTAAAACTGATTTAATGATTTAAGAAAACTATCAGGAAAAAAGGATATAGTCCTCAAAGGCAGAGTAGCAATAAAGTGTCTGTCACAAAAACAATAGGAGAAGTATACACAAAGAGGGGGGAAACGACATCTGCATGATTTTGAAATTTAAACGTATAGGCTGTCTTTTCCCTTTTTGTAAGTTCACAGGACAGAAAAAACATGTATGTAGTCAAAAGGGACCATCACAATACCGCACTCTATCTGAGAAGGTCAATCTTATCCATCTTAAGAAATATTCTCCAATTTGAATGAATGGATGTCTTATTATTATTCACTGTTTGAGGAGACAACATTGTTGTGTAATCTATGGATTTCACTTTATAACCTTAAATCACAAAGGTAAACATCTGACGGAAGTTTCTAAATCACATAAAATTGTTGTTTTATATTTTGCTCAAGTACTTGTCCGCATTTACATGCTTCACTTCCGAAGATTTATGTAAGGGGAATATTTTAAAATCATAATTCCCTATGCATCACCTGTCGCAGAACGAGGAGTTCTGCTGCCCAACAAAAACATGTTGCTCTGTTGAGTGAGCATAACTACATAAGAAATCTGGTTCATATATGCATTTTTATTCCAAGAAGAGATATAAACAAGAATCGCTTGCATTGACAATAAAGAGAATAACACAGAGTCCTCTAAATCATGATAATTGGATACCTTCGCTCTGTTCACGTCCAGGCAGCAAAAGGTACTTTAGGACAAAGTGGACAAATCTTAGTATTATCAAAGATTAAACTGCAAACGGGAGCAGGAATAGGAACCAAGATAAACAAACCTTCCATATGATTTGTTCCTTGTTTTAACGGCAAATGACAACCTCGTATACAAGCATCGTGTACCTGCAACATCACAACTAAAATTAACAAACATATATATACGTAGTTCACAGTTGCAAATTTTAACAGAGTACTCATATACCCAATAAGAACTACAAATTTAATAAGGAAACAAACCTTCCATATGCTACCGGAGTAGTGAGGGTGTATGAAGATTGCCAAAGGACGAACAATATATAGACGTACCACTCAACGGAAAGGATTGGCACATCAGTGCCATGTGAATGTACGGTTAGAAACTGAAGTGTGACTGCGAGCAGTTTCCGGCAGATGAGGCACCGGCCATCATCGCCCGCATCCCCCCTTTCCACTTTGAAGTCGGATCGACTGCGTCAGCTAGATCGGCCGACAAGTGATTCATCCGTTGGATTCCCTCGTCGGCACATCGCTTTGGATCCTCACGCTCCTAGCGATTGATCCCCTCACACGACTGAGCTTCTGGTGCTTGATGCCTCGATCCCCTCATGATAAGCGTCCTCTGTTTGAGTCCCAGAGTCAACGAATCTAGGTCGATTGAGCATAGCGAGCCAGCGATCGGCGCCCAAGTTGAGCTCCTTGGGCTTTCTCTTGTGGTCGACTTTGGCCTTGGCAGCCTCTGAGAGCGCCTCTTCCTACGTGGGGGCGACGAAGACGTGCTTGCATAAAGCCTCTTCCTGCATGACACCGACGCCCATGGTCTGGTGCTCAGCCTCTCATCTTGCTCTCCCAGCTGTCTGGAAGACCAGATAGATGAAACTAGGGGATGCAGAGAAGGATTAGAGATGGACAGACTGTACAGGATAGAAGAAGTGATGTCGTCCGCCGCCATCGTCGTTATCTCTTTCTTCGTACGAGATTTGGAGGCTCGGCCTAAACAGGAGCGATCTGAGCGGCTCCATCCCTCATCTCTCTCTCGACTACATCGGCGACGTGCCTGGAAAGGTATGGAGTGCGTGAGGGAGGGGAGGAGGAGTGGGTGGGGCATGAGGACACTGGGGAAATCACGATCGTTCATTCCAAATCCGACGTTGGCCAATGTTAGTGAACGACAGGCTTCCGATTCGGCCGTGGGAATAGCATCCCCAGGACATTCGGCTCACAGTACCAGCCCATGTGGGAGAAGACAATGCCTTGGACGACAGCGAGGGACGGCCCACACATGCGATCTGACGGCTGAAATCAATGAGGCCGTGAGAGAGCTCGGAAAGGGTTCGGTTTTACTGTCCTTAATTCTCAGTTTAGGAGTCTTGATTCTTATGTCATTAATAATAAGTGTGAGCATATTTCATCCACCACATTCCAGTTCACATAATATATATCATCACAATGCATTCATCATTTTTCTCCCTCTCTACAATCACATCTCGCTACACAAGTGGAGAACTAGTGAAGATGATCAGTCTTGCTCTGCCATGTCCTCCTTCTCATCGGTTGCTTTATCAGTTGCAGACATACATGTATTGAGCTGCCATTTCTTTACCTTTAATCTTCGATGGACGGTCTAAGTGGAATGTCGCGTTGGCGGTGCCAACAAACACCTCGGCCTCTCGTATAGCATGGCGCAGACGAGACATTCGATTGGACTGGTAGTGTAGTTGCCTCGAGCCCTCAACAGCTGCCGTAGAAAGAGACTCTGACCCCAACTCGCTAGTTTTTCAATGCAGGAGGCCAGGTTTACTAGTGAATAACCCCTTTGAGGAGCAATTGGATTCTTGACCTGTCTGAAATTTATGCAGAACTTATTTCAATCTTTTAGAACCAGTGATGAAAACTCACGAGATCGTGCGACCTGAAACTTATGCCTCTCGCGTGTGTTGACTAGTTCTAGACATGTGTTAGTGCTACCTTAATGGTGACATGTACACTACACACTACCAGAATAACACACGCTGCCGACGGCCTCGTCTATGCCGACGGCCACCGTCGGCATAGACGACAGTATGCCGACGGCCTATAGCCAACCGTCGGTGTATCAGGCCGTCGGCATATCTCCATCTATGCCGACGACCGTCGGCGTAGCATAACCATTTTCAGAGTTCATTTGTAGTGGTTTTCAATTTCAGGATCATTTAGCTCAAAAAAATCATTAAATGCATGAAAAATAGCAAATGAAGTTAGAAGGGTTGAAATTTGAGGATGTGACTTTGAATGGTGCATATTGAATGCACAAAAATTCTGGAATTGAAATAAGTTAAAAAAAATGACTTTGTAACAGACGAGTTTTCGTCCGAAAGCTTGATACTTCGAATCAGATGGTCCAGTTTGTACACGAAGTGCATCCAGTTTTTTCCGTAAGCCTCTCAACTTTTTAGCATAACCTATGTGGGTGAAATGATGATACCATGCCAAGTTTCAACATTTTCAGAGTTCATTTGTAGTGCTTTTCAATTTTAGGGTCATTTAGCTCAAAAAAATCATTAAATGCATGAAAAATAGCAAATGAAGTTAGAAAGGGTTGAAATTTGAGGATGTGACTTTGAATGGTGCATATTGAATGCAAAAAAATTATGGAATTGAAATAAGTTAAAAAAATAAAATGCCTTTGTAACAGACGAATTTTCGTGTGAAAGCTTGATACTTCGAATCAGATGGTCCAATTTATACACGAAGTGCATCCAGTTTTTTCCGTAAGCCTCTCAACTTTTTAGCATAACTTATGTGGGTGAAATGATGATACCATGGCAAGTTTCAACATTTTCAGAGTTCATTTGTAGTACTTCTCAGAGCCTAGAGCGGTACTACCGCTCATTTCAAATAAAATAATAATAATTTTAAATAATTTAAAAATTAATTTTATTTAAAAATAAATAAATTATGTCATATTTGGATTCCTCGAATTTTTCCGATAATAATGGATATATTATTTGTCAAATTTCGATTTACGAATTTAAAGATATTAATTTTTTCATATTAAATGAATAAATGGCAAAAAAAAAATATAATATTATTACTTATTTTATTTTCATTGAAATTTAATATTATTAGTACTTATTTTTTAATTTTAATAATTGTTTAGAATTTAAAAAATTAAATTATGTGACATCAAGACCTAAGGGTTAACAGGATAGATAGCTTAAGATTGTTAAGAAAACAACAAGTGCAGACTTGGAAACTAGGGAAGATAGAACCTGAAAGTTAAGTGTGCTGGGGCTGGAGTAGTGAGAGGATGGATGACCGGCCGAGAAGTTAGACGATTTGGAATGAGTGTTGATTAGAGAATAGAGATTAAATTATGAAGTAGTGATGAGAGGTGATTAGAGATTAAATTGTCAAATAATTCAAAATCAGAAAAAAATTAAAAACAAATCAAAAAAATTGAATTTTTTTAAAAAAAATTTAATGAACTAAATTGAGCTATGCCGGCGGCATAGCTTTAAAAAATTGAATTTCCTTTTTTTGGCAAAAAAATAATTAATTAATTGAATTTTCTTTTTTTGAAAAAAAATAATTAATTAAATTGAGCAATGCCGACGGCATAGCTTCAAAAAAGTTTGAATTTTCTTTTTTTGGGAATTAATTAATTAATTAAATTGAGTTATGCCGTCGGCATAGCTTCATCCTATTTTTTACGGCGGCACCGTCGGACGCCGTTGGCGCCGAACTATGCCGACGGCATATCATCTATGCCGACGTATATGTTGCCGATAGCCCTATGCCGACGGTAGCCGTCGGCATAGGTCTATCCCGACGGGAATCAGGCATATGCCGACGAGCCGTCGGCATAGAGGTTTATTCTGGTAGTGACACGTATCAACAATGATATTCTTGCTGGTACGTCCCACTTAATCTGCGCATATGTGAATCCACCATAAAACTCTGTTTTCAACTATTTTGTTCCTCAAGCATCATCGAGTTTTTGTGGAATGTTATTTAAAAGACATTTTTATATTTGTCAATTCACATGTAATCTCGATCGAGATTCACTAAATTTCTAAGTTTCCTCAATTTTTTTGGGGTATAAAAAACCAAATTAACGACCATGGCAATGATGATCAATCTTATAGATACTCGATTAAGGAGATCCATTGCGCAGCTACTAGTTTTCTATCTCAGTGTGTCTTCAACCACAGACTGAATGTCTAACTCATATATAAAGATACTCCATTAAGGAGATTCATTGCACAGCTACTAGTTTTGTATCTCAGTGTGTCTTCCAACACAAACTGATTGTCTATCTCATATAGATACTCGATTAAGGAGATTCATTGCGCGGCTACTAGTTTTCTATCTCAGTGTGTCTTCCAATACAAACAGATTGTCTATCTCAAAGTCATCTACTATGAGTTGATGGGCTAGGTAATAATGCCACTATATCTTCTTAACTCCTATGTGCTGTGCAAGCTTGCTTGATGGGTTTGGATCATCTCCTCCTCCAAAGGAAATTCTCAAACATCAGGTACAACATATATATTTACCATCTCCCTCCACACCATCACACACTATCCCCTGCATAACCAAATGCGTATACTTTTGAATGTTCCACGTGGACATACATGTGCATGTACTAATGGTTTAATTATAAGCTCGGATCACATCCTGGCAACCAAATCATTGACTTATTTTAATAAAGGGCGTATGCCATTTCACGTTATATATGCATCCCCCTCATGGCGTTCTCTTCCTTGAACAATCTATTCATCCTTCTCAACTGCGTATGGGTCACAGTTATGGAATGATAGATCAGGTTCTCTTATTTTGATCTCGTCCTGAACCAGTGCTGATTTACAGTGTACACAATACATAGCTAGGAATTAGAGGTGTCAGGAGTATATTCAACCCTAACAAGACAAACCATACAATAGAATTTTAGGCACATTGCACATAGCATTATCGATGTTCAGAAAGGACACTAGCATAGCACATGGCATTACAGCCAGTTTCGGTACACTGACCTCACTCTGTTTTTCCATCCGGACATACTAGACTAAGGGTAATTGTACAACTTATTCGAGGTGATTGTGTAATCGGCTGGCAAAATGACACCCTCAGTGGATTGCTGCAACTTTGGAGACTAGAATATTCTACAGCTTCGTTGTGGTTTGGACTGGAGCGACTAGAAAACTAGCGGCATGCATTTGTGGCTGAAAATCTAGTAGCATGAATTTTGCTAGAGATGTCCTGCGAGCCGAATCAAGGAGGATTCGTATCATGTTGTGTTCCCTTATTTCCATGTTTTTTTAAACAAGCATGTTTTCCTTATTTCCATGTTATTTCAACAATATCGTCACACTCGGTGAATTAGCAGAGGCACAACACCAAGATATTCTGCATAGACTTGAGAGTGGCGAGATATCGACGGGAAGGGGCTTGCACCAAACAACTACTCTTACTAGACCAGGTGATACTAGATGGGGTTCACATCATACTACCTTGCTTCGTTTGAATCAAATGTGGTCCTCCGTGTTACAGGTGCTTAGTAAGGTTGATGAACATGGACGTGGGCCATCTCAAGCAGCAGGTTTGATAGAAAAAAATGGAGCACTTTAAGTTCGCTTTCATTCTAAAGCTTATGTTGAAGTTGTTTGGCATTACAAATGAACTCTCAAAAGTCTTGCAAAGAAAAGATCTTAATATTGTGCTTGCCATGGAATTAGTGGATGATGTCAAAGCTCGGCTGCGACATTAAAAGAGAGTGGTTCGGATGATTTATTTTGTGATGTTCAAGAATTTTGTGCTGCTAATAGTATTCCAGTGCCAAACATGGATGAAGTAATACTAGTCTGTGGTCATTTAAGGAAATCAGGAAGGACTATCACTAATCTTCACCACTACCGTGCAGAGAATTTTTATGTTGCTATTGACAAAATATGCGTGGAGATGGATCACCGCTTTAGTGAAGGAGCTAATGGTGTGCTTGATTGCTTCTCATGTCTTGACCCCAATAATTCTTTCTCCAAGTTTAATGTTGATAAGCTTGTGCGCCTTGCTGAAATTTATCATGATGATTTTTCAAATGATGACCGTGGAACGATAAGAGAGCAACTTCTCACTTATATAAGTCAAGTGAAAAGGCATGCTTCTTTTTCTACTTGTGATGATGTTCAAAGTTTGGCCATGAAGACGGTTGAAACTGAGAAACATTTGATATTGCCATTGGTATACAAACTTATTGAGTTGGCTTTGATATTGCCGGTGTCAACGGCATCTGTTGAGAGAGATTTTTCGGCAATGAAGATTATCAAGACTAAACTTCATAGCAAGATCAATAATGAATGGTTCAATAACTTGATGATATGTTACACCGAGCAGGAGTTATTGGAGTCAGTTGATGTTAAGGATATTATTCGAACATTTACTTCAATTAGCTCTCAGAAAGGGCATTTGCCTCGTGATTTTCTGTAGTCCACTGCCGGTATGTTTCACCTGACCATCTAAATTCTTGCAAAGATGGATATATATCTTTTGTTGTTATGTCTCAACTTTATTCGGATATTGATATATTAGCTCACTTCAAAATTAATTTTTGTGTCATTATTATGGTTCTGCTTTCATTTGATTATTAATGCGGATTTTTTTTGAAAATATGCCCTAGAGGCAATAATAAAATGGTTATTATTGTATTTTCTTGTTCATGATAATTGTCTATTGTTCATGCTATAATTGTGTTAACCGGAAACCATAATACATGTGTGAATACATAGACCACAACATGTCCCTAGTGAGCCTCTAGTTGACTAGCTCGTTGATCAATAGATGGTCACGGTTTCATGGCCATGGACATTGAATGTCGTTGATTATGGGGTCACATCATTAGGAGAATGATGTGATGGACAAGACCCAATCCTAAGCATAGCACTAGATCGTGTAGTTCGTTTGCTAAAACTTTTCAATGTCAAGTATCGTTTCCTTAGACCATGAGATTGTGCAACTCCCGGATACCGTAGGAATGCTTTGGGTGTGCCAAACGTCACAACGTAACTGGGTGGCTATAAAGGTGCACTATGGGTATCTCCGAAAGTATCTGTTGGGTTGGCACGAATCGAGACTGGGATTTGTCACTCCGTGTGATGGAGAGGTATCTCTAGGCCCACTCGGTAAGACATCATCATAATGGGATCAATGTGACCAAGGAGTTAGTCACGGGATGATGTATTACGGAAAGAGTAAAGAGACTTGCTAGTAACGAGATTGAACAAGGTATGGGGATACCGACGATCGAACCTCGGGCAAGTATCATACCGATAGACAAAGGGAATTGTATACGGGATTGATTGAATCCTTGACATCGTGGTTCATCCGATGATATCATCGTGGAGTACGTGGGAGCCAACATGGGTATCCAGATCCCGCTATTGGTTATTGATCGGAGAAGTGTCTCGGTCATGTCTATGTGTCTCCCGAACCCGTAGGGTCTACACACTTAAGGTTCGATGACGCTAGGGTTATAGGGAAATGGTATACGTGATTACCAAAGGTTTTTCGGAGTCCGAAATGAGATCCCGGACGTCACGAGGAGCTTCGGAATGGTCCGGAGGTAAAGATTGATATATAGGAAGTCCAGTTTTGGTCACTGTAAAGTTTTCGGGCTCATCGGTAGTGTACCAGGAGTGCCGGGAGGGTGCCGGAGGACCCCCGGGAGGGGTGTGACAACCAAACGACCTCATGGGCTGTTAGATAAAGTGTGCCAGCCCTTATTGGGATGGGAAATACTTTTGCTAAAGGCCCATGCGGCTGGAGATAAGGAGATAAGGCAAAAAGGATTCAAAAGGAAGAGTTCCACCTCCCTTCTGGGAGGAGGACTCTCCCTTTAATTCGGCCGAACCTCTCCTCTTTGGAGTAGAGGCCAAGCCAGCCCTCCACGTCCCTCCTCCTATATATACTTGAGGTTTTGGATGTTTTGAGATAAGATTTGATCTCTCTCTCACACAGCGAAGCCCTACCTCTCTTCTTCCTCCTCCGCAGCGCTTAGGCGAAGCCCTGCCGGAATACCTTGCTACTTCAGCAACACCACGCCGTCGTGTTGCTGTTGGAGCCCTTCCCCAACCTCTCCTTCCTCCTTGCTGGATCAAGGCATAGGAGACGTCACCGGGTTGCACGTGTGTTGAACGCGGAGGCGTCATTGTTCGGCGCTAAGATCGGAGTTCACCGCGATCTGAATCGCTGCGAGTACGACTCCACCAACCGCGTTCTTGTAACGCTTCCGCTTAGCGATCTTCAAAGGTATGAAGATGCAATCTCTCCCCACTCGTTGCTGGTTTCTCCATGGATAGATCTTGGTGATCGTAAGAAAATTTTGATTTACTACTACATCTCCCAACAGATTTGCTATTACAAAGCGGTGGTATAGTACATGTTGTGTATTCGAATACACGGGTTTTGAGTTCTAGATTATACACATAGTCTTAACTTGCCCAGGCTCCATAAAATTTCTGGCTCGGCCACTGCTCTACATGATCTTCGACAACACTACCCCGCTACCTGCCAACTCGTTGTGGATGCGGCTCTCTAACATCTACCACAACAACTCCGAGACTCGCTCCTCCTACCTCGAGTAAGAGTTTCATGGTCTTGGCTCGGGCGCCATGGTTCGTCCACAACAATGATGAGGTATTCGACGTGACTTGGGACTAGATGGATCATCAAAGACTTATTTGAGCGCAGCAGCCCACGTGTACGCCGCGAGTTTTCCGGAAAAAAATCCAAAATACCGGATTTCGTCCATTTAGTTTAGGCGGTAAAAATCTAAAAACGAAATCCAAATCCTTGGTCCTAACTGGAGGTGAAAGCTGGCGAACAGCCATCTGCGATAGTAGATGCAGTTGGAGAAGCCACCGAGGAGGCCGAAGAGGGGATCGAATGCCGCATCTGGGAGGTCAGGGACATTGTTGTAGCGACGGTGGTCTCGACGGTGACAAGAAAACTTTAATACGATGTACATACAGAAAATCTCGATTGCATAGTAGTTGTAGTGTACCATACTAGGAACGACGTTACTTATCTGAACGACTTATGTGCAAGGCTCGGTAATGGGTTTCGATCATATCTCACAGTCCTCAGTAAGTCTCACATTATATATATCAACAGAAGCACCCCTCTCAGGCCTCTCTATTCCCACCCAACATATAGTCAGGTATAGATAGGAATGAAAGATGTTTTTATATGGAATCATATCTTCTGGTATTACACATACATGCATGTGCGCGCAGGCGCACACACACAGAGCTTAGATGAAGAGAATTTGAGAGGATTGAGAGGTGCCGGAAATATTTCTACCACTGAAAGTCTAGCTTTATGTTCTTTGAGGATACAACCTACATCAGGAGGAACTATAGCTGGGTGACTGAATGGACAGCCTAGTGTTTCAAGTTTGCTGGCTGGGACTCTTGTGCAGTGACAAAGATCCTATCCATCAATGAAACTTGCATGTTCTGGCCTTCATTAGCGGGAGCTGCAGGTGCATGATTTGTAGCAGCATGTTGGTGGGAGAATATTGACGAGAAAGTTAATTGAAGGATTGACTGTTTAAGGTTGTGAATATACTCCGTGAACTCATTGTTTTTATCATCCCTCACGAAGTCAAAAGTTTACTAACTCAGCCATATTTGCTTGATCGTTTTTGCTCCGTATGTGAATAGATCCTTCAACAAAGATGAGCTTAAGATTTTGTTTTCAGTTTTATTCTAGTATCAATCGTTCAGCCTAATCTTGTTGTACAGCCACTGTCCATGCCACAGAGCATACTATATATATAATTTGCTTCTTGCAAGCTGTTGAACCAATATAAACCTCAAACTCTCTTTCTGCTTGTTACTGTCATGTGTAGGAAAATAATCCGTCATTAAGAGCATCTACAGTTTGACTTGGTAAACCCGTCCCCTCAAATGCCATGGATGGACGCGCCCTGACAGGAGTACTCCTGAAATACCTCTTTATGCATCAAAACTTCTCATATATGAAATCCTAAAACCATACAAATCATAAAAGTAAAACATCTGCGTGCTACGTAGATCAACTAAATCCGTCTCCGGATACTCATTGTGGTCGGAGATGTCCACTATCTCCGTTCCCTGATCCGGGTACATGGGGAGCAGACGCAGCTCTGGCTCCTCCGGCTGCTCTAGAGCTGATGCCGCCTCCGCATGGACTCTAGGATGGTCTAATGCTCTGCCATCACAACTGCTTGGGCGAGCGCAAACTCTGCCTAGGCATTCTCCATGTTGTAGCCCAGAGCCGGAGCCAGCTCCTCCTCCTCCTCCAGGATGGTCATCCTCGTCATCCTCCTCCATACGAACCGGATGCTGCTTCTGCTCCTCTGACTGGTCCTCCTTCTTCTCCTCAGGCTCCGACGAGGCTAGAGCAGAGCAGCTGCTATGTGGGCGGCGTGCCTCGTCTGGATCTGCCCCTTGCTATGGAAGCAGTGCTCCGGCGTGAGCATAGTGTAGGTCATCTTTTTATGTCAGGCCATGGGAAGCTGGACGGCGTGGATAGAATGACGTAGCGGGAAAGAGGTGGGTGGGCTCGGGCTGGCGAAGCGAAGAGGAAGGAGGTGGATATGACTATGGTTAGGGAATGCAGTCCGGTGAAAGAACCGGACATTGGTCTGGGAGGGGGGGGGGGCAGAGCGGCGCCACAAGGTGTTCTCACCCCAATAGAGGAGACACCCATGAGACTATTAGGTTTCTGGGAGATAACGTGTGGATCAGTCTGACCCTGCGGAAGTGTCGGGTCGCGCCCGGGCCTCCCCATATCCGTAGAATATTTGAGATGGATATAAGGGGTGTAGGTCTGCCCGAGCGTTTGAGATGCCTGTCTGGTCGCTTTTTGTGATCGATCGTTGATCGGGCCGTTCGTCCGGACGTTTTACACAGATTTGGGGCACCCGGGTGTAGATGCTTTAACTATGTGTCTGTGTATGAAGGTTTGTCATATTTGGAGCAATAATTCAGGCCCTTATTCTCACCTGTCAAGTTCAAATAAAGGTGACCTTTTCATCGATGATGATTCTTAGTTGATGCTCTACCATGAATTGACTGAGAATGCAGATCAGCGGAGTGATTGTTAATTTTGCACATTGTACACAACTCTGTAGAGCTGAAAGAGAAAGCCCTGAGCCAAGTTAGGATCAGCTCTTAGGAGGCAAACGCGTGTTTGGTTAGATATATTATGCGGCTCTAGGTTTTACGTCTTATTATAAAACACCTATTCATGTGCTTTTACCTTTGGATTTTGGATTTTGACCAACATTTAAATATTCAGTCAAAAGCCAAAAAGCACATAATTAGGTGATTTCAGGCTATGTAAGGCAAAAACCATAAGGCACGAGTTAAGCCTGACCAAAGTGCCCAACACCTTGGTAGTTTTGCAATAATTTGGGTGAGTCAACTTCAATATCGGAATGTATCCGTACAGTTAAATCAAAAATGTTGAGGCTTCAGTATGATCACGAAGCCAATCAATCAGGCCTGTATATTTCAATTGTTTGTGGATAAATGTGTACAAGACATGGTACTACTACTAACACCCCAAGGTAAAAACAGCTCTTGTACTGGGTAGATTTCAATGATGAGCTGCATTGCTTGTTTGACTCTACATTGTATATTTTCAAGAAAACTTTCTCATATGCTTGATTTGTCTTCTTTCTCTACTTGCCATACCATCTTATCATCCTCTACTACACGTCTACAGCACTAGACCACTACATATCCAACAAGGAACAAGATACTAACACGCCAATGCCACCAGACTCAAGTTCTCTTGTCATGCATGTACTCTCAGTTCTCAAACATTTCTATGATTACTTCACTGTGACAACAAAACAGGTCTTGAGACTCTCAAGCATGTCGAGCTACCAATAAGTAGGTAGTACCATCCACTAAAAGCACATTGCTTTACCAAACAAAATCACCAACAAAGCAGAGGGTCACTTTGGTTTTGCCTGCTTATTCCTGTAAATCTTGGGTCCACCTACAGCATAAACGAGGGTTTTGCACAGGACCTTCGAAGCAGCTTATCATCCAGCTAGATGAGGCTTCTACATCAGCAAGCCAAACACTCGACACATAGTACTGACTCAGTATCACAGGTACCAAAAACAAACGCAGCACAAGAATGGCATACAGCAGAGCACTAGGCACATCGACTCTACATCTATGCGTGCACACGTTTTGCCGGTATGATGTATTTGCCCTTCGATCCATGGCCATCTGCTATGTTGAACGTCCTGAACTGCCGCCTCACCATAGCCTCCTCTGCCTCCAGCCAATCTTCATCACGCACAACAACAAACTGCAAAAGAAAAAATACATGAAACTAACATTGACTCATCTGCACAGACATATCATTCTAAAATTTTTGCCAACAAAACAGTACCTCATTAAATTCTTCACGTGATATAGGTATCCCGCACCGAACACGACGCTTGGCTACACCCTTTTTGTACTCTGCACCAGTGGGATGCTTCACATCATCACCGCATTCACAGCACTCACCTACAATTATGGTCTAGTTTTGTTAATCAATATCCAATGTACATCATCACATTCACAGCACTCACCTACAATTAGCATTCTAACGTACAAAAGAAATACTAGAGCCTGATGACTATCATAGTACAATTCATTCAGAATCTCTCACGGCATGGTCTTCTGGAGTATCCGTAT
Organism: Hordeum marinum; assembly: GCA_022496015.1. NCBI lineage: Eukaryota > Viridiplantae > Streptophyta > Magnoliopsida > Poales > Poaceae > Hordeum > Hordeum marinum. The sequence goes on from CM039676.1 coordinate 2,088,528, forward strand.
ATTGGCAGCCAGTCGAACTGAGCATGATTTTATTGGCAATATAAATCTGCACCACATGGTTACTAGGCCTAGCATAATATTTCGGGAAGAACTATTCTAGGAACACTTATACTGTTTCATCGATTTACTATGCTACAACACAGTTAATATTCTGGTGGACCTGATGACTATCATAGTACAATTCATTCAGAATCTCTCAAGGCATGGTCTTCTGGAGTATCCGTATATTGGCAGCCAGTCGAACTGAGCATGATTTTATTGGCAATATAAATCTGCACCACATGGTTACTAGGCCTAGCATAATATTTCGGGAAGAACTATTCTAGGAACACTTATACTGTTTCATCGATTTACTATGCTACAACACAGTTAATATTCTGGTGGATATCTGAAACAGCTAGCGAACACGCTGTTAGCAATAATCTTGAGTTTTGTAGTGCATGTATTAATGTTGTATTAGTGTGTGCATGTACGCGTTGGCTAAGTGGTTAGGACATCAGTGATCAAGGTAGCCGATGCTTAGTTTAGGCGAGACTAGGAGTCCTACTAGTAGTCCAAGTTGTAGTCGGCTTGCAAGTTCAGTCCGTGTCATGTAGGCGTAATAGTACGTAGCCGGGTCCAAGTGTGTTTAGGTTTTCGACTAGGTTTGCTAGCCATGGTCCGCACCAGCTGCGTGTGTATATATATACACAGGGTGGGCGTGAGTATATTGTATCGAAGTGTGAGAAAACAGAAAATCAATAAATAAGGAAAAGAAAGGCATGACACGTGCCTTTGGCAAAGGATTTTTTGTGTGCACGTGTTCGTTGTGATCTGATGTGATCGATCTGAGGGCCAAGTTCCAACACACGCCTACTCTTATGTTTTTAGACATGCCCAAATTAGTCAAAAACATGAGTTGTGAGCAAATTCTGATTTTTTTTATTGTATATTTAGGACGCAGCGAACACATCTACTCTTCTAGTGAATTAAAAAAGTGTGAAAACAGCTACCAGTACCACTTAGTTAAAAGGCACTTGGCGATACAAAAAAGTATGAATATAATGCAAAATTTTACTAACTTGCGTATTGATATACTGGATGGAAGAATTGAATAGCTAAAATAGTAAAAATGCAAACATACCATCATCGTCGGATGAGACCACACAAATGCAACTAAGCACGTATTCCTCAAATTCACCATCTGTTGTGCAGGTCGTTTCAATGAAGAGAAGATCTTTGATGGCATTAGGTCCTCTTTCTACAAGCACATTTAAATGTGAGAAGGACCTGCATTCATGCTGAGAATCTTTTCTCGGGAAGTGAACTTTGTAACTCACTACTTCCTTGATTTCGTATGCAAGATCCTAAAACATAAGAAAGACGGTGAGGGACAGCGGCGAACAAGAAAATGGCAAGAGAGAGCAAGGGAGATAGCAAACCTCCAAAAGATGGTCCTCATTGTGCTTGTCCAGTAAAGCTTTGACTACTTCTCGAGTGGGTTTATAGTTCATCATTGCATCCAAAGCTTCTTTTGAGTTCTTCCTTGTGCCATTACGCCAATATAGTGTATGCCAAACATACCTGTCCTCATTGGAAAGCCCACCCAAGTACCTAGTTCAGATAAACAACGCGATATCCAAGGGTCAGGGATTTTAAAGTGCAAGCACAAAGCTTGTGATTTTAAGGAATTCTACTATGGAATTGTCAACCCGATTGGCAAAGGGTAGGGGGCTGACAAGATCAAACGTATAGACCTTTTTGCATGCTTACTGTGGCATTCAATATTTTACCAAGAGCCTGATTCCAAGTAGGGCTATGCTGGTTACAGAGAATGTAAAGTCCAACATTCATAATGCTTTTAGTAAATGCCGTATATTTTAGATAGTGTAGTAATGCTACATTGAGACCTTACATTCTTTAAATAAGAGCAAAAAACATGTTGTTTTTCTTAAAGTAGATTTTGAGAAGGCATATGGCAAAATCATTTTGGAATTTATGTTTTCAGTCCTAGAAATGAAAGGTTTCCCTAGGAAGTTTGCATGTTGGACTAAAGCTGTTATCTGCAATGGCATGTTGCTAATACTCTGAATGACAACATAGGTAGTTACTTTGTTACTAGGAAAGGACTCAGGCAAGGAGACACCTTCTCTCCTTTATTTTTTAACATTGCTGTTGATGTTCTGGCTACTCTTACGAAAAGAGCCCAAAAATAAAGCTTCATTGAAGGCTGCACATTTCATTCATAGGATAGGAACTTTTCCATTGGGTCTAGGCTAATGTTCTTTTCCCTTTGAAACGTGAAAGATTCGTTCCTAGCCTACATAGGAATAGGAATCCATTCCAACAAACCAAAGGGCTTCAAAGTAAATGTTCCTACAAAATTCCTATCATTTAAAATTCATACAAAATTCCTGTAAACCAAAGGAGATCTCAATGGTTTGTTCTTATATCACAGTGGCAATGGTCCACGGTGATCACCAAAAAGAGGCCATTAAGTCCCGACCGGCAAGACAACACTGGTGCAGGAATCTGAAGACACGGTCACATTGCTGAGAAAAAGTACAAGCTTGGATGATTGATCTTTAGAAACACCGACTTTAACAAATTGATCTTTTGTCACATCCCTATTCTGTCCACTTCATTAAAACCACGACCTATCACCATCGGGTGTTCCAAGCTAGCTAATAGTGGCCTAACTATAAGTTAGGAGTGAGCTAAAGAGAAACGTACTTGCATATAAGGTGCTAGCATAGGACATAGCATATACATATAAGCATTTTCCAACGCTTAAAAATAGAAACAAAGTTGAGAGAAGATTTACTTGAATTTGCACAGATTAGTGTGATAGGAGTCTATAGCATCCTGAACTTCTTGTAAGGTCTTAAACGGACCACCTCGATGAGGATATGTGTGGAAGAGTCCACCAGCATCAACCCTCACAAAATACTTAATTAGCAATCTTGTTGGCCTCAATGCCGAAACAGGTGGAAAGTGGTTTGGCGATGGTGGGGCCTCAATACGCACTGCCTGCTCAGTGTCCTCACAGCTGAAAAACAAAAGATAATAAGTTTGTGGAATATATATATATATATATATATATATATATATATATATATTTGGCAATATTTATACCAAGGAGAAGATGTCTCCAAGAGATCTCATTGTAATTCTTAGTTGTATGAGTTACTTTGAAATTTCTTTGATAATGGATCGAAAACATTGTATTTGTAATGGTTGGGAGCGTGAATAAAACTATAGGTGTTCCTAACAAAACTAGTTAACCTGACCCCTTATCTCAAAAGAAAAACTAACCTTTCTCAAAACTAAGTAGTTATTATTAACTAAAAAAGAAGCACTCCAGAAACCAATGCAGATTTTCAGAATCAAAGACATTTGGTCGTGATAGGGGTCAAAAGAGGACCTTTTACAAAGCCCCATGCTCTCGAACAGAATAATTCAATCTGACCACTAATAGCTTTGATAAATCGCTCTTTTTCTAATGATCTAGCGACTCTTGGACAAAAAAGTGGGTCGGAACAAGAATAGGAGCTGAACAACCTTGCAAACGAGGGCAAGTATAATAACATGATGTAAGTTTGAAAAGGTTTTCGTTAGAGGTGAGCCATGTATTAAGAGGCTGTTTGGATCGTTACCCTCACTTGCCCAGCCAAAAATTTGGCGTTGACCATGCATGCTGTAGGCGTTTGGATAGCTACCAATTATTTGGCACGCCATGCCCTGCCCAGCTGTGCTAGTTCAATCTAACACCAACATTTTGGCGAGGCGCGGGCGCCAGAATTGTTCGCCAATTTATTGGCGCGCCCGCAGCTGGCAGGGCTGACGCTGGCGCAATCCAAACAGGCCCTAACATAGTAGTATATATCTTTTGATAACTGCAATTGGGTGGGCTATTAGACCAACTATATTTGACAAGGTAATGTGATATAGCCAGCAGTTGGCTCTATTATTAAGCATGCTCCGAGAGAGAATAAATCAAAGAATATCAAGATAATTGTTTTTGTGGAGAATGCAAAGGGACTAGCTCTCATTGAATTGGTATACAGGTGCAACACAGATTATATTATATATCCGTATTTTCTGGTTCCATGATCCTGCTGACTCAGACGACCAGTGCAAAACATGCAGTTATAGCTATCGTTACTAGATGTTCCAAGCCATTAGAAATAGGGAGCGGAGTGAGGGATGTCGATGAAGTCATACCGTGGAGGCAGGACGGGAGGGGGTTGTGGCGGATTCAGCTGATGGTGGAGAGACGGGGAGGGGGTTGGGTCCTGGAGGGGAGGGGATCGGATGGTGGTGGAGGGAAGAGGAGGGGAGGTGGCCCTGGACGCTGCGGCTGGTGGTGGAGAGCAGAGGAGGGGAGGGGGTAGGCTTGTGGAGGCTGCACCTGGTGGTGGAGAGGAGGGGAGGGGAGGGGATCGGCTTGTGGAGGCTGCATACGGCGGTGGAGTCCAGCGGAGGGGAGGGGATCGGCTTGTGGAGGCTGCAGCCGGCGGTGGAGTCCAGGGGAGGGGACGGGATCGGCTTGTGGAGGCTGCGGCCGGCGGTGGAGTCCAGGGCAGGGGACCGGATCGGCTTGTGGAGGTTGCGACCGGCGGTGGAGTCCAGAGGAGGGGACGGGATCGGCTTGTGGAGGCTGCGGCTGGTGGTGGAGGGGTTCGGCCTGGGGAGGCCGGTGGTGGACAGGAGGTGGCCCTGGCCCTGGAGCTGGACCTGGACGATGCAGCCGATGGGGGAGGGGAGGGCACCGGAAGTGGCGATGCATCCGATTCTGATGGTGGAGGGGGAGGGGGAGGGGGAGGGCGTCGGCTACGTCTGCGCGGCATGGGCGACGGCGTCGGCGTCGGCGTCGGCGTCGGCTAGGGTTTTGAAGATTTCCTTCCGGCGAGGCGAGGGGAAAAGAGAGAAGCTTTTTTCCAGGGTGGAACGGGGAGGCGAGGGGAAGGGGAGGTCGCATAAATGGGCCAGGCCCAGCGGCCAACGCGCAGGATCGCGTTTTTCATTGATTTGTTTTTGTTTCCTTTCTCATTTTGCATTTGTTTTTGGGCAAAGCTTCCGTCCCACAGGATGATCCAACTCATGCATCCGCCTCTTGCCCAGCTAGGGATGTAAACGGGGATCGGATCAGATTGAATAATGTCTTTATCATATCCTTTACCACATTTTTTGTCGGATTCGAAGCGGATCGGATAATGACCGGATGCGGATTCGAATACGGATTATATCGGACTACGGATACGGAGCGGACTCATATCGAAAACGGATAAAAAATCTGTGTACATCTTTTCCATAATATCTATCATGATATATGCAAAGAAGTACAATATATAAGTAACCAATCATTTTTTACTAATCACTGAAATAAATAGCTGACACGCTGCTGCAGCACGCAAGACATTATACATCACTAGCAAAAGGCCCATGCGTTGCAACGGAAAAAAAATCACATTTAGCATCGATCATATCTACTTCTTGCCATCCTTTTATCGGGGCACTATTGTCGTATCTTATATTTCTTTTACGACGCACATCTCATCTTTTATCGGATCTCTTTTGTGCCACGTGTCCTCTTTTTTATTTATTTATATAGCCCACTTCACATCTTTATCTGGCCATCTTGGATTTTCTTACCATGCCATTCCACACCAAACATTTGATACGTGTTTGTGATCATAAAACATTGTTTTTTTAAAAAAATCAAATCAGATTTTTTGTAAACATGATATTTTGGGTAATCCCGAAGATTTTTCAAAAGAATCGAAGAATTTTTGAAGTTTTTCAACAGTTATGAAAAATACGAACAATTTTCAAAAACATGAACACTATTTGAATTTGTGAACAAATTTCATGAGAATAGTATTTGGAATTTCAACGAAAATTTTCAAAAACACATTTTTTATATCGTGATAAATTTTATAAAATTTCAAATAATTTATGAAAGTTTCTTCACATTTGTTAGAAAGGAACTTTTTAAAAAAGAAAAAAGGACAAAGGAAAAAAGGAAAAAAGGAAAAGCTAAAAGGAAAATTGTTGGATCTGCTCTGTCGTCGATTCTTATAGAACTTGCGCTGCTATGCACAATATGCATGAGGGCTACTGAAAATTCTTAAATAACAAATTCATTAAGCTTTTCCTCTTTCTCTCTAATAAATTTAAGAACTTTACATTCTGAGTTTTAAATAATTGCTTTTTGGGGGAAGAGTTTAGTTAACTGCTTGCAATCCATATGTGAAAGAAATGTATGGGATATTTTCAATTCTATTTTCCATAAGTTTGTATTTTTCTATGGGTTTTTTTTCAGCCCTAGTTCAGCATTCCTTTGAGACCAAACAAATTGGGCATATACACTTGAGATCAATGAAAGGGATTATGTTGGACAAAAGACCGTTGGTTTTAGATGATTAGATCAAATCACATAAGCTATGTGCATACGTGTAAGCGAGTCTCAAACAAATACACATGCTAGTTCCTTGATTGATGAACAATAAGCTGGCTAGCACTACTGCATGTCTAGTATAGTAGATGGACGTACGTATAGCCTTCCTTTCGTGATCGACTTGAGAATATATATTGTCAAGAGCTATTGATGGAATCGATCAATCGTCTTCGACGTCTCCGGTGTCTCGTCGGAATGTCTCGAGGTAAACTCCGCGAAGATACAGATTGATGAATTGATAGCCGCAGGGGTGTGTTGCTCCTCGATTTTTTCACTCTATTGCTTTTTTCTCACAACAGGTGTGTATCAATATATTATCAGCTAACCAACACAAGCTAGCCTAGTCGTCATCTATTTCTAGTCCAACACGGACACATACACATATCGAATTTGAAACCGTATTTAATTCTGACAGAGACGTTTTAGATCCCTGTTTAATGACATTGCGCATATGAATTAGTATCACCTTGATAATATATACTTTATAAATACATAAAATTATCTAAACGGGACAAAATTAAAAATACCAGCTTACTTTATTAGTAGGTAGGTATAGATAATAGATAACAAAAGTGAACGACATGATGATGTGGAAAACGTGATATACCGAGACGCAACGTACAATCGAACGCTGTTTTTTTCTAAAAAAAAAGCGAACGAAGGATGTTGTTTTTATTTAAGACTCTGTATCGACTTGCTAATAAACACATATGGTTTGTTAGGTGGTTTGGTTAGTGTGCCTTTGCTCCATCTTTCCGGGTAGAGTTTGAGTCCTGCTTAATGCAGTTTTTTTCTTTTGAGACCGAACTAAAAGAGCCGCAATTTTAAACACAAAGAAGGAGGGATGAAAAAAAAAACAGGACGACGTACCGAACGGACCAGATGACGAAAAAAAATGATGAAACACTCGTTCCTTTAATATTAGGTAAAGATAAAAATAGGTTCAGAGCAAACCTGGCCAAACCGGCCGGCCTGGCACGGTCCGCCCAGACACGTTTAGTAAATGGGTCATACCGTGCCGGCCAGCGTGCTGACCCCTATGGCCCAAGCACGACCCGGGAGCTAAACGGGCCGGCCCGCCGGTACGCTACATCCGTTGGCCTGCTAGACTATGGGCCTCTTAGGTTGATTTTGGGCCCGATTTTGACCTACTGGGTAATTTTTTTATTATATATGTAATATAAAAATAAAAATAAAGCTAAATGGGTCGTGCCGTGCCGGCCCGTGTGTCCAGCCTTCAGGCCCAGGCACGACCCGTGGCGGGCCACGGGCCTGGCCCGTAACGTGCCGGGCCGCCATGCTTTTGGGCCGGCCAAAAAGCACGGCCGTTTGGGCAGCTCTGGTTGAGAGTGTTCTCTAGTCCATATCAGAATTGGATATTCGCTAAGTTAGGTTGTATAGTACGTATTGTCAAGTCTACTCGGTATGCTTGTATGTACATGCGATGTGTACAGACGTATGACGGTGCTATTAGGGTTAGGGTTATATGATATTATATGTGGTAATTTTAGTCGGTGGTCTAATTGGGTATTTGGGCTTGTCAGTTGGACCAAATTTATCGGATTATCCTATTTGATAGCATCGGATAATCCCCAGAAAATATCGGATAATCCACAACCGTCGGATATTATCGATACCATATCCGCTACCGTATTTATCGGATATCCGGTTGACTAAAATCCGTATCCGCATCCATATCCGCTGGATTTGTGGAAATGCATACCATGTCCTTACAAATAGATGCGGATGCGGATTCGGAATGGAAATTATCCGTACCATTTACACCCATGTGCCCAGCAGTCGGATTGTAAATGGATCAAATGGTCTTGTGCTCTTCTGGTCCCACCTTTCTCTATAGATATCGGATGGGGATGAACAACGAACACAACATCGATTTCTACAACATCTTTTTCGTTGCATTTTTTCCGCAACATGATCTTTGCTGCAGAATTTCTTGATAGCATGATCTTTGTTGTAAAAGTTATAGAAATATTTGTAACATCACCTATGTTATAAAAATAATCTCCAACACTAGCTCTAGGGTTCTGCAACACTCTCTTTGTTGCAATGCGAGGACGGTGTTTGGCCATTGAATAACATCAGTCGGATGGCTGGCGAGGTAGCGTATCTTTCAAAAGATTCGCCGATGGATACATAGCACACTATACCTTTGTTCCAGAAATTTTCTATAACACTTTGTTGCAAACAAATTCTATAATTTTTTCCGCAACACGATCTTTGTTGCAGAAAATATACTATAACAAACTCTGTTGCAAAAAATAAAAATTACAGGTGCTTTTGCAACATAGTCCTTGTTGCAAAAAATATTTTATAAAAAATTCTGGTGAAAAACAAAATTACACACGTTTTCGCAACATGATCTCTGTTGCAAAATAATTATGCAACATAATCTATGTTGCAAAAATTAAAATGACCATCAAGCACGCTAGATGTGGCGGCTAACGCCCCGACCGATCTTTTAAAAAGATCGGCCGATGGACGCATAGCCGGGCCTTTGTTTTTTAGGTTTTAGTTTTTCATTTATTTTTTCCAATGGTTTATTTTGTCTCTTTCTCAATATTTTATTTTTTTGTGTTTTATTTGGTTTCAACGCTTTTCATTCTACGTTTTTATATATGTCAACACCATTTTACTAATTCATGTTTAACATTTTTCCAATATGATTTTAATTTTTGTAATACATGGTCAACATTTTCTCTATACATGCTCGACAATTTTATACAATTGTTTTTAAACATTTTCAGAAACTCGGTCAAGATTTCAAATTAAAGTAGTAATATATTTTTGAATACATTTCAAAATTTCCCTATAAACATTTAAAATTTCACAAATGCTTGATCAATATCTTTTGGAATACATGATTAACAATTTTTGAATACATGGTCAATATTTTTTGTATACACATTTAACATTTTATCAAATGCTTTGTTAACATTTTCCAAATATAAATTAACCTTTTTTTAATTCATGGTTAACATGTTTCTATACACATTCAAAAAAATTCAAATGCTTGATTAATATTTTTCAAATACAAGATTAACACTTTTTTAATACATGGCCAACAATGATTCTACATATATTTAAAATAAAATATTGATTAACATTTTTTGAATACAAAATTCATATTTTTTGAATACATCATCCATGTTTTTCTATACATATTTCATATTTTTCAAATGCTTGGTTCTCATTTTCAAATACAAGATTGACATTTTTTGAATACATGGTCAACATTTTTATACACATTGATGTTTTTCAAATGCTTGATTAACACTTTTAAAAACATGTAAAATATATTTTGTTATGACATATGTCTGAAATATTTAGAAGTGTAAATGAAAGTAATAAATAAATAAATAAATGAAAACAAAGAACGTAGAAAAACAGAAACAAACACTCACGCTACTGCGAGGCCCACACACTCACGCTACTGCGAGGGGCTTCAGCGAGTGGGAAACTCGTCTTGCTTAACACGAGACATAGTCACGCCCATCGATCATGCCGTGCCTTTCGCTGAAGCAAAACCGTGCCTCTCGAAAAAAAAACAGAAAACATGTTTTCCCCTTTCCGAGGGGCACGACCTTGCCTCTCTCGCGAAGGCAAAACCGTGTCTCTTGCGGAAGCAAAACCGGGCCTCTCACAAAAAACGCGTTTTTTCCATTAAAAAAAAGAAAACGCGTTTTTTTGCGAATCTTTTGAAGTTTTTTTTCGTCCAAAAGCTACGAAAGACTGGTGGAAAACCGGAATACCAAAAAAATCCGAAAAAACCACTCCAAAATGGCGAAAACGCGTGCGAATAAATAAATAAATAAACAAAATTCGAATGGAGCGCTCAGAGCGCGACACGTGATGGTGACTGAGAACGCGCCAAGTGAAGGCGCGTTGGAGCGATCGCTGGAACGTTTGTTTGGGAACGCTCGCTAACTAGTTGCTCCAGGCATATCCTATTCGGCACTTGTTATTGTATAGTTTACAAACTGACGTCTGAATCCCTCCAAGCTAGGTCAGCCCAATTAGCCCTTTTTCATTTTATTTTCTCTCACTTTTATTTTTTATTTTTTTATAAACTTAAATTTTGTAAAGTTTTTTCGAAATCAGGGGGGTTAAGATTTTCCAAGTTTGTGAAACTTTTACAATATTTCAAGAACTTTTTCCACTATTGATGATTTTTATAGAAAGTTCTACATAATCTATAACTTTTTCAAATTGAATGAATTTTTTCCTTTTTTTTGAACTTTTATTCAAAATCTATGAATTTATTTTTCAAAATCGGTGGACTTTTTTCCAATTTGATGAACTTTGTTTCAAAATTGCAAACTTTTTTGAACATAGATGGTTTTTTTTCAAAGTTGATGATTTTTCTTCAAATTCAATGATCTTTTTTCAAAAAGTGATGAACCTTTTCAAATTCATGATCTTTTAAAAAAAATCTGTGAGCTCTTTTGAATTCACGGTTTTTGTTTGTGATTTTCCTTTTTTTTCTAAAATGTGAACATGTACATGAGCCAGTGTGGGCTCTATAGAGCTTCCTAAAGGTGTTCATGGGAATACCTCACGTCACATGAAGTTTCAAGAAGAGCGTCTCCAAAGCCGACCCTTAACCTGCATGAAACATCCGGATCGCTCGGTCCGGACGTGTTGTGTCACCCAATGCCTGCATTTATTTGCCCGATCGACGGTCCAGATGGACCTTTTTCCGCAAACTAGAGACAAAGTAGGGTATAGGTTCTCGATGCTTAGGTCCTATGCAACACTGAGAGAATTCACTTTGTGCTTCGAGCGTTTACTCGCAAGCCAGAGATGTTCTTTTGGGCTGCAAGAGATATCTTTCGGACTGAGGAGTTAGAATTAATTGTTCCTCAAGTTATTTTACCATTGTGCTGAAAATCCAATAGTTGGAAATAACTTGATTGACCACTGGTGGGCCTCGTGTCCTAAATGTTCCTTCCCCATCAGGGAAGGCTGCAGTTATAAATAGTCATCTAGTTCCAATATTTTTCGTTGACTGCTCCGCTTGAGATTTTGAGAAGATTGATTGTGCACCCCTCTCGAGAGATTTGAGTTTAAGATCCACTGGGAGAAAATCAAGAGCCGAAACTTAGATAGTGGTTGAGCATCATAGTAGATCTGAGTTAGAGTTCTTGTACCTATTACTCTTGAGAGTTTTGAACTCTCTAGACGGATGTTAGAGCATATTTCTCCATGTGTGGTGTTGGTAATTGATGACAATCCCTATGAACTAATGGTTGCTTTGAGTTATATTTGAAGGATTTGTCTATGGACACTTCTTGAAGTCCATCTGTTGGTTTCAAGGAGTTTATATGGTGACCAAGGTGGTATTCAAGGTTTTATCCAAAAATTGGTCATGTGAGAGTCGAGCTTATTACAAGCATGTCTTGAAAAATAAGATTGTGTGAACATTCATGTTTACCTTGAAGACATCATGTTTACCTACAAAACACCATGTTTATGAAGAGAGAAGATAAGATACAAGGTTGATCAAGACTAAGTCAAAGAGTGGATAAAGTTGATCTAAAGTTGATCAACACACAAAGCTATATGATGTACCGAGAGGGGTCAAGTGATCCCATGGTATGGTAAGCATTGTCCATTACACTTTGTGTACTAACCCATGGTCTACGTGAGAGTTCTATCTGGGGTTAGGTATGTGTCCATGGGATTGTGTCAAGAGGAAGATCTCATACAACCCACGGAGGATGACATCAAGTGGTGATCGTCATTAAGTTTGCGGTGTGCAAGTTCAAGTGGAGCATCACGAAGAGATCATGCTTGAATCTTGTCGTCCTTTGTGATGACAATGTACTTATGAGGATGTACCGAAGAGTGGCTCACCCATAGTAGAGTATGGGGGAGAAATCTACTAGTCTTCATCGAGCCAGTGCAATCAAGAAAGGTGGTCCATCTTGAGGAGGACAAGATCGTCATCATCTAGATCAAGTGGACTATGCGCAAGGCAAAGGTTTGCCCTTGATAGGTTTTCTATTTTACCGTCTCATGGTGGTACTTGGGAGCCGGGTGATAGGATTAACTACCGTACTATCAAAGGGGGATCTCAAGTGAGTAGCTTGATCATATCGTTCATTGAGAGCTCAAACCATTTGCATCCTTCACCATTATTTGGTATTCGTTTGATATATTGATGAGATGTATGTTGTCTCTCCTCTAGTGATGTTATGTGAACGTCGACTACATAACACTTCACCATTATTTGGGCCTAGGGGAAGGCATTGGGAAGTAATAAGTAGATGATGGGTTGCTAGAGTGACAGAAGCTTAAACCCTTGTTTATGCGTTGCTTCATAAGGGGCTGATTTGGATCCATATGTTTCATGCTATGGTTAGGTTTACCTTAATTCTTCTTTCGTAGTTGAGGATGCTTGCGATAGGGGTTAATCATAAGTGGGAGGTTTGTCCAAGTAAGGGAAGCACCCAAGCACCGGTCCACCCACATATCAAATTATCAAAGTAAGGAACACGAATCAAATAAGCATAATGAAAACTAGCCTGACAGAAATTCCCATGTGTCCTTGGGAGCGCTTTGCTTTATATAAGAGTTTGTCTAGGCCCATCTTTTTCTACAAAAAGGATTGGGCTACCTTGTTGCACCTTTGCTACACTTGTTACTTATTACTCGTTACGAATTATCTTATCACAAAACTATCTGTTACCGATAATTTCAGTGCTTGCAGAGAATACCTTACTGGAAACCGCTTGTCATTTCCTTCTGCTCCTCGTTGGATTCGATACTCTTACTTATCTAAATTACTATGATAGATCTGTTGGAAATATGCCCTAGAGGCAATAATAAATTAGTTATTATCATATTTCCCCTGTTCATGATAATCTTTTATTATCCATGCTATAATTGTATTGATCGGAGACTTAGATGCATGTGTGGATACATAGACAAAACCATGTCCCTAGTATGCCTCTAATAGACTAGCTCGTTGATCAAAAGATGGTTAAGGTTTCCTAGCCATGGACATGAGATGTCATTTGATAATGGGGTCACATCATTAGGAGAATGATGTGATGGACAAGACCCAAACTACAAACGTAGCATATGATCGTGTCAGTTTATTGCTACTGTTTTCTTCATGTCAAGTATATGTTCCTATGACCATGAGATCATGCAACTCACGGACATCAGAGGAGTGCCTTGTGTGTATCAAACGTCGCAACATAACTGGGTGACTATAAAGGTGCTCTACAGGTATCTCCGATGGTGTCTGTTGAGTTGGCATGGATCGATACTGGGATTTGTTACTCCGTGTGACGGAGAGATATCTCAGGGCCCACTCGGTAATACAACATCACAATGAGCCTTGCAAGCAATGTGACTAATTGTTAGTTGCGGGATCTTGTATTACGGAACGAGTAAAGAGACTTGCCGGTAACGAGATTGAACTAGGTATGGAGATACCGACGATCGAATCTCGGGCAAGTAACATACCGAAGGACAAAGGGAACGTTATACGGGATTAACTGAATCCTTGACATAGAGGTTCAACCGATAAGATCTTTGTAGAAAATGTAGGAACCAATGTGGACGTCCAGGTCCCGCCATTGGTTATTGGCCGGAGAGGTGTCTCGGTCATGTCTACATAGTTCTCGAACCCGCAGGGTCTGCACACTTAAGGTTCGGTGACGTTTCAGTAGTGTAGAGTTATGTATGGTGGTGACCGAGGGTTGTTCGGAGTCCCGGATGAGATCCCGGACGTCACGAGGAGCTCCGTAATGGTCGAGAGGTAAAGATTCATATATAGGAAGTCCCTGTTTGGTCGCCGGAAAAGTTTCGGGCTCATCGGTAGTGTACCGGGGTCGCCGGAAAACAGCCACAAAGGCCCATGGCGCAGGGAGAAAAAGTCCTAAAGGAAAAAGTGAAAAAATCAGCCAATAGGAGGCAATCCTACTCCAACTAGGATTGGAGGTGAAGTAGGATTGCACTCCACCTCCTATTCTGGCTGAACCAAATGACTTGGCTGCCTCTCCTCTCCTCTCCTCCTATATATACTGGTGGAATAGCTAGGGTTTGGCGAACAATTACGGCCACGTGCTACCCGTTCCACCGGTGCTCCTCTAGATCGGATTTCTGCAGCACTTAGGCGAAGCCCTGCCGGAATTGCTCCACCACCACCATCACCGGAGCGCCGTCACGTTGCCGGTGAACTCTCTCTCCTCTCCACCTCCTCCTGCTGGATCAAGATGGTGGAGATCGTCATCAAGCTGCACGTGTGCTGAACGCGGAGGTGTCGTCCGTTCGGCGCTAGATCGGAAGGACCGTGATCAAGATCGCGAGACGATTCGCGATGAGATTGCGGAACAGATCGTGATGAGTTCGCGGGACATATCGTGATCAAGTTCGTGAGACGGATCGTGATTGGATCGCGGGACAGATCGTGATGAGATCGCGGGACGCTCGGCGATTTGGATCGCGAAGATGTTCGACTACACCAACCGCGTTTCTTAACGCTTCCCGCTTAGCGATCTACAATGGTACGTAGATCCACTCTCCCTCTCGTAGATGCTCATCACCATGGATAGGTTTGCGTGTGCATAGGAAATTTTTTGTTTCCCATGCGACATTCCCCAACAGTGGCATCATGAGCTAGGTTGATGGTTCGATGAGATCTCGAGTAGAACACAAAAGGTTTGTGGGCGTTGATGCTTAGATTGCTTCCTCCCTTGGTCGTATTTTGGTTCAACGGTATTGTGAGATGAAGCGGCCCGGACCAACATTACTCATACGCTTACGAGAGACCGGTTCCCGCGACGCAACTTGTTGCTTAGCTGGCTTGCGGGTGACAGTTTCTCTTACTCTAGTTGGATCGGATCCGACAAAGGCGGTCCTTGTGAAGGTTGAAAAGCAAACTAGTGTATCACCATTGTGGTTTTGCGTAGGTGAGAATTGTTCTTGCTAGATACCCGTAGCAGCCACGTAAAACATGCAACAACAATTAGAGGACGTCTAACTTGTTTTTGCAGGGTATGTTGTGATATGATATGGCCAATTACATGATGAGATATATGTGATGTATGAGATGATCATGTGATGTATAGATTATCACGACTTGCATGTCGGTGATTACGGCAACCGGCAGGAGCCATAGGGTTGTCTTTAATTATTGTATGACCTGCGTGTCAATCATTAAGCGCTATGTAATGCTTTACTTTATCGCTACGGTAGCAATAGTAGTAGAAGCATGCAGGGCGTGACAACCCCGATGGCGACACGTTGATGGAGATCAAGATGATGGAGATCATGGTGTCATGTCGGTGACGATGGAGATCATGCCGGTGTTTCAAAGATGGAGATCTCAAAAGCACAAGTTCATGGCCATATCATGTCACTTATGATTTGCATGTGATGTTAATCCTTTTATGCACCTTGTTTTGCTTAGGATGACTGTAGCATTATAAGGTGATCCCTCACTTAATTTCAAGATAAATTGTGTTCTCCCCAAGTGTGCACTGTTGCGAAAGTTCGTCGTGTTGAGACACCACGTGATGATCGGGTGTGATAGACTCTACGTTCAGATACAACGGGTGCAAGATAGATTTGCACATGCGGAACACTCGGGTTAAACTTGACGAGCCTAGCATGTACAGACATGGCCTCGGAACATAAGAGACTGAAAGGTCGAGCATGAGTCATATAGTAGATATGATCAACATAATGATGTTCACCATTGAAGCCACCTCAACTCACGTGATGATCGGACTTGAGTTGGTGAATTTGGATCATGTGAAACTCAGATGACCTGAGGGATGTCAATTTGAGTGGGAGTTCTTAAATAATATGATTAATTGAACTCATTATCATGAACATAGTCAATAGTGTCTTTGCAAATTGTGTTGTAGATTACTAGCTCGCCCTGTAGCTCCCTTAATTTTTATATGTTCCTAGAGAAATAGAGTTGAAAGATGATGGTAGCAATATTGCGGACTGGGTCCGTGATATGAGGATTGTCCTCATTGCTGCACAGAAGGCTTATGTCCTTAATGCACCGTTCGGTACACCACCCTCTATAGCATCGTCTGTAGATGTTGTGAACATCTGACAGGCACGTCCTGATGACTACTTGATAGTTTAGTGCGTCATGCATTACGACTTAGAATTGAGGCTCCAAGACGTCTTGAACGTCACAGAACATACAAGATGTTCTAAAGAGCTGAGATTGTGATCTCAGGATCATGCCCGTGTTATGAGATATGAGATCTCAAACAAAGATTCTTTGCTTGCAAGATGAAAGAGAATAGCTCAATAGTTGAGCATGTACTCAGATTGTCTGGGTACTACAATCGCTTGAATCAAGTGGGAGTTGATCTTCCAGATAAGATAGTGATTGACATAGTTCTCCAAGTCACTGTCACTAAAGTTACTAGAACTTAGTGATGAACTATAATACACCAGGGATAGAAGCATTGATCCCTGAGCTGTTCGCGATGTTTGACACCGCGAAGGTAGAAATCAAGAAGGAGCGTCAAGTGTTGATGGTTAATCAAACCACTAGTTTCGCGAAGGGCAAGAGAAAGGAGGGAAACTTCATGGATAGCAAGTCAGTTGCTGCTCCAGTGAAGCAACCCAAAGTTGAACTCAAACCCGAAACTAAGTGCTTCTATTATGAGGTGAGAGGTCGCTGAAGCGAAACAACCCTAGATGCTTGGTAGATAAGAAGGCTGGCAACATCGATAGAAATATATTTGATGTATGAGTTATTAATGTGTACCTTGCTAGTACTCCTAGTAGCACCTGGGTATTGGATACCGGTTCGGTTGCTAAATGTTAGTAACTCGAAATAAAAGCTACGGAATAAAAGGAGAACTAGTTAAGGGTGAGGTGACGATATGTGTTGGAAATGTTTCCAAGGTTGATGTGATCAACATCGCACGCTCTCTTTACCTTCAGGATTAGTGACAAACCTGAATAAATGTTATTTGGTGTTTTGCATTGAGCATGGACATGATTAGATCATGTTTGTTGCAATACGGTTATTCATTTAAGTTAGAGAATAATGGTTATTCTGTTTACATGAATAATACCTTCAACGGTCATGCACCCAGTGAGAATGGTTTGTTGAAATCTTGATCGTAGTAATACGCATGTTCATAACATTGATGTCAAAAGATACAAAGTTAATAATGATAGTACCACATACTTGTGGCACTGCCGCAAAATGTCATATTGATATAAAGCGCATGAAGAAACTCCATGCTGATGGATCTTTGGACTCATTCGATTTCGAATTGGTTGAGACATGCGAACCATGCCTCTTGGGCAAGATGACTAAAACCCCGTTGGATGGAGCGGGCAAGTGATTCATTGGAAATGATACATGTTGATGTATGCGATCTAGTGAGACTTGTAGCGTGTAGTGGATATTGTTATTTTCTTACCTTCACTGATGATTTGAGTAGATATAGTGTATATTTACTTAATGAAACACAAGTCTGAATCGTTTGAAAGGTTCAAACAAATTCAGAGTGAAGTTTAAGATCATCGTGACAAGAAGATAGAAATGACTGCGATATGATCGTGGAGGTGAATATCTGAGTTACGAGTTTGGCATACAACTTAAGACAATGTGAAATTTGTTTCACAACTAAATGCCACCTGGAACACCATAGTGTGATGGTGTGTCCGAACATCATAGTCATGCTCTATTAGATATGGTGCGTGCTATGATGTCTCTTATTGTTTTACTACTATAATTTTGGGGTTATGCATTAGAGACAACTACATTCACTTTATAGGGCACCATCTAAATCCGTTGAGATGACACCGTGTGAATTATGGTTTGATAGAAACCTAAGCTGTCATTTCTTAATGTTTGGGGCTGCAATGCTTGTGTGGAAAATGTTTTCACAGAATAAGCTAGAACCCAAAGCGGACAAATGTATCTTCATAGAATACCCTAAGAACGGTTGGGTATGCCTTCTATCTCAGATTCGAGTGCAAAGTGTTTGTTGCTAAAACTGGGTCCTTTCTCGAGAAAAAGTTTCTCTCGAAAGAATTGAGTGGGAGGAAGATAGAGCTTGATGAGGTTGTTAAACCTTTGTTCAACCAGAGAGTAGCGCAGCGCAGAAAGATGTTTCTGTGAAGCCTACGTTCGTTGAAGAGGAAGTTAATGATGATGATCATGAAGCTTCAGGATCAAGTTACTATCGGACTTCGTAGGTCGACAAGGATGTGTACTGCTCCTAAGTGGTACGACAACCCTGTCTTAGAGGTCATGTTGTTGGACAACGATGAACCTACGAGCTATGGAGAAGCGATGATGGGCCCGGATTCCGACAAATGGTTGGAGACCATGAAATCCGAGATAGGATCCATGTACGAAAACCAAGTATAGACTTTGGTAGACATGCTCGTTGGACGGCAGGTCGTTAAGTACAAATGGATCGTTAAAATGAAGACAGACGCTGATGGTAAATGTCACCATTTGTAAAGCTCGACTTGTTGCAAAGTTGTTTGTGACAAGTTCAAAGGAGTTGACTGCAATGAGACTTTCTCACTTGTAGCGATGCTAAAGTCTGTTGGAATTATGTTAGCAGTTGCTGCATTTTGAATTATGAAATCTGGCAGATGGATGTCGAAACATCGTTTCCTTGACGATTTACTTGAGGAAAGGTTGTATGCGATACAACTAGAAGGTTTTGTCAATCCTAAGGATGCTAAAAGGTGTGCAAGGCTTCGGTGATCCTTCCATGGACTGAAGCAAGCATCTTGGAGTTGGAATATATGCTTTGATGAGGTGATCAAAGTTTTGATGTTTATACAAAGTTTACGAGAAACTTGTATTTGCAATAAAGTGAGTGGGAGCACTATAGAATTTCTGATAAGTATATGTGGATGACATATTGTTGATCGGAAATAATGTAGAGTTTCTGGAAAGCATGAAACGGTTATTTGAAAAGTGTTTTTCAAAGGAAGACCTTGATAAAATTACCTAATTGTTGAGCATCAAAATCTATAGAGATAGATCAAGATGCTAGATGAGACTTTCAATGAGTGCATACCTTGATAAGATTTTGAAAGAGTTCAAAAATGGATCAGCCAGAGAAATAGTTCTCGTCTGATTTGTAAGGTGTGAAGTTGAGTGAGACTCAAAGCTCGACAACGGCAGAAGAAAGAGAAAGGACGAATGTCGTCCCCTATGCCTTAGCCATAGGCTCTATATTGTGCCATGCTGTGTACCGCACCTGTGTGTGCCTTGCCATGAGTCAGTCAAGGGGTACAAAAGTGATCCAGGAGTGGATCGCTGGACAACAGTCAAGATTATCCTTAGTAACTAAAAGACTGAGGAGATGTTTCTCGATTATGGAGGTGATAAAGGGTTCGTCGTAAAGAGTTGCGTCGATGCAAGCTTTAGCACCAATCCAGATGACTAGTAGTAGCAATCTGGATACGTAGAGTGGAGCAGCCATTTGGAAGTAGTACCAAGTGGATTGTGGTAGCAGTGTTTAGGGTTTGACATAGAGATTTGCAAAGAACACATGGATCTGAACATCACAGACCCGTTGACTATAAGACCTCTCTCACATGCAAAGCATGATCGAGCCCCAGAACTCATTGGGTGTTAGATTCATAACAATGCGAATCACATAGTGATGTGAACTAGATTATTGACTCTAGTGCAAGTGGGAGACTGTTGGAAATATGCCCTAGAGGCAATAATAAATTAGTTATTATCATATTCCCTTGTTCATGATAATCGTTTATTATCCATGCTATAATTGTATTGATCGGAGACTTAGATGCATGTGTGGATACATAGACAAAACCATGTCCCTAGTATGCCTCTAATAGACTAGCTCGTTGATCAAAAGATGGTTAAGGTTTCCTAGCCATGGACATGAGATGTCATTTGATAATGGGGTCACATCATTAGGAGAATGATGTGATGGACAAGACCCAAACTACAAACGTAGCATATGATCGTGTCAGTTTATTGCTACTGTTTTCTTCATGTCAAGTATATGTTCCTATGACCATGAGATCATGCAACTCACGGACATCAGAGGAGTGCCTTGTGTGTATCAAACGTCGCAACATAACTGGGTGACTATAAAGGTGCTCTACAGGTATCTCCGATGGTGTCTGTTGAGTTGGCATGGATCGATACTGGGATTTGTTACTCCGTGTGACGGAGAGGTATCTCAGGGCCCACTCGGTAATACAACATCACAATGAGCCTTGCAAGCAATGTGACTAATTGTTAGTTGCGGGATCTTGTATTACGGAACGAGTAAAGAGACTTGCCGGTAACGAGATTGAACTAGGTATGGAGATACCGACGATCGAATCTCGGGCAAGTAACATACCGAAGGACAAAGGGAACGTTATACGGGATTAACTGAATCCTTGACATAGAGGTTCAACCGATAAGATCTTCGTAGAAAATGTAGGAACCAATGTGGACGTCCAGGTCCCGCCATTGGTTATTGGCCGGAGAGGTGTCTCGGTCATGTCTACATAGTTCTCGAACCCGCAGGGTCTGCACACTTAAGGTTCGGTGACGTTTCGGTAGTGTAGAGTTATGTATGGTGGTGACCGAGGGTTGTTCGGAGTCCCGGATGAGATCCCGGACGTCACAAGGAGCTTCGGAATGGTCGAGAGGTAAAGATTCATATATAGGAAGTCCCAGTTTGGTCGCCGGAAAAGTTTCGGGCTCATCGGTAGTGTACCGGGAGTGCCGGTAGTGTACCGGAGGACCTCCGGGAGGGGTATTTCGACCCCAAGAGGTCCATGGGCTGTGGGAGAATAATAACCAGCCCTTAGTGGGCTCGGAAAACAGCCACAAAGGCCCATGGCGCAGGGAGAAAAAGTCCTAAAGGAAAAAGTGAAAAAATCAGCCAATAGGAGGCAATCCTACTCCAACTAGGATTGGAGGTGAAGTAGGATTGCACTCCACCTCCTATTTCGGCTGAACCAAAGGACTTGGATGCCTCTCCTCTCCTCTCCTCCTATATATACTGGTGGAATAACTAGGGTTTGGCGAACAATTACGGCCATGTGCTACCCGTTCCACCGGTGCTCCTCTAGATCGGATTTCTGCAGCGCTTAGGCGAAGCCCTGCCGGAATTGCTCCACCACCACCATCACCGGAGCGCCGTCACGTTGCCGGTGAACTCTCTCTCCTCTCCACCTCCTCCTGCTGGATCAAGATGGTGGAGATCGTCATCAAGCTGCACGTGTGCTGAACGCGGAGGTGCCGTCCGTTCGGCGCTAGATCGGAAGGACCGTGATCAAGATCGCGAGACGATTCGCGATGAGATTGCGGAACAGATCGTGATGAGTTCGCGGGACAGATCGTGATCAAGTTCGTGAGACGGATCGTGATTGGATCGCGGGACAGATCGTGATGAGATCGCGGGACGCTCGGCGATTTGGATCGCGAAGATGTTCGACTACACCAACCGCGTTTCTTAACGCTTCCCGCTTAGCGATCTACAAGGGTACGTAGATCCAGTCTTCCTCTCGTAGATGCTCATCACCATGGATAGGTTTGCGTGTGCGTAGAAATTTTTTTTGTTTCCCATGCGACGTTCCCCAACAAGATCCCCTATACTTGTGGGTTATCAAGCCCCTACGAGATCGGATCTCCCTCTTGTTCTCTTCCGTTTTGCATTTCTGTTTTCGGGCCGAAACACATTTCTTATATTCCCAAAGATCTGTAACTCCGATTGAGCTGAGATTTTAATACGATATTTTTATGGATATAAGCTTCCTTTCACCCGAAGGAGAGCTCCAACCGACTTACGAGGTGAGCACAATACATCACCACATGCCTGGGCCCTCTAGCGCGCCGTGGTATCTCGTGGTGGATGTGGGCCTCCTTTTGAGTTGATTCCAACTCCCAAAGTTCACAAATATTCCAAAATAATTCTTCGTAAATTTTTATCATGTTTGGTCTTCGTTTGATATGGAATTTCTGCAAAACAAAAATACACAAAAAAACAGCAACTGGCACTGGGCACTGGATCAATATGTTAGTCCAATAAATCATATAAAATGTTGCCAAAATATGTGAAAGTTGTATAATATTTGCATGAAACAACCAAAAATTATAGATACGACGGAGACGTACCATAATGCTTGGAGAACGATGACATGATGTAGACAAAGTAAACTCAATCAATATGAATAGACCTCATCGTGTTATCCTTAGTAGAAACAACACAAAGGCGCATCTTGTCCCCTTCTGTCACCGAGATATAGAAACTCGCCAGGTTGAACCTACTACAACGCACCACTTCCACCGAAGAACTATCAATCTAGTTGGCCAAAATATCGCAATAGATAAGAGAGCATTACGAAGCTAAAATGATCATGCACATAAGAATCATATAAGATCATAGGAGACTCAAATATTTATCATGAATAATCTGAACATAAACTCACAATTCATCGGATCCCAACAAATGCACCATACAAAGGGATTACATCGGATAGATCAGGGTAAAGATGTGATGGACGTTATATTGAAGATCAAGATCAAGAGAGAGATTTCCATCTAGCTACTACCTACGGACCCATAGGTCAGTGGTGAACTACTCACACATCATGGTGAGGGCAGCTAGGTTGATGAAGAGGCCCTCCATGATCAATCTCCCCCCCGACATGGTGCCAAAACCAAGGTGTAGATGGCCTCCCATTGGAATAGAGACTTGCGGCGGCGTAAAAAGTGTTTCGGGAGCGCTTCTAATGTTTTTAGGGTAGATGTGAATTTATATGCCAGAGAGGGGCATCGGGAGACGCATGGGGGAGGCACAAGCCATCAGGGCGCGCCCCCCTAGTGGCTCGCCCTGTTGGCTTGTGGGCCCCTCGTGGCTCTTCAGGCCTCCTCCCAAAGCTTCCAGGTCTTCTTTTGCTACAGAAAAAACCATCAAAAAGTTTCGTGGCAATTATACTTCCTTTGGTAATGTAAACCTGAAAAGTCAAAAACACGCAGAAAACAACAACTGACACTGAGCACTGGGTCAATAGGTTAGTGCTCAAAAATATTATAAATTGGTAAACAAATGACCAAAAAGTATCCTAGAATGATAATATATTATCATAGAACAATAAAAAATTATACACGTGTTGGAGACGTATCATAGATGCATAGGGTAAAACTTTCGATGAAATTCTAGCTTCACGCGATTCAAGTCTCATGATCCAATATCATCCAATAACATGTACCACATTAATGCCTTTACCTCCAAAGATAAAGGGAAAATTTTCTTTTTAAATTTGTCTTCGGGTAGAACTGAAAGCTTAAACAATCCACAAATCTCATCGACATATATCAAATGGTAATCAGGATGAGTTGAACTATCACAAGGATTAGCCAATAGTTTCTATACCATACCCGAAAGAATCTCATAATAAAAAAATTCAGTAGGTTCAGTAGGTTGAGGGACAACTTCTTCAACTTCCGATCAAGGCGAAGATGCCCCGAACAAGCCACTCAAAGGGTGCCCGTTCATAGTGACAAGCAAAAGTAAATTTCAGCCCGTATAGAAAATGTTTCATTACGAATTTCCACTTACCTAAGGCGTTTCATTCCCCGGCAATGGCGCCAGAAAAGAGTCTTGATGACCCACAATCATAGAGGATAAATCGTAGTCCTTTCGATAAGTAAGAGTGTCGAACCCAACAAGGAGCAGAAGGAAATGATAAGTAGTTTTCAACACGTATTCTCTGCAAGTGCTGTGATTAACAGTGGTATATAGTTTTGCAACAAGATAATTCGTAAAAAGTGAAAAGTGGCAATAGTAAGAAAGGTACTAGCAAGGTAGCCCAATCCTTTTTATAGCAAAGGACAGGCTTGAAAGTACTCTTATATTAAGCAAGTGCTCCCGAGGACACATGGTAATTATAGTTTAGTCATGTTCATCATGTTTAGTTGATTGGCGTTCGCTACTTTGATAATTTAATAAGTGGGTGGACCAGTGATAATTTGATACTAGTTAGGGGACCCTGTTGGCTTGTGGCCAGCAGGTGTCCGCCCTCTCGTATATTTTTGGCCCAATAATTTTTAAATAATCCATAAAAATTCTCCATGAAGTTTCAGGTCATTTGGATTCTCGTGATTTTTTTTGCCTTTTTCTTGCTTTTCTGGTCCAGAATTCCAATTTCCAGATATTTCCCTATTTTGTGATGTACCTTGCATATTCAGAGAGAAAGGGCATAAGCATTGCATGATAATAGAGAATAATGGCCAAGAATAAAACAATTATCAATGAGAAATCATGATGTAAAATGGACATATCAGAAGACGTCGTCCGCCCGCCCGGCGCCGCCGCCCCGGCGCCCAAAGGCCCTCCGCCCAAGTAGGGGAGCAGCCCAGGTCTCGTAGCCACCCTCACCGACAGCCACACAAGGTTGGCTGGCGGCTACCTCCGGTGACGACGAGGGAAAGGGGGAAGGACTGGTGGCGGTGGGGGAAACCCTAGTCGCCATTGTGTCTCCGATGGGAGCGTCACGAGGGCCAAATTCAATCGCGTGCATTGTGTGTGGTGGCCTCCACATACTACAACATCTGACTCTACCCACTTCAATCAATTGGGTCACGCCATAAATTTTTCTTCCTTTGATCTCTTCTCAGCGAAGAGATATCAATTTACCATATTTTTGTTCTAATGGACGTTAATGCACTAAAGATAATTTATATACAAAAAATTTGGTACTTTTATTTAGGCATGTTATTTATAGTCCACACTTATGCCTGAAAAATTTAATTCTAGTTTTTATATTGTCGGTTATTGAACTTTGGTGTGTGATAAGATGTTTTGGAATTTTAGAATGTAAGACATCCTATGAAGTACTTTCTGTTGGAAATATGCCCTAGAGGCAATAATAAAATGGTTATTATTGTATTTCCTTGTTCATGATAATTGTCTATTGTTCATGCTATAATTGTGTTAACCGGAAACCATAATACATGTGTGAATACATAGACCACAACATGTCCCTAGTGAGCCTCTAGTTGACTAGCTCGTTGATCAATAGATGGTCACGGTTTCATGGCCATGGACATTGGATGTCATTGATAACGGGATCACATCATTAGGAGAATGATGTGATGGACAAGACCCAATTCTAAGCATAGCACAAGATCGTGTAGTTCGTTTGCTAAAGCTTTTCAATGTCAAGTATCGTTTCCTTAGACCATGAGATTGTGCAACTCCCGGATACCGTAGGAATGCTTTGGGTGTGCCAAACGTCACAACGTAACTGGGTGGCTATAAAGGTGCACTACGGGTATCTCCGAAAGTATCTGTTGGGTTGGCATGAATCGAGACTGGGATTTGTCACTCCGTGTGACGGAGAGGTATCTCTGGGCCCACTCGGTAAGACATCATCATTATGAGCTCAATGTGACTAAGGAGTTAGTCACGGGATGATGTATTACGGAACGAGTAAAGAGACTTGCCGGTAAAGAGATTGAACAAGGTATGGGGATACCGACGATCGAATCTCGGGCAAGTATCATACCGATAGACAAAGGGAATTGTATACGGGATTGATTGAATCCTTGACATCGTGGTTCATCCGATGAGATCATCGTGGA
This sequence comes from Hordeum marinum, assembly GCA_022496015.1. NCBI lineage: Eukaryota > Viridiplantae > Streptophyta > Magnoliopsida > Poales > Poaceae > Hordeum > Hordeum marinum. The sequence goes on from CM039676.1 coordinate 2,114,570, forward strand.
GTACGTGGGAGCCAACATAGGTATCCAGATCCCGCTGTTGGTTATTGACCGGAGAGGTGTCTCGGTCATGTCTACGTGTCTCCCGAACCCGTAGGGTCTACACACTTAAGGTTCGATGACGCTAGGGTTATAGGGAAAAGGTATACGTGATTACCGAAGGTTTTTCGGAGTCCCGGATGAGATCCCGGACGTCACGAGGAGCTCCGGAATGGTCCGGAGGTAAAGATTGATATATAGGAAGTCCAGTTTTGGTCACCGGAAAGTTTTCGGGCTCATCGGTAGTGTACCGGGAGTGCCGGGAGGGTGCCGGAGGACCCCCGAGAGGGGTGTGACGACCAAAGGACCTCATGGGCCCTTAGAGGAGGTGTGCCAGCCCATATTGGGTCGGCCAAGACCATCTATGTGGGCCCATGCGGCTGGAGATAAGGAGATAAGGCAAAAAGGATTTAAAAGGAGGAGATCCACCTCCCTTGTGGGAGGTGGACTCTCCCTTTAATTCGGCCGACCCTCTCCTCCTTGGAGGAGGGGCCAAGCCAGCCCTTCCACGTCCCTCCTCCTATATATACTTGAGGTTTTGGATGTTTTGGGATAAGATTTGATCTCTCTCTCTCACGGCAAAGCCCTACCTCTCTTCTTCCTCCTCCGCAGCGCTTAGGCGAAGCCCTGTCGGAATACCTTGCTACTCCACCACCACCACGCCGTCGTGCTGCTGTTGGAGCCCTTCCCCAACCTCTCCTTCCTCCTTGCTGGATCAAGGTGTTGGAGACGTCACCGGGCTGCACGTGTGTTGAACGCGGAGGTGCCGTCCGTTCGGCACTTGATCGGATCTACCGCGATCTGAATCGCTGCGAGTACGACTCCATCAACCGCGTTCTTGTAACGCTTCCGCTTAGCGATCTTCAAAGGTATGAAGATCCACTCTCCCCTTGCTCGTTGCTGGTTTCTCCATAGATGGATCTTGGTGAACGCGTAGGAAAAATTTTGATTTACTACTACGTTCCCCAACAGTGGCATCATGAGCTAGGTCTATGCGTAGAATCTATGCACGAGTAGAACACAAAGCAGTTGTGGGCGTCGAGTTTGTTAATTTGCTTGCCGCTACTAGTCTTATCTTGATTCGGCGGTATTGTGGGATGAAGCGGCCCGGACCAACTTTACACGTACGCTTACGTGAGACCGGTTCCACCGCCTGACATGCACTAGATGCATAAGGTGGCTAGCGGGTGTCTGTCTCTCCTACCTTAGTCGGATCGGATTCGATGAAAAGGGTCCTTATGAAGGGTAAATAGCAATTGGCAAATCACGTTGTGGTGTTGACGTAGGTAAGAAACGTTCTTGCTAGTAACCTATAGCAGCCACGTAAAAACTTGCAACTACAAATTAGAGGACGTCTAACTTGTTTTTGCAGCATGTGCCTTGTGATGTGATATGGCCAAAGGATGTGATGTGATGCATTGTGATGTATGAATTGATCATGTTCTTGTAATAGGATTCACGACTTGCATGTCGATGATTATGACAACCGGCAGGAGCCATAGGAGTTGTCTTATTTATTGTATGACCTGCGTGTCAATCATAAACGCCATGTAATTACTTTACTTTATTGCTAAGCGTTAGCCATAGTAGTAGAAGTAATAGTTGGCGAGACAACTTCATGAAGACACAATGATGGAGATCATGATGATGGAGATCATGGTGTCGTGCCGGTGACAGTGATGATCATGGTGCCCCGAAGATGGAGATCATAGGAGCAAAATGATATTGGCCATATCATGTCACTATATTGATTGCATGTGATGTTTATCATGTTTACATCTTATTTGCATAGAACGACGGTAGTAAATAAGATGATCTCTCAATAAAATTTCAAGAAAGGTGTTCACCCTAACTGTGCACCGTTGCTAAGGATCGTCGTTCCGAAGCACCACGTGATGATCGGGTGTGATAGGTTCTAACGTTCGCATACAACGGGTGTAAGCCAGATTTACACATGCGAAACACTTAGGTTGACTTGACGAGCCTAGCATGTACAGACATGGCCTCGGAACACGGAAGACCGAAAGGTCGAACATGAGTCGTATAGAAGATACGATCAACATAGAGATGTTCACCATGGATGACTAGTCCGTCTCACGTGATGATCGGACACGGGCTAGTTGACATGGATCATGTATCACTTGGAAGACTAGAGAGATGTCTATCTAAGTGGGAGTTCATTAATAATTTGATTAAATGAACTTAATTATCATGAACTTAGTCTAAAAATGTCCTTGCAAATTATGTCGTAGATAGCTCGCGCTGTAGCTCCCCAGTTTTATTGATACAATCCTAGAGAAAAGTAAGTTGAAAGTTGATGGTAGCAATAATGCGGACTGGGTCCGTGATCTGAGGATTGTCCTCATTGCTGCACAGAAAGCTTATGTTTTTGATGTACCGCTAACTGCATCACTCCCTCAAGCGTTGTTTGTAGATGTTGTGAACATATGACAGGCACTTTTTGATGACTACGTGATAGTTCAGTGCGTCATGCATTACGGCTTAGAATTGAGGCTTCAAAATGTTTTGAACGTCACAGAACATATGAGATGTTCTAGGAGCTGAGATTGTGATCTCAAGCTCGTGCCTATGTTGAGAGGTATGAGACCTCCAACAAGATTCTTTGCCTGCAAGATAAAGGAGAATAGCTTAATCGGTGAGCGTGTTCTCAGATTGTCTGGGTGCTACAATCACTTGAATCAAGTGGGAGTTAATCTTCCAGATGAGATAGTGATTAATGCAGTTCTCCAAGTCACTGCCACCAAGCTACTAGAGCTTCGTGATGAACTATAACATGCCAGGGATGGATAAGATGATCCCTGAGTTGTTCGTGATGTTTGACACCACGAAGGTAGAAATCAATAAGGAGCATCAAGTGTTGATGGTTAAGTGAAAACCACTAGTTTCAAAAGGGGCAAGGGCAAGAAGGGAAAAACTTCAGGAATGGCAAGCCAGTTGTTGCTCTAGTGAAGAAACCCAAGGTTGAGCCCGAACCCGAGACTAAGTGCTTCTGTTATGAGGAGAATGTTCGCTGAAGCGGAAAAACCCTAGATGATTGGTAGATAAGAAGGCTGGTAATGTCAATGGAAGTATATTTGATATACGTGTTAGTGATGTGTACCTTGCTGGTACTCCTAGTAGCACCTGGGTATTAGATACCGGTTTGGTTGCTAAGTGTTAGCAACTCGAAATAAAAGCTACGGAGTAAATGGAGACTAGCTAGGTGAAAGGTGACGATGTGTGTTGGAAGTATTTCCAAGATTGATGTGATCACCATCGCACGCTCTCTCTACCTTCAGGATTTGTGATAAACCTAAATAAATGTTATTTGGTGTTTGCGTTGAGCATAAACGTGATTAGATCATGATTAGTGCGATACGGTTATTCATATAAGTTAGAGAATAATGGTTATTCTGTTTACATGGATAATGCCTTCAATGGTCATGCACCCACTCGAAATGGTTTATCGAATCATGATCGTAGTAGTACACATATTCATAACATTGGTACCAAAAGATACAAAGTTAATAATGATAGTACCACATGCTTGTGGCACTGCCACGTAATGTCATATTGGTATAAATCGCATGAAGAAACTCCATGATGATGGATGTTTTTTGACTCACTCGATTTCGAATCGGTTGAGACATGCGAGCCATGCCTCTTGGGCAAGATGACTGAGACCCCGTCATCCAATATGATGGAGCGGGCAAGTGGCTTATTGGAATTAATACATGTTGATGTATGTGGTCCAATGAGTGTTGAAACACACAGTGGATATCGTTGTTTTTCTTTACCTTCACTGATGATTTGAGTAAATATGGGGATATTTACTTAATGAAACACGAATCTGAAATGTTTGAAAGGTTCAAGGAGTTTCAGAGTGAAGTTAAAGATCATCGTGACAAGAAGATAAATGTCTATGATATGATCATGGAGGTGAATATCTAAGTTACGAGTTTGGTATGCAATTTTAGACAATGTGGAAATTGTTTCACAGCTCACGCCTCCTGGAACACCATAGTGTGATGGTGTGTTCGAACGTCGTAGTCGTGCTCTATTGGATATAGTGAGTACTATGATGTCTCTTATCGTTTTACCACTATCGTTATGGGGTTATGCATTAAAGACAAATCCATTCACTTTAACAGGGCACCATCTAAGTCTGTTGAGATGACACCGTGAGAATTATGGTTTGACAGAAGCCTAAGCTGTCATTTCTTAATGTTTGGGGCTGCGACGCTTATGTGAAAATGGGTTTTTCACCTAGCGAGCTCGAACTCAAAGCAGACAAATGCATCTTCATAGAATACCCTAATGAGACATTGGGTATACCTTCTATCTCAGATCCAAGCGCAAAAGGTGTTTGTTGCTAAGAACGGGTCCTTTTTGAGAAAGAGTTTCTCTCGAAAGAATTGAGTGGGAGGAAGATAGAACTTGATAAGGTTGTTGAACCTTTGTTTCAACCAGAGAATAGCGCAACACAGAAAGATGTTTCTGTAGAGCCTACTTAGTTGAAAAGGAAGTTAATGATGATGATCATGAAGCTTCGGATCAAGTCACTATCGAACCTCGTAGGTCGACAAGGACGCGTACTGCTCCTGAGTAGTACGACAACCCTGTCTTGGAAATCATGTTGTTGGACAACGATGAACCTACGAACTATGGAGAAGCGATGGTGGGCCCGGATTCCAACAAATGGCTAGGAGCCATGAAATCCGAGAAAGGATCCATGTATGAAAACCAAGTATGGACTTTGGTAGACTTGCCTGTTGAATGGCGGGTCATTGAGTACAAATGGACCTTTGAGATAAACATAGACGCTAATGGTGAAATGTCACCGTTTATAAAGCTCGACTTGTCGCAAAGAAGTTTCCGCCAAGTTCAAGGAGTTGACTGCAATGAGATTGTCTCATCTGTAGCGATGCTAAAAGTCTATTAAAATTTTGTTAGCAGTTGCTGCATTTTTCGATTATGAAATCTGGCAGATGGATGACAAAACAAGGTTTCCGTAATGGTTTCTGTGAGGAAGAGTTGTATGTGATACAACCAGAAGGTTTTGTCAATCCTAAGGATGCTAATAATATGCAAACTCCAGCGATCCTTCTATGGACTGGAGCAAGCATCTCGGAGTTGGAATATATGCTTTGATGAGGTGATCAAAGTGTTTAAGTTTATACAAAGTTTATGAGAAACTTGTATTTGCAAGAAAGTGAGTGGGAGCACTATGGAATTTCTTATAAGAATATGTAGTTGACATATTATTGATCGGAAATGATGTAGAATTTCTGGAAGAGCATGAAGGGTTGTTTGAAAAGTTTTGTTTTTCAAAGGAAGACCCAGATAAAGCTACTATTTTATTGAGCATCAAGATCTATAGGGATAGATCTATTCGCTTGATAAGTTTTTTCGACGAAGACATACCTTGACAAGTTTTTGAAGGAGTTCAAAATAGATGGGTCAAAGAAGGAGTTCTTGACTGTATTGTAAGGTGTGAAATTGAGTAAGACTCAATACCCGACCACGGCAGAAGATAAAGAAGAGATGAGTGTCATCTCCTATGCTTTAGCCATAGGCTCTATATAGTATGCCATGCTGTGTACCGCACCTGTGTGTGCCTTGCCATGAGTCTGTCAAGGGGTACAAGAGTAATCCAAGAGTGGATCACTAGACAGCGGTCAAAGTTAGCCTTAGTAACTTGAGAACTAAGGAAATATTTCTCGATTATGGAGGTGATAAAGAGTTCATCGTAAAGTGTTACGATGATGCAAGCTTTAAAACCAATCCGGATGACTCTTAGTAGAAATCCAGCTACGTATAGTGGAGCAGCCATTTGGAATAGCTCCAAGTGGAGCATGGGAGTAGTATCTACAAATATGACATGGAAAGTTTGTAAGGTACACACGGATCTGAATGTCGCAGACCCGTTGACTAAAACCTCTTTCACGAGCAGGACATGAACAAACCCCAGAACTTATTGGGTGTTAATCACATGATGATATGATCACATGGTGATGTAAGTGTTAATCACATGGTGATGTGAACTAGATTATTGACTCTAGTGCAAGTGGGAGACTGTTGGAAATATGCCCTAGAGGCAATAATAAAATGGTTATTATTGTATTTCCTTGTTCATGATAATTGTCTATTGTTCATGCTATAATTGTGTTAACCGGAAACCATAATACATGTGTGAATACATAGACCACAACATGTCCCTAGTGAGCCTCTAGTTGACTAGCTCGTTGATCAATAGATGGTCACGGTTTCATGGCCATGGACATTGGATGTCATTGATAACGGGATCACATCATTAGGAGAATGATGTGATGGACAAGACCCAATTCTAAGCATAGCACAAGATCGTGTAGTTCGTTTGCTAAAGCTTTTCAATGTCAAGTATCGTTTCCTTAGACCATGAGATTGTGCAACTCCCGGATACCGTAGGAATGCTTTGGGTGTGCCAAACGTCACAACGTAACTGGGTGGCTATAAAGGTGCACTACGGGTATCTCCGAAAGTATCTGTTGGGTTGGCATGAATCGAGACTGGGATTTGTCACTCCGTGTGACGGAGAGGTATCTCTGGGCCCACTCGGTAAGACATCATCATTATGAGCTCAATGTGACTAAGGAGTTAGTCACGGGATGATGTATTACGGAACGAGTAAAGAGACTTGCCGGTAACGAGATTGAACAAGGTATGGGGATACCGACGATCGAATCTCGGGCAAGTATCATACCGATAGACAAAGGGAATTGTATACGGGATTGATTGAATCCTTGACATCGTGGTTCATCCGATGAGATCATCGTGGAGTACGTGGGAGCCAACATGGGTATCCAGATCCCGCTGTTGGTTATTGACCGGAGAGGTGTCTCGGTCATGTCTACGTGTCTCCCGAACCCGTAGGGTCTACACACTTAAGGTTCGATGACGCTAGGGTTATAGGGAAAAGGTATACGTGATTACCGAAGGTTTTTCGGAGTCCCGGATGAGATCCCGGACGTCACGAGGAGCTCCGGAATGGTCCGGAGGTAAAGATTGATATATAGGAAGTCCAGTTTTGGTCACCGGAAAGTTTTCGGGCTCATCGGTAGTGTACCGGGAGTGCCGGGAGGGTGCCGGAGGACCCCCGAGAGGGGTGTGACGACCAAAGGACCTCATGGGCCCTTAGAGGAGGTGTGCCAGCCCATATTGGGTCGGCCAAGACCATCTATGTGGGCCCATGCGGCTGGAGATAAGGAGATAAGGCAAAAAGGATTTAAAAGGAGGAGATCCACCTCCCTTGTGGGAGGTGGACTCTCCCTTTAATTCGGCCGACCCTCTCCTCCTTGGAGGAGGGGCCAAGCCAGCCCTTCCACGTCCCTCCTCCTATATATACTTGAGGTTTTGGATGTTTTGGGATAAGATTTGATCTCTCTCTCTCACGGCAAAGCCCTACCTCTCTTCTTCCTCCTCCGCAGCGCTTAGGCGAAGCCCTGTCGGAATACCTTGCTACTCCACCACCACCACGCCGTCGTGCTGCTGTTGGAGCCCTTCCCCAACCTCTCCTTCCTCCTTGCTGGATCAAGGTGTTGGAGACGTCACCGGGCTGCACGTGTGTTGAACGCGGAGGTGCCGTCCGTTCGGCACTTGATCGGATCTACCGCGATCTGAATCGCTGCGAGTACGACTCCATCAACCGCGTTCTTGTAACGCTTCCGCTTAGCGATCTTCAAAGGTATGAAGATCCACTCTCCCCTTGCTCGTTGCTGGTTTCTCCATAGATGGATCTTGGTGAACGCGTAGGAAAAATTTTGATTTACTACTACGTTCCCCAACACTTTCATCGTTTGTTTCAGCATTATATATTAATTAGTTGGACTGTTGCACTTTGTTTTTATAAATTGGCTTCTATTATGTTTTGTAATCTGCTACTTCTCTGCAATGTCGCCAGAAATTGGCAAGTTGATGGGTGAATTCTTGTCTTGCGTTGGTTTTTTTCCTTTGAAGAGGAAAGGGTGAAGCAGCAAAGTAGAGATAAGTATTTCCCTCAGTTTGAGAACAAAGGTATCAATCCAGTAGGAGTATCAAGGTGAGGCAACAAGGAACCTGCACAAACACGAACAAACTTGCACCCAACACGATAAAGAGGTTGTCAATCCCTTTACGATTACTTGCAAGGTGAGTGTTGGAAATAAGCCCTAGATGCAATAATAAAATGGTTATTATTGTATTTCCTTGTTCATGATAATTGTCTATTGTTCATGCTATAATTGTGTTAACCGGAAACCATAATACATGTGTGAATACATAGACCACAACATGTCCCTAGTGAGCCTCTAGTTGACTAGCTCGTTGATCAATAGATGGTCACGGTTTCATGGCCATGGACATTGGATGTCGTTGATAACGGGATCACATCATTAGGAGAATGATGTGATGGACAAGACCCAATCCTAAGCATAGCACAAAGATCGTGTAGTTCGTTTGCTAAAGCTTTTCAATGTCAAGTGTCATTTCCTTAGACCATGAGATTGTGTAACTCCCGGATACCGTAGGAATACTTTGGGTGTGCCAAACGTCACAACGTAACTGGGTGGCTATAAAGGTACGCTACGGGTATCTCCGAAAGTATCTGTTGGGTTGGCACGAATCGAGACTGGGATTTGTCACTCCGTGTGACGGAGAGGTATCTCTGGGCCCACTCGGTAAGACATCATCATAATGAGCTCAATGTGACTAAGGAGTTAGCCACGGGATGATGTATTACGGAACGAGTAAAGAGACTTGCCAGTAACGAGATTGAACAAGGTATGGGGATACCGACGATCGAACCTCGGGCAAGTATCATACCGATAGACAAAGGGAATTGTATACGGGATTGATTGAATCCTTGACATCGTGGTTCATCCGATGAGATCATCGTGGAGTACGTGGGAGCCAACATGGGTATCCAGATCCCGCTGTTGGTTATTGGCCGGAGAGGTGTCTCGGTCATGTCTACGTGTCTCCCGAACCCGTAGGGTCTACACACTTAAGGTTCGATGACGCTAGGGTTATAGGGAAATGGTATACGTGATTACCGAAGGTTGTTCGGAGTCCCGGATGAGATCCCGGACGTCACGAGGAGCTCCGGAATGGTCCGGAGGTAAAGATTGATATATAGGAAGTCCAGTTTTGGTCACCGGAAAGTTTTCGGGCTCATCGGTAGTGTACCGGGAGTGCCGGGAGGGTGCCGGAGGACCCCCGAGAGGGGTGTGACGACCAGAGGACTTCATGGGCTGTTAGATAAATTGTGTCAGCCCTTATTGGGCTGGGAAATACTTTTGCTAAAGGCCCATGTGGCTGGAGATAAGGAGATAAGGCAAAAAGGATTTAAAAGGAGGAGATCCACCTCCCTTGTGGGAGGTGGACTCTCCCTTTAATTCGGCCGGCCATCTCCTCTTTGGAGTAGAGGCCAAGCCAGCCCTCCACGTCCCTCCTCCTATATATACTTGAGGTTTTGGATGTTTTGATTGAGGATTTGATCTCTCTCTCTCACGGCGAAGCCCTACCTCTCTTCTTCCTCCTCCGCAGCGCTTAGGCGAAGCCCTGTCGGAATACCTTGCTACTCCACCACCACCACGCCGTCGTGCTGCTGTTGGAGCCCTTCCCCAACCTCTCCTTCCTCCTTGCTGGATCAAGGTGTTGGAGACGTCACCGGGCTGCACGTGTGTTGAACGCGGAGGTGCCGTCCGTTCGGCACTTGATCGGATCTACCGCGATCTGAATCGCTGCGAGTACGACTCCATCAACCGCGTTCTTGTAACGCTTCCGCTTAGCGATCTTCAAAGGTATGAAGATCCACTCTCCCCTTGCTCGTTGCTGGTTTCTCCATAGATGGATCTTGGTGAACGCGTAGGAAAAATTTTGATTTACTACTACGTCTCCCAACAGTGGCATCATGAGCTAGGTCTATGCGTAGAATCTATGCACGAGTAGAACACAAAGCAGTTGTGGGCGTCGAGTTTGTTAATTTGCTTGCCGCTACTAGTCTTATCTTGATTCGGCGGTATTGTGGGATGAAGCGGCCCGGACCAACTTTACACGTACGCTTACGTGAGACCGGTTCCACCGCCTGACATGCACTAGATGCATAAGGTGGCTAGCGGGTGTCTGTCTCTCCTACCTTAGTCGGATCGGATTCGATGAAAAGGGTCCTTATGAAGGGTAAATAGCAATTGGCAAATCACGTTGTGGTGTTGACGTAGGTAAGAAACGTTCTTGCTAGTAACCTATAGCAGCCACGTAAAAACTTGCAACTACAAATTAGAGGACGTCTAACTTGTTTTTGCAGCATGTGCCTTGTGATGTGATATGGCCAAAGGATGTGATGTGATGCATTGTGATGTATGAATTGATCATGTTCTTGTAATAGGATTCACGACTTGCATGTCGATGATTATGACAACCGGCAGGAGCCATAGGAGTTGTCTTATTTATTGTATGACCTGCGTGTCAATCATAAACGCCATGTAATTACTTTACTTTATTGCTAAGCGTTAGCCATAGTAGTAGAAGTAATAGTTGGCGAGACAACTTCATGAAGACACAATGATGGAGATCATGATGATGGAGATCATGGTGTCGTGCCGGTGACAGTGATGATCATGGTGCCCCGAAGATGGAGATCATAGGAGCAAAATGATATTGGCCATATCATGTCACTATATTGATTGCATGTGATGTTTATCATGTTTACATCTTATTTGCATAGAACGACGGTAGTAAATAAGATGATCTCTCAATAAAATTTCAAGAAAGGTGTTCACCCTAACTGTGCACCGTTGCTAAGGATCGTCGTTCCGAAGCACCACGTGATGATCGGGTGTGATAGGTTCTAACGTTCGCATACAACGGGTGTAAGCCAGATTTACACATGCGAAACACTTAGGTTGACTTGACGAGCCTAGCATGTACAGACATGGCCTCGGAACACGGAAGACCGAAAGGTCGAACATGAGTCGTATAGAAGATACGATCAACATAGAGATGTTCACCATGGATGACTAGTCCGTCTCACGTGATGATCGGACACGGGCTAGTTGACATGGATCATGTATCACTTGGAAGACTAGAGAGATGTCTATCTAAGTGGGAGTTCATTAATAATTTGATTAAATGAACTTAATTATCATGAACTTAGTCTAAAAATGTCCTTGCAAATTATGTCATAGATAGCTCGCGCTGTAGCTCCCCAGTTTTATTGATACAATCCTAGAGAAAAGTAAGTTGAAAGTTGATGGTAGCAATAATGCGGACTGGGTCCGTGATCTGAGGATTGTCCTCATTGCTGCACAGAAAGCTTATGTTTTTGATGTACCGCTAACTGCATCACTCCCTCAAGCGTTGTCTGTAGATGTTGTGAACATATGACAGGCACTTTTTGATGACTACGTGATAGTTCAGTGCGTCATGCATTATGGCTTAGAATTGAGGCTTCAAAATGTTTTGAACGTCACAGAACATATGAGATGTTCTAGGAGCTGAGATTGTGATCTCAAGCTCGTGCCTATGTTGAGAGGTATGAGACCTCCAACAAGATTCTTTGCCTGCAAGATAAAGGAGAATAGCTTAATCGGTGAGCGTGTTCTCAGATTGTCTGGGTGCTACAATCACTTGAATCAAGTGGGAGTTAATCTTCCAGATGAGATAGTGATTAATGCAGTTCTCCAAGTCACTGCCACCAAGCTACTAGAGCTTCGTGATGAACTATAACATGCCAGGGATGGATAAGATGATCCCTGAGTTGTTCGTGATGTTTGACACCATGAAGGTAGAAATCAATAAGGAGCATCAAGTGTTGATGGTTAAGTGAAAACCACTAGTTTCAAAAGGGGCAAGGGCAAGAAGGGAAAAACTTCAGGAATGGCAAGCCAGTTGTTGCTCTAGTGAAGAAACCCAAGGTTGAGCCCGAACCCGAGACTAAGTGCTTCTGTTATGAGGAGAATGTTCGCTGAAGCAGAAAAACCCTAGATGATTGGTAGATAAGAAGGCTGGTAATGTCAATGGAAGTATATTTGATATACGTGTTAGTGATGTGTACCTTGCTGGTACTCCTAGTAGCACCTGGGTATTAGATACCGGTTCGGTTGCTAAGTGTTAGCAACTCGAAATAAAAGCTACGGAGTAAATGGAGACTAGCTAGGTGAAAGGTGACGATGTGTGTTGGAAGTATTTCCAAGATTGATGTGATCACCATCGCACGCTCTCTCTACCTTCAGGATTTGTGATAAACCTAAATAAATGTTATTTGGTGTTTGCGTTGAGCATAAACGTGATTAGATCATGATTAGTGCGATACGGTTATTCATATAAGTTAGAGAATAATGGTTATTCTGTTTACATGGATAATGCCTTCAATGGTCATGCACCCACTCGAAATGGTTTATCGAATCATGATCGTAGTAGTACACATATTCATAACATTGGTACCAAAAGATACAAAGTTAATAATGATAGTACCACATGCTTGTGGCACTGCCACGTAATGTCATATTGGTATAAATCGCATGAAGAAACTCCATGATGATGGATGTTTTTTGACTCACTCGATTTCGAATCGGTTGAGACATGCGAGCCATGCCTCTTGGGCAAGATGACTGAGACCCCGTCATCCAATATGATGGAGCGGGCAAGTGGCTTATTGGAATTAATACATGTTGATGTATGTGGTCCAATGAGTGTTGAAACACACAGTGGATATCGTTGTTTTTCTTTACCTTCACTGATGATTTGAGTAAATATGGGGATATTTACTTAATGAAACACGAATCTGAAATGTTTGAAAGGTTCAAGGAGTTTCAGAGTGAAGTTAAAGATCATCGTGACAAGAAGATAAATGTCTATGATATGATCATGGAGGTGAATATCTAAGTTACGAGTTTGGTATGCAATTTTAGACAATGTGGAAATTGTTTCACAGCTCACGCCTCCTGGAACACCATAGTGTGATGGTGTGTTCGAACGTCGTAGTCGTGCTCTATTGGATATAGTGAGTACTATGATGTCTCTTATCGTTTTACCACTATCGTTATGGGGTTATGCATTAAAGACAAATCCATTCACTTTAACAGGGCACCATCTAAGTCTGTTGAGATGACACCGTGAGAATTATGGTTTGACAGAAGCCTAAGCTGTCATTTCTTAATGTTTGGGGCTGCGACGCTTATGTGAAAATGGGTTTTTCACCTAGCGAGCTCGAACTCAAAGCAGACAAATGCATCTTCATAGAATACCCTAATGAGACATTGGGTATACCTTCTATCTCAGATCCAAGCGCAAAAGGTGTTTGTTGCTAAGAACGGGTCCTTTTTGAGAAAGAGTTTCTCTCGAAAGAATTGAGTGGGAGGAAGATAGAACTTGATAAGGTTGTTGAACCTTTGTTTCAACCAGAGAATAGCGCAACACAGAAAGATGTTTCTGTAGAGCCTACTTAGTTGAAAAGGAAGTTAATGATGATGATCATGAAGCTTCGGATCAAGTCACTATCGAACCTCGTAGGTCGACAAGGACGCGTACTGCTCCTGAGTAGTACGACAACCCTGTCTTGGAAATCATGTTGTTGGACAACGATGAACCTACGAACTATGGAGAAGCGATGGTGGGCCCGGATTCCAACAAATGGCTAGGAGCCATGAAATCCGAGAAAGGATCCATGTATGAAAACCAAGTATGGACTTTGGTAGACTTGCCTGTTGAATGGCGGGTCATTGAGTACAAATGGACCTTTGAGATAAACATAGACGCTAATGGTGAAATGTCACCGTTTATAAAGCTCGACTTGTCGCAAAGAAGTTTCCGCCAAGTTCAAGGAGTTGACTGCAATGAGATTGTCTCATATGTAGCGATGCTAAGAGTCTATTAAAATTTTGTTAGCAGTTGCTGCATTTTTCGATTATGAAATCTGGCAGATGGATGACAAAACAAGGTTTCCGTAATGGTTTCTGTGAGGAAGAGTTGTATGTGATACAACCAGAAGGTTTTGTCAATCCTAAGGATGCTAATAATATGCAAACTCCAGCGATCCTTCTATGGACTGGAGCAAGCATCTCGGAGTTGGAATATATGCTTTGATGAGGTGATCAAAGTGTTTAAGTTTATACAAAGTTTATGAGAAACTTGTATTTGCAAGAAAGTGAGTGGGAGCACTATGGAATTTCTTATAAGAATATGTAGTTGACATATTATTGATCGGAAATGATGTAGAATTTCTGGAAGAGCATGAAGGGTTGTTTGAAAAGTTTTGTTTTTCAAAGGAAGACCCAGATAAAGCTACTATTTTATTGAGCATCAAGATCTATAGGGATAGATCTATTCGCTTGATAAGTTTTTTCGACGAAGACATACCTTGACAAGTTTTTGAAGGAGTTCAAAATAGATGGGTCAAAGAAGGAGTTCTTGACTGTATTGTAAGGTGTGAAATTGAGTAAGACTCAATACCCGACCACGGCAGAAGATAAAGAAGAGATGAGTGTCATCTCCTATGCTTTAGCCATAGGCTCTATATAGTATGCCATGCTGTGTACCGCACCTGTGTGTGCCTTGCCATGAGTCTGTCAAGGGGTACAAGAGTAATCCAAGAGTGGATCACTAGACAGCGGTCAAAGTTAGCCTTAGTAACTTGAGAACTAAGGAAATATTTCTCGATTATGGAGGTGATAAAGAGTTCATCGTAAAGTGTTACGATGATGCAAGCTTTAAAACCAATCCGGATGACTCTTAGTAGAAATCCAGCTACGTATAGTGGAGCAGCCATTTGGAATAGCTCCAAGTGGAGCGTGGGAGCAGTATCTACAAATATGAAATGGAAAGTTTGCAAAGGTACACACGGATCTGAATGTCGCAGACCCGCTGACTAAAAACCTCTTTCACGAGCAGAACATGAACAAACCCCAGAACTTATTGGGTGTTAATCACATGATGATATGATCACATGGTGATGTAAGTGTTAATCACATGGTGATGTGAACTAGATTATTGACTCTAGTGCAAGTGGGAGATTGTTGGAAATATGCCCTAGAGGCAATAATAAAATGGTTATTATTGTATTTCCTTGTTCATGATAATTGTCTATTGTTCATGCTATAATTGTGTTAACCGGAAACCATAATACATGTGTGAATACATAGACCACAACATGTCCCTAGTGAGCCTCTAGTTGACTAGCTCGTTGATCAATAGATGGTCACGGTTTCATGGCCATGGACATTGGATGTCGTTGATAACGGGATCACATCATTAGGAGAATGATGTGATGGACAAGACCCAATCCTAAGCATAGCACAAAGATCGTGTAGTTCGTTTGCTAAAGCTTTTCAATGTCAAGTGTCATTTCCTTAGACCATGAGATTGTGTAACTCCCGGATACCGTAGGAATACTTTGGGTGTGCCAAATGTCACAACGTAACTGGGTGGCTATAAAGGTACGCTACGGGTATCTCCGAAAGTATCTGTTGGGTTGGCACGAATCGAGACTGGGATTTGTCACTCCGTGTGACGGAGAGGTATCTCTGGGCCCACTCGGTAAGACATCATCATAATGAGCTCAATGTGACTAAGGAGTTAGCCACGGGATGATGTATTACGGAACGAGTAAAGAGACTTGCCAGTAACGAGATTGAACAAGGTATGGGGATACCGACGATCGAACCTCGGGCAAGTATCATACCGATAGACAAAGGGAATTGTATACGGGATTGATTGAATCCTTGACATCGTGGTTCATCCGATGAGATCATCGTGGAGTACGTGGGAGCCAACATGGGTATCCAGATCCCGCTGTTGGTTATTGGCCGGAGAGGTGTCTCGGTCATGTCTACGTGTCTCCCGAACCCGTAGGGTCTACACACTTAAGGTTCGATGACGCTAGGGTTATAGGGAAATGGTATACGTGATTACCGAAGGTTGTTCGGAGTCCCGGATGAGATCCCGGACGTCACGAGGAGCTCCGGAATGGTCCGGAGGTAAAGATTGATATATAGGAAGTCCAGTTTTGGTCACCGGAAAGTTTTCGGGCTCATCGGTAGTGTACCGGGAGTGCCGGGAGGGTGCCGGAGGACCCCCGAGAGGGGTGTGACGACCAGAGGACTTCATGGGCTGTTAGATAAAGTGTGTCAGCCCTTATTGGGCTGGGAAATACTTTTGCTAAAGGCCCATGTGGCTGGAGATAAGGAGATAAGGCAAAAAGGATTTAAAAGGAGGAGATCCACCTCCCTTGTGGGAGGTGGACTCTCCCTTTAATTCGGCCGGCCATCTCCTCTTTGGAGTAGAGGCCAAGCCAGCCCTCCACGTCCCTCCTCCTATATATACTTGAGGTTTTGGATGTTTTGATTGAGGATTTGATCTCTCTCTCTCACGGCGAAGCCCTACCTCTCTTCTTCCTCCTCCGCAGCGCTTAGGCGAAGCCCTGTCGGAATACCTTGCTACTCCACCACCACCACGCCGTCGTGCTGCTGTTGGAGCCCTTCCCCAACCTCTCCTTCCTCCTTGCTGGATCAAGGTGTTGGAGACGTCACCGGGCTGCACGTGTGTTGAACGCGGAGGTGCCGTCCGTTCGGCACTTGATCGGATCTACCGCGATCTGAATCGCTGCGAGTACGACTCCATCAACCGCGTTCTTGTAACGCTTCCGCTTAGCGATCTTCAAAGGTATGAAGATCCACTCTCCCCTTGCTCGTTGCTGGTTTCTCCATAGATGGATCTTGGTGAACGCGTAGGAAAAATTTTGATTTACTACTACGTCTCCCAACAGTGAGATCTGATAATGATAGTAGATGAATATAAATAAGTAAATAAAATTGCAGCAAAGTATTTTGGTGTTTTTGTGTTTAGATCTGAATATATAATGTGTAAAATAGACCCGGGAGCCATAGTGTTCACGAGAGGCTTCTCTCATGATAGCAAGTATTACGGTGGGTGAACAAATTACTGTTGAGCAATTGATAGAGTAGCGCAAAGTCATGACGATATCTCAGGCAATGATCATACATATAGGCATCACGTCCGAGATAAGTAGACCGATACTTTCTGCATCTACTACTATTACTTCATACATCGACCGCTATCCAGCATGCATCTAGTGTATTTAGTTCTTGATAAACGGAGTAACGCTTTAAGCAAGATGACATGATGTAGAGGGATAAATTCATGCAATATGATATAAACCCCATCTTTTTACCCTTGATGGCAACAACATGATGTGTCCCTCGCTACCCCTTCTGTCACTAGGTGAGGACACCACACGGTATGGACCCAAAACCAAGCACTTCTCCCATTGCAAGAACTATAGATCAAGTTGGCCAAACGAAACCCATAACTCGAAGAGAATTACAAGGATATGAAATCATGAATATAAGAAATCAGAGGAGACTCAAATAATATTCATAGATAATCTGATCATAAATCCACGATTCATCGGATCTCAACAAACACACCGTAAAAGAAGATTACATCGGATAGATCACCATGAAGATCATGGAGAACTTTGTATTGAATATCAAAGAGAGAGAAGAAGCCATCTAGCTACTAGCTATGAACCCGAAGGTCTGTGGTGAACTACTCATGCATCATCGGAGAGGCAATGGTGTTGATGAAGATGGCCACCGGAGATGAATTCCCCTCCGGCAGGATACCGGAACGGTCTCCCGATTGGTTTTTGGTGGCTCTGGAGGTTTGTGGCGGCGGAACTTGCGATCTAGGTTTAATTCTAAGGGTTTCCATATTTATAAGTCCATCTGGCGTCGGGAACAAGTAAAGAGGCGCCACGAGGAGGTCACGAGCCCCCTAGCCGCGGCTAGGCGGGGCTCGCGCCTCCCAGGCTCGTGGCTTCCTCGGGCCACCTCTCAGGTATTTTTTCCTTCAGCTATTTTTGATATTTTCCATAAAAAATCACGGCAAAAGTTTTATTCCGTTTGGATTCCATTTGATATTCCTATCTGAAAAAGGTCAAAAACACGGAAAAAATAGGAACTGGCACTGGGCACTGGATTAATAAGTTAGTCCCCAAAATAATATAAAATAGCATATTCATGCATATAAAACATCCAAAGTTGATAATATAATAGTATGGAACAATAAAAAATTATAGATATGTTGGAGACGTATCAAGCATCCCCAAGCTTAACTCCTGCTCATCCTCGAGTAGGGAAGTGATAAAGAACGAATTTTTGATGTGGAATGCTACCCAACACATTTGTTTTATGCAATATCTTTATTGTGGCATGAATGTTCAGATCCGTAAGATTCAAAATAATAGTTTAATATTGACATGAAAACAATAATACTTCAAGTATAATAGCAAAGTAATCATGAACTTTCGAAATAACAAGGCCAAAGAGAGTTATCCCTACAAAATCATATAGTCTGGCTATGCTCCATCATCCCCACACTACAAATTTAAATCATGCACAACCCCGGTATTGGCCAAGTAATTGTTTTCGCACTCTTACTTTTTCAAACTTTTTCAACTCTCACGCAATACATGAGCGTGAGCCATGGATATAACACTATAGGTGGAATAGAGTGTGGTGGAGGTTGTGAGGCAAAATGGAGGAGATGGTCACATTGACTAGGCGTATCAATAGGCTATGGAGATGCCTATCAATAGATATCAACGTGAATGAGTAGGGATTGCCATGAAACAGATGCACTAGAGCTATAAGTGTATGAAAGCTCACAAATGAAAACTAGTGGGTGTGCACCCAACTTGCTTGCTCACGAAGACCTAGGGAAATTTGAGGAAGCCCATCATTGGAATATACAAGCCAAGTTATATAATGAAAATTTCCACTAGCATATGAAAGTGACAAAACAAGAGACTCTCTATCATGAAGATCATGGTGCTACTTTGAAGCACAAGTGTGGAAAAAGATAGTAGCATTGTCCCTTCTCTCATTTTCTCTCATTTTTTGTTTGGGCTCTTTAGCCTCTCTTTATTTATTTATTTTTATTTTATTTGGTGGGCATCTTTGGCCTCTTTTATTTCCTCACATGGGACAATGCTCTAATAATGATGGTCATCACACTTTTATTTACTTACAACTCGATACTTAGAACAATAATGACTCTATATGAATAAAAGTGATGGCACATGTCATGAGACGGAACAGTGGAAATTGCATGGCAATATATCTCGGAATGGCTATGAAAATGCCATAATAGGTAGGTATGGTGGCTGTTTTGAGGAAGGCATATGGTGGGTTTGCGCACCGGCGAAAGTTGAGCGGCACTAGAGAGGGTAGCAATGGTGGAAGGTGAAAGTGTATCTATACCATGGACTCACATTAGTCATGAAGAACTCATATACTTATTGCAAATGTTTTATTAATAATCGAAACAAAGTGCTAAACGCATACTCCTAGGGGAAGCGTTGGTAGGAGTTAACCATCACGCGATCCCGACCTCTACACAAAGGATGACAATCAATAAATCAATTATGCTCCGACTTCCTAACATAGCGGTTCACCATACGTGCATGCTACGGGAATCACTAACTTTAACACAAGTATTTCTAGATTCACAACACCCTACTAACATAACTCTAATATTACCATATCCAAATCTCAAAACTAATTGTGAGGAATCAAAGTTATCTTACTAATCAATGCACTTGAATATGAAAGTTTTTATTATATCCTCTTTGGATGCCTATCATATTTAGGCCTAATTTCACAACACACGCCAATTACCAAGTTACTTACAGAGAGCACTCTCAAAATGATATAAGTGAAGATTCGAGAGTTTGTGTTTCTACAAAATATGACACCGCCGTGCTCTACAAAGATTTAAGTGAAGCACTAGAGCAAGATTATATAGCTCAAAAGATATAAGTGAAGCACATGGGAGCAAAATTACCAATCTCAAAAGATATAAGTGAAGCACATGGGAGCAAAATTACTAAGCTCAAAAGATATAAGTGAAGCATGTGTGAGCGAAATTACCAAGCTCAAAAGATATAAGTGAAGCATGTGTGAGATAAATTGCCTAACTCAAAAGATATAAGTGAAGCTCATTGAGTATTCTAACAAATTCACGATGAGTGCATCTCTCTCTCAAAAGGTGTGCAGCAAAGATGATTGTGACAAAACAGAAAGCAAAGACTCTTATAATACATGACGCTCCAAGCAAAACACATATCATGTGGTGAATAAAAAATATAGTTCCAAGTAACGTTACCGATGGATTGAAGACGAACGAGGGGATGCCTTCCCGGGGCATCCCCAAGCTTAGGCTTTTTGGTGTCCTTGAATTTGGCTTAGGATTCCTTGGGAATCCCTAAGCTTAGGCTCTTGCCACTCTTTATTCCATTATCCATAAGAACATCACCCAAAACTTGAAAACTTCACAACACAAAACTTAAACAGATACTCATGATAGCACTAGCATAAGAAAACAAACCACCAACTTTTTTAGGTACTATAGTAAACTTTAATTTCCATTTACATTGATGTTATATTACTGTATTCTCACTTCTCCATGGCTCGTACTGTTGGAAATATGCCCTAGAGGCAATAATAAAATGTTATTATTGTATTTCCTAGTTCATGATAATTGTCTATTGTTCGTGCTACAATTGTATTAACCAGAAACCGTAATACATGTGTGAATACATAGACCACAACATGTCCCTGGTAAGCCTCTAGTTGGCTAGCTCGTTGATCAATAAATGGTCACGGTTTCATGACCATGGACATTGGATGCCGTTGATAACAGGATCACATCATTAGGAGAATGATGTGATGGACAAGACCCAATCCTAAGCATAGCACAAGATCGTGTAGTTCATCTGCTAAAGCTTTTCAATGTCAAGTATCATTTCCTTAGACCATGAGATTGTGCAACTCCCAGATACCGTAGGAATGCTTTGGGTGTGCCAAACGTCACAACGTAACTGGGTGGCTATAAAGGTGCACTACGGGTATCTCCGAAAGTGTCTGTTGGGTTGGCACGAATCGAGACTAGGATTTGTCACTCCGTGTGACGGGGAGGTATCTCTAAGCCCACTCGGTAAGAAATCATCATAATGAGCTCAATGTGACTAAGGAGTTAGCCACGGGATGATGTATTATGGAACGAGTAAAGAGACTTGCCAATAATGAGATTAAACAAGGTATAGGGATACCGACGATCGAATCTCGGGCAAGTATCAAACTGATAGACAAAGGGAATTGAATACGGGATTGATTGAATCCCCGACATCGTGGTTCATCCGATGGGATCATCGTCGAGTACGTGGGAGCCAACATGGGTATCCATATACCACTGTTGGTTATTTTCCAGAGAGGTGTCTCGGTCATGTCTACGTGTCTCCCGAACCCGTAGGGTCTACACCCTTAAGGTTTGATGACGCTAGGGTTATAGGGAAATGGTATGCATGATTACAAAAGGTTGTTTGGAGTCCCATATGAGATCCTGAAAGCCACGAGGAGCTCCAGAGTGGTCCGGAGGTAAATATTGATATATAGGAAGTCCAGTTTTGGTCACCGGAAAGTTTTTGGGCTCATCGGTAGTGTACCGGGAGTGCCGGGAGGGTGCCGGAGGACCCCTGGGAGGGGTGTGACGACGAGAGGACCTCATGAGCTATTACATAAAGTGTGCCAGCCCTTATTGGGCTGGGAAAGACTTTTTCTAAAGGCCCATGTGCATAGGGATCAAGAGATAAGGTCAAAAAGGATTTAAAAGGAAGAGATCCACCTCCCTTGTGGGAGGTGAACTCTCCCCCTAGTTCGGCCGAACCTCTCCTCCTTGGAGGAGGGGCCAAGGCAGCCCTCCCTCTCCCTCCTCCTGTATATACTTGAGGTATTGGCCTTTTGAGAACAGATCTGAACTCTCTCTCTCACGGCGAAGCCCTACCTCTCTTCTTCCTCCTCCGCAGCGCTTAGGCGAAGCCCTGCCGGAATACCTTGCTACTCCACCACCACAATGTCGTCGTGCTGCTGTTGGATCTCTTCCCCAACCTCTCCTTCCTCCTTTCTGGACAAGGCATAGGAGACATCACTGGGCTGCACGTGTGTTGAACGCGGAGGCGCCGTTGTTCAGCGCTTAGATCAGAATCCACCGCGATCTGAATCGCTGCGAGTACGACTCCACCAACCGCTTTCTTATAATGCTTCCGCTTAGCGATCTTCAAAGGTATAAAGATACAATCTCTCACCTCTTGTTGCTGGTTTCTCCATAAATAGATCTTGGTGACACGTAGGAAAATTTTGATTTACTACTACGTCTCCCAACAGTGGCATCATGAGCTAGGTCTATGCGTAGAATCTATGCACGAGTAGAACACAAAGCAGTTGTGGGCGTCGATCTTGTTAATATGCTTGCCGTTACTAGTCTTATCTTGATTCGACGGTATTGTGGGATGAAGCGGCCCAGACCAACTTTACACGTACGCTTACGTGAGACCGGTTCCACCGCCTGACATGCACTAGTTGCATAAGGTGGCTAGCGGGTGTCTGTCTCTCCCACCTTAGTCGGATTGGATTCGATGAAAAGGGTCCTTATGAAGGGTAAATAGCAATTGGCATATCACATTGTGGTTCTGGCATAGGTAATAAACATTCTTGCTAGAAACCTATAGCAGCCACGTAAAAACTTGCAACTACAAATTAGAGGACGTCTAACTTGTTTTTGTAGCATATGCCTTGTGATGTGATATGGCCAAAAGGATGTGATGTGATGCATTGTGATGTATGAGATTGATCATGTTCTTGTAATAGGATTCACGACTTGCATGTCGATAACTATGAAAACCGGCAGGAGCCATAGGAGTTGTCTTATTTTATTTTATGACCTGCGTGTCAATCATAAACACCATGTAATTACTTTACTTTATTGATAAACGTTATCCATAGTAGTAGAAGTAATAGTTGGCGAGACAACTTCATTAAGACACGATGATGGAGATCATGATGATGGAGATCATGGTGTCGTGCCGGTGACAGTGATGATCATGGTGCCCCAAAGATGGTGATCAAAGGAGAAAGATGATATTGGCCATATCATGTCACTATGTTGATTACATGTGATGTTTATCATGTTTACATCTTATTTGCTTAGAACGACGGTAGTAAATAAGATGATCTCTCAATAAAATTTCAAGAGATGTGTTCACCCTAACTGTGCACCGTTGCTAAGGATCGTTGTTCCGAAGCACCACGTGATGATCGGGTGTGATAGGTTCTAACGTTCGCATACAACGGGTGTAAGCCAGATTTGCACACGCGAAACACTTAGGTTTACTTGACGAGCCTAGCATGTACAAACATGGCCTCAGAACACGGAAGACCGAAAGGTCGAACATGAGTCGTATAGAAGATGCGATCAACATGGAGATGTTCACCATGGATGACTAGTGTGTCTCACGTGATGATCTGACACGGGCTAGTTGACATGGATCATGTAACACTTGGATGACTAGAGAGATGTCTATCTGAGTGGGAGTTCATTAAATAATTTGATTATGTGAACTTAATTATCATGAACTTAGTCTAAAATTGTCTTTACTATCTATATTGTAAATCCAATGGCCAACGCGAATGTCACCCTTAACTTCAACGTGTTCCTAGAGAAAACCAAGCAAAAAGATGATGGAAGCAACTATGCGGACTGGATCCGTGGCTTGAGGATCATCCTCATAGCTTCCAAGAGATTGTATGTCCTTGATGCACCGCTAGGTGACGCACCCATTTTCCCAGCGGACCAAGACGTTATGAACGCTTGGCAGTCGCGCTGCGATGATTACTCCCTTGTTCAGTGCGGCATGCTTTACAGTTTAGAATTGGGGCTTCAAAAGCGTTTTGAGCAACACAGAGCATATGAGATGTTCCAAGAGCTGAAACTGGTTTTCCAAGCTCATGCCCGGGTCGAGAGATATGAAGTCTCCGACAAGTTCTTCAGCTGCAAGATGGAGGAGAATAGTTCTGTCAGTGAGCACATCCTCAAGATGTCTGGGCTACACAACCGCTTGACTCAGCTGGGAGTTAATCTCCCGGATGACTCGGTCATTGACAGAATCCTCCAGTTGCTTCCACCTAGCTACAAGAGCTTTGTGATGAACTACAACATGCAAGGGATGGAGAAGTCCATTCCTGAGTTGTACTCGATGCTGAAATCAGTGGAGGTCGAGATCAAAAAGGAGCATCAAGTGTTGATGGTGAATAAGACCACTAGTTTCAAGAAAGGCAAGGGTAAGAAGAACTTCAAGAAGGACGGCAAAGCTGTTGCCGCGCCCGGTAAGCAAGTTTCCTGGAAGAAGAAGAACAAGAATGGACCCAAGCCTGAGACTGAGTGCTTTTATTGCAAGGGTACCGGTCACTGGAAGCGGAACTGCCCCAAGTACTTAGCGGATAAGAAGGACGATCATGTTAAAGGTATATGTGATATACTTGTTATTGATGTGTACTTAACCAGCGCTCGTAGTAGCTCCTGGGTATTTGATACCGGTGCAGTTGCTCACATGTGTAACTCCAAGCAGGAGTTGTGGAATAAGCGAAGGCTGGCAAAGGACGAGGTGACGATGCGCGTCGGGAATGGTTCCAAGGTCGATGTGATCGCCGTCGGCACGCTACCTCTACATCTACCTTCGGGATTAGTTTTAAACCTTAATAATTGTTATTTAGTACCAGCTTTGAGCATGAACATTGTATCTGGATCTCGCTTGATGCGAGATGGCTACTCATTTAAATCTGAGAATAATGGTTGTTCTATTTATATGAGATAAATTTTTTATGGTCATGCCCCGCTGGTCAATGGTTTATTTTTGATGAATCTCGAACGTGATGTTACACATGTCCATAGTGTGAGTACCAAAAAGTGTAAGGTTGATAACGATAGTCCCACTTACATGTGGCAGTGCCGCCTTCGTCATATTGGTGTCAAATGCATGAAGAAGCTCCATGCTGATGGACTTTTGGAGTCACTTGATTTCGAATCATTTGACACGTGCGAACCATGCCTCATGGGCAAGATGACCAAGACTCCGTTTTCCGGAACAATGGAGCGAGCAACTGACTTGTTGGAGATAATACATATCGATGTATGCGGTCCAATGAGCGTCGAGGCTCGCGGTGGCTACTGTTATGTTCTCACCCTCACTGATGACTTGAGAAGATATGGGTATATCTACTTAATGAAACACAAGTCTGAAACCTTTGAAAGGTTCAAGGAATTTTAGAGTGAGGTAGAGAATCAACGTGACAGGAAAATAAAAGGCCTACGATCTGATCGTGGCGGAGAATATTTAAGTCACGAGTTTGGCACGCACCTTAGGAAATGTGGAATTGTTTCACAACTCACGCCGCCCGGCACACCTCAGCGAAATTGTGTGTCTGAACGTCGTAATCGCACCCTATTGGATATGGTGCGATCTATGATGTCTCTTACCGACTTACCGCTATCATTTTGGGGATATGCATTAGAGACTGCCGCATTAACTTTAAATAGGGCACCGTCTAAATCCATTGAGACGACACCGTATGAATTATGGTTTGTAAAGAAACATAAGCTGTCGTTTCTAAAAGTTTGGGGATGCGATGCTTATGTGAAGAAACTTCAACCTGAGAAGCTCGAACCCAAAGTGGGAAAGTGTGTCTTCATAGGATATCCCAAAGAGACTATTGGGTATACCTTCTACCTACGATCCGAAGGCAAAGTCTTTGTTGCCAAGAATGGATCCTTTCTCGAGAAAGAGTTTCTCTCGAAAGAAGTAAGTGGGAGGAAAATAGAACTTGATGAGGTAATTGTACCTCCACTCGAACTGGAGAGTAGCGCAGCACAGGAAGTTGTTTCTGTGGAGCCTACACCGGCTGGAGAGGAAGTTAATGATGATGATCATGAAACTTTAGATCTAGTTACTATTGAACATCGAAGGTCTACTAGGACACGTTTCGCACCAGAGTGGTACGGCAACCCTGTCCTAGAGATCATGTTGTTGGACAACGGTGAACCTTCGAACTATGAAGAAGCGATGGCGGGCCCGGATTCCAACAAATGGCTTGAGGCCATGAAAACCGAGATAGGATCCATGTATGAAAACAAAGTATGGACTTTGGTGGACTTGCCTGATGATAAGCGAGCCATTGAAAATAAATGGATCTTTAAGAAGAAGACTGACGCGGACGGTAATGTGACCACCTATAAGGCTCGGCTTGTAGCTAAGGGTTATCGACAAGTTCAAGGAGTTGGCTACGATGAGACTTTCTCACCCGTAGCGATGCTGAAGTCTGTTCGAATCATGTTAGCAGTTGCCGCATTTTATGATTATGAGATCTGGCAAATGAACGTCAAAAACAGCATTCCTTAATGGCTTCCTCAAGGAAGAACTGTATATGATGCAGCCGGAAGGTTTTGTCGATCCTAAAGATGCTAACAAAGTATGCAAGCTCCAGCGCTCCATCTATGGGCTGGTGCAAGCATCTCGGAGTTGGAACATTCGCTTTAATGAGGTGATTAAAGCGTTTGGGTTTGTACAGGTTTATGGAGAACCCTGTATTTACAAGAAAGTGAGTGGGAGCTCTGTAGCATTTCTTATATTATATGTGGATGACATGCTGATAATGGGAAATGATATAGAACTCTTGGAAAGTATAAAGGCCTACTTGAATAAGTGTTTTTCAATGAAGGATCTTGGAGAAGCTCCTTACATATTAGGTATTAAGATCTATAGAGATAGATCGAGACGCCTCATAGGTCTTTCACAAAGCACATACCTTGAAAAGATATTGAAGAAGTTCAATATGGATCAGTCCAAGAAGGGGTTGTTGCCTGTGTTATAGGGTGTGAGATTAAGTGCGACTCAATGCCCGACCACGACAAAGGATAGAGAAGAGATGAGTTTCATCCCCATGCTTCAGCCATAGGCTCTATTATGTATGCCATGCTGTGTACCAGACCTGATGTGAACCTTGCCATAAGTTTGGTAGGGAGGTAGTAAAGTGATCCCGGAGCGGAACACTGGATAGCGGTCAAGAATATCCTGAAGTACCTGAAAAGGACAAAGGACATATTTCTCGTATATGGAGGTGCCGAAGAGCTCGTCGTAAAGGGTTACGTCGACGCTAGCTTCGACACAGATCCAGACGACTCCAAGTCGCAAACCGAATACGTGTATATTTTGAATGGAGGGGCAGTCAGCTGGTGCAGCAGCAAGCAAAGTGTCGTGGCAGCATCTACATGTGAAGCGGAGTACATAGCTGCTTCGAAAGCAGCGAAGGAGGGAGTCTGGATGAAGGAGTTCGTCACCAACCTAGGAGTAATTCCCAATGCGTCGGGCCCGATGAATCTACTCTGTGACAACACTGGAGCTATTGCCCTTGCGAAGGAGCCCAGGTTTCACAAGAAGACAAGACACATCAAGCGCCGCTTCAACTCCATCCGTGATTACATTCAGGCGGGAGATATAGATATTTGTAAAGTGCATACAGATCTGAATGTCGTAGATCCGTTGACTAAACCTCTCTTACGAGCAAAACATGATCAACACCAGAATGCTATGGGTGTTCGATTCATCACAATGTAACTAGATTATTGACTCTAGTGCAAGTCGGAGACTATTGGAAATATGCCCTAGAGGCAATAATAAAATAGTTATTATTGTATTTCCTAGTTCATGATAATTGTCTATTGTTCGTGCTACAATTGTATTAACCAGAAACCGTAATATATGTGTGAATATATAGACCACAACATGTCACTTGTAAGCCACTAGTTGGCTAGCTCGTTGATCAATAGATGGTCACGGTTTCATGACCATGGACATTGGATGTCGTTGATAACGGGATCACATCATTAGGAGAATGATGTGATGGACAAGACCCAATCCTAAGCATAGCACAAGATCGTGTAGTTCGTCTGCTAAAGCTTTTCAATGTCAAGTATCATTTCCTTAGACCATGAGATTGTGCAACTCCTAGATACCGTAGGAATGCTTTGGGTGTGCCAAACGTCACAACGTAACTGGGTGGCTATAAAGGTGCACTACGGGTATCTCCGAAAGTGTCTGTTGGGTTGGCACGAATCGAGACTGGGATTTGTTACTCCGTGTGACGGAGAGGTATCTCTAAGCCCACTCAGTAAGACATCATCATAATGAGCTCAATGTGAGTAAGGAGTTAGCCACGGGATGATGTATTACGGAACGAGTAAAGAGACTTGCTGGTAATGAGATTGAACAAGCTATAGGGATACCGACGATCGAATCTCGGGCAAGTATCATACCGATAGACAAAGGGAATTGAATACATGATTGATTGAATCCCCGACATCGTGGTTCATCCGAGGAGATCATCGTGGAGTACGTGGGAGCCAACATGGGTATCCAGATCCCGCTGTTGGTTATTGTCCAGAGAGGTGTCTCGGTCATTTCTACGTGTCTCCCAAACCCGTAGGGTCAACACACTTCAGGTTCGATGACGCTAGGGTTATAGGGAAATGGTATGCGTGATTACTGAAGGTTGTTCGGAGTCCCAGATGAGATCCCAGACGTCATGAGGAGCTCCGTAATGTTCCGGAGGTAAAGATTGATATATAGGAAGTCCAGTTTTGGTCACCGGAAAGTTTTCGTGCTCATCGGTAGTGTACCGGGAGTGCCGGGAGGGTGCCGAAGGACCCCCAGGAGGGGTGTGACGACCAGAGGACCTCATGGGCTGTTAGATAAAGTGTGCCAGCCCTTATTGGGCTGGGAAAGACTTTTGCTAAAGTCCCATGTGCATAGGGATCAAGAGATAAGGGCAAAAAGGATTTAAAAGGAAGAGATCCACCTCCCTTGTGGGAGGTGGACTCTCCCCCTAGTTTGGTCGAACCTCTCCTCCTTGGAGGAGGGGCCAAGGCAGCCCTCCCTATCCTTCCTCCTATATATACTTGAGGTATTGGCCTTTTGAGAACAGATCTGAACTATCTCTCTCACGGCGAAGCCCTACCTCTCTTCTTCCTCCTCCGCAGCACTTAGGCGAAGCCCTGCCGGAATACCTTGCTACTCCACCACCACCATGCCGTCGTGCTGCTGTTGGAGCTCTTCCCCAACCTCTCCTTCCTCCTTGCTGGATCAAGGCGTAGGAGACGCCACCGGGCTGCACATGTGTTGAACGCAGAGGCGCCGTTGTTCGGCGCTTAGATCGGAATCCACCGCGATCTGAATCACTGCGAGTACGACTCCACCAACCGCGTTCTTGTAACGCTTCCGCTTAGTGATCTTCAAAGGTATGAAGATGCAATCTCTCCCCTCTCGTTGCTGGTTTCTCCATAGATAGATCTTGGTGACATGTAGGAAAATTTTGATTTACTACTACGTCTCCCAACACGTACCCCCTCGATACTACCCATAGTTTCATCCAAATAAGCAATCAACACAACAAAAACAGAATCTGTCAAAAACAGAACAGTCTGTAGCAATCTGTATATTTCGTATACCTCTGCTAAGTCAAAAATTCTTAAGCAATTATGACAATTAGGGCAATTTTCATATCAATCAACAGCAAAAAGAATCAACTCAAAAGCTCTTTCTGGATAGGAATGAAAAATAATTTCGTGAGTACAAAGTTTTTGTCTTTTTCCAGCGTGATTAAACAAGTATCACCAAAACTAATCATAAATGTTCTACTTGGCACAAACACTAATTAAAACATAAAAAACGCAATCATAACAGAATCATGATGGTGTTGACTCAACAAAACAGAAAGTAAAAAGCAAAAATAAACCTATTCATTGGGTTGCCTCCCAACAAGCGCTATTGTTTAACGCCCTTAGCTAGGCATAAGGCAATAGAATCAAGTATTGTCATCTTTAGTGCTCAAACCATAAGTAGCTCTCATAATGGATTCATAAGGCAATTTTATTCTCTTTCTAGGAAAATGTTCCATGCCCTTCTTCAATGGAAATTGAAATTTAATATTCCCTTCCTTCATATCAATAACCGCACCAATAGTCCTAAGGAAAGGTCTACCAAGAATAATGGGACATGTAGGATTGCAATCAATATCAAGCACAATGAAATCTACGGGCACATAGTTCCTATTTGCAATAATAAGAACATTATTAATCCTTCCCATGGGTTTCTTATTAGTAGAATCCGCAAGATGCAAATTAAGAGAGCACTCATCAATCTCATTGAAATCTAGAACATCACATAAAGATTTTGGAATTGTGGAAACACTAGCACCCAAATAACACAAAGCATGGCATTCATAATTTTTAATCTTGATTTTTATAGTAGGTTCCCACTCATCATGAAGTTTTCTAGGAATACATATTTCCAACTCAAGTCTCTCTTCAAGAGATTTCATCATAACATCAACGATATGTTTAGTAAAAGCCTCATTTTGGCTATAAGCATGTGGAGAGTTTAGCATGGATTGCATCAAGGAAATACATTAAATCAAAGAGCAACTATCATAATTAAATTCCTTGAGATCCAAAGTAGTAGTTTCATCACTATTCAAAGTTTTGATATCTTCTACTCCACTTTTAGTATTTTTAGCATCAAAATAAATAGACTCCGAATCATTGGGGTGTTTCTCAACCAAAGTGAATTCACATCCAGCCCCATCATCATTAAGATTAACATTAGAAAACAAGGATTCAATAGGAGTCACATCAAGCACTTTAAGATCTTCGTGATTCTTATCACGAGAACACGCCTTTTTGAGCCATTCATGTCTAGCACGAATTTGAGCGGTTCTTTCTTTACTCTCATTCATAGAAATACGCATGGCTTTCAAAGTTTCATCCATGTTAATCTTGGGAGGAACACATCTCAATTTCAAAGCATCAATATCAAGAGACATTCTATCAACAGTCCTAGCCAAGTCATCAATTTTAAGCAGTTTTTCTTTTATGGAAGCATTGAAAAACTTTTGCGAATTAATAAACTCCTTAATATTACTTTCAAGATCAGAGGGTATTTTATTATAATTTCCATGAACATTGTTTTAGGAATTTCCAAAATTATTAGAGGGGTTACTAGGAAAAGGCCTAGGATTAAAGTTACCTCTATAAGCATTGTTGTTACCAAAATTATTCCTACCAACAAAATTAACATCCAAATTTTCATTGCTATTCTCAGTCAAGGAAGATAAAGGCATATCATTAGGATCTAGAGGAACAATCTTACTAGCAACCAACTTCATTAACTCATCCATCTTAGCACTCAAAGAGTTAATTTCTTCTATAGCATGCACTTTTTTACTAGTAGGTGACCTTTCAGCGTGCCATTGAGAATAATTTGTCATGATATTATCTAAGATTTTTGTAGCTTCTCCTAGTGTGATTTCCATAAAAGTTCCACCGGAGGCGGAATCCAAGATATTTCTAGAAGCAAAATTGAAACCAGCATAGAAAATTTGTATAACCATCCAAAGGCTTAGATCATGAGCGGGACAATTTCTAATCATCAATTTCATTCTCTCCCAAGATTGTGCAACATGTTCATGATCTAGTTGCTTAAAGTTCATAATATCATTACGGAGAGAGATAATCTTAGCAGGTGGAAAATACTTGGAAATAAAAGCATATTTACACTTGTTCCATGAATCAATAGTATTTTTAGGTAAAGATGAAAACCAAGTTTTTGCTCGATCTCGTAGTGAGAACGAAAATAGCTTCAATTTAATCATATCATTATCCACATCTCTCTTATTTTGCATATCACATAACTCAATAAAGGTATTAAGATGGGATGCGACATCTTCACTCGGAAGGCCGGAAAATTGCTCTTTCATAACAAGATTCAACAAGGCAGCATTAATTTCATATGATTCCGCACTAGTGACGGGAGCAATAGGAGTACTAATAAAATCATTGTTATTAGTATTAGAGAAATCACACAATTTAGTGTTTTCAGACATGGTGACTTAGCAAGCAGACAAGCACACAAGTAAACAGAAAGCAAGCGAAAGAAAAGAGCAAATAAAGAAAGACAAATATTTTTGTAATTTTCATAGATAATATTTTTGTAAAGAAAGACAAATAATATTCATAGATAATCTGATCATAAATCCAGAATTCATCGGATCTCAACAAACACACCACAAAAGAAGATTACATCGGATAGATCACCATGAAGATCATGGAGAACTTTGTATTGAAGATCAAAGAGAGAGAAGAAGCCATCTAGCTACTAGCTATGGACCCAAAGGTCTGTGGTGAACTACTCACGCATCATCGGAGAGGCAATGGTGTTGATGAAGATGGCCACTGGAGATGAATTCCCCTCCGACAGGATGCCGAAACGGTCTCCCGATTGGTTTTTGGTGGCTCTGCAGGTTTGCGGCGGCGGAACTTGCGATCTAGGTTTAATTTTGAGGGTTTCCGTATTTATAAGACCATCTGGCATCGGAAACAAGTAAAGAGGCGCCACGAGGAGGTCACGAGTCCCCTAGCCGCGGCTAGGGAGGGCCTGCGCCTCCCAGGCTCGTGGCTTACTCGGGCCGCCTCTCCGGTATTTTTTCCTTCAGCTATTTTTGATATTTTCCATAGAAAATCACGGCGAAAGTTTTATTTCGTTTGGACTCCGTTTGATATTCCTATCTGAAAAAGGTCAAAAACACGAAAAAAACAGGAACTGACACTGGGCACTGGATTAATAAGTTAGTCCCAAAAATAATATAAAATAGCATATTCATGCATATAAAACATCCAAAGTTGATAATATAATAGCATGGAACAATCAAAAATTATAGATATGTTGGAGACGTATCATAATCTGTTGCAAGATATGAAACACATTTTTATTAAATGCGTCATTGGTTGAAAACTTTACGCCATGGTTAAGTGGTGCTTCAGGGTAGGCTTAGGTTTAGCTCCGCCCCTGAATGCCAGGTCCCGCCCCGAGATGTCTGGGCTTCATCTCAAAGGTATTCTCCTTTTTCTAGGGCAATTGGCTTCATGTAGCAGAAAACAGCACCGGAGGGCCCCGTAGGCTTCACAAAGGGGGGAGGGCATACCCCTACCCTTGCGGGCCCACGATTGATCTTCCATGTTGTTTCTTTCTTCCAGTATTTTTTATATATTCCAAAATAAATCTTTGTGAAA
Source organism: Hordeum marinum (assembly GCA_022496015.1). Lineage (NCBI taxonomy): Eukaryota > Viridiplantae > Streptophyta > Magnoliopsida > Poales > Poaceae > Hordeum > Hordeum marinum. The sequence continues at coordinate 2,147,651 of CM039676.1, forward strand.
TTTCAGGTCATTTAGAGCTCCGAAGAATAGCTATCTCTGACGTAGCTCTTTTTGGTCTAGAATTCCAGCTGCCGGTGATTTTCGTCTTGAAGTAAATCTTGCAAATTGAGAGACAAAAAACATAAGAATTGGACCATAATGGTCAAAAACATTGTAAATAAAAGTACAAAATCATGATGCAAAATGAACATATCATCGGCCTAGGGCGAATTACATGAAAATTCCAGAAGACTTGAAGTTAACCCAAGTATGTCGGAGCCATGGAGGTATGTACCTCCCGGTGTGTTATATAAGTTCGGGGTCTGCTTGTCGCTAGACACATTACAATCTCTCGATACTTTACCTGTACTCTGTAGACACCCCAATGCAATATACACGAGTACGACATAGGGGTATTATCTCCTCGTGAGAGATCAAACCTAGGTAAACCTTGCTCCCTGTTACCATCATGCCAAGTCCCCTAACTAGTATACCCTACCTAGGAATCTACAAGATCTAACTCCAACACCCATGCCAATTTAATCTCATGACCCATAGTCAATTTAATTTATAGTCCATTGGTAAACTAACCTTAAAGCTATGAAAAAATAACTTTAATGCCATGACCAAAGTTTACTCATAGCCCATGGCAATTTTTTACTTTATTCCCATGGCAATTTAATTTTAAATACATGGTAATACTGATTTATGTCCATGGCCAATTAACCTTACAACCATGGAAAATTAACTTTAAAGCCCATGGCAATATTTTACTTTATGCACATGGCAAATTAATTTTAATTACATGGTAATTTTAATCTATATCTGCGGCCAGTTAACCTTACAACCATGGAAAATGAACTTTAAATCCCATGGATCTTTTTACTTTATTCCCATGGCAATTGAATTTTGAATACATGGTAATTTTAATTTATATTTGTGGCTAGTTAACCTTACAGCCATGGAAAATTAACTTTAAAGTCCATGGCAATTTTTTACTTTATTCCCATGGCAATTTAATTTGAAATACATGGTAATTTTAATTTATATCAGTGGCCAATTAACCTTACAACCATGTAAAATTTACTTTACAGCCCATGGCAAATTAACTTCATAGCCCATGGCAAGTTTACTTTTCTACTATGGCAAACCTATCTCAGGTACCATGGAAATTTCTACTAAACAATACATGTCATATTTTTTTTGTTCTCTGTGATGGCAAATCTGTCTTTTGGACCACGTGACAAACTAGTGTTGCATACTTTTACCATCATGTCAACAGAAAATGTAATGTGACTTATCAACATTCTTTTCTTCTAACCTTTCATTTTGATCTTTGATTTTTTCTCCAAAAACATTTTTCGTTGCTTTTAGATGACAAATTCCAAGCATATTGTTGCCATGCCTTTTTGCCACATCTATCTGTATATGTGTTTATATTGTTATCATGTCGATTAACAACATGAAAAAACTTAATGCTTATCTCTTTACTATTCTATTTCTATGGCAATATCATCGTGCGTGAAGCCGCAAATTGTTTTTGTATATATCATGGCAAACACTTACTACATAAGAGATGAAAATTTGTTTTCACTGTTATTTTCCTAATTTTGTATATATAGATTATAGTTCGTAATAGTCTTGGACAATTGATCACCTTTCTATATTTTTTGTGTGTGCACAGGGGATTGTGTTGGGACAGGAGGCCTACTAAGGTCCTAGACTGGCATGGTGGTCCGCGCTTCCGGGTTGTAGTATCAAACAAAACGTTCACTCTCGGTCGCAATGAACCTTTCATTCAAACGTTCGTGACATATTTGTGTCATTAAAAAGACTATGTGTAGATGTTTTTAATTTAAAAATCTAACGAGCTGCCTAACCAGTTGGCAGCATGGATTTCGAGTCGCGCGACTAGTCGCGACTAGTCGACGACTAGTCTATGAGTTGCAAGAAAATGGTCGACTCACCTAGTGTCGACTCGCGACTCTGAGTCACGACTAGTCATAACTTAAGCTTGACTTTCTCCGAGTCGCTACCCCAGAACGACTCGCATGAGTCGCGACTCGAAATCCATGGTTGGCAGGCCGATCAAAAGTGTTATTGTTGTCCTCCCCCCAAAAAAGTAGTGTATTTTTTTTTGTTGGTTGTAAATTAGGATAATTATATATAAAGGTATATGCATTCTAGGTACATTTCTTACATTTTTGTTTTGGAGCAACAGCACACTGAACATTACACGGTCTCCTGCTGACTACCGGGCCGGGCTGAGCTGGGCCGGGCCCAACTAGCGGGGGTTGTCCAGCTGCAGCCAGCGGACTCGGGGGCCGAAGAGAGCTTATACACAACAGAAGACAACACTCCGCACCTCGCGTCCGCAACTTCGGCCGTGGGTTTTTCATTTTAGTGCTTCCACACCTAGCCGCCATGGCCGCCGCCGCCGCCGCCGCCGTCGCCGTCGCCGTCGCCGCCCTGCCTACCTTGCCGCAGTAAAACTACCCATCTCGCCGACCTCGCTTCCTGGCCGTCGCCGACCTCGTCCCTCCTCCCCAACCTCTCCTCCGCCCTCTGCGTCAACTTCAAGCGACAGACACATGTAATTGCACGGACAATCTCCTGTATTTATGCATTTTGGGGGCAATTCTGGGGTGAAAGTTTTGTCATTCCAAATACTACCGGTTGCAGGGGGGGTGGGGCTTAGGGTGGTGGCGCATTCTATGCTTGCACGATTGGTGGGGATCTAGCGCCGATGCTACGGTTTTGTGATATTGCTTGTGGTTTCTTGGATTTGGATCGCTCCTTGGACCAATCCGCAAACCCTAGCTTCTGTTCGCACCAAGTTGATGTTTCGGAAAGCTTGTACCTTTCTTTTCCTGTGTTCTAGGATAGTTCAATGGCGTATTTGATGGAGGATTTGGGCATTCAGCGGGCTTGTACAAGGGAAGCAGTAAATCCTTTTCTGTTCGGCAGTTTACACGAATGGGGGGGGGGGGGGGGGGGGGGGAACGTAGAAGCGCAGCATCAATCGGCAGTTTAGGCGAATTCGGCTTTCAGCCGAGAGGGATAAGATTACCTGCTATTAGTTATGAATTGGTGTACCACCAGTGAGGTATATATCTACTATAGGTATATGAGTGACATGTTCAAAATTCCTTGCACACTGTTGGGCCCTTTTTCAGCATGAACTTTGTCTTCTTATTTTAGACATGTAGACTGTAGTACCGCACATGTTCACTGTATTTGTGGTACCTTCACATATTAGGCAACTTTTGACCTCCCTACACATTTAATTGTTGGGATATTAGGAGCGGAGGTCAGCTGGCTAAAACCCCGAGTGAGGAGGCGAGTCAGGTGGGAAGCCATTTTATGTTTGCACGTTTGGTGGGGATCTAGCGCTGATGCTATGGTTTTGCGACGTGAGTGCTTGTTTAATCTCTTTTGTTTGCGGTGTGTAGAACTGATTTGTTTGTTCCCTATGTTCTGAAATTGGCGTTTTTGATGGTCGATTTAGGCATTCAGTGTGGTTGTATATGAAGAACAGGAAATAGTTGTTTCTTCGGCAGTTGATGAAGGGATAGGGAATGACGTTGGTAGTGAGTGGTGGCAGCAGAAGCGCGATATAAACTGCCACTGATAGATATTGGAGTTTGCGCAGATGACAAGGATAATATTGCTTGCTCCAACCTTATTAGTTGTAATTTTACCACCATCGAAGCATCTACAGTTGGTGTATTATTACCTTGTTGAATAGTATTTATTGGTGGTTACATAATAAACCTTATTGAGTCATGTATTGATTGCTGGTTCCTCCTTTTTATGTTAGACATGTACTGCATATGTTCATGGGTTGATACTTTGCGTAATAGGGAACTTTATACTTCTTTAAACGAGTAAACTTTTGGCTGCAGTTCCTCAGAGATATTCCAGTTTTTTTTCTCAAAAGTTGAAATATCTCTAGAAATACGTATGCATGTAGAAGATAGTCACTGTTTGATATGTTGTTGTAGCCGTCTGATCTGTTTATACATCTTCTAACAGGGATAATCTGTTCAAAGTTCAAAAAGGCATAGAAAACCCAGCAAGGGTTAAGATTGGTGAAGACAACCACTGGTCATGGTGCCGGAGGAAGTATTGTGACTGCTACATTGCTCCTGATGTGGTGGACCAGGGAGATCGGCAGATATGTCAATTTTGTGGTCTTATAAATGGAGCACAGATGGAGCTGAGGCGGGCGAAAGCCATCGAGACCCCTGGAGCCAAGTGTCACTTGAAGCTGGATTACGAGTCCTTGATAACGAGTTATCTTCAGCTGTATGGCCTGCCAGAGTATGCTGAAGAGAATCAGAAAAAGGAGATGGAGATGGAGATAATTGGGAAGGATAAGGACATATATTGCAGGGAAGATGGGGCTTGTTGGTGTTTGAAGAACCTTGGGGTCAGAGCCTTCGATGGACAAACTCCATACGCTCATAGGTTAGGGATTGATGATTACCACCTCTATCGTAAGATGCCAGCTGAGATTGTGTGGAAGTATGTGGAAGAAGGGAGAGCTGTTATGTGTACGGTGCTTATCGGGGAAGAATTCTATGAGCTCATGGCTGATGAAATCTATGCATGGATTCCACGATACGATGAGATAACAGGGGATCCTGTGGAGATGCCTGTGAAGCACCAGATAGTGCTAATAGGCAATGGAAATGCTGGCCTGGAACATGATTTTGAACAGTACCATCCATTTTGCAATTCTCACGGCATAGAATTTGCGAACGAGGGTGACGGCTGTGTATTCTTCGACAGCTTGTTCGAATTTTGTTTGGTGGAGATACAGGCGGAGCCGAAACACATCATGACTCATTTGGCAGAGATAAGTGAGCGTCCACGTCTACGGCGGGGTGCTGCTGTCCCTTCTCCTCAGCCTCCCCCTCCTCAGCCCCCTTCTGACTCCTCATTGTGGAATCCTGTTGTTCAATCTCCTCAGCCTCCCTCTACTCGGCCCCCTTCCGACTCCTCATTGTGGCGTCCTGCTGTTCAATCTCCTCAGCCTCCCTCTACTCGGCCCCCTTCCGACATGTCATGGAGGCAGATTGGTGACCTTGGCCCCACTCCACCGCGCCCGGCCCCCAATGCGTGGCTGCCTAGGCCACGTGCTCCTTCTCGCTGGGTTTTTCCTCCGCCTGACCGCATTAACATCGACAAAGACAGGTGGCGATAGACCGTTTAACTTCTGAGCTAAGATGTACTGTACTTTCTGTTCATTCAGCTTCTGGTGTGATTCCAGTTGAGGTGGTGCACTAGTTTCTGCCATTGCATACTCATTCAGGTTCTGGTGTGATTCAAGTTGAGGTGGTGATGCTAGTGTGTCCGGATGCCAGACTGCAGTGGGCGCTGCGTCGTTGGTTTTGATTACATGGCGGCCTGGCCTGCGTGCGCCCTCCTTTTCCTTTCCACCGTAGCAGTTTTTGTGTCCATCCTTCTACATTGTTGAGCAGTCATGTATTTGATTGTTTACTTAAATTAATGATTGTGGGTCACATCTGTTATGGAACAACTGAATGCATTGTTCCGAGTATGTTGGTCACATCTGTTATCAGTCATTGTTGCGAGTATGGAACAACTAAATTATCCATTGCCAATCGTGGGCTCCTCTCCTTCTGGATTCTTACAGAGAGAGAGAGAGAGAGAGAGAGAGAGAGAGAGATGACACAAACGAAGGTGGGGAACAGTCGACGCATCACCCTTTGCCACCACCCTCACCTGCCGTCCATTGCTGGCTGCCACTGACGTTCCTCCTAGTTGCGCTTCCATCCCCTACCCATCTCAAGATCTCCCACCACCGACCCGGAGCGGCTAGAGTCCAGGTGCATACCAACAGCAACCTGATGCAGATAATCACACCATGATCACATCTCCAATGCTTCAAGTTTTTCTTTTCTCGAAGGCCTCATGTTAAGGTTTTCTTGGTTTACTTGCGGGGGATTTGTTGACCACATGGACAGATGAAAGTGAAGCGACAGATGTGATGATGAGAAAGGATTACAAATTGCCAACATATGAACTGTACAAGGGATGGCAGCTACGTATTACAACAAGGATGACATCACGAGAGGATGTGCAGCAGCAGTATCACATGACAATAAGCGGTGGCCAATGGTGCACATGTTCTATATGATCTTGATTATTACAAATTGCCTTGATGGTTTTTCCACAAACCAGACTAATCTTAACTCTCATGTTGCCATGTTTGCTAATACTTCTGTGTTGTTACAGGAAGCTTTCAGTTCATAAGCTAGCCCTTATTACTTTCGTGTTTCACAAATTACTATGTTTGGGTTTACCTGACTAGCCATGCTTTGACTTCCAGTTTGAATGTCCGAAGAATTGTTTGATTAATGGAAGGTCCAATTCATTTTATATTCTTCCAGTAGCAGAGTGATTCGTGCAATGGACTACACGTGGAAAGAAGCACCATAGTGATTCCAATGTTACTCTCTTTTTAGATGATTCTTATGTTACTCACGCATGTATTCATGTTCAATGATCTTAATATCTGAAAGTAAAATAAAATCAATGGAATGGATTTTAGTAAAAATATTATGTTGCGCATATGTCAAACTATCATTGGAAATTGTCTATATGGTGTTGCGGTAAAATGGCTTATGCTACCGGAGCCTGTTTGACCAATGTTTTTGGGTGAATCACCATCAGATGAGGGCAGCGAGATGGTATGGACCGTAGTATGGTGCTTGCTGGGGGCACTGGTTCAGGTCAGGTCAGCAGCGGCGGCAGTTCAGGTCAGGTCAGCGGCGGCGACTCTTCCTCCTCCCCTTTGCAACCCTACTCTTACCCGTGTTTCCCTGTCTCTGACGAGTTCCATAGCCCAACAGATGGTTGGTGGCTGCGGAGGTTCAGGTCAGTTCGAATTCCATGGTTCTGGAAGCTATGAGTAAATTCTAGGTAAAATATAATTATGCCGGTTTGTGTTGGTCCTTCATAGTCCATGCTCATATTCTATATGCTCTAGCAATCAGGTGAATGCATATTACCTTTTCTTTCAATTCAGCTGAGAGTGGTTCCTATAATAAGCATTAGCCAGAGATGCGGTATACTTCTAATTGTTTTCTGGTGAATTTGCATTGTTTTGGTTTTATGTGCTTTTCAGTATTTTGGTCACAGAGCTGGAGGAATGTGAAAAGAAAATAAACAGATCCCTTCTCAAGGAAAGTTTTCCCGTTATTCAAACATATGTAAGCATTTTAAGTGCTTCAACAAAGTTTATTGATTTTGCTAATACCAATGCTCAGGCTGAGATTTAGTGGATTTGACAGGTTTATAAAAAGTGGTCTTGATATGTAAGCTAGAGGCTCCAACGCTTCAGGTACAACATGATATTTTCGTGATATGACTTTACAGGGTGATACATATTGGTTGTTAGGACAACCATATTACTGAACGCATTTCAGTTGAATATGTTCCTGTCTAAATTTGTTGGTTATTAGGACAACCATATTACTAAACGTGTTCTCACAATATACCACTTCTGTATATTAAATTTGCCTATTTAGAGTAGTAGTCAGACTTTCAGGTAGAGAAGCAGGCATGTGTATCTATAGCAATACAAAATGATCAGACCGGTTGATAATTCATTTCTTACCAGTTCTTAACCTTTTTCAGTTTACCTTCCTTCTCTTTTTGACAGGGTTTTCAGTTTTGACATGCTACTAACTATGTTAGTTTTTGATTGATTTGTGCAGGTACCTACTATTTTATCTGTATAACATATTCTTCCATCCAAAATGTTTGTCTATTCTGTCAAGCTGCCCAACTTCCATAATCGAATCGTGATTACCATACATTAGCTACCTTGGTCTTACAGTGGCTTGCAAACTAATTATTTATTCCAAACCCAATTCCTGACTGAATAAAAAAAGCAGAGCCTTCTTGCACATATTTGTGTTGTTGTGCAGGTGTGCGGCCTTGTGGGCAGCAATAATCTAGGTCTTGCGATTTTTTGAATTTGATGCACAGACAAAAGCATATACACTAGATAAGATTTTTCACACGCTTTGTGCTTGACCAAATAAATCTTTCCAAAGAATTATTTGAGTGTTGCTTCTTCCTACATTCTAATCTTTAGATGACTGAACTCCTTGCTGATCTTCGCTGTATTTTTACTAATTTATACATTGAATTTTCGGAAAACATGAATTGCTCTGCTTTAGAAACAGTTGGATATCTGTAAATCATCTTATTTAACCGGTTATTCCTAAGTAGCAATAAACTAGACACTTCGGCAGTAGAAAATATCATACATGATAACGTACATTGGTACGTGTGCTTTCTCTTTGCCTTATTTTTATTGTGTATTCTAATTTCTAATACAATGAAAACATGTTTAAAAAATGGAAGCACTGTTTGGCTCTCCGTGCCTTCTTTCTTGCTCGCTAATTTATAACTACTCTAATAATCTCTTTCATGTTTACCATGATAAAGGTTTAATGGGTGGAGGGACTGCTGCTAAAAGATATGAACAAGCAGTCCTAGCACTATAATATTACACTACAGCTACGCGTCCACCGCTGGATTGCTACTAAACATCCGTCACCCGAATGGCCATACCATGTATGCGTGCGCAGCCGTTCGATCTATCTGTTGGCACACGGCTTGGTCGCCTCCCCAACCAATTAATTCCTGAAGCAATGGTCCAGTTTCAGAAACAAGCTCGTTGTCCCGACCCCGGCATCGAGCGGTCGAACGGCATTCTTCATTTTTGCAACAGAGGTAATATTGTGGAAATATTTGCATGAGATGTCGTGCCGCATTTTTTTTGCAATAAACGGCATGTTGCAGAAAGCTTTTGAAACATAGGTCAAGTAGTTGCAGACTTTTTTTCTTCGCCTTTTTGCAACATAGGTACTGTTTGCGGAAGAAATTTTGGCAACAAAGGTTAGGTTGTAGATAACTTTTACAACATAGGTTCTGGTTGCAGGGTTTTTTTTGCAATAGAGATCTTGTTGCAAATTTTTTTTTACGTCTTTACTTTTTTGCAACATAAGTATTGTTGCGGGAGGAAGTTTTACGACATATGTATTGTTACGGGAGTAATGCAGTGCGTGGGCTATACACGGGACACACGTCATGCGCTAGAGGCGACGGACGTCCTGGTTGGATCAGCTGGCTGTTGGTAAGCTTTTTCCAAATAACATTACTGAACTCTATGAATTGGACTTCGTTATGGTATACCACATGGTACACGTCAGAACGCTGTTTACAGTGTGTTCTCTAACGTAATACACTGTCCAATTTAAGTTTTATTGTCATTACAGAGTGGCACAATGGAAGGAGGGATCCTGGCGAACAGGCCTAATCTATTTAAATTAACTGAGCAAGTGACCAGGTTCAAAATATATTTTTTCTTGTTTCCTAATATCTTCTTTTTCAGTTCAAACTTCACATCTCTTAGATTTAGGAAGTCAGTGAAGAATAAAACTTATTTTTGGTTCCGTCACATGTTTCATATGGGAATTTGTTGTAGTTGAGCAGAAGCGCACACTCAATATTCAAAGCAGCCCAGAGAAGCTACATAAAGTTGATACGTACTGGAAAAGCTTCAACCTCATCTTCAACTTCAATCAGATTTCAGCAAATAAGTTTCATCTCACACGAGAAATAAAATTCCTGTAGAACGAACCAAGTCCCATACATGGACGATTATTGCATTTAAGGTGCCAATCAGCTATACCATCCAAACACCAAAGTAAGCCTCATTGTTTACCACCAGATATAAACCATTTACGATTATTGCTAAGACCTCCACTCGTTAGCGGGCGGCGTCGGGGGAACCCTAGCGTCCACTCCCCCCTCCCCCCCCCCCCCAGCGGTCACCTCCTACACCCTCCCCTTCCCCTGCCGCCGGCAGAAGACGCTGCCAGGCGAAGCACGCCGACGACAACGGGGCCCCTCTTTCCCTACCGAAGTATGCTTACAACACGAGATGCTGCGGCACGGCGGAGGCGTGGCGCTGATGCGGGGCATCACGGCGGTGGGGCTCCCAGCCAGACGGCGGCGCGGGCAGGCGACCAGGTGGTTGCATGGTGGGCGGCAGGCATGGCGCCAGGATGGGATTGGATCCAGCACGACGGCGTGGGCACGGATCCAATGTGGATCTGGTCATGCGGGCGCGGCCTTGGCCTACCTTGGTCGGCTGGTGGTGAGGCGCCCGGGGGTATCCTTTGATTGCTTCGGCGGCATCCTCTGGTGGATCCTGGAGAAGATCCGGTTGTGTGCAGGGGCTTGGTGGGGGCTTTTCTCCTTGCTGTGATCTGGCAGCGGCGGCCTGGATCGTCCAGTCCGTGGCAGTGGTGGCGGCGGTCCATGCACGAGAGATGGAGGTTCTTCAACCAGATCTAGGTAAAAACTTGCTTTCGTCTATTGCCAAGGCCGACAGTGGCGGCGGTGTCTGTGTCGTTCCCTTCTTGAAGGCCACTCTGTGCTACCTCCGGGGGAAATCCTAGATCAGTAGATCGGATGACGACAGCGCTTTGGTGTCATTTCCCCCTTGGGGACATCATTCTTGGATGTACACACGGACTTGAGGGACGAGAGGACATCTTCTTTGGTGGATCAGTGCTTCATCCTACACATTGATGGTGGCGGATTCTCTGCAGTGTGACACTGTGGAGACTCGGTGTTCGATGCGTGGAGATGGGCTCGTGCAGGAGGAGATGTTGTCTGGTGTCATGGTGGCGTCGATGGCATAGAGGCCTGGCAAGGTCGGTGCGTTAGTTTCTGTGGTAAAAGCCATCATCGTACAACTTCATGTGGTAAAAGCCGTATGCATCCAAGTCAAACAGTTTCCTCTCCACATCTTTACGGTACCTCCGTCGGTTTCACTCCGTCATAAACACTTTATGCTCTGCTCCCCAGTCTGTGATCGACTGACATTTCTGCCTGCTCTTTCTCCAAGGCATAAGCAAAGCAAACCATCATAAGAATGTTAAACGCAACGAAAACACGGTAACAGAGAACAATGCATTCACAAGTGGAGGTCGTGCTCGCCGGTTTCGTTCGGCATGCCCAGTGGAGTATTTTGGTAAATCCCAAATCCCAAATTGCGCCGTCACGCGGTGTGGCAAGTGCCACTCAATCGCGTACACACATATCATCGGCACCATGCACCACCAACTAGTGTTGTCCTTATCGCACATCATGTTCAGCTCGAACCCGCACTCTCTGTCGTGATACGACCACCAGTTAACCTATTACAAAAAATTGGTAAGTTCGTGATGAAAGTGGCATCGAAAATAAAGGTGAGCTAGTTTATATACCTACAAAGCCGTCAAAGCGTTCAACTCGTTGATGAAGACCTTGTACAAAGCCTTGGATGTGACTGTGTAGAGACCCACCACGTACCAAGCCTACGCGACGGTCGGGTATCGAGCAGAGTTGTCATCTTCACCATAATCAGTCCATGGATGCCGTGGCATTTTCTCCGGACGCCCCACCGGCAAGAGCTCCCACATCCAAGCGGAGAGGGCCTAGACAAATCCACTTATACCGGACGTTGGTTCCATCCTCCGGGTGGCGTCATTTGTTTTTTCGAACAATCACTGAGGGGGAGAGGCTCCCCACTTGAATGCATTATTTAAAGCTCCATAGGGACAAGGTTACGTGGAAGCGCTCGCGCGCAAGGAGAGGTATTGGTGCCATGGCATAGCGTCGACTTTCTGACAAGAGCCCCTAAATCTAGCAGTCCACAAGCTGAAATCCTGAACAATGTTATTGACTATTACATGCGTGGGGAGGAGGATACCCCTAAAAACTATAGAATTCCCGGAGTCCCAAATCTTCCAAAGGATGGTGAGTGTTGGAACGGGTCTATAGCTGCTCACCCCACGTCCACGCCTCCAACTAACCACGACCGCATGCTGCGCATGACTCCCTAGCATCTAGGCCATAGACTAGTTAGTTGGTTAGTCTGTTAGAGTTCTCACGTGGAGTTTTGTAATCTGTATATATGAGCTATGGATGGAATACAGAGAGCGTGTGTTCGATCCCAAACCTGTCTCTCTTCTTCTACAGTGAGTGCTACCGAGGGCCAGACCTCAGAGTCGAGATGGAGCGAGTCGGTGACGTCCCAGATCGCTTCGATTGAAGTCGGAGTAGGAAGAATGAGAGCGGACCACACAGCCACCAAGTGGGGGCACCAAAGAACGATATGCGCAATATCCTCAAGAGGTGCAGCTCATCGAGCATAGGTAGTGCCAGAGACAATACTCTTATGAAAGAGGTTGGCCTTGAAGTTCAGCCGTCCTTTGAAAAGTAGCCACGCGAAGACCTGAACCTTGATGGGAACCCATGAGTCCCATACAAGGGTGTCGTTGGATTCGTAGTCGGGCGCCCCAACGAGGAGACTGTAGGCGTTCTTGGTGGAGATCGGTAACCCATGGGTGAGGTGCCTTTCATCAGCGACGTCGTTCTGCTGAAAATCCTACAACAAAGACAACACGGAAGCAAGCTCTGCGGAGGCAACGATGGTAAGGCGATTTCGCAGGTTAGCAAGCAACCCATTCTGCAGAATATACGAGACCATGGTGGTTTGGTTGGTGGAGTGAGAGAAGAGGTGGGGGAAGCCAAGACCTAGTGGTTGGTGGTGTATCCAAGTATCAAACCAAAAGAAGGTTGACTGTCCATTGTTTGTGAAGACAAAGGAGTTTTTCTGTAAAGTAGGTAGCTGGTAGTTTACAACCTTCCAAAGGAAGGAGGGCATGGATGTGTTGTCAGCAATGGTGTTAGTGTATCTGTAGTGGAACCAGATCACCCAAGGTAGATTAGGTTGCTGAAGTAACTTGAAAGCAAATTTCATAAGTAGGCAATCATTATGGATGAGCAAGTTTTTGATGCCAAGACCCCCAAATTTTTGGTTTACAAACATTTTTCCAAGCAACCAAGCACTGGCCCAAGTGCAGTTTTTGTCAGCCGTCCAGAAAATGGCTCTACGGATCACGTCTAGTTCTTTGAAAATCTTTTGGGAAGTCTAAAAACAGACATGAAGTAAACGGGAAGCTAGTCGATGACAAAGGAGATCAGCATCAGTCTAGCGCCACACGATAGTAGACCGGCGGCCAACCAGAGAGGAACTTGTAGAAGGAGGCTGCTATGGGGTGAAAGACCAAAGAGTGCAGTTTGATGTGAGAGAGAGGGAGGCCGAGATAAGTTTGGGGAAAAGAGGAAATTGGGCATTGAAGGGTTGAGGCAATTAGATTAGTGATGGCCGTGTCAATGTGCAAGGGGACGAAGGTTGTTTTGTGGAAATTAAGGGCAAGGCCGATAGCAAGAGCGAAGTCATCCAGTATTTTCTTTAACAGGATGGAGGCCTCGTGTGAAGCGTGAGCAATAATGAGAGGATGGTGGAGGTGATCGGCATTATGAACGTGCAGAATCTGATGTTGCAACAAGTCGACAATGATCAAGAGGTAAGGGGAAAAGGGGGTCTCCTTGCCGGAGCCCATTTTTGCAATTAATCCAACTCCCCGGGACAACATTGAGGAGAACAGTCGTCTTACTGGAGGAAAGAAGAGTTTTGATCTAGGAGCACCAATTGCGAGTGAATCCTCTATGGCGTAGAATACTTAGAAGAGAGTCCCAGGAGATAGAGTCGAACGCTTTTCGAAAGTGGAGTTTAATAATCATGGTGGATGCCTTCCTAGAGTGACAACAACTGATTAGGTCAGCAGCATACACGAAGTTTTCGGCGATGTTGTGACCGTTAATGAACCCGTCTGGTCCCCATGGATAAGGAGTGGGATTAAGGGTTTTAGGAGATTAGTGAGCAGTTTTGCAATTTTTTTGGGGGGGAGGGGGGAGGACAGTTTCCAGAGAGATTGGTCTAAAGGCATCAGTGGTGCGAGCCGTGTCTGTTTTTGGAAGGAGGATCATGACGGCTCTGTTGAAGCGTTCGACATCGACGGAGTGGTTGTGAAAGGTGTGGGAAAAAGGCAGAATTGACCCCTTAATGATGTGCAAAAATTTACTGTAAAATGCGGGGCCAAAACCATCACGTCCAGGGCTTGCGTTAAGCGTTCGACATCTGAAGGAAGGCTAGTGTAGAACTCATTGAGAACTAAAGCTTTTTGATCATGAGAGAATAGGGTTGTGAAGCCCTATTGATACGTTCAAGGGTCAGAATTTGCCTATTGTTCGACCACGTGAAACGCCGGTCAATGAGGGGGACCTCCAACAGTTGTAGATCATCGATGGTGGAGTTGAGCAAAGCCGCATCGAAGCGGTGTTTTGTTGGCGAAACGAATGAGGTTAAAATCAATTGCTGATCAAATAACACACTATTAAGGAGCATACATCTATAAAAAACAATGAGATATTCTTTTACCGAACGGTATAGATAGGCAAATTCGACGGACCCCAACTGTACCTTCTATTCTAGTTGGCTAGAAAGTAGAGATACATCCATAAAGCAGTGTCCCCTGAGCAGTCTGAAAATACGACCTCTGAAAGAATAAACCATAGGTAGTCCCTCGCGTACTGCTCCACTGTCCGATCATCGGCATCCATCGGGCATTTCCTCCGGCTCTTCAGGAGCCGGTGCAACTGAACACCGGATGTAAGATGTGTCCGAATAGTGCACCTATTCAAGGCCGACTAGGTTAGCTCTTAGGCTATTTGCTCCTATATATATGCAGCCTACCCTGTACTTTGTAATGTTGGATGGGAGAGAGAGGTTTTGATGGAATAGTTGATGCATTGCTTGAGCCTCATGGACATAGATATAGGAGTACATGATCATCTTGGAGTACAAGGCAAGGCAGGAACAAATCCTAGTCTATCTATGTTTCCTAAACAATCACGATACTCAACATCCCTCCGCAGTCACAACAGTAGCGATGCAAACAGTGAAACTGGAGAAGAATCCGAAGGTAAGCCAATGGACATCCCCTCACAGTCGTAACGGTCGATGCATCACGGAAGGTGTGGCTGGAGTAGAAACCAACGAGGTTGCTCAAGCAAAGCGATAGCCCTTTGTGCCGATGTCGAGGTAGCCGAGAGCGTAGGATGGTGTAGCCGTGGTCGAGGTAGCCGTGCGAAGAACGCCGTGGTCGAAGTCGAGTCGGGATAGCCGGTGTCGAGGAAGTCGCCGTGAAGCCACGGACGCAAGGAGGCGCCAAGTTAGCCATGGGCACAGTGGTGTCGAAGTAGTGGTCTGCTGGGAAGAAGACGTAGTTGAGACGCGTCGCGTCGGGATTGCCAAACCCGGGGACACGTCGTAGACGAAGGCACGCGTCGGTGTTGCCAGCACCGCGCATGCTTAGACGGACGAAGTCGATGTTGACGATGCGTCGCTCCAGGCTTGCCAGACCTGAGAACACACCGGGGACGAAGGCACGCAGCGGTGTTGCCAGCACTGGGCATGCGTAGACGGGGACCTGCACACAACTTGTACGCCATGTCGAGGAGGCTAGCAGAGAAGGACTCGACGACGGTCGCGGCGCAAACCGGCGACGGCCGGCGTCGCCCGCGGTGGTCCGAGTAGATGAAGTGGTCGAGGTAGACGACAACAACACTGGCGATGAGCTGGTGCTGGACGAAGAAGAAGGGGGTGGAATGGCGGCACGGCGGCGGCCTGACGGCGGCAGCGGCGACTAGTTAGAATCGCGGCGGCGATGCTCGAAGTAGGCGAGGAAGAACCCGACAACGTGACGAAGACCAGCGCAGACGGTGACGTTCCCGCGCCTAGGGAGGCGGCGCGGCGCATGCCACGTAGAAGTCGATGCGTGGAGACGGCGGAGTGGACCACGCGTCGCGGTGCTACGGCCCGAAGGGGCAACGCAGCATGTGCAGGCGGGTCGGGGTGACGGCAGGAAGACCTCGGGGCGGCGGCATGGACCGCGTGCCGCGGCATGATGGCCCGAAGGGGCGACAAAGCGACGGCGCGTGAGTCAGTGCAGCCGCGGGGACGGCCTCGGCCGACGGCGAAGACCGTGGGCTAAATCACTACGACCTGAAGGGGCGTCGCAACGGTAGCACGCAGGTCGATGCGGCCGTGAGGAGAACCATGGGGCGGTGGCGCTGCGGCCCGATGGGGCGACGCAGCGGCAGCTCGGTGCTCGATCGGTGGAGGGGCGTGCTGTACTTGGGACAGTCTTCACGGGGCCTGCGGAGGCGCGCACAACCAACGGGCTAGGTCGGTCGCATGGTGTAGATGAGGTGGATCGCAGGCGGTCGGGTGATCAATCCGATCGCGCGTGAGGTCGTGGACGTCGCTCGTTGGAGGCAGGGTGGCGGCCGTAGCCGGCAATCGGCACGATGCAGGTGGCTCGGAGCTGCCGACGCGACGCGGACGGCCTGACAGACGGCCCGAAGCGGCCGGCGCGAGGCAACCGGCCGGAGCCGGAGTCGGGAGCCGGCCAGGGTGGCGGCCGTAGCCGGCAGCTGGCGCGACGCAGGCGGCTCGAAGCTGCAGGTGCGACGCGGGCGGCCTGACAGACGGCCCGAAGCGGCCGGCGCGAGGCAGTCGGCCGGAGCCGGAGTCGGGAGCCGACCAAGGTGGCGGTCGTAGCCGGCAGCCGGCGCGACGCAGGCGGCTCGAAGCTGCAGGTGCGACGCGGGCGGCCTGACAGACGGCCCGAAGCGGCCGGCGCGAGGCAGTCGGCCGGAGCCGGAGTCGGGAGCCGACCAAGGTGGCGGTCATAGCCGGCAGCCGGCGCGACGCAAGCGGCTCGAAGCTGCCGGCGTGACGCGGGCGGCCTGACAGGCGGACCGAAATGACCGACGCGAGGCAACCGGCTGGAGCCGGAGTCGGGAGCCGGTCCGAGGCAGCCAGGGCATGACCAAACGAGGCGACGGTGGAGATCGACGGGCAGGCGGCGCACGAACGACGGCTGTGATGGGCCGCCGTATGGCGCGAGGCCGTCGAGTCGGGGTGATGCATGACTCCTGATCAGAGCAGGGCGATGATGGCCGGCGTAGATTGACGGACATGCCAGCGCGTGAACGACGGCGATGAGGAGCCGCCGGGTTACGCTAGGCCGCCGGGTCGATGTAGAGGCCAAGTCGCGCCGATGTCGGAGTACAAGCGCGGTGGTCGACGGCAGCGATGGACGACGTAAACCGATCTAAGATCGGAAAACCGAAAAGAAAATGCCGATCAAAGTGACCCGCGAAAGAGAGAAAACACTAGATCAAGAGATCGGGGAAAAGACTCTCTAGGCAGCCGGTCAACACGACCGGTAGACGAACCCTAGGTACGGGCGGCGCGGCCCCCGACGGCGATCATGGAGGCCGACCGCCCCGATGCGCGGTGCGGAAGCGGTGGGCGACGGCTAGGTCTAAGAACTTGCGGCAGATACCATGTTAGAAGGGAGAAAGAGGTTTTGGTGAAATAGTTGATGTATTGCTTGATCCTCGTGGACATATATATATAAGTACATGATCATTTTAAAGAACAAAACAAGCCAGGAACAAATCCTAGTCTATCAACGTTTCCTAGTAAAATCACGATACTCAACGTGTAACACCGAAGGAATAAAGCAAAACACAAGCTACGTTACGTACCCGTGGACATCAGATCGATTCTTTGCCTTGTGCTGGTTAGCGTCAGATGGCTAGATCGGTTAAAGCAATTCCGGCTAGACTATACTACTAGTACATGTGAGGTGTCTAATTGATTAGGAACCAGCTATAGTGAGAGGCTAGCTTTAAACTATGGTGGAGCTCGACGTAAAGCACTTCATCGAGTTCAATCAGCAAGTTACTTCGTCATCGTCGTCTGCCGTCATCGCGTTGGAAAGTACTCAGCGTCGGGTCTCGGTCAATAATTAGTATGTAAAGTAAGGTTGATCTTCTAGTAACGAGAGGTTATGTCATTATGTTGGACGACGTCGATGCCAAGCAGCTGGCGGCGTACTTCGGTGCGGCTCAAGTATTTGCAGTCTTGGCGAGTTCATCGTACCCACAGTTTGATCATGAGAACTTCGGGGTCTGAAAGGACCTCTTGGAATGTGATCTTCGCTCCAATGAGTTATGGGACACGGCCGATCCAGGAGGCAACACGTTCAAGAAGGAGGGAGCCGAGAACCGGAAGGATCGACAGGCGGCGTCGATGACTTATTCGGTGATGTCGATGGATGTTCAAGCGACACACCAACGTCAAGCAAGTCAATCTTCAAACTCTCTCAAGAAACTATGAGACTTTGGTCATGGGCGATAATGAGTCCGTGAAAGCGTTCGCGTCACGGGTAACTACTCTCGTCAACCGGATCCGCGCACTTGGAGATAACCTCATGAAGGCCTCGGTTGTCCATCGGTTTTTGCTTGCGGCTCCTCCCCGATACCAGCAAATTGTCTCGGTGATCAAGTAGTGCGTCGATCTCACGACCCTTTCCATTAATGATCTCGTTGGACGCTAGAAGGATCACGACGAGCGTATGCGGTAAATTCTCGGTGACGGGAGGAACGATGAGCATGTCATGCTCATGCGGGCTCAGTGGCAGGCGTTGGAGTCAACACTAGTAGAAAACAGGGTTTTGATATGGGTCAGATCAGAGCATTAGTCCCGTTTCTGTTATGAATCGGGACCAATGGGTGCATTAGTCCCGGTTCGAGCGGTCACGGCGCCGACTGGGCCTCGGCAGGAACCAGTCCCGGTTCGTCTGAACCCTTTAGTCCCGGTTCTAGACAAGAACCGGGACTAAAGGACCTCGCTCCTGGCCTAGCCCCTTTAGTCCCAGTGCTAGCCACCAATCGGGACTGCCCGCTCACTCCTCTATTTTTGGGTCATTTTAACTCAAAATAAATCATGAAATGTATGAAAAAAGACAAATGAAGTCAGAAAAGGGTTAAAAATTGATGATTTGGCTTTGAATGGTGTATATTAAATGCGGAAAAAGTCTGGAGTTAAAATATGTTTAAAAAATAAAACCCTTTGTAATGATGAGTTTTCGTCCGAAACCCTGATACTTTGAAAGAGATTGCCCAGTTTGTACACGAAGTGCATCCATTTTTTCCCATAATCCTCTCAACTTTTTAGCACATTCTATGTGGGTGAAATTATAATACCATTCCAAGTTTGAACCTTTTCAGAGTGCGTTTGCAATGCTTTCAAATTCAGGGTCATTTTAGCTCAAAATAAATCATCAAATGCAAAAAAATGTCAAATGAAGTGAGAAAATGGTTGAAAAATGATGATGTGGCTTTGAATGGTGCATATTGAATGCAAAAAGAGTATGGAGTTAAAATATGTTTAAAAAATGAAATCACTTTGTAATAGATGGGTTTTCATCCAAAACCCTGATACTTCGAAAGAGATTGTCCAGTTTGTACACAAAGTGCATCCAGTTTTTGCTGTAACCCTCTCAACTTTTTTGCACATGCTATGTGAGTGAAATTATGATAACATGCTAAATTTCAACCCTTTCAGAGTTCATTTGCAGTGTTTTTCAAATTCAGTGTCGTTTTAGCTCAAAATAAATCATGAAATGCATGCAAAATGGCAAAAAAGTCAAAAAAGGGTTGAAAATTAATCATGTGGCTTTGAATGGTGCATATTGAATACAGAAAATGTCTAGAGTTAAAACATGTTTTAAAATGAAATCCCTTTGTAATAAATCAATCTTCTTCCAAAAACAGTGATACTTCAAAAGAGATTGTCCAGTTTGTACACGAAGTGCATCCAGTTTTTCGCGTAACACTCTCAACTTTTTAACACATGCTATGTAAATGAAAGTTTGATACCATGTCAAGTTTCAACCTTTCCAGAGTTCATTTATAGTGCTTTTCAATTTTAGGGTCATTTAGCTCAAAGAATAAATCAATAGCAAAAATAATTAATTAAAAATATTTTATAAAACTATAATAGCAAAAAGAATGAACAAAGAAACTTTTATAAAACTCTAATAGCAAAAAGAATGAACTAAGAAGATTCAAATAAATATAATATTCTTTATTAGCAAAAAGAATCAACTAAAAAGAATCAAAATAATATTAACTAAAATTATCAACGTATTTATTTCTTAAAAACTTTAATAGTAAAAAGAATTTTTGAAAAATATATTTTGTTACTAGTTTTAATAGAAAACTAAAAAGCTTTTATAAAACTGTAATAGCAAAAGGAATCAACTAAAAAGAATCAATAAAAAATTAAACTTATGAAACTAAAATTATATAAAATTTATGCAACTAAAATTATTTAACTAAAAATAACATATGCCAAAAATAACATTAAAAAAAGCCATACATTTGAAAAGAAAACATTGAACTGGGCCCGCAGTGCTAAAAGGCCCAACAAGGCGTCAGATAGGCATATACTGCTTGCATTAGAGAGCAGCTCGAGAGTGCAGCGGCAACAATGCTTATAAACTACTCCAAGCCCCTCTCGACTAGCAAGGTGGGACTAAATTTTGGCTATGGGAAGCATAACCCGTTAGTCCCGGTTGGTGGTGCCAACCGCCAACCGGGACTACTGCCCCCCTTTAGTCCCAGTTGGTGCCACCTACCGGGATTAAAGGTCTCTATTTCCTACCCTTTGGGCTGTTGAAAATTAACATTTAGTCCCGGTTGCTCCAACCGGGACTAAAGGACGATATTTGTTCCGGTTGGAGCCACCAATCGGGACTAAAGCTCTCTGTATATAAGCAGCACTTTGGATTTTTTTTCAAAAGCCATCTACAGTTCCCCCGACAACACCAGAGACCACGTCGACACTGCCAGGCTGCCCGAGCTTGTCGTCGCCTCCGAGTTAGCCCCGAGTCCGCTCCTCTTTGCCGGACCTCCCCGTCGTCCTCGTCGTCGGACCTCCTCGCCCTCCTCCCTGAGCCCGCTCCTCGTCGTCGTCCCCGAGCCCTGCCCGTCGTCGCCCCCGCCCCTACGTCGTCTCCATCGCCGCTCCAAGCCCGCCCCCTCCTCCTCGCCTAGTTGAGCTGCCGTTCCCCTCCTCCTATACCCCTCCCCCCTAAGGAATTTTGGTTCATAGGAATTTTGGTTCACATCATAGGAATTTGGTTCATATGAATTTGTGTTCACATCCTAGGAATTTTTGGTTCATAGGATAGGATTATCATAAGAATATATAGGAAATTAGTTTGTAAGAAATGAGATAACATGCATCTCAAATCCTAGGAGTAGGATTTGAAAAAGATGTGTCATTTTGGTTCACATCATAGAATTTTTTCCATTCAGTCTAGACTCTTTTTTGTTTTCCTTTGAAATGTGGACGATAGGAATCAATCCTATGTACAAAATCATATGATAATCCTATGGCCGCCTTGCTTCAATTTTGAAAACACTTACAAACAATAAGCATGCGGTTGTTTGGTATGATAATAACTTCCCAAACTATATATTTTTAAATGGGTATGTGGTTGTTTGAAATGTGGAGGATATGAATCAATCCTATGTAGGGAGGAGTGCATTCCTATGAACAAAAGGGCTCTAAAGGAAATCTCTCTCTTTTGCCACAAAAATTAAATATGGTATTAAATATGGTACTGTTGTTATTTTTGTTCAATAAAATGATATTTGCTATAGACACAATTTGTTCTCGTCAACGATGCCAATCCCGCATCCCTGTCGTCGACTCGGCGCCGACAACCAGTTTGAGAGGCGCTATGTCCGGGACTGGGCTCCATGGGGCTGGTACTAGGAGGTGATACCTTCCGGGGCGTGTACCTTGGTGAGAAATCCGGGTCTCATCGTCGACCCGGAGCTTTTTTGGTGGCGGCCGCGTGGACCACTATCGGCGCGGAGGGAGCCGCCCCCCGCGGAGGTGGTACGTCACCGTGTCAGGGAGGAGGACGAGTACGTCTGTCGCTACGTGGCTGCGTTGGACGCCAGGTTCTCTAATATCTGACGGGTTATTTAGGGATCTCACCCGGGCTATGATCCGGTGATGGTTCCTTCTCTTTGGGTGTCCAGCGCCTACGTCGTGAGACGTCAACTTGATCTGTATTAATTAATGATATTATATGATAATATTCGAGATGTATTAGTAATAATATTTGATGCTTCATTAACTGGATTATTAGAGATGTATTAGTGATATTATATGATAATATTAGATGAAGAGTCCTCGACGATTGCCGGTGATATCATATTTATTAGTGATATTATATGTTGAGCTTACTTAAGAAATTTGTCATCGATTTTCAATCTTAGAATCATGAACCTTGAAAATGTCGATGTCGTCTAGCGACGATAGGATCCCTCAGTGCCCTTTGTGCTGGGAGGACAGGGATATATGCGACATTTATCCTCAGCAAGACAACGATAGGTCGTTCACCGTCAAACTAACAAAAGAATTTAGTATTATTATGGTATGTACATACGACATGATTTTTTTATAAATAAAGTATGACGTGTGCTTTATAGCTTTAATTAACCTTTAATTTTCCTTTTTACAATTCGACTAGTGCGTTTCCTGTCATGCAAGATTCATTATCTTGGACAAGTTCCATTTCAAAGAAAAGGATAGTACAGAGCCTAAGATAGCTCACCTAAGAAATGAGCAATACACTTTTGTTGTTAAGGTAAAAAATAACGAAGATCATACATATTTTGGTTGTTCTAATTGGAGAGCATTTTGCAAGGCGTATGGGTTGGATGAGAACATGGGCATTACCTTCGATCTTGGTAATAACGATGTTCGTGATAATAATATAGATATTTGGGTACATGCGAAGGATGACTTGATTACGGTGCTACCTCCAGGTGCGTTTGTCAATATATTTGTTAGGGACTTTATATTGATTATTGAAAAGTATTTGGTACTCATCCCAACTAAATTTCTTTATTTTTAGTAATCAGTTTATTTCCATGCTACAAAAATTACCCGACAGATAATAGATCGGACGTACTACAGTCATGACTCCGAAGTTACTTGTTTGGAGATAAATCATCTCATCTCATTTATTCATGATGTTAAGAATCATGCTAAATATTACCGGACTGACAACATTTATCATGGATATGTGCCACCAGTGCACAAGTTGAACCATCATAACATCACTTCAACCAACTTTGTAAGATTTTTTTACCATTGCATCACTAGTCCATCTTTTTCATATATACATTGTTCTTAAGAAAAAGTAGTTTACTAACTATGTTATTATTGCTTATATTTTTCAATAGGTATCCTCCAGAGACCGTGCCTAGATGGATGTTCAAAAATGATGATTTGCAAATGATTAGCTTACGGCCACTCCCGATTATTTACAGTGGTAACTACAGGATATTTCAAAGTGAAGAAACCCTGAAAATCACATGATGGAGAAATGCAATACAAGCATTTATGCTACCATTTGGAGAGGAATACTTACGCATCCCACAAGTTGAAGATAGGTTGATCTTTGTTTTTCAATCTGGAGATGACGGAGTTCGCCTTTATTATGCTTTTTGACCTAACAGTAGTTGGTGTTTCAACCTTTCTATAACTACAATAATGAGGATCGTTGATCAAGATGATGATGCGTTGTTGGATGTTGAATGCTGAAGAGTTGATTAAGATGATGATGATGAGTTGTTATATGACATATACGAGTATCCAGTGTCTGACGTGCAGGTAGATCCGGTGCCCAAGACCAAGGCCAAGAAGGGGTTTCGATGCTGGAAGTGCGCGGTTGATACACATGCAGCGAAAGATCGCACTGTGCAGCACTTTTGTTATATTTGTGACAAATTAGGTCATTCGACATTGCGGTGCTCGGTTCTCAAACTCCCTAAGCCCAATGCTTTTGTTTCGAGAGTTGGTGCAGAGGAGACTTACTTTGCTCAATTGCTAGATTGCGTGATGAAAGATCACTTGGCGCCGACACAGACACCTATTGCCCATGTTCAAGTTAATGGCCTCATGGTGCCGTTATAGAGAGCCAGATTGCCAGGAGATGTCCAGTACATGATCAGTGTAAGTGAAAGGCTATTCAGCATGGGTCCGATGCGTACCTTGTTAGCTTCCCATCTTTCGAGGATTTGGACAGGGTGGATGGAATCCAGATGAACGTGCCGTCAGTTAATGCCCAAATGACCGTTACCGCATGGAGATCATAGGAGATTCCACATAAGATCCAACTTCAGCAGATTTGGCTCCATGTCGAGGGTGTTTCCCATACGGTGCGTCACTTTTTGGGCTTATGGGACGTTGGTACTCTTATGGGTAAGACCTTGGATGTGGATCTTATTAGTCTGCGACGCCGTGGAGTGGTCCGTATTCTTGTGGCTATGACCAACACTCAAATTTTGACAAAGGACAAGGATGATGCTAGGCCTTTTGTCACGACGGATGTGGTGGTACGCATTCATTTTTAGAAGGGAGCGAGCAGGATACACTCCGGATTCAGACTTTCTTCCTTTCGTTTGGCGACGCTAGAGTGATGATGCTGATGATGACAGTGGTGTGAAGGAAAAGGACGACGAGATGGACACCTCAAAACACACCGAAAACCCATCCATCAATTCGTCCTCTAGTTTGTCCCAACGAAAGAAATTCAGGTGCCTCATGTGCAACGACGAGAAGTTGCAAGTCATGATCTTAGCGGTGCGCCGAAAGGTGGCCTTATGAGTATTGCAGTCACTCCGTTCAATTCCGCACCGCAAACACCTAGAGGCAAGGAACTCTGTCGCCGATCTTAGAGCCAACTGTAGGTTGCGTGGTTGTCTCGAACAGTCTCCGGGGATACACCGACAGAAGTCGTCGACACATTCCGTACCGCCGGTTGCGTTTGCATCGCAGCCGTGGCCACCAACTCGTACGCTGTCCCATCCCCCGTTTCTCAACTCGGCAAATGCGACCGGTGGTTCGACGGGGCGCCCGGACTTATCATCCAAGCACCGGCAGCCAACAGGTCAGGTGGCGTTGTAGCCATCGTCGACAACAGTGACAGCTGTGTGGGCTTCGAGTAACCAGCCAACAGCTGTGTTGGAGGTGGCCACCCAGGACCTTACTCGGGATGAGGTGAGCAAGCTGGCCCCAGCTGGGCTTGCTACTGAAGGGCCTGCCATGGGTGTGCATCCATGCATTCTTGCACCTGGTCCAGAAGGGCCAGCCGTAGGTGTTTACACATGCATGCATGCACGTGATCTTGAAGGATGTGTTTGGTAGAGTGTATGGAGGATGCTTGAGCTCAATAGTTCTCTTCTTGACCCACTTTTGAGTGCTTGGTGGCCTGCACGGGGCCTCCTCAGCATGCACGACCTCAACCCAAATACCCTCTTAGCATGCATGAAGAGAGAACACCCCAACAGTCGTTCCCTGGTCAGCATGCATGAACAAAGCGAGCGACAACGTGTTTCAAATAATGTTGAGGATTTCTAAAAAATAATTTATTTCTAACAAAATGTTGAGAATACCAAAAATTGTTCAGATTTTCAAATTTTGTTCAAATTTTCAAAAAATGATGGGATTATCAAAATATGTTAAAAATTTCAAAAATGTACATGAATTCATATTTGTGTAAAATTCAAAATATGTTTAAATTTTCAGAAAAAGTTTGAACTTTTTTAAATTTTTGATTTTTTAGAAAATGTTCAGATTTTCAAATTTTGTTTAAAATTTTAAAAATACCAATATTTAAAAACGTGCTCAAAAAATGTTATTTTTTCATATTTCAAAAAAATGTTCACAATTTTGAAATATTTGTTCACTTGTTTGAAAATACCGGTTGCTACAATACCGACCTATATGTCTAAACAGATGCAAGCTGCCAAACGGAGTCTCAACTTAGCATGTCTTAACACATACATCGCTACCAAATAACATCAAATGCATATACTCAACATGGCTACACTCAGCATGTATCAGAGAAGAACAACCATGCTAGAATGGGAATGCTACCAAACACAACCGAAGGGTCGACCGTGGGTGTGCAGGCATGCATGCATGCACCAGCGGCTGCTCTTCGGCCCCGGGTCATGCCAGATGTGCCCGCTACAACAGTGCAAACTTCTGCTGTCCCGATTACACCAAAAGTTGAATCAGTGATACTGGACGCCTATCAACCGCATGTGGAGCTGGCCACCACTCCCGTGTCCGATGGCATAAATTCTCTGCTTCCTGACACACCTGAGATGACGGCCTCGGCGCTCCAGACCGCGGTTGAGACTGTCAAAGAAGAGGTTGCTACTACACCATCATCCCCTCCACCGACAGTAAAGTTGGCGCCATCATCATCGACGAAGCTAACACCTACACGCAGGAGCAGTCGGCATACAGTTACAGACGATGGTACTATGGATACAGATGAGGATTCCTTGACCAAGGCTATGCGGCGTAAAGCTGCGCAGAACCTCGACAACGAAGGTATTACGTCGCCATCCAAATCCTTTTTAGGTTTCTTCAATACTATCATGGTTTCTAAGTTGAATAATTTGGGTGTCAGTCTGCGAAAGAATGAGAAGGATATTTCTATTTCTGCAAATGCTTTTAAACATTTGGAATATGATCTATTAAAAGTTGTTCCACATGCTTCTAGCAAGTCTTTTGACGCCCATACTGAGGAGGAGGAGCTGCATGCCACATCAGATGGTCAGCTACTCTCTGACTTGGTAGGAGCGGTTTCAGACGTGGGTCTAGATGAATCTAGGCTTAGCTCTTTGATTGAGCTTACAACCTCCGAACGTAAATCAAAGACCACACGTTAGAAAAAAAACTAGTAAGTCCCATAAGAGGGTGAAATCTTCTAAATCTCCTATTGTTTCCTCATGATGGAATGTTTTTTAATAGCAGGGGTCTTGGTGACTTGGCTAAACATTTATTCATTGCGGAGTGTAATAGGGAATACAATTTGGTTTTTCTGGCTATCTCTGAAACAGGGAGACGTGACTTCTCAGTAAGTCTGCTTAACTATCTTTCTGGAGGGATAAACTTCACTTGGGTTTCACAACCACCTAGAGGTTGTTCTGGGGGCATCTTACTTGGCGTCAACACAGGGACTATGGATGTTTTGGCTAGTTCAGATGATAAGTTTCACGTTACCTAGTTCACATGGACCCTAGTCGCCATGTATGGGGCATACCAGGATGAGTTCAAGGAAGATTTTGTCCGTGATTTGGTTAATCTGGCAAAAGATAATCCCTACCCTATTCTTATAGGTGGGGATTTCAATTTGCTTCGATTTCCAAATGAGAAAAGTCGTGGTAGGTTTGATAATCATTGGTCTTTACTTTTCAACACTAGATTTGAGAGATTTGAGAGAGGTCTAGATTTGAGAGAGGTCTCCATGATTGGAAGACAATTCACTTGGGCGAACAGTCTTCCGGAACCGACATGTGAGAAACTAGATCGCGTTTTAATGGATACCGAGTGGGAATCTAAATTTCCTATGGTGTCTGTTCGTGCTCTACCTTGTATCGAGGCCATATCAGACCACGCACGAAATATCCTAACTACTGGTTTGCAACAACCACAAGATAGACGAAAGTTCAAGTACGAAATTGGTTCAAGATAGACGAAACAATGAGAAGGATATTTCTATTTCTGCAAATGCTTTGAAACATTTGGAATATGATCGATTAAAAGTTGTTCCACATGCTTCTAGGAAGTCTTTTGACGCCCATACTGAGGAGGAGGAGCTGCATGCCACATCAGATGGTCAGCTACTCTCTGACTTGGTAGGAGCGGTTTCAGACGTGGGTCTAGATGAATCCAGGCTTAGCTCTTTGATTGAGCTTATAGCCTCCGAACGTAAATCAAAGACCACACGTTCGAAAAAAACTAGTAAGTCCCATAAGAGGGCGAAATCTTCTAAATCTCCTATTGTTTCCTCATGATGGAATGTTTTTTTAATAGCAGGGGTCTTGATGACTTGGCTAAACATTTATTCATTGCGGAGTGTAATAGGGAATACAATTTGGTTTTTCTGGCTATCTCTGATATGGGGAGACGTGACTTCTCAGTAAGTCTGCTTAACCATCTTTCTGGAGGGATAGACTTCACTTGGGTTTCACAACCACCTAGAGGTCGTTCTGGGGGCATCTTACTTGGCGACAACACAAGGACTATGGATGTTTTGGCTAGTTCGGATGATAACTTTCATGTTAAACTTCATATTTGCAACAAGGCCGACAAGTCCGATGAACCCTAGTCGCCGTGTATGGGGCATCCCAGGATGAGTTCAAGGAAGATTTTCTCTGTGAGTTGGTTAATCTGGCAGAAGATAATCCCTACCCTATTCTTATAGATGGGGATTTCAATTTGCTTTGATTTCCAAATGAGAAAAGTCATGGTAGGTTTGATAATCATTGGCCTTTCCTATTCAACACTAGATTTGAGAGATTTGAGAGAGGTCTAGATTTGAGAGGGGTCTCCATGATTGGAAGACAATTCACTTGGGCGAACAGTCTTCCGGAACAGACATGTGAGAAACTAGATCGCGTTTTAATGGATACCGAGTGGGAATCTAAATTTCATATGGTGTCTGTTCGTGCTCTACCTTGTATCGAGGCCATATCAGACCACACACCAATTATCCTAGCTACTGGTTTGCCATAACCACAAGATAGACGAAAGTTCAAGTTTGAAATTGGTTGGTTGCATCGGGATGGCTTCCATGACATGGTCAAGGAGGTTTGGAAGAAACAGGTGGCCTGGGGTATCCCAATACACAAATGGAATAACAAAATACGTGCATTAAGTAAATTCCTTGGTGGCTTGGCTAGGCATACGATGGGTATCCTAAAAAAGGATAAGCTTCGTCTTTCATCTATCATTGATGAACTAGAAGCTTTAGCAGAGGTTAGACCACTATCTGAGCATGAAATCGAGATCAAGAGTCAATCGAGTGCACAGATAGCTAGCATGTTGCATGAAGAGGAACTCAAATGGTATCAACATTCTAATTCTCAATTTATTTCCATGGAGTCGCCAATGGCAGACACCGAAAGAAACTTATTCATTCCCTACAACACGATGAGGGCACAATTGAAGGGCATGAGAAGCTAGAATCATATATCAATAATTATTATAAAAATCTATTCGGAGCCCTAGAAGAAGGAAACTTCTCGATGGATGAGTCCCGAACAGATGACATCCCCAGGTCTCCGATGAGGAAAACGACCTTCTAACAGCACCATACTCTGAAGAGGAAGTTAGAAAGGCAGTTTTCCTAATGAAGCACAACAAATCCCCGGGCCCGGATGGCTTTCCTGCAGAGTTCTATCAGAACTTCTGGGAAGTCATCAAACCGGATCTCCTCCTCTTGTTTAGCTACTTACATGCCGGCCAACTAGAATTGTTTCGCTTAAACTTTGGTGTGATTGTTTTATTACCTAAGTTTAATGAGGCTGAAAGGATACAACAATATAGACCTATTTGCCTCCTTAACGTTAGTTTTCAAATATTCACGAAGGTTGTGACTATTAGACTCAATTCGGTTGCTGAATATGTGGTTCATCCTTCACAAACAGCTTTTATGCAAGGTAGACACATCCTAGATGGATTTGTTATCCTTCACGAAACTATCCATGAATTACATTGGAAAAAGTTGAATGGGGTGGTCCTTAAAATAGGCTTTGAAAAAGTATATGATAAAGTCAAATGGCCCTTTCTTCAACAGACTCTCAGAATGAAAGGATTTTGTACAGAGTGGCGCGCTATGATCCATATCTTCGTTTCAGGAGGTAGTGTTGCCATTAAATTCAATGATGACGTTGGCCACTATTTACAAACAAAGAAAGGATTGCGACAAGGTGACTCGGTATCGCCCATGCTATTCAATATAGCAGCGGATATGCTAGCAGTCATGATTGAGCGAGCCAAGGCCGATGGACAAATTGATGGGGTAGTAAATGATCTAGTTGATGGTGGTCTCTCTATACTTCAATACGCCGACGATATGATTCTCTTCATGGATCATGACCTCGAGAAAGCGAGAAATATGAAATTAGTTTTATCAGCATTCGAGCAATTCTCAGGTCTTAAGATCAATTTTCATAAAAGTGAATTGATTTGCTTTGGCGAAGCTCAAGACGAAGCTCACCTGGACACCGACATGTTCGGATGCGGGTTGGGTCAGTTTGCGATAACATATTTGGTGATACCAATACATTATCAGAGACTCACAAATGCTGATGGAAACACGTCGAGGAGAGGCTACAAAAAAGACTTAGTAGTTGGAAAGGTAAACTGTTGTCTCTAGGTGGAAGATTGGTCCTCATAAATTCAGTACTAAGTAATATGGTACTTTATATGATCTCCTTCCAGCTGCCGAATGGAGTTTTACATAGATTATTTCCGATGAAGATTTTTTGGCAAGGAGATAGCGAGAGAAAGAAATATCGACTGGCTAAATGGAGTGTGGTTTGCCGGCCCAAAGACCAACGTGGGTTGGGCATTCATGACCTTGAGGTTAAGAACATGGCCCTACTCAGTAAATGGTTGTTTAAATTACTAATAGACAATGGTGTATGGAAAACCCTCCTCAGGAGGAAATATGTGGGCTCCAAAGCGGTATCTCAAATATGCTGGAAGCCTGGGGATTCTCACTTTTGGGCGGGTCTAATGGCTACGAAGAAATATTTCTTCTGCTATGGATCTTTCTTGATTAAGGACGGCTCGGAAATTAGATTCTGGGAGGATACGTGGTTAGGAAATACTACTCTCAGAGAACAATATCCGGATCTATACAATATTATGCGTCACAAGGGTGATACTATCGCCACGGTAATGGAATCATTTCCACCAAATGTGACTTTCAGAAGGGATTTAATTGGACCCAGACTCCAATCATGGAACAACCTCCTCCAGCGGTTATCCATGGTGCAATTTGCACATGGGTCTGATGTTTTTCGATGGAACCTACACGGGAATGGACATTCCTCAGTGGATTTTATGTATAGAGTGTTAATCCATCCCAATGTGCCACTTGATAATAATAAGAAGATCTGAAAGATGAAGATACCACTTAAGAATAAAATCTTTGCATGGTATCTTCGTCGAGGAGTCATTCTTACTAAAGACAATCTTATCAAGAGGAATTGGCATGGAAGTTCGCAATGTGTCTTTTGTCACTATGAGGAGACAATAAAACATTTATTCTTCCAATGCAAATTTGCTCGTTCTATATGGTCAGTCATCCAAATAGCTTCTGGCTTGTATCCTCCTTGTAGTGTTGCTAATGTATTTGGCAATTGGCTATATGGGATTGATCACAGGTTTAGAACTCTTCTCAGGGTGAGAGCGCTTTCCCCTATTTGGTCGCTTTGGCTATGTAAAAATGATAAGATTTTTAACGATAAAAGTACTTCTCTCATGCAGGTTATCTACAGATGTACCGGGACTCTTCGTTTATGGTCCTCTTTATAGCACGTGGAGAATTGAGACCTGTTTATAAAGGTGTGTACACGATTGGAGGCTACGGCGAGGGATACTTTTATCCAACATGGATGGCAGCATAATCTTAGGATTGCACCCCCTCCGCTTTAGGCGTTATACAGACTCTACATGTCTCGTTGCATTTCGCCTTTTTTTGTTTGTTTGAATTAGAGAACAATGTTTGGTTGTGTGCATCTTAGTTATGTAGAGGCCGAGTGTAATGCTTAAACCTTTTAAGTAATAAAATGCCCCTTTTCGAAAAAAAGATGGATGCAATGGACCAAGTTGAATTAGAGAAAAATACGATGTTATATGACATATAGGCAACATCGTATTTTTCTCTAATTCAACTTGGTCCATTGCATCCATCTAATTTGTACTTATGTTGAAAGTTTTTTTCATAATTTTTACTGATGATGTTGTATATTAATATATTTAACCGTGTGAAAATATAATATAAATATAAAATAAAATAAAAACAAAAAAATGAAACACGACCCTTTCCAAAAACAAACCCAACGCCTTATTGCCCCAGTTCGTGTTACGAAGCGGGACTAAAGGTCCTCTTGCCTCGGCACCGCACATCAGCCACATGGAGCACCTTTGGTCCCGGTTCGTAACATGACCGAGCCTAAAAGTGAAGGGCATTAGTCCTGGTTGTTTAGTGCCTCAGGAACCGGGACTAATTGCCCGTTTTCTACCAATGCAAGGAGAGAAGGCGAGGGCTCAAGCAGCAACACTTGTCATGCTTGTACGCCAAACGAACAATGTCAGAAGAATGCGCTCCGAAGAAGAAGAAGTTTGACAAATGCAAAATCAAGTGTTACAACTATGGCATCATGGGTCACTTCAAGTCGGAGTGCAAGAATCCCCTTAAATAGAAGGCGCTCATGGCACAGCTAGGAGAGGAAGGTAACATGATATTGATGTGTGAACTCGTGGACGAGAAGGATTCAATTCTTCAAGTATTGTCTAAAAACATTGTCGCGCTCCGTGAACAAAAAGTTTGCTCTCAAGATCATGGTTCGGAAACTCATGCCGGTGCTATCGATGTAGGAATGATTTCGAAACTTACATCAATGCTATAGACGTAAAGTGCTATTTTTGCTGGAGCGGAGGAAAAGCTTATTGCATGCGCTCGGCCAGGGAAAAGCAGCCTCATCGTCGAAGCTACTGACATGCGACGTAAATCCGACGTGAGCGAGACAGTTACCAAGTCGAACAGGGAGGTAACGACCGACAGTACTAGCGTTGGAGACGCGGCGCTAAAAAAGCTATACGAGGAGGTTATAGACATGGATGTCATTTTGTCTAACAAAGATGTAACGGTGTACGTAGCACTAGAAGTCTACGAACCAAAGTGGGTTGATGGATGAGGAGCAAGTGCAGCCTTCTCGGTAGCACAAATACCTGGAGTTTGTGGCCACGGTGTGGTACTCCATAGCCCGGGAAATGGCAACCAGAGTGGCCGAAGTGCATTGTCCACTCACCAAGTAGCAAGGATGCCTCAGGCAGCCCACATTGAGTGGTAGGCACGCTAGAAGGAAAGCCATCTTCGGTTCGGGAGCTGCTGAACAGTTCAGGAGAGATCCGGGTCCATTGTCTACGTGTGTATGTGCAAGCTTGCCATGCTTGGCCACTGTAATGCAAGGTGATGGGAACGACAAGGTAACGCTGGTACCTATGGATGAGAATCTAGCTTTGCCAACAGCAATGTGTGAAGCGAACGGTGAGGCGTTGCTCCTGAAGGTATAAGAAGTCGCTCAAGCAATATCGCCTCCAACAGCACAGGAGGAAAGGACTCGCCCATATACATTATGAAAAACAGGGCTTTGGTTGAGACAAGGATAAGGATATTAATCCCGGTTCACTTACGAATCGGGACCAAAGTATGCACCAGTCTCGATTTGGGAGGTGAGGGTGCCGGCCGGGCCTCGGGGGCCATTGGTCCCGGTTCGTCTGACACTTTTGGTTCCGGTTCCAGAAACGAACCAGGACCAATGGACCTCGCTCCTGGTCCATCACCTTTAGTTCTGGTTAGTAGCTGGAATCGGGATCAAGGTCGGTCTTCTGTCACGGTTCTAGCCACCAACCGGGACTAACGATAAGCCTATATATATCCCCGGCCCTGTCCCCTCACTCTGTTTTTTGGCCGGCCCGCGTGTGCAGGTGTGTGTTTCTCTAGCTCTCACGTCCTATGCACATGAGCTGTTCGATGAAATGCCCAAACCACACTTAAGCTTTCTCCTCTTCAAGCTCGACCTCTAAGCTCCATTTTCCTTAAGATTTTTCTAGGTTTTGCAGTCCATCCTGTCATGTCCCCGTCCTCACCGCCGTTGATCGCCCGCACCGATCTCGTCGTCGACACCACCGTGATGAGCCTCTTGTTCTTATCTTCTTTCTAAAATAAAATCTTATTTGTATGATTTAGATATATACTTGTACAATTTTCTTACTTTTATTATTGTTTGTTATTATATAGTGCCATGGTTTTGATATCCGCCCCCATCGGCCCTCGTCCTGTCTATGCTTCGGATGTGGTATATTATCTTTTATAACTATTTGTTTCATTTAATATTTATGACAATTATGCCGACCACCGTGACATAGATGTTTTTATCTAGGAGGTATGTGAACCGGAAATTCAAACTGACCCTCTTGTCGAGTGGTTAAATTTAGTTAAAAAGGAAAATAATTACTTAAAGAAATTTTTTAAAAGAATTGAGGAGGAGAAGATGGAATTGGATTTGCATGTTGCCTCTGTCGTCGAACATCACAAGATCAAGATGGATGCAATGCACTTGAAGATTAGGAAGATTAGAAAATATGCCATTCATACTGAGGCTTGGTATCATTATGCTGTTGGATCAATTGGTACCTTAGTTGCGGTTATGATCGCATTTGTTGTTCCATTTAAATGTCTTACATCGTTTCAATGTATGTTTTAATTAGATGCTCTAGAGAGCTATATGTTGTTCCATGAGAACTATGTATGAACTTTATGTATTTAGTTTAGTCACTACTGCACTTTGGCTTTAAATGTGATGATGAACTTCTATTAATTTGGTCACTTCTCTATTCATGATGTTCTGTAATGGTTTTTGATACACTTAATTATATAACGCGCGCAGATGAACCGGCAATGGATGTACGGTGACTGATGCACCTCCGAGTATATTTTAAGGGCTTGCATAATTTTGGCGAAGCGACTGAGGCAAACAAGCATAATGGTATTATGCATTGTCCATGTATTGTCTATGAGAATACGAAGGCTTTCTCCAACTCTAAAATCCTTCACTTCCACTTGCTTGAGAAGGATTTTATGCCACACTATAATGTTTGGACGAAGCACGAAGAAAAATGGGTTATGATGGAAGATAACGAAGAAGAAGAGGATGATGACAACTACCCGCCCCCTGAATACGGTGATGCTGCAACGAGGGAAGCTGAAGATCAAGAGGAACCAGATGATGTGCCCGATGATGAACTTCACCGGGTCATTGTTGATGCACAGAGAGAATACGAAGGTGAAAGGGACAAGTTGAAGTTCGATCGCATGTTAGAGGATCACTGAAAAGGGTTGTATCCAAATTGTGAAGATGACAATAGAAACCTCGGCACCACACTGGAATTGCTTCAATGGAAGGCAGACAATGGTATATTTGACAAGCGATTTGGTTCGCTACTGAAAATAATGAAGAAGAAGCTTCCAAAGGATAACGAATTGCCCGACAGTACGTACGAAGCAAAGAAGGTTCTATGCCCTCTAGGATTCGAGGTGCAGAAGATAGATGCTTGCCCTAATGACTGCATCCTCTACCGCGGTGCATATGACGGTTTGAACGCATGACCAATATGTGGTGCATTGCGGTATAAGATCAGAAGAGATGACCCTGGTGATTTTGAGGGCTAGCGCACCGGGAAGAGGGTTCCTGCCAAGGTGATGTGGTATGCTCCTATAATACCACGGTTGAAACGTCTGTTCAGAAACAAAAAGCATGCTGAGTTGATGCAATGGCACATAAAAGACCGTAAGAAAGATGGGAAGTTGAGAGCACCCGCTGACGGGTCGCAATGAAGAAAAATCGAGAGAAAGTGGAGCGACTTTACAGGTGACCCAAGGAACGTATGGTTTGGTTTAAGTGCAGATGGCGTTAATCCTTTTGGGGAGCAGAGCAGCAAGCATAGCATATGGCGTGTGATTCTATGTATGTATAACCTTCGTCATTGGTTGTGCATGAAGCAAAAGTTTATTATGATGTCAGTGCTCATCCAAGGCCCTAAGCAACCCGGCAATGACATTGATGTGTACCTAAGGCCATTAGTTCATGAACTTTTACAGCTATGGAATGGAAGAGTTGTACGTGTGTGGGATGAGAACGAACATGAGGAATTTGACCTACATGCGTTGCTGTTTGTAACCATCAACGATTGGTATGCTCTCAGTAACCTTTCGGGACAAACAAACAAGGGATACCACGCATGCACACACTGTTTAGATGACACCGACAGTATATATTTGAACAAATGTAGGAAGAATGTGTACCTGAGGCATCATTGATTTCTTCCGACCAGCCATCAATGTCGACAGAAGGGAAAGCATTTCAAATGTGAGGCAGATCACGAGAAGAAGCCCGCGCTCCATACTAGTTATCACATACTTGATATGATCAATGATTTACAAGTAATCTTTGGAAAGTGTCATGGCAGACTATCTGTTCCTACTAACGCTGAGGGACTGATGTCTACTATGCAACCTTCTCCTTGTAGATGTTGTTGGGCCTCCAAGTGCAGAGGTTTGTAGAACAGTAGCAATTTTCCCTCAAGTGGGTGACCTAAGGTTTATCAATCCGCGGGAGGCGTAGGATGAATATGGTCTCTCTCAAGCAACCCTGCAACCAAATAACAAAGAGTCTCTTGTGTCCCCAACACACCCAATACAATGGTAAGTTGTATAGGTGCACTACTTCGGCGAAGAGATGGTGATACAAGTGCAATGTGGATGGTAGATATAGGTTTTTGTAATCTGAAAATATAAAAACAGCAAGGTAATTAATAGTAAAAGTGAGCACGAACGGTATTGCAATGCGTGAAAACAAGGCCTAGGGTTCATACTTTCACTAGTGAAGTTCTCTCAACAATGATAACATAATTGGATCATATAACTATCCCTCAACGTGCAATAAGAGTCACTCCAAAGGAACTAATAGTGGAGAACAAACGAAGAGATTATTGTCGGGTACGAAACCACCACAAAGTTATTCTTTCTGATCAATCTATTCAAGAGTCAATAGTAAAATAACACGAAGCTATTCTTTCCGTTCAATCTATCCTAGAGTTCGTAGTAGAATAACACCTTAAGACACACATCAACCAAGACCCTAATGTCACCTCGATACTCCATTGTCACCTCAAGTATCCGTGGGTATGATTATACGACATGCATCACACAATCTCAAAATCATCTATTCAACGAACACATAGAACTTCAAAGAGTGCCCCGAAGTTTCTACCGGACAGTCAAAACGTGTGCCAACCCCTATGCATAGGTTACCGAGGTCAGGAAACCCGCAAGTTGATCACCAAAACATACATCAAGGACTCACATGAATATCTCATTGTCACCACAGATAGACACGTGCAAGACATACATCAAGTGTTCTTAAAGACTCAATCCGATAACATAACTTCAAAGGGAAAACTCAATTCATTACAAGAAGGTAGAGGGGGAAGAACATCATAAGATCCAACTATAGTAGCAAAGCCCGCGGTACAAGGAGATCAAAACATCTCAAGAACACGAGAGAGAGGGATCAAACACATAGCTACTGGTACATATCCTCAGCCCCGAGGGTGAAATACTCCCTCCTCGTCATGGAGATTGCCGGGATGATGAAGATGGCCACCGGAGATGGATTCCCCCCTCGGCAGGGTGCCTGAACGGGCTCCCGATTGGTTTTTGGTGGCTACAGAGGCTTGCGGCGACGGAACTATTGGAAATATGCCCTAGCGGCAATAATAAATTGGTTATTATCATATTTCCTTGTTCATGATAATCGTTTATTGTCCATGCTATAATTGTGTTGATCGAAAACTCAGATGCAAGTGTGGATACACAGACAAAACCACGTCCCTAGTATGCCTCTAATAGGCTAGCTCGTTGATCAAAAGTTGGTTAAGGTTTCCTAGCCATGGACATGAGATGTCATTTGATAACGGGATCACATCATTAGGAGAATGATGTGATGGACAAGACCCAAACTACAAACGTAGCATATGATCGTGTCAGTTTATTGCTGCTGTTTTCTGCATGTCAAGTATGTGTTCCTATGACCATGAGATCATGCAAATCACGGACATCGGAGGAGTGCCTTGTGTGTATCAAACGTCGCAATGTAACTGGGTGACTATAAAGGTGCTCTACAGGTATCTCCGATGGTTTCTGTTGATTTGGCATGGATCGAGACTGGGATTTGTTACTCCGTGTGACGGAGAGGTATCTCAGGGCCCACTCGGTAATACAACATCACAATGAGCCTTGCAAGCAATGTGACTAATTGTTAGTTGCGGGATCTTGTATAACGGAATGAGTAAAGAGACTTTCCAGTAACGAGGTTGAACTAGGTATGAAGATACGCATGATGGAATCTCGGGCAAGTAACATACCGAAGAACAAAGGGAACATCATACGGGATTAACTGAATCCTTGACACAGAGGTTCGACCGATAAAGATCTTCATAGAATATGTAGGAACCAATGTGGACATCCAGGTCCCGCCATTGGTTATTGACCATAGAGGTGTCTCGGTCATGTCTAGATAGTTCTTGAACCCGCAGGGTCTGCACACTTAAGGTTCGATGACGTTTCGGTAGTATAGAGTTATGTATGGTGGTGAACGAAGGTTGTTCGGAGTCCCGGATGAGATCCCGGACATCATGAGGAGCTCCGTAATGGTCCGGAGGTAAAGATTCATATATAGGAAGTCCCAGTTTGGTCGCCGGAAAAGTTTCGGGCTCATCGGTAGTGTATCGGGAGTGCCGGTAGTGTACCGAGAGACCTCCGGGAGGGGTATTTCGACCCTAGAGGGTCCATGGGCTGTGGGACAATAATAACCAGCCCTTAGTGGGCTGGTGGAACAGCCACGAAAGGCCCATGGAGCCAGGAGGAAAAAGGCCTAAAGAAAAAGGTGGAAAAAGGCAAAAAGAAAGAGTCATACTCCTACTAGGAGTGGAGGAGGAGTAGGACTCCTCCTCTTTTGGCTTGGCCGAATCAAGGAAGGGCTGAGCCCTGTGCCAAGGCCTCCTCTCCCTCCCTCCTATATATACTAGTGGAATTAGGGTTTTTGCACAAGGATTTTCAGCCACGTCTAAACCCTACTTCTAGATCAATCTCCTCTAGTCTAGATTGTTTCCGCAGTGATTAGGCGAAGCCCTGCCGGAATAGCTCCACCACCATCGCCGGAGCGCCGTCACGCTGCCGGCGAACTCTTCTACCTCTCCGCCCCCTCTTGATGGATCGAGAAGACGGAGATCATCATCAAGCTGTACGTGTGCTGAACGCGGAGGTGCCGTCCGTTCGGCGCTAGATCGGAAGGACTGTGATCGAGATCGAGAGACGGTTCATGATGAGATCGCGGAACGGATCGTGATGAGTTCGCGGGACAGATCGTGACGAGATCGTGGGACGGATCATGATGAGTTCACGGGACGGATCATGATTGGATCGCGGGACGGGTCATGATGAGATCGTGGGACGCTCGGCGATTTGAATCGCGAAGATGTTCGACTACACCAACCACGTTTCTTAACGCTTCCCGCTTAGCGATCTACAAGGGTATGTAGATCCACTCTCCCTCTCGTAGATGCTCATCACCATGGATAGGTTTGCGTGTGCATAGGAAATTTTTTGTTTCCCATGCGACGTTCCCCAACAGTGGCATCATGAGCTAGGTTGATGGTTTGATGAGATCTCAAGTAGAACACAAAAGGTTTGTGGGCATTGATGCTTAGATTGCTTCCTCCCTTGGTCGGATTTGGTTCAGCGGTATTGTGAGATGAAGCGGCCCGGACCAACATTACTCGTACGCTTACGAGAGACCGGTTCCCTCAACAAAGGTCCGGACCAACTTGTTGCATAGATGGCTTGCGGGTGCTAGTTTCTCTCAGTCTAGTTGGATCGGATTCGACAAAGGCGGTCTTTGAGAAGGTTAAAAAGCAAACTAGTGTATCACCATTGTGGTTTTTGCGTAGGTGAGAATTGTTCTTGCTAGATACAGGTAGCAGCCACATAAAACGTGCAACAACAATTAGAGGACGTCTAACTTGTTTATGCAGGGTATGTTGTGATATGATATGGCCAATTACATGATGTGATATATGTGATGTATGAGATGATCATGTGATGTATAGATTATCACGACTTGCATGTCGATGAATACGGCAACCGGCAGGAGCCATAGGGTTGTCTTTAATTATTGTATGACCTGCGTGTCAATCATTAAGCGCTATGTAATGCTTTACTTTCTCGCTAAACGGTAGCAATAGTAGTAGAAGCATGCAGGGCGTGACAACCCTGATGGTGACACATTGATGGAGATCAATATGATGGAGATCATGGTCTCATGCCGGTGACGATGGAGAGCAGACCAATCGTTGATGGTTAATCCTTTTATGCACCTTGTTTTGCTTAGGACAACGGTAGCATTATAAGGTGATCCCACACTTAATTTCAAGATAAATTGTGTTCTCCGCGAGTGTGCACCGTTGCGAAAGTTCGTCGTCTTGAGACACCACGTGATTATCGGGTGTGATAGACTCTACGTTCACATACAACGGGTGCAAGCCAGTGTTGCACACGCAGAACACTCGGGTTAAACTTGACGAGCCTAGCATGTACACACATGGCCTCGGAACACAAGAGACCGAAAGGTCGAACATGAGTCATATAGTAGATGTGATCAACATGATGATGTTCACCATTGCAGCCACCTCAACTCACGTGATGATCGGACTTGAGTTCATGAATTTGGATCATGTATCACTCGAATGATCAGAGGGATGTCAATTTGAGTGGGAGTTCTTAAGTAATACAATTAATTGAACTTATTATCATGAACATAGTCGGTAGTGACTTTGCAAATTCTGTTGTAGATTACTAGCTCGCGCTGTAGCTCCCTTGTTTTTTTTGTTCCTAGAGAAATGGAATTGAAAGATGTTGGTAGCAATATTGCGGACTGGGTCCGTGATCTGAGGATTGTCCTTGTTGCTGCACAGAAGGCTTATGTCCTTAATGCACCGCTCAATGCGCCAACCCCTCTAGCGTCGTCTGTAGATGTTGTGAACATCTGACAGGCACGTTCTGATGACTACTTGATAGTTTAGTGCGTCATGCATTACGGCTTAGAATTGAGGCTCCAAAACGTTTTGAACGTCACGGAACATATGAGATGTTTCTAAGAGCTGAAATTAGGATCTCAGGATCGTGCCCGTGTTGCGAGATATGAGATCTCCAACAAAATTCTTTGCCTGCAAGATGAAAGAGAATAGCTCAATCGTTGAGCATGTGCTCAGATTGTCTGGGTGCTTCAATCTCTTGAATCAAGTGGGAGTTAATCTTCCAGATAAGATAGTGATTGGTATAGTTCTCCAAGTCACTTTCACTAAAGCTACTAGAACTTAGTGATGAACTATAAAACACCAGGGATAGAAATATTGATCCCTGAGTTGTTCGCGATGTTTGACATCGCAAAGGTAGAAATCAAGAAGGAGCGTCAAGTGTTGATGGTTAATCAAACCACTAGTTTCGAGAAGGGCAAGAGCAAGGAGGGAAACTTCATGAATAGCAAGTCAGTTGCTGCTCCAGTGAAGCAACCCAAAGTTGAAATCAAACCCGAGACTAAGTGCTTCTGTTATGAGGTGGGCGGTCGCTGAAGCGGAACAACCCTAGATACTTGGTAGATAAGAAGGCTGGCAACATCGACAGAAGTATATTTGATATACGAGTTATTGATGTGTACCTTGCTAGTACTCCTAGTAGCACCTGGGTATTGGATACCGGTTCGGTTGCTAAATGTTAGTAACTCGAAATAAAAGCTACGGAATAAAGGGAGAACTAGCTAAGGGTAAGGTGACGATATGTGTTGGAAATGTTTCCAAAGTTGATGTGATCAACATGGCACGCTCTCTCTACCTTCAGGATGAGTGACGAACCTAAATAAATGTTATTTGGTGTTTTGCGTTGAGCATGAACATGACTAGATCATGTTTATTGCAATACGGTTATTCATTTAAGTTAGAGAATAATGGTTATTATGTTTACATGAATAATACCTTCAATGGTCATGCACCCAGTGAGAATGGTTTGTTGAAATCTTGATCGTAGTAATACACATATTCATAACATTGATGTCAAAAGATACAAAGTTAATAATGATAGTACCACATACTTGTGGCACTGCCGCTAAATGTCATATTGGTATATAGCGCATGAAGAAACTCGATGCTGATGGATCTTTGGACTCATTCGATTTCGAATCGGTTGAGACAAGCGAACCATGCCTCTTGGGCAAGATGACTAAAGGACCCCGTTGGTTGGAGCGGGCAAGTGATTCATTGGAAATGGTTCATGTTGATGTATGAAATCCAGTGAGTCTTGTAGCGTGCAGTGGATATGGTTATTTTCTTACCTTCACTGATGATTTAAGTAGATATAGTGTATATTTACTTAATGAAACACAAGCCTGAATCCTTTGAAAGGTTCAAGCAAATTCAGAGTGAAGTTTAAGATCATCGTGACAAGAAGATAAAAATGACTGCGATATGATTGTGGAGGTGAATATCTAAGTTACGAGTTTGGCATACAACTTAAGACAATGTGAAAATTTGTTTCACAACTAACGCCACCTGGAACATCATAGTGTGATGGTGTGTCCGAACATCATAGTCATGCTCTACTGGATATGGTGCGTGTTATGATGTCTCTTATCGTTTTACTACTATAATTTTGGGGTTATGCACTAGAGACAACTACATTCACTTTAAATAGGGCACCATCTAAATCCGTTGAGATGACACCGTGTGAATTATGGTTTGATAGAAACCTAAGCTGTCATTTCTTAATGTTTGGGGCTGTGACACATGTGTGGAAAATGTTTTCACCTAATGAGGTCGAACCCAAGGCGGGCAAATGCATCTTCGTAGAATACCCTAAGATCAGTTGGGTGAGCCTTCTATCTCAGATCCAAGTGCAAAGTGTTTGTTACTTAAACGGATCCTTTCTCGAGGAAATGTTTCTCTCAAAGAATTGAGTGGGAGGAAGATAGAACTTGATGAGGTTGTTGAACCTTTGTTCAACAAGATAGTAGCGCAGCGCAGGAAGTTGTTTCTGTGAAGCCTACGTTAGTTGAAGAGGAAGTCAATGATGATGATCATGAAGCTTCGGATCAAGTTACTATCGAACCTCGTAGGTCGACAAGGATGCGTACTGCTCCTGAGTGGTACGACAACCCTGTCTTGGAGTTCATGTTGTTGGACAACGATGAACCTACGAGCTATGGAGAAGCGATGATGGGCCCGGATTCCGACAAATGGTTAGAGGCCATGAAATCCGAGATAGGATCCATGTATGAAAACCAAGTAGACTTTGGTAGACTTGCTCGTTGGACGGCAGGTCGTTGAGTATAAATGGACCTTTAAAATGAAGACAGACACAGATGGTAAATGTCACCATTTGTAAAGCTCGACTTGTTGCAAAGATGTTTGTGACAAGTTCAAGGAGTTGACTACGATGAGACTTTCTCACTCGTAGCGATGCTAAAGTCTGTTGGAATTATGTTAGCAGTTGCTGCATTTTTCAATTATGAAATCTGGCAGATGGATGCCAAAACATCGTTTCCTTAACGGTTTAATTGAGGAAAGGTTGTATGTGATACAACCAGAAAGTTTTGTCAGTCCTAAGGATGCTAAAAGGTGAGCAAGCTTCAGTGATTCTTTTATAGACTGAAGCAAGCATCTCGGAGTTGGAATATACACTTTGATGAGGCGATCGAAGTTTTGAAGTTCATACAAAGTTTACGAGAAACTTGTATTTACAATAAAGTGAGTGGGAGCACTATAGAAATTCTGATAAGTATATGTGGATGACATATTGTTGATCGGAAGTAATGTAGAATTTCTAGAAAGCATAAATGGTTGTTTGGAAAGTGATTTTCAAAGGAAGACCTAGATAAAGCTACCTAATTGTTGAGCATCAAGATCTATAGAGATAGATCAAGATGCTTGATGAGACTTTCAATGAGTACATACCTTGACAATATTTTGAAAGAGTTCAAAATGGATCAGTCAGAGAAAGAGTTCTTGCCTAATTTGTAAGGTGTGAGCTTGAGTGAGACTCAAAGCTCGACCACGGTAGAAGAAAGAGAAAGGACGAACGTCGTCCCCTATGCCTTAGTCAAATGCTCTGTACAGTATGCCATGCCGTGTACCGCACCTGTGCGTGCCTTGCCATGAGTCTGTCAAAGGGTACAAAAGAGATCCAGGAGTGGATCACTGGATAGCGGTCACGATTATCCTTAGTAACTGAAAGCCTACGGAGATGTTTCTCGATTATGGAGGTGATAAAGAGTTCGTCGTAAAGAGTTACGTCGATGCAAGCTTTAACACCAATCTGGATGACTCGTAGTAGCAATATGGATACGTATAGTGGAGCAATCATTTGGAATAGTACCAAGTGGAGTGTTAGATTCAGAACAATGTGAATCACATGGTGATGTGAACTAGAATATTGACTCTCTCACATGCAAAGCATGATCGAGCCCCAGAACTCATTGGGTGTTAGATTCATAACAATGTGAATCACATGGTGATGTGAACTAGAATATTGACTCTAGTGCAAGTGGGAGACTGTTGGAAATATGCCCTAGAGGCAATAATAAATTGGTTATTATCATATTTCCTTGTTCATGATAATCGTTTATTGACCATGCTATAATTGTGTTAAT
This sequence comes from Hordeum marinum, assembly GCA_022496015.1. NCBI lineage: Eukaryota > Viridiplantae > Streptophyta > Magnoliopsida > Poales > Poaceae > Hordeum > Hordeum marinum. Next base: position 2,191,931 of record CM039676.1, read on the forward strand.
CGAAAACTCGGATGCATGTGTGGATACATAGACAAAACCACGTCCCCAGTATGCCTCTAATAGGCTAACTCGTTGATCAAAAGATGGTTAAGGTTTCCTAGCCATGGAGATGAGATGTCATTTGATAACGGGATCACATCATTAGGAGAATGATGTGATGGACAAGACCCAAACTACAAACGTAGCATATGATCGTGTCAGTTTATTGTTGTTGTTTTCTGCATGTCAAGTATGTGTTCCTATGACCATGAGATCATGCAACTCACGGACATCGAAGGAGTGCCTTGTGTGTATCAAATGTTGCAATGTAACTGGGTGACTATAAAGGTGCTCTACAGGTATCTCCTATGGTGTCTGTTGAGTTGGCCTGGATCGAGACTGGGATTTGTTACTCCGTGTGACTGAGAGGTATCTCAGGGCCCACTCGGTAATACAACATCACAATGAGCCTTGCAAGCAATGTGTCTAATTTTTAGTTGCGGGATCTTGTATCATGGAACGAGTAAAGAGACTTTCCGGTAACGAGGTTGAACTAGGTATGGAGATACCGACGATCGAATCTCGGGCAAGTAACATACCGAAGAACAAAGGGAACATCATACGGGATTAACTGAATCCTTGACATAGAGGTTCGACCGATAAAGATCTTCGTAGAATATGTAGGAACCAATGTGGACATCCAGGTCCCGCCATTGGTTATTGACCGTAGAGGTGTCTCGGTCATGTCTACATAGTTCTCGAACCCGTAAGGTCTGCACACTTAAGGTTCGGTGACGTTTCGGTACTATAGAGTTATGTATGGTGGTGACCGAAGGTTGTTCGGAGTCCCGGATGAGATCCCGGATGTCACGAGGAGCTCCGGAATGGTCTGAAGGTAAATATTCATATATAGGAAGTCCCAGTTTGGTCGCCGAAAAAGTTTCGGGCTCATCGGTAGTGTACCGAGAGTGCCGGTAGTGTACCGGGAGACCTCCGGGAGGGGTATTTCGACCCTAGAGGTTCCATGGGATGTGGGAGAATAATAACCAGCCCTTATTGGGCTGGTGGAACAGCCACAAAAGGCCTATGGCGCTAGGAGGAAAAAGGCCTAAAGAAAAAGGTGGAAAAAGGCAAAAAGGAAGAGTCCTACTCCTACTAGGAGTGGAGGAGGAGTAGGACTCTTCCTCTTTTGGCTCGGCCGAATCAAGGAAGGGCTCAGCCCTGCGCCAAGGCCTCCTCTCCCTCCCTCCTATATATACTAGTGGAATTAGGGTTTTTGCACAAGGATTTTCAGCTACGTCTAAACCCTACTTCTAAATCAATCTCCTCTAGTCTAGATTGTTTCCGCAGTGCTTAGGCGAAGCCCTGCCGGAATAGCTCCACCACCATCGCCAGAGCGCCGTCACGCTGTCGGCAAACTCTTCTACCTCTCCTCCCCCTCTTGCTGGATCGAGAAGGCGGAGATCGTCATCAAGCTGTACATGTGCTAAACGCGGAGGTGCCATCCGTTCGGCGCTATATCGGAAGGACCGTGATCAAGATCGAGAGACGGTTCGTGATGAGATCGCGGAACGGATCGTGATGAGTTCGCGGGACAGATCGTGACGCGATCATGGGACAGATCGTGATGAGTTCATGGGACGGATCGTGATTGGATCGCGGGACGGACCGTGATGAGATCGCGGGACGCTCGGCGATTTGAATCGCGAAGATGTTCGACTACACCAACCGCGTTTCTTAACGCTTCCCGCTTAGCAATCTACAAGGGTACGTAGATCCACTCTCCCTCTCGTAGATGCTCATCACCATGGATAGGTTTGCGTGTGTGTAGGAAATTTTTTGTTTCCCATGCGACGTTCCCCAACAGGAACTCCCGATCTAGGTTTAGTTTTGGACGTTTCAGTATTCATAAAACCAGACGGCATCGAGAACAAGTCAAGAGGGGCCACGAGGGAGTCACGAGCGCCTAGGCGCGCCCTAGGGGGGCCCGCGCCTCCCAGGCTCGTGACCTCCTCGAGCCTCCTCTCCGGTATCTTTTCCTTCTGGTATTTTTGATATTTTCCATAAAAAATCACGGCGAAAGTTTTATTCCGTTTGGACTCCGTTTGATATTCATATCTGAAAAAGGTCAAAAACACGAAAAAAAACAGGAACTGGCACTAGGCACTGAGTTAATAAGTTAGTCCAAAAAAATAATATAAAATAGCATATTCATGCATATAAAACATCCAAAGTTGATAATATAATAGCATGGAACAATCAAAAATTATAGATACGTTGGAGACGTATCAGGGACGCGCACCCATGTGGAAGAAGAAATCTTTAATGTCGGACCTACCCTATTGGAAAGACCTAGAGGTCCGCTCTGGAATTGACTTGATACACGTGATGAAGAATCTTTGCGTGAACCTACTACGCCTCTTGGTAGTGTATGGGAAGACAAAAGATACACCGGAGGACAGGGAGAACCAGCAACGTGTGCATGAAAGATGGCATGCATCCAAAGAAGTATGAAGATCCTGCCAGCTATGCTCTTACCAAAGAAGAGAAGGAAATCTTCTTTGAATGCCTACTCAGTATGATTGTCCCGTAAGGTTCTCGTTGAATATAAAGGGAATAATATATATGGTAGAGAAAAAGTTTCAGAACCTAAAGTCTCATGACTGCCACATGATTATGATGCAACTGCTTCCGATTGCATTGAGGGGGCTTCTACTAGAAAACGTTTGATTAGCCATTGTGAAGCTATGTGCATTCCTCAATGCAATCTCTCAAAAGGTAATCGATCCAAAAAATTCTACCAAGGTTAAAGAGTGATTTTTCGCAATGTCTTGTCAGTTTCGAGTTGGTGTTCCCCTCATCCTTCTTCAATATCATGACGCACATCCTAGTTCATCTAGTCGACGAGATTGCAATTCTGGGCCCTGTATTTCTACACAACATGTTTCCCATTGAGAGGTTCATGGGAGTCTTAAAGAAATATATCTTCGGAACCGTGCTAGGCCAGAAGGAAGCATCTCCATGGGCCATCAAACAGAGGTAAGCATTGGATTTTGTGTTGACTTTATTTTTGACCTTAAGCTGATTTGTCTCCCTCAATCGCGGTATGAGGGGAGACTGACTAGAAAAGGCACGATAGGACCGAATTCAATAATGTGTAGGATCGGGCATTCTTGGTCTCAAGCACACTACACAGTTCTACAGAATTCTACCTTGGTGATCCCATATGTCAATGAACACAAGAATATTCTATGCTCCAAACACCTGGAGCAGTGTGACGACTGGATTACATGTGAACACATCAGGAATTTCGGCAGTTGGTTGCAAACACATCTCATGGGTAACAACCTTGTTGCAGATGAGCTGTACTCGTTGGCCAGGGACCATCTTCGACTATATTGACTTACAAAGGGTACGAGATAAATGGGAATACATTTTACACGATCGCCCAAGATCAAAAAAGCACCAACCAAAACAGTGGTGTCCGCTTTTATGCAGCAACCAACAGGGGAAATGGCACATATTATGGTTACATAGTGTACATATGGGAACTTGACTATGGAGATGATTTTAAGGTCCCTTTGTTTTGGTGCAAATGGGTAAATCCGCCAGGAGGTGGGGTATAGGTAGACCCGCGGTACGGAATGATAACAGTGGATCTAGACAATAACAATCTTTGGTACACAGACAAACCATTTGTCCTAGCTAATGATGTGGCGCAAATTTTCTATGTGAAGGACATGTCTACCAAACCGAGAAAAAGAAAAGATAAGGGAGTGAATACATCATACGATGAGCCAAAGCACCATATAGTTCTTTCAGGGGAAAGAGACATCGTTGGAGTGAAGGGCAGGAAAGACATGTCTGAAGATTATGAAAAGTTTCATGAAATTACTCCCTTCAAAATGAAGGCTTTGATCTAGAATATCACCGCAGTTACATGTCAAGAAATGAAATGCCTTTTCTAACAGATGAGTTTTCGTCTGAAACCCTGATACTTCGAAAGAGATTGTTCATTTTGTAGACGAAGTGCATCCAGTTTTTGCCATAACCCTCTCAACTTTTTAGCACATGCTATGTGGGTGAAATGATGATACCATGCCAACTTTCACCCATTTCAAAATTCATGTGTAGTGCTTTTCAATTCAGGGTCATCTTAGCTCAAAACAAATCATGGAATGCATGAAAAATAGCAAATGAAGTCAGAAAAGGATTTAAAAGTGATGATGTGGCTCTAAATGGTGCATATTGAATGCAAAAAAGTCTGAGTTCAAATATGTTTAAAAAATTGAAATCCTTTTGTAACAGATGAGTTTTCGTCCAAAACCCTGACACTTCGAAAGAGATTGTCCAGTTTGTATACGAAGTTCATCCAGTTTTTGCCGTAACCCTCTCAACTTTGTAGCATATCCTATGTGGGTGAAATGATGATACCATGCCAAATTTCAACCATTTCAGAGTTCATTTGCAGTGCTTTTCAATTGAGGGTCATTTTAGCTCACGATAAATCATGAAATGCATGAAAAATAGCAAATGAAGTCACAAAAGGTTTGAAAAGTGATGTTGTGGCTTTGAATGGTGCATATTGAATGCAAAAAAATTCTTGAGTTCAAATATGTTTAAAATATTGAAATCCTTTTGTAAAAGATGAGTTTTCGTCCAAAACCCTCACACTTCGAAAGAGATTGTCTAGTTCGTACACGGAGTGCATCCAGTTTTTGTCATAACCCTCTCAACTTTTTAGCACATGCTATGTGGGTGAAACGATGATACCATGCCAGCTTGCAACCATTTCAGAGTTCATTTGCGGTGCTTTTCAATTCAGGGTCATTTTAGTTCCCAATAAATCATGAAATGCATGAAAAAATAGCAAATGAAGTTAGAAAAGGGTCAAAAAGTGATGATATGGCTTTGAATCGTGCATATTGAATGCAAAAAAAGTCTTGAGTTAAATATGTTTAAGAAATTGAAATCCCTTTGTAACACATGAGTTTTCGTCCAAAACCCTCACACTTCGAAAGAGATTGTCGAGTTTATACACGAAGTGCATCTAGTTTTTGTCGTAACCCTCTCAACTTTTTAGCACATGCTATGTGGGTGAAATGATGAAACCATGCCAACTTGCAACCATTTAAGACTTCATTTGTAGAGCTTTTTAATTCATGGTCATTTTAGCACAAAATAAATCATGAAAAGCATGAAAAATAGCAAATGAAGTCAGAAAAGGGTCGAAAAGTGATGGCGTGGATTTGAATGGTGCATAATGAATGCAGAAAAAGTCTTGAGTTCAAATATGTTTAAAAAATTGAAATCCTTTTGTAACAGACGAGTTTTCCTCCAAAACCCAGACACTTCAAAAGAGATTGTCCAGTTAGTACACGAAGTGAATCCAACTTTTGTCGTAACCCTCTCAACTCTTTAGCACAAGCTATGTTGGTGAAATGATTATATCATGCCAACTTGCAACCATTTCAGAGTTCATTTGGAGCGCTTTTCAATTCAGGGTCATTTTATCTCAAAATAAATCATAAAATGCATGGAACATAGGAAATGAAGTCAGAAGAGGGTTGAAAGCGATGATGTGGCTTTGAATGATGCATATTGAATGCAGAAAAAGTCTTGAGTTAAAATATGTTTAAAAAATTTAAATCCCTTTATAATAGACGTGTTTTCGTCCGATCAAATTTATTTAACTTAATATTATATAAAATTTATGCAACACAAATTATCAAAGTTTTTTTTATTAAAAAACTAAGCAAAAAGAATATTCATAAAGTATTTTTTGTTAAGATCTTTCAGTATGCCAAAAAATAACGTAAAAAATAGCAAAAGTGAACATAGATGCGCTTATAGGGAAAATTCGACCTAAATTCAAAGTGCATACTAGCACTTTGAATTTAGATCGAATTTCCTGTATAAGGTCATCTATTTTCACTTTGAGAGGAACTTAACAAGGCAGAGAAGGGCGGGCTTATAAATCTGTGCCAGCGCCTCTCGCTTGGCAAGGTGGGACTAAACTCCCACCACAGCCAGGACCAACCCTTTAGTCTCAGTTGATGGCTCAAACCGGGACCAATGCCACCCTTTCGTCCTGGTTGGTGCAACCAACCGGGACCAATGCCACCCTTTAGTCCCGGTTGTTGCCACCAACCGGGACCAAAGGTCTCTGCTTCCCACCCTTTGGGCTGCTGAAATTGACCTTTCGTCCCGGTTGGTGGCACCAATCGGGATGAAAGGGAGGGAATTAGTCCCGGTTTCTCGCCACCAACCGGGACCAAAGGTGTACGCATATAAGGCAGGACTTGTCGAATTCTCCCCCAACCTCTCCAATTCGCCTACATGCCGACGCCCTGTCCCAACATCGCCAGGCTATTGGAGCTCGCCGTCACCCCCGAGCCCGTCCCCGTCGTCACCGCCGTCCCCAAGCCCGTCCTCGTTGTCGCCAGGCTGTTGGGGATCGTAGTAGTAAATCAAAATTTTCCTACGCATCACCAAGATAAATCTATGGAGAAACCAGTAAAAAGTGGGGGAGTGAGTGCATCTTCATACCTTTGAAGATCGCTAAGCGAAAGCGTTACTATGAACGCGGTTGGTGGAGTCATACTCGCAGCGATTCAGATCGCGGTGGATTCCGATCTAAGCACCGAACAACGGCGCCTTCGCGTTCAACACACGTGCAGCCCGGTGACGTCTTCTACGCCTTGATCCAGCAAGGAGGAAGGAGAGGTTGAGGGAGAGCTCCGGCAGCATGACGGCGTGGTGACGGTGGAGCTGTGTGGTACTCCGACAGGGATTCGCCAAGTGCTATGGAGGACGAGGAGGAGGAGGGGTAGGGCTGCGCCGAGAGAGAGAATTATGTGTCCACAGCCCCAAAATCCTCCACTATATATACAAGGAGAGGGAGGAGGATGCACACCCCTAGGGTTCCGTCCCTAGGGGTGGCCACAACCCTAGATGGCCAGGAGGGCCAGCGGCCAAGGTGGGGAGGAGGGGTGGCGCCCTACAGTGGGCCTAGGGCCCCTTCATGCCTAGGGTTTGTCCCCTCCACCCTTTGCTATGCCTTGGGCTGAGTTGGGAGGTGCACAATCCCACCTAAGGGCTGGTTACCTCCCACTCTTGGCCCATGTAGCCTTCCGAGGCCGGTGGCCCCTACCGGTGGACCCCCGGAACCCTTCCAGTGGTCCCGGTACATTACCGGTGATTCCCGAAACACTTCCGATGACCAAATCTTCACTTCCTATATATGAATCTTTACCTCCAGAACATTCCAGAACTCCTCTTCACGTCCGAGATCTCACTCGGGGCTCCGAAAAACCTTCGGTAACCACGTACACAATTCCCCTATAACCCTAGCGTCATCGAACCTTAAGTGTGTAGACCCTACGGGTTCGTGGGGCATGTAGACATGACCGAGACACCTCTCCGGTCAATAACCAACAGCGGGATCTGGATACCCATGTTGGCTCCCACATGCTCCACGATGATCTCATCGGATGAACCACGATGTCGGGGATTCAGTCAATCCCGTCTACAATTCCCTTTGTCCATCGGTATGTTACTTGCCCAAGATTCGATCGTCGGTATCCCTATACCTTGTTCAATCTCGTTACCGGCATGTCTCTTTACTCGTTCCGTAACACATGATCATGTGACTAACTCCTTAGTCACATTGAGCTCATTATGATGATGTATTACTGACTGGGCCTAGAGATACCTCTCCGTCACACGGAGTGACAAATCCCAGTCTCGATTCGTGCCAACCCAACAGACACTTTCGAAGATACCTGTATTGCACCTTTATAGTCACCCAGTTACGTTGTGACGTTTGATACACCCAAAGCATTCCTACGGTATCCGGGAGTTGCACAATCTCATGGTCTAAGGAAACAATACTTGACACTTGAAAAGCTCTAGCATACGAACTACAGATCTTGTGCCATGCTCAGGATTGGGTCTTACCCATCACATCATTCTCCTAATTATGTGATCACGTTATCAACGACATCCAATGTCCATGGCCAGGAAACCATGACCATCTATTGATCAATGAGCTAGTCAATTAGAGGCTTACTAGGGACATGGCGTGGTCTATGTATTCACACATGTATTACGGTTTCCGATTAATACAATTATAGCATGAACAATAGACGATTATCATGAACAAGGAAATATAATAATAATAACTTTATTATTGCCTCTAGGGCATATTTCCAAGACGCATATAAGGCAGGACTTGTCGAATTCTCCCCCAACCCCTCCCATTCGCCTCGATGCCGACGCCCTGTCCCGACATCGCCAGGTTGTTGGAGCTCGCCGCTGCCCCCGAACCCGTTCTTGTCATCGACAGTGTCCCTTGTGCCTGTCCTTGTTGTTGCCACCGCCCCGAGCCCGTCCTAAACGCCACCCTCAAGCCCGTCGTCGCTGCCGCCACCGAGCCCGTCCCTATGCGCCTCCTTGTCATCGTCGACGCCGTCACTGCCCCCGACACCGGACTCCACCCGCGCCACCTCCCTGAGCCACGTCATTACCGCCCGTCGTCGCTGGTGAGCTCCTGCCCCCTACTCTGCGGCCACCGCGACCGCGTTCGCTAGCACCACTGGCATGCACCGGTCCTCCCCCGCGTTTAGTTTTTTTAATTTGTTATAGTTTTTTATTAGTTGTTTTATTTTTTTATTAGTTGTTTTAGTTTGTTTTATAAATTTGTTTTTTTAGTTGTAAAAAAGTTTTAGTTGTTTTAGTCGGCGATCCCGAGGAGTCCCCTAGGATCGTCAGGGAGGAGTCCCCGACGATCGGCGGAGAGGAGTCCCTAACGTTCGCTTAAGTAGAAAATGTGTCATTGTTGTTAAATATGTTATTATTGTCATAGTTGTCAAATGCAATCATATTTATTACAGTTTATTAAATAGTAGGAAGTTAAATAGTTGTAGAATTTGTTCTCGACGTCGACGATGCCCGGCCCACATCCTCGTCATCAACTCGGTGCCGGCGACCACCTGCTTGAGAGGCGACAACATGTTTGGGACTGGGCATCGTCGGGCTGGCAATGGGAGGTGCTGCCTTCCGAGGCGACCAACTTGGTGAGGAATCAGGGTCCCATCATCGACCCGGAGGTTCTTTGGTGGCGGTCGCGTTGACCACTGTCGGTGCAGAGGGAGCCGGGCCCCGCGGAGGTGGTACGTCGACGTGTCAGGCAGGAGGAGGAGCACGTCCGACACTACATGGCTACGTTGGACGCCAGGTTCTCCAATACCTGGCAGGTTCTTTAGGGATCTCACCCAAGTTATGATCCTGTTATAGTTCTTTCTCTTTGGGTGTGCACTGCATGCACCGTGAGACGTCAACTATATCTGTATTAGTGATATTATATAATAATATTCGAGATGTATTCATGATAATATTCGATGATGTATTTGCGATACTATTCGTTGATGTATTAGTGATATTATATGATAATATTGTTGCATTGCCTTGTATTGATTTTCATATCTCATCTTTGTATATTGTCATGTTGTAATATTTGCAGAAACTATGGATCACAGAGACATAGAAAAAGAACAGTTGTTGGGGGATATAATCCTCGCCAGAGGTGATCCCTTGTCGTATCTCAACAACGCTGATGGTCAGGAAGGAGAGGATGACGGCTCCGGTGATCCAACAATGGAGGAGGAAGGAGATCATGACGGCTCTGGTGACCGAATGGCGGAGGAAGGAGATCATGATCACGGCTCCGATGATCAAATGGCGGAGGAAGGAGATCATGATCACGGCTCCGGTGACCGAACGAAGGAAGGAACCTCAACTGCTACAAAGGCCGACGAGGTAAGGAGACGAGGCCCGAAGAAAAGGTTGCGTTCGTATGAAAGTTTCACGATAACAATAGTCGTGAATGATGGCCAACCGATTGCTCCCAAGTGGACCAAGGATGCATTTGTACATTAGTGTGGTGTTGTTGTTAGGGACTATGTCTCGATCAATACCCAGCAATGGAATAAGAATAATAAGGACCTTGAAGTTTCGTATGTCCATGATAGACTGAAAGATGATCTTTGGACCGAGCTGATGACAAATTTCAGTCTATTACGAGAGGAGGATCCTAATAACCCAGCTATAGAGAGAAAGGTCAAGGCGTTTGTTCGTAAGAATATGGGAGAACTATTCAGGAACTGGAAGAACGATTTTAACACAAAGTTTGTCGACAAAGAGGAGACTCTGAAATTCATCGTCGATATGAGAAGATAAAAGATCAATGGTCCGAATTTGTGGCCTACAACAAATCGGAGAAGAGTAAGAAACACTAAAAAACAAGAAAAATGTTGAAAAGAAGAAGTATCGCCATCACACATGGTCACGTGGATATTACAAAGCCCGACAGTTGTGGGAAAAAGCTGAGCAAGACCTGCTTGCTAAGAATGTCCAACCAGTGACATTGCACTGACCAGATCGATCAAGGACTTGGTTCTTTGGGGTTAGGGGAACTTTGGACCCGGAAACAAGGGAGTGTGTTTGGATGGACGAGCAATTTGCAATACCCTTCCAGAAGCTTCAGGCAACAATCAAGGCAGCATGGGAATGGACATTCATTCCTGACAGAGAGAAGGATGAGCTGACAGAGGCCCTCGGGAATCCTGAACAACCTAGACGAACACGAGGCACATCAGGCTCCGTTTCGTGGAAGCATGGGTTTTCTGACAACGATGGTTATAGAAGCCGAGAGAGAAAGAGGAAACAGGAAGCAAGAGGAATGCATAAGCTCAGTGGATGATTACCAAAGCTAGAGGAACTTGAGAGCCAGCGAGCTACCGGCCAACCATCTGAGCGGCACGAAGATCCTTCCTTCGACATTGCCCCATAAGCTACCCCACCATCTCAATGGAGAAGCAGCGTGGCTTCCACGGAGCTCGTTCAACCTGATTTCATGGCTCCTCGCTACCCCGTGGATAGTATCACGGAGGTTGAACATTGCGAGCAAATGAAGAAATGCCAGAACCTGACCTTCAAGGCGGCGGTCCGTTCTGTTTTACCTCCTTGATCTGAGGGAACTTTCCATTTCCGTTCGATTCCACATGGCTATGCTGTTGTGACGGTGGATGAAATAATTGATGTATTTGAGGGGCTGGATCTTGACAACCCTACAGGTGAAGAGGATATTATTCTTTTGGAAAATGCTTTGAGGAGTACATGTCTATGGAGAAAGGAGTACATAAGGCTTCCAAACTAGACACTCACACTACAAGGATTCCGGCCTATTGCAACAAAATTTATTGCTACATCTATATTTCGTTGCAATAAAATGCTATATTACCACAAAATTCCAGTTCGTGGTAATAGGGCCTGCATATTGCCACAATTTCGTTTCATCGCGCTAACAACTCATTTTGTCGCAATAGAAACCGTGTATTGCCACAAACTGAGTGAATGTCGTAATATGGTTGCGTTATTGCAACAATTCTGTTTCATTGCGGGAATTAGTCATTTTGAGGCGATAGAGAGTAGGTATTGCGACAAAGTAAGTCTTTGTGGTAATATTCTTGCATGTATCGCAACAATTTTGGCGCGAGGTGCTAGGCACATATATTGTTGCAAAAAATTTGCTTTGTATTGCAACAAAACACGTATTGGTTGTGATAGAATGACTTTTTGCCTCGCCTTCATTGTGTTGCATTAACTATTATATATTGCCATAAATTGTGCAATCATGGTAATATGTACAACATATCGCAACAATCCCCTGGTGATGCGAGAAAGGAGCAATAGAACATCTATGCATTTTTCTTTTAGTTATAGACATATAATTAAAATTTGGATTTATAAATATTAAGTGATGATTTTTGCTTGTTTTAATAAGGAATTAAATTATTTCTTAATTGCACCAAGTTTAATTAACCAGAACACATTTTTATGATAGAAATACCAATTTTATTTTTCTGATAGGAAGACATATTTTATTTTGGAACTAGGTTGTTGTCTCCCAAAACCAGGGGCTTATGGGGTAGAAATAAAAGATATAGGCTGTTGTGGATTCGAACTCACGCCCTCCAGTGTGCAGAAGTAGGTTCAGACCACTGGGTTGTGCATGTGCTGGTGACAGCATAATGGCCTGGCAATAGATATCATGTACCCGCGAGTTTAACTGCACTTGAAGCAAAACTTCAGAATTGCAGCCTAATGGTGACGACGGAAAACGATCAGCGACGACCATGAACTGGCGCGACTCCATCCACGTGAGTGGGCGCCACTCCATCTGCGTGAGTGGGATGACGAGGTGCAAGCATTCCAAGGCTACATTTAAATATCTCCTCGACATGACCTTTGCTCAAGACAAAAGACTCCTACGCTCCATTTAAACAACCACCAATTGAGCAGCATAATAGCAAGTATCCCAGCCTAATTTCTAGCAAGAACTCAGCAGTAGGTCAACAACACTACATCAAGATATAAATATGACATGGAATTTTTGTAGGATATAACAAACCATCTCAGCAAGATATATAAAACATCTTTCAACATGACAGCACACATGTTTTAGCAGCCATACTTGTATAGATTGTTCATACAAAAGACCATAAGTTCACCGCAAAGTAATGAAAATAGCAACAACACTAAAAGACCACAAGTTCAGCAACGGTGTGTACATAGCATCACTATCAAAAAATAGCAACAATACTAAAATAAAAACATCCATGATATTACACATCAGCAACTACTCTTCTCTCCTCTTCTCTTCTCTTCTCTTCATCACCAAACTGTTAGCGCTGAGCACTAGCTTATGTTACCATCCGCCACAACAGATGACACTATGCATGTGCGCCTTGTTTGAACCTGTTTCACATCAGATTAAACTTCAAAAGAGAGACTACTCATAGGTAACCACAAAAAAGTTCAGGATTTGTATTCATGGCTTAAACATGTGAAAAGCACCTTAGCAAGAGATTAAAGCCTACACAAAGAACCCGGGGTCATCATCCAATTCTTCTTGTCCCAAAGGAGCAACATGGCCATCATTTACGTATGCCTCATCATCATCTGTATCATCATATGATTCGAATTGAACATCATCAAACTCAACAGGTTTTATATTTTGTATGACTGAAACATCAACGCTGGATCCTTCGTCATCATTTCTACTCCAACTAGTGATCTCTTCAGGTACTGTAATCTTTGGCACTGTAATTTATGCATCTACAACATCCAGTACATCTGCCTCACCACCTTCATCATCATCAACAGCTTCATCAAGGCCTACATCATTTAAGACAGAAGGAGCAAACAAATTGCGTGGATTCATTTGAATAACAGCTGCCCAATCAGGGTTCTTCACATCTCTCACATAGAAAACCTGTTGAGCTTGGAGTCCTAGAATGTAAGGGCCCCCCTCGAATCTGTGTAGAGTAGTGTCGAGTTCAATAATTCCATATTTTTTGTCCTTCTTATACCCCTTACTCTCAGTTCTGTCGGCAGGAGGCACATCAAACCAGTCACACTGGAATAGAACAACCTCCTTATCAGGAGGAAAGTCAAGAAATATGATTTTCTTGATCACCCCGTAATAATCAATACTGCCTGTGGTTGCATCGCCCTTGACTATGATGCCACTATTTTGGGTACTCAAATCCTGCTCTATATAGGAATTTCGGAAAAAATATCCATTCAAAACTGTACGGTTGTATACACGAGCTAGATGATCAGGTCCTTTAGCTAGTGCATAAATAAGATTGCTGACCTTCCCATCATTGTGGAGTTCTGTGATCTGTTTCATCGAATAGAGTATGTGTGAGTGTAATGTACAGCGTTGGTACATTATTACGAGGAACACTAGTGAAAGTGCGAAAGAAACTTACCCGTCTCTCAAACCAGCCAACAAACTCTTCCTTGTGCTGCTTCTAAGGATTAGGAGAATTGTTACTCGCGAGCTCCTCAAGATGTTCAGTTGAAAAGGAAATGATTATTAGTTGGAAAGTAAAGTATTAATGCATATCATGATGTGAAATAAATACACAAGTATCCTTACTCAATCTATGGCGTGGTTTCCTCACTGTTTGTTATTATGAAATGCCTCATTCTATTAATCTCAGCCAATGAGAATGATTCACAAACCAAACCTTTCTTGGAGTAATGCACTGTACTCATTATGCTAATCCCTATTGGTGGTTGATCTGTACCTCTATCTTCATGACGTTCAGACTGACTTAGCTTGGTAGGCATTCCATCAAGGAATCGACTGCAAAAAGTCATGCACTCTTCAAGTATGTATCCCTCTGCAATAGAGCCTTCTGGTTGAGCCTTGTTACGCACATATCCTTTGAGCATACGCAAGTATCTCTCAACTGGATACATCCATCTATATAATACAGGCCCTCCTAACATGGCCTCTTCAGCAAGATGAATTGGGAGATGCATCATAATATCAAAGAATGTTGGTGGAAAAATCATCTCGAGCTGACATAGAGTTTCTAGAATTGTTTTGCTCAACTTCTCCAAATCTTGATCCCTTAACTCCTTGGAGCATAAATCGGAAAAGAATTTACTCAGCTGAAGCAATGGGTTAACAACATTCTCTAGCAAAAGCTTGCGCAACGCAATAGGAAGAAGTTTCTGAAATATAACATGGCAGTCATGAGTTTTGAGTCCACTAATCTTGCACTGATCGAGGACCACACATCGCTTAATGTGTGAAGCATAGCCATCGGGCAACTTAATGCTCTGCAGAAACTTGAGGAGCATTATCTTCTCTTCCTTTTTTAAAGTATAGCAACCTTTCTTTATTGCATACTTATTTTTACCGGGCTTTGGATGTTGGTCCTTCCTAATTTTCAAGTCCTCCAAATCAAGACGAGCCTTCAGACCATCCTTTGATTTCTTCTCCATCTCAAGCAAAGTCCCCATAATGCTGTCACAAATGTTCTTCTCAATGTGCATAACATCCAAATTGTGCCTAACGAGCAAGTGCTTCCAATATGGGAGCTGGGAAAATACACTTTTCTCCGCCGGTTATGCCAGCTATTAGTTTCCGGTCGCTTTCTCTTATTTGACCGTCCAAACGGTGCATGCTCAATGCTATCAAGTTCCCGCAAAACTTGTTCACCAGTAAGTGCCACTGGAGCTTCTCAATTATCTGTCTTGTTGTTGAACAAGCACTTGTTTCAACGCCATTTGTGGGTCCTGTGCAGAAAACGTCGATGTCCCATGTAGCAATGCTTTCGACCATACTTGAGCCACAAAAAATCTATATGTTTGTGGCAATACGGGCATGCTAGCTTGCCTTTTGTGCTCCAGCCACTCAGCATTGCGTAAGTTGGGTAGTCATTGATGGTCCATAACAAGCATGCATACATCTAGAAAAAAAATTAGTTGCAACATCATAAGTGCAAGCACCATCCTTCCATAGAACATTCAGTTCATCAATCAAGGGTGCAAGTACACATCTATGTTATTTCCTGCTGACTTTGGTCCTGGAATAATCATTGACATAATGCAGTTTTGTTGTTTCATGCACATCCAAGGTGGCAAGTTATATGGGATAAGAATGACAGGCCATGTAGTGTGTGATATACTCATGACCCCAAAGGGGTTGAATCCATCTGAAGCAAGGGCAAGCTGGACACTGCGAGCATCTTTTGCGAATTTCTTATAATATTTCTTATCAAAATGCTTCCAAGCCTTCGAATCTGCAGGATGCCTCTTTACGCCATCATCCACCCGACCCTCCTTATGCCATTTCATATGTGATGACATCTCTGCTGTCATGTATAGCCTTTGCAGTCTTGGAATGAGTGGGAAATACCTTAGAACTTCCTGTGGCACTGGCTTCTTTGATTTACGGCTCGAAGCATTGTCTTCCTCACTGGTAGGAGTAGATTTCCATCGGGACGCATGACAGACAGGGCATTCTTCGACATCAGCATGATCATTGCGGAATAGCACACAATCATTCACGCACGCGTGTATCTTCTTGTAATCCAGCCCAAGATCTCGGATCACCTTCCTTACTTTTGTGAGATTAGTAGGAATGTAGTGACCCTTTGGCAGCACCTGCGCAAACATCTACGGAACTAAGTCACATGCTCTGTTGGTCATCCTAGAGATGCACTTGATTTGGTAAAGCTTCACAATGAAAGATAGCTTCGTGCAATCCTCACAACCTGGGTATAACTCTTTTTATGCCTCTTTCAATAGTTTGAAGAACACCTTGGCTGTTGCATTTGGCACTTGATTCCTTCCATCATCGCTAGAATCATCCACATGAATGTCTCCTGTACGTTTATCATGATCTGCATTACTTTCCATGCATGTGCCCCTTACGAGAGTATTGAGCATGTCACACATCCCAGCACCATCATCTACAGCGTCTTCATTATCAGAATCTTCAGACATGATGCCTTCATCGGGTTGTTCACCATGGTATATCTAGTGAGTGTACGTCGGATCCATCCCATGGTACAACAAGTGAGTATGAACCTCCTTCTTATTTCGAGGAGCACTATTCAGACATCTCCTACATGGACATGGTACAACTGAGTCTGGATGAGCACCATCGAAAGCAAAATTCAAGAAATTCTTCATGCTAGTTTGCCACTCAACAGAATCTCTTTCCTTATCAATCAAGCTCTTATCTCGTGTCATTATGCCTTATCTCCGTAAAGCCTGTCCTGTTAAACAAACATAGCAGCTGCATTAGAACGTAGAGGAATAGGATGATCTTCTGGTGATGAATGATCCTCCTCAAGTTCATTCAAATCATCTCTTTTCCTTTTAAAAACTAAAGCAATTCTTTTCTGGCTAGCTTTGCACATGATGCAGAAGACACCTACATAAAAATTTGTAAAGATCAAGCGATTGAAAATTGCTAACTATGTGAATTTCAGATTTGCTTTGACCCTGACCCAGGCAGCCGAAATTGGGAGAAACAATACAAACTGAATACAAGAGTCAAGAGAGAAATTGACCTGTGCTATGGCTGCCACCTGCAGACCTGCTGGTAGATCAAGTGCGACTGCCGCTCGTTGCTCTGCTTGCCGCCGCTGCTCGGCTGTTGGGTCGCCACCGGCCGGCTCGCTGCCGCGCGGCCGTGGCTAGCGCCGCCAGATCAGATGGGGAACGTCGTTGGCCGGCATCGTGCCCTAGCTAGCGGAGTCCACGAAACAGAGGATGGATGCGACCAGGCTGCAGGGATGGATGTGTTCTGTGTTCGGCTGCTCTGCTTTGCTTTGTTGGACTGTGCGTGTGGAGTATGGGCGGTATCACGTGACCATATGGGCTGGCGAAGGAGTACGGCTGTATCAGTTTGTTTTTAATGGATGGCACCACACGACGCACTGCATCAGACGCCCGAGCGGCCACGTCTTGTCCTCCGCGCGAGCTCTCCATCATATGGCGCGCTGCATCAGACGCCCGAGCGGCCGCGTCTGGTCGTCCACGTGAGCTCTCCTTCGCTATCGCTGATCCTTTCTGTTGCTCCAAGTCATCCTTTCTACTGCTCCTCTCCGGTAGCTATTCTGAACTACTGAAAGCATATACAGTGACAGGAGAAGCTATTCTCCAGTAGCTGCCAGGCCCCGCCAGACCCACCGCGCCACCAGGCCTCCGCAGAGCACCGACCTTCAATCCCCACCTCCGGTCGGCATGGATCTGTGCAAGCACAAACTCGCCAACGCCCCGCCCCACCCCACACCACCACCAAACCACTGGCCCACACCACAACCAGACCGTCGCGCCGCCTCGCACCACCACCCGCCAGCGCGCAGCCGTCCGATGCGTCGGCCATTGAGATCCACCATCAGGCTGAAGAAGCAACCCCCCCCCCCTCCCCCCTCGTGACCACCGCTCCACCCAGGAGCAAGAGAGATCCCGCCGCCGCCGGCACCACGCGGGCTTTGCCCGGCGACGGCGGGGAGGGGGAGAGGGAGTGGGGCCGGAGGCAGGCAGCTAGGGTAGGTCACCCGAGTCGCCCATGGGGGGATGCGGGGCAGCGCACCAAAAAGGTCCTAGCCTACTCTGATTTTTTTTTGGCGCCAACATTTATTCAGCCTCCCGCTAAAAGGTCCTGAATTAGTGTTTCGTTCCCATCAAAAAGTAGCCTATATTAACCCCGATATAATTATTCTAAACCGCTTTTTACAGGGCGATTGGATCTGAGCTCTCCTCCCGACGACGTCAACACTCGGAACCACATCGGCGGCGTCAATGCACGGAACGGCATCTCAGGTTAATTTTTCCCCGGTCTCCTTTGTCTCCGGCTTTCCCCGATCTCCTGTGTCTCTACCTATCCCTCGACACAGCCAACACCGGCGTCAATACACATAGATCACAAATCCAAAATCACCCATCTTCTCCTCCCACTAACACGGAGCAGTAGCAGCAGTATGTATAAATCCCAAATCTCAAAACTGTGTGCCGTGGTGTGCGCCGTTGGCCAGTGTGTGCCGTGATGCGCGGCAATCTTCCGCCGGCTAGTGTGTGGCGTTTTGTGCGCCGCCGCGCGCTGTGCGCTCCCTGGCCTTGCTGCTCCAGGGTAGTCGCCGACGCCGACCGGGGTTCCATGTCCACGGCCATGCTGCCGGCGGCAGCGATGCAGTTTGTCGTCGGCGCCGGCAGAGATTCCCTCATGTCCCCTGCATCGCGAGCGCAACCAGGTTTGATGTTCCTGTCTACGTTGAGATAAGATCAGATGCAAATATTGATCATGGAGTAGACCGATTCGTCGGCACACACCAGGCTAGCTAGCTAGCCGATTGATATCAGCGGTGCACATACACGCACAAAAAGTTCTGCCCCGACTCGGTTGCACTAATACACTAAGTTAGTTGAGTTAATTTCTTCTGTCATGCAGCCTTACAATCCGGTCAAGTATAAGAACACCAGACAAACACCTGGTAGTTTTACTAAAACAGAGAAACACCTGGTAGTTTTACTAAAACAGAGAGAGAGGAGCAGAGCAGGTTGTTTGGTCTCACACTGAAGCGCTATAGAACAAAGAAAAAGCACGTCATGAGGAAGATTGAGCAATCGCTAGAGCTTCTGTACTTCTTGATTATATATATGTGTGGTATTTTTTCTGCTCAAAAGAATGAGCATGATACTTTGCAATTTCTAGTGTTTCGAGTAAGCATGTCATTGATTCATGTTAGGCTGTGTTTGGTAGCAAAGTAAAGTCAAAAACAGAGTATAGGAAAACTACAGTATTTTAGCCGGTTGGAGTAAGATACCACGGTTTTGACATACCAAACTATTTTAGAGTATTGATAATACAGTGAGATGTTTGGTTAGTGCCATATGCAATGATGTAAAACTGTTTTTAGCAGAAGAAGATAAAGACACCCGTTTCTTCTCCATGTTCAGTTTTAAAAAAAGAGGTCTGGGGTTCATTTTATTAAACAGAGAAAATACTACAGTTTAGGAAATATCGTAGTATTAATACCGCTGTTTTTATGGGTAACCAAGCACCTCACAGTAATTAAAACTTTAGTATTCAAAAAACCTGTAGTATTATCACAACACTTTGAAAATACTTTGCTTAACTGTATAATTTTTTCTCTGTATTTTTTATGCCTACTTTAAGTATTGTGTTTCTTATCATATTTTTCAAATTATGATATTGCCTACAGAATGGTACAATGAGGAATTCAACACAAGATCCTGCTGGTACGAGACCGAGTACAATACAACGACAACTTGGTAATAACATTTATGTTCACTTCAATTTATGCCATATAGATTAGGTAATTAACATTTTGGATTAACATGCAGTTAGGGATGCGTCAGGTAATGTTCACCGTTCAGAGGAAAGTGATGATGCACATGACTCCGTTCTGCAAGGTTCTACAAGGTACACGACATCCTTAATTCTTATTCACCTATGTGAATGGTGAACATTGATAATGCTAAGTCCCTTTAATTTTTTTTGTGTTCAGTAAAGAAAGGAACTGTTCCGCTAACAAGGATGGAAAGCATAACAAATTACAAAAACCAACATGGACACCCAAGATCTGGTAAAAAGTTTATGACATTTACCCCGTTTGGTAGCTCAACATTTTTAAAGTATTTTGATAATACTGCAGTTTTTCAGATCATCATAGTTTTGATTACAAGGAGGTGTTTGGTTGTCTCTAACAATGATGACTTTAGTACCGTAGTATTAGCTAAAGTGTAGTTTTTTCTTTGCATGAAGAAAAAGTCAAGACTTCTTTTAAAAAGAACGGTTGGACACCTTTATTCCTTTCCTAACGCTGCATGTCGCTAAGTTTTTGGGATACTTTGCTATCAAACACAGCCTTAGGCTCTATTTGGAAGCAATGCATTTTTAAAACCTCAGTATTTCAATACTACGTTTTTTTATACTGATGACAATGAATATTGTAGTTTATGAAAACAACAATTTTTTTAAGTATTGTGAAAACAATGGCATGTTTGGCAATCAAAGTATACAATGTTGTAATAGGCCACGGCTAAGACAAGTGCTTTGTTGTGTTTCCCAATTTTTTTTAAAGAGGCCCAACCTTCTTTTTAATACAGCAAAAATACTACTGCAGTTTCGTGGACAATGTAGTTTGTAATACTACAGTTTTAGTTAGGGCCAAACACCTCAAAGTATTTAAAATCACATTATTTCAGAACACTCTAGTATTCATGAAATACTTTAAAAACACTTTACAAGCAAACATAGCATTAAGCTTTGGTTTATATGTTGTTACGATAAAATCATGGTATCTCATACCAAAAGTAAAAAATACTGCAGTTTTTGATACTTTGGTTTATATAATACTTTGCTATCAAACACAGCCTTAATCTATTTCTATAATGCAGAAAATCCTGGATTGCTTAATCTTGAAAACTGTTAAACATCATACAGGAACTCAAGACCAATTTGACACTCCGGTGTCTGCTAATGACATGTGTGCATTGGATGAATGGCCATCCCATGCTCGCGCAACCGTGCGCAACTATAGGATGGTACTGCGGTTGTTTATATCTGTGTATTCATTTCGTACAATCTAATGCAGAGTAATACAATATTTCTTGAATGATTTGGGTTACGGAAGCTGCTGGACAGAAGAAGAAAGGGAGAGGTGTTCTAAAAGGTTTTAAAGCATCTAAGAAGCGTTTTGCCAATGGATCTGCAAAGCTAAATATTGCATTCTCTGAACAATTTGGGGGTACTATAGGAATGAACTATCGTTCATTCAAGGATGACGTGGTAGTCATAATGAAAAGGAAGTTACCACTCATTGGAGTGAGGAAGTGGTTGGACATTCACCCTACCATCCATCGAGTCATTGTTGCAGATATTATAGTGTGTACAATCTTGTCCACTTGTGTTAACTTATTTTACCATCGATAATGCACTTCTTATGTATGTTCATTTGTTGTATGCTTTACAGGATAGATGGGACCTCGAAGATACACCAGACATAGAAAATAGAGTACTCAAAATTGCGAAGGAGCGATACAGAGGCTGGCGATCAACTCTAAGCTCCACTTACAAGGCATACAAAATAGATGCGGTTAGATTGGCTAATCTGCCGGAAGATTTACAATCAGAAGAGTGGGAATGGATGATTCAGTACTTTGGCACTGATTCAAAATTCAAGGTTATCTCTAAGAGCATTGTTTGTCGAATATGTGTTAAGATGAAATGGCTTGTATGCCAGTTTTTATTTGGTTTCAATGAATTGATAGGAACGCAGCCAAATGAACACCAATAACTGTAAAAAGCAGAAGACAAAACACAGAATTGGATCAAAATCTTACTCGCAAGTTAGTTTTGAGAAGGTATGACTCTAACTACATATGTATGCCTCGCTGCTAAATATGGTTTCATGTTTCAAGCATCTTATTGTTACATCACATGCAGAGAAACCCGGAAACTGGAGAAGAGCCAGATTGTATTGCTCTGTGAGAACTCACCCACACGAAGAACGGAACATGGTTTAACACAGAGTCACAGAAAGTTTACGTGATTACATTGTCTTTTGGTTATTCTGTAGTTATTCAATTATGTGCATTTGGCATGCTTCATCATCAGCTGAGATTATTCATGCGTTGGATCGTGTTATTCTTGTTTCATCTTTTGTAGTGTCAATATTGATATCGTACCTATAATTATTCTTTTCATTTTTAGGACAAAGCATGTGAGGTTGAAAAGAAAGGAATATAAACTCAAGGTCCATTTTCATGTGAGCGGGGAAACAATATTTTCCAGACCGCATACAAAGACACTCTGAAGTGCAAGTCATCGCAGCCTCGTGGGTATGGATACATGGCCAAACCTTCAACTGGTCCTGAAAGGTTTCGTATCCAGGTTGAAGAGCAAGCTCGTGCTACAGCAGCCACCCAACAGCAAAACTCTGAGCTCAGCTAGCAGGTCAGTGAATTACAAGATCAACTACAAGCTGAACGGGCAAACACAAAAGAGAGGATTAACTTGGAGCATACTGAGAGAGAACAACTTGTGGAGAGGCTAAAAGAAGAGCGTGCTGAAAGGTAAAGATTGTTGGAGGCGGAGCGAACATCAAGACTGGACTTTGAAAAGACCATGATGGCAAAGTTTGCAGAATTGAGCCAACAGACGGGAACCCAACAGGTGATTACAGTCTTATGCTTGCGACCTTGTAAGATTTATGTTGCTTACTTGCATTGTTAAAAGTGCACTTTTATTTGCAGGGGCCTTTGAAAAGAATTGAGAAAGAAAATAGTAATCTAAACTTGCAGAATACTTTTTTGCAGAGATCTAGTCCTAATAAGTCTCTAGGTGCAAGGCCAGCTGTTATTTCTTCAAATGCGCTCATACAAGCTGCAACAAGGCAGTCACGGATGTTTAAAACAACAATGGTAAGTCACAACATTGCTTTCTCTTCATGTTCATCCTGTAGTGTAATATATAATTGTACCATCACTAGACAGAGAACCAGCTATACTGCTTGGTTTAGAAAGTTGCACTACATGGACAAAATCTTATAGTACATGGTCACAAATTGAACAAAAACTGAATATGTGCTAGCTAGGGACAAGAACTTAACTGAAATAATACATCCAGTCACAACTTAAATCGATACTGGAAGCTTTTATTAGATGTACTTGTGCTTATGATTTAGACATTTACACTTGTTGAGATCCCTAAGTTACCTGCTTTCTAACACGGTATTAGTCCAGTTAGTATGGGTGTGAAATAATTGTATGGTGTATGTCATACTGGGCTCATTAACTAGAACTTTATTATTTCTTGATTGCAGGATCCAAGGAACTAGATGTATTGGAATCGAGATCACGTATACTTTAGTCTTGGCACTTAGTTACCATGGCTTAGTTACATTTGAGTTTCATTTGATAGATATTTGCTATGGTTTAGTTACATTTGAGTTTCATTTGATGGATATTTGCTATGAGAATTATGAATGTTATGAATATACATATTATAGTCATGGTTTTGAATATTGTAATTGAATACCTGTATTTTTTTTACGTTTGCAACAAGCTATTACCACGACCCACTTTTGGTTGCCACGCCTACATGTTTTGTCGCAATAGCTTTGGTGCCACAACTTTTTTTTCATGATACTATAACTACGTGGCGCCACGAAAGTATGTTTTGTTGAAATAGAGTGTCGCCATGGAAATTTGCATTGTCGAAGTACCATCTGGCTATGAACATTTTGCCCGTTGCGATAACCATTTTGCGCCACCAAGCTAAGGTTTGTTGAAATAAAGTATGGCCATGAAAAGTTTAAATTGTCGCAATAGTCTCTCGTTACAAAAAAGTTCCCGTTGTGATACATGTTTGTCACTACCAAAACGAGTATGGTCCAATGTCCTATGACGACGAATCGAAAATTTGTTGCCATAAGTTAATGCCACAAGTGTTGTGGTTCGTGGCGAAATACCTAATGCCACGGAAGCAAGGATTGTTGACATAGTTTGTTACCACAATTAAGTATTGCCACAAAAAAGTTTGCACCACGAAACGAGCATCGTTGCCATAGGTTGTTGCCAAAAATGTCTATCACCACAAACTGTCAAATGCCACGTTTCGTAACATGTTGCATTAGAGCTATCTCCACGAATGAAATTGTGGCATCAGGTGAATGTAACCACGGGAAAGAATGTGGCACCTTCACATATGGATGTTGCAATAGAGCACTTTTTTGCTAGAATTGCTTTTTTGTGGCGACAACCTATTACCATGCGTCCAGTCGCAACGGCTGCCAACAAAAAATGTTTTGTGGCGATAGGTGCTTATCGCCACAAAACGACATGTATTGCGACGAACGATTTTGTTGCAATAGACCGGAATCCTTGTAGAGATCAGCAGACTCAGCCTTCTTCGACGCGGCAGGGCCCTCCGCCTCATCCTCCTCCTCCGGTGTATCAGGTCACTCCACCTCCTCCAGTGTGCCAGGGAACTCCACCTCCTCCTTCGCCTCCTCCGACGCGTTAGGGCATTCCGCCTCCTCCTCCTCCTCCTCCTCCGGCGCATCAGGGCACTCCGTCTCCTTCGGCGTGTCAGCAACGGAGAAAGAGAGTCGACGCCGCCGCTCTGGCGTCTAGTAGTAAAATAGGTAGGAAGAAATACAAATTTGGTCCAAGCCTCAAGCCTCTTCCAAAGTAACCATATGAGAGGACTAACAAGGAAAGCGCTGAAATCACTGCAGCCAAAGTGAAGGCCCATTTTGCATGCAAACATCCAGCTCCGAAGGAAACGGTAGATCCGGTGAAAGCAAAGCGCACTCTGCATGCACTGAAGCGACCACTACCGCCTTTCCTATCCAACCATGACTGTATAATTACCAAGACATATGGTGAAGCGCTGCGGTCGGGAAGTACTTCCAGTGCTGCAAGAGTAAAAACAAAGAATTGGGAAAACAATTCCACAGCTCGGTGAACAGGAGAAGCAATCGTGCCCCCCGCTCAAGGTGTCTAGCGATATCGCTAATCATCCGATGCTACTACTCGGTGCCACTCTTGGTGATTACATGGCCGATGATGTACAATTTGAAATAGTTGAGGTAGTAGCAGCAGAGGAATTCCGATAGAAGAAGGGGAAGCCTCTCGTCAAACCTGATCATCCTCATCTAACAACGATGATGCAAAAATTGCATAAGTGGTACATGAAAACCCACAGGGAGTCTGGGACCGACAGTTTGTTTGTCAGAATTAAAAAAGAGCACGACTTCATTGGAGTCGACTTGCTGCCTGTTGAATTTGTGGAGTTATTTCAGTTATACAATCAAGAGGCCCTCGACAACCAACTCAGACTTGCTACTGTATGTAAGTATTACTTCTATAATTAAGTCTCTAGCTCAGCTCGTTCATTGCATGTATATATAATTATCCTCACTATATTATGGAGATTTAAGATGGTCGAATGCAAAAAAGAACAAATCTATGACATTGGATTCATTAGCCCAAATACCGTAAATGAAAGGTCGGTACAAAAGAGAGCCAAAGTTACTGAGGACAACTTGCTAGAAGCATTCCTTAGGCATCAAAACAAGAGGTATATACTCTTTCCTTACAACTTCAAGTGAGAATTATTGTCTTGTGCATATTCAGTTTCGCTTACTCGATGTTCAGTAATGTAATTGATGAGTTATGCGTGCGCATCTTCCAGTTTATTCTACTATCCATTAAGCTTGACGGGGCATTAGTAATTGTCTTAGACTCGAGACGTAAAGATCCCGAGTATTATGCGGACATGACTGCAATGCTCCAGAAGTAAGTTCAATCGATACTGGGACCATATCGACAACTTTCGTTCATTTCCTGATATCAATTAATCATTTTCTTTGTTTGCCATGGTTTGGAAAAAGTTCACCGCAATTGTTCCCGGTCTAAATAACGAGCTGCGATTTACATTCCAAAGTAATTAGTACTAGCCAGTTTCGATCTCTCATTGATTCTAGTTTCATCAATACCATTATCATGCTTGCTTATCAGTTTGATTGAACTCTATTCTCGTAAAGTGCTTGTAACAGGCATCCCAGAATCATTTATGTGGATATTACGTATGCGAGTTCATTCGCCACTCAACCTTTGAGCGGCGCTTCTCTAAGAAACAATTTGAAGTACGTAAAAAATATTCATAATTTTATTTTATATATTACCATCAATTGTGTAGAGTTACATTCATATATATGTATTAACCACCTTCTTTAAATTAGAGCTGGCAGATGCGGGATGAACTCCTACCACATGATCGCATACAAGCAATTCAAAAGGAATTGGCAGGATTCTTTCTTGACCATGTCATAACTGAATACAGAGAATATCATGTGAAATTGCAAATGGATCTTAGGTGTTAGGGATTATAAGAGATGTTATATTGTACATATGTAGTAGTGTCGGATAGATATATGAAAACTTCGTGTTCGACCAAGCACGGAGAAAGAGATGTCACTTCTCTCTATATATGTTCATGACAATCTTGTGTAATTAATGGTTTCCTTCATTTTCTTACTAGCTAGCTTCGAGTTTCTCTATATGTATAGTAGCTAGTGTCGACCAAGCACGGGGAAATAGAGGTCATTTCTCTCCATTAGCTAGCTAACACAATATAAAACCCCTAAATTAACCCTCAAAAACCCCTAAACCCCCCCCCACCTTCCAAAAAACAAAAAACCCAGCGCCTGCAAGCTGTTGACACATGGCCGCCTTCTGGTACCGGTTGGTGTTACTAACCAGGACTAAAGGTCCTCCTACCTGGGCGTCCCACAGCGGCCACATGGAACCCCTTTGGTCCCGGTTCGTAAGCAAACCAGGACTAGAGGTTTGGGGTATTAGTCTCGTTTGCTTTGACCCGGTTCCGGGACTAAAGGCTCTCTGGAACCAGGACTAGTACCATGTTTTCTACTAGTGCTACAACTGAATGTCTATGACCGGTGTTTGACATATATTTGTAGAATTATCTTCAGATAATAGACCTGGAAAAAGTTAAACGGAGTGGACGGCGGTGTCTAGAAAGCGCTGAGGAACCGTAATTTGAGGACGCAAATATGAAGGAGTGTCGGCGTCATGCTACGAAGGAAGAGTTGGGGTCAATCTACGACAACAATGCATGGGAGCTTGTGGATCTTCTCAACAATGAAAATGAAATAGATCTCAAGTGGGAATTTAAGATCAAGAAAGATGTCGAAGGGAATTGTGTGAAGCACAAAGAGAGGCTAGTTGCCAAAGGATACATGCAAGATAAAGGTGTGGACTTCGAAGAAGTGTTCATTCCCGTTGCACGGATGGAATTGATGAGATTACTCATAGCTTCGACTACAGTGCAGCTCGGCATAAAGCACTTCTTCAAGTTGAATCAGAAAGTTACTTCGTATTTGTCGTCGGTCATCACCGTCAGCAGAAAGTACTCGGCGTCAGGTCTGGGCCAACAGTGCACGCTAACGCTATCCCGCCAGTTCGTCCTCTCCACGCGCCCAGCGACAGCCCGACCCTTGATCGGTAGGGCCGTAATCATCCCCCAATCCTCAAGGGTCACTTTCATCTCCCCACACGGGAGATGGAAACTATGCATCTCGGTCCGCCACCGGTCGATGAAAGCCATGAGAGCTGAGTGGAAGAGCGTCGGCACCTGACACTTGAACTGCGGGATGAAACCCAACAATCAGGTTCTCTTGCGGCGCATAGCACTCGTCGTAGTGCATCTGCACGACATTCGTGTAACCCTCATGCACAGTGGAGGGAGCAACTGTCAAAACATGGACCCCAAAAATTAGTATTTTTTTCATCAATTCAAAATATTTGGTTCAATATTTTGACCATAGTAATTATCACTCCGTTCTCTATGAAATGGGCACAATGACCCTTGTCGAATGCAGGGTCAAGCATGGATTACCTAATGCCGATGTTGTCCGCCGGAGGTGGCCGCCTAAATAAAATTGGATAAACATAAGCATTATAAGCATAAGCATAAGCATAAATAAAAAAATGCATCACATCCACTATACACATATATGATATATTTTTCAACACAACATCCACATGATTAATTCATTTACCTATTTATTCATTCATTCATATAAATTTCTCCAACAACATCCACTATACCTGCATCACATCATATCAACATGGATCATAGCAACACAAACATACGAGTTAATCCTCCAATGTGCATCATACCATCATTTTTTTTGAAAACAAAAAACATGAACTAGGGTTCATCTTAAGCATATTTCCTCCAACAACATCCACTATATATCATGCATCACATCATATCAACATGCGTCATATCAAAATAGACATACGAGTTAATTTCTTCAACATGCATCATACCATCATTTAAAAAAATAAACTAAGGTTCATCTTCAAACTACTGTTTCAACTAGTGATTAGAGTTCATATCCAACCCCATAGTGTTGGAAATATGCCCTAGAGGCAATAATAAAATGGTTATTATTGTATTTCCTAGTTCATGATAATTGTCTATTATTCATGCTGCAATTGTGTTAACCGGAAACCGTAATACATGTGTGAATACATAGACCACAACATGTCCCTAGTGAGCCTCTAGTTGGCTAGCTCGTTGATCAATAGATGGTCACGGTTTCATGACCATGGACATTGGATGTCATTGATGACGGGATCCCATCATTAGGAGAATGATGTGATGGACAAGACCCAATCCTAAGCATAGCACAAGATCGTGTAGTTCGTTTGCTAAAGCTTTTCAATGTCAAGTATCGTTTCCTTAGACCATGAGATTGTGTAACTCCCGGATACCGTAGGAATGCTTTGGGTGTGCCAAACGTCACAATGTAACTGGGTGGCTATAAAGGTACACTACGGGTATCTCCGAAAGTGTCTGTTGGATTGACATGAATCGAGACTGGGATTTGTCACTCCGTGTGACGGAGAGGTATCTCTGGGCCCACTCGGTAAGACATCATCATAATGAGCTCAATGTGACTAAGGAGTTAGCCACGGGATGATGTATTACGGAACGAGTAAAGAGACTTGCCGGTAACGAGATTGAACAAGGAATAGGGATACCGACGATCGAATCTCGGGCAAGTACCATACCGATAGACAAAGGGAATTGTATATGGGATTGATTGAATCCCTGACATCGTGGTTCATCCGATGAGATCATCGTGGAGTACGTGGGAGCCAACATGGGTATCCAGATCCCGCTGTTGGTTATTGACCGGAGAGGTGTCTCGGTCATGTCTACGTGTCTCCCGAACCCGTAGGGTCTACACACTTAAGGTTCGATGACGCTAGGGTTATAGGGAAATGGTATACGTGATTACTGAAGGTTGTTCGGAGTCCCGGATGAGATCCCGGACGTCACGAGGAGCTTCGGAATGGTCCGTAGGTAAAGATTGATATATAGGAAGTCCAGTTTTGGTCACGGGAAAGTTTTCGGGCTCATCGGTATTGTACCGGGAGTGCCGGGAGGGTGCCGGAGGACCCCCGGGAGGGGTGTGACGACCAAAGGACTACATGGGCCCTTAGAGGAGGTGTGCTAGACCATATTAGGCCAGCCAAGACCTCCTAGAAAGTCCCATGCGGCTAGGGAGTAGAGATAAGGGCAAAGAAGTTTTAAAAGGAGGAGAACCACCTCCCTTGTGGGAGGTGGACTCTATCCCTAGCTCGGCCGAACCTCTCCTCCTTGGAGGAGGGGTCAAGCCCGCCCTCCCTCTCCCTCCTCCTATATGTACCCAAGGGTTTTGCCTCTTGAGAACAGATCTGAACTCTCTCTCTCACGGCGAAGCCCTACCTCTCTTCTTCCTCCTTCGCAGCGCTTGGCGAAGCCCCGCCGGGATACCTTGTTACTCCACCACCACCACGCCGTCGTGCTGCTGCTGGAGCTCTTCCCCAACCTCTCCTTCCTCCTTGCTGGATCAAGGCGTAGGAGACGTCACCGGGCTGCACGTGTGTTGAACGCGGAGGCACCGTTGTTCGGTGCTTAGATCGGAATCCACCGTGATCTGAATCGCTGCGAGTACGACTCCATCAACGGCGTTCTAGCAACGCTTCCGCTTAGCTATCTTCAAAGGTATGAAGATCCAATCTGTCCCCGCTCGTTTGCTGGTTTCTCCATAGATAGATCTTGATGACACGTAGGAAATTTTTTGATTTACTACTACATCTCCCAACACACAGAACATCTAGAAACAACTTAAAACAATCCTAGGGTACGAAAAAATTAAATCTAGTTCAAAAATAGGGGTGATTTGAAGCAAATAATATGACGAATCGGAAGCTATATGACTAAAACTATGATAACATACTAAGCCCATGCACTTGTAATATGTAAGCAACTTCAACCCAATCCCACTCATATGTAAGTAATTAAACATGCAAAGCCCATGCACTTAAACAATGTGACATATTACAATGCCATTTATATTGGGTGCCAGAAATGAAATTCAACATGACCTTTGCTTAAGACTTATCATATTGTGTGCGGGAAATTTGGTGTAATAGAAATGAAACAATGTTTTGCCAAAACGTTTGCACTCATTGTTGAATATTTGTACATAAAATAGAACATGTGCAAAACTGTGGACGGATTACATTGCCACTTTTTATTGAATGCAAAAAATATGTATCGAACAACATTGCCACTGTCTATTGCATCGCAAAAAAAGTTATCTGGAGGCTATCCCTACCTAAAGCCTAAAACTGCAAAAACATTAACTAGGTACTATGTAAAGGCAAACCATAACCTTATCTAAAGCCTAATTTAATCTAGAAAATATCTAAAGGCACCTCCCCCTATTCCTAAACGTGTCCACAATCCTAGAAAATGGTGTTCTTCGCATTCGAAACATGTTCGTGAACTCCATGTCTTTCCATGCGTAGATGTAGTTCAGATTCATCGACCTCTCCATATCTTGGATAAACATTCGACATAACGGATGTCATGCCTATTACTCTGACCAACTGCTCTCTCATAACTACTAGACTAAAGCTCGTTGCCGACGGCCTCCGGCCATCGGCCTAGGCCGGAAAACCATCGGAATAGACCTATGCCGACGTTGGCCGTCAGCGTAGGTCCGTCGACAACTCGGACATCGATGTACAAACACCATCGGGATAGGCCGATATGCCGACAACTTCCGTACGACCCTCGACATAAATTGGTCGTCGGCAAACAATTGTGACTGACGACGAGGCCGACCAATCAGGGGACGCCATGTGGCGGCCGCTGGCAGCTCGTGGTGGTTCTCTACGCCGACAGTTATGATGTTGGGATACCTAAAATCTATGCCAACGATGTAACCATCTGCGTAGAGGTCCAACAGGAGCTGCCACCAGTCACCATATGGCATGCACTGGTGCCTCGTGCCATACTACGCCGACGGTTATGCCGTCAGGATAGCTAATAGCTATGCCGACGGCGTAATCGTCGGCGTAGAGGACCACCAGGAGCTCCCAACGGCCGCCACGTGGCGCGCATTGGTGCCTCGTGCCAGACTACGTCGACGGTTATGTCGTCGTCCTAGTTATGCACATTTTTTTCTTTTCTATTGCATTTTAATTCAAATACACAACACACACACACACACACACACACACACACACACACACACACACACACACACACACACACACACACACACACACACACACACACACACACACACACACACACACACACACACACACACACACACACACACACACACATATATATATATATATATATATATATATATATATATATCATCACAACAGATCGCAAACAAAATAGAGAGGATAATATCACAAATTCAACATCATGATAAGTGCAACATACCCAACAATATCATCACAAGTTCAACAAAGCCAACAACATGATCACAAGTTCAACAAAGCCAACATCATCACAAGTTCAACAAAACATTAAACACCGCCAAAGGCATAAGCGCCATCACTTCCACGGCCAAAGCCAAGGTAATCACCGCTAGTGCTACCACCACTACCATCGCTAGCGCTACCGCCACCGCCACTGCCTCTCCAGACCGGGGTGACTAGGCTTTGTGACTCAGGAGTGGAACCATAACTAGCACCACCACCGGCGAATGATCCACCGGTTCCCTGCATGTTTGAAAATGGTAAGTTGTTCTTGAATATTTAGGCGATGTACTAATCGGGGTGCCATAGTGTTCTACCAGGAATTGTTCGAACGGAGGCGGCACTGGTTGTGGTTCAGGAGGTCGTGGTGGTGGTGGTAGTGTAGGAACCTGCCCGGTTGCCATAGACACAACGAGAAGCTGCATCATGCGATTGTTTTACTCAGTGGCTGCTGCAACTCTCTCGTTCCACTCGAAGAGTTGCTGACGTACAAAGTCCATGTAGGCCTACAAAGCAGAACTCTATCGTTCACAACTTGCCAGTCTCTGTAAAAATAAAGGTTGAAAGAAGGAATATAAGAGGGAAAATACTTACAGAGTTCTGCTGGGCTGGGAGTGACAGTATAGAGGACGCACTGGGCCGCGGATGCTGGCTCGGGCTCGGGTCGGCAGTGCGGATCTTCCTGTAGGAGAGAGAAGGGGTGATCACAGAATCCAGAATCGGATGCCGACCATGACTCTTTGGCCCTATGCTGACGGCGGCCCTCTCGTCTATATCCACAGACATGGGATCTGATCTGCCAGGATTCCGCCCTGAGTGTATAACGTCAGGTTCTCCCCGGTATGGCTGTAGTACTTACTCTTGCCGGCCTTGGGCTTAGGCCGCACACGGGCGAGCCTCCACGACTCGATGTATGAGAGCGGCCGCTTCAATTTCTCCTCCTGCACTACCAAACATAGGTTAGTCATACATAATAACATACGGTAAAGAGAAGATCAAGAATGTTTCATGTACATATATATACCTGAAGTTCCTTGTGGCGCCAGTGGTTTTGGTTTCCCTGACGGTCTGTTCTGCCGGTACCTCGATTAGCCTTGTTTATCTTGCTCTTGGCAGCGAACTCTGTGTCCTAGCCGGCCCACAGATCCACCAATCCCTCCCATCCATCAAACTTTCCAAAGCACCAAGCAGGAGGCACCTACATAGGAAGCATAATGGCATGTGACCACAAAACAATGAAATTTACCACAAATGTCGTAATGAAAAGACTGTTATACTTATCAACATGTATAGCTCCTTAGTCAAGGTAAGGTTATGCTCCTTCGCGTCATCCTTGGTCACCTTCTCGTTACATGCCTCGTGGTAATAATGTGAGATGGCCACCCAGCGCACCTCGTATTGCAACTGACGGGCCTGCTTCCTCGTAGCCCGCAGCAAGGACTCATCGGCCTTGTCCATGTCCTCCTCAAGAACTCTACAGAATTTCTACAGTCATTCAAGAAACCAGATCGGAACAGGCCATATGAGTTAAATGATTTGATGATAAACTATGAAAGGAACTCAAGAATTGTGCTTCTGAAGAGAACTTACCCAAAACTTTGACATCATGGCCTTAGCGGCCGTCCCATGGGTTGGGTGGAAGGCCGCTTCGTAGTTCTCCCATCACGTGGCCAAAATCTTGCGCTCCTTGTTCTTTCGGTCCGGAGAGAACACCCCCGGCCAAAGCTTCTTTAACATGATAGTAAGGATGCCTTTTAGAACACGGGCACCTTGAGGATATTCGTAGCTACTGCAAAAGAATGGAAATATTAGCATGTGTACAATCAAAATGATGCTATGTGTTTAAAATATTATTAAGGGACACTTACCTTTTCCCGTTGGGCTTAATGAGGCACTTCATCTCCTCGGTAGCAGGAGCTGTTGGTAGTCGCGCACCACCATGCGGCCAACCCTTCTGCTTGCCACCCCCTTCCCGCCACCACCATCATCACCGCCACCCCCTCCCCGGCAGCACCCCACTCCTGACCACCATCCACCTCCTCGCCACCCCCCTCCTTGCCACCATCCTCCTCGTCCTCCCTAACCTCCTTATCCTCCTCCTCCTCCTCCTCAGAGGTTACCTCACTAGAGAAGGGTCGTGAAGACGACCCGCCCATGTCGGTCATAGAGCGCATTCTGGCCCCGAGACCGTCCCCCTGGGCCTCTCCCCCACCACGTCCTCCTCTGGGGGCACCTCTCCCTCGACCTCCCTGTGAGAACTCATCGTCAAGTAGTCAGGAGGGGGGGGACATTACGGGGTCGACCACTCTGACTAACCTTTGCGGCGAGTTTGCTTAGCAAACCAGTACCATCGGCCTTGCCCTTTCCCATGCTTAGCTAACCTTCATTGAAAAGAGAATAAAAAGTTAGTGTATTAATAATGAAGGAGTAGACATAAGAAAAAGGAATAAAAAAGCACATTCACAATAATAAACCATATAAAAAATTCATATTAATAGAAGATTCAAATAATACATGGAACATACATCTGCTAGAACCCATACGGATCATCACTGTTGTAACCGTTTCTTTGACCGGTCTCATCGTCACTATCATGCATATCATCTTCATTGTGTGACGTAGGTACAGGCTCTTCCTCGTCTTCAGTGTATTCATTTAATTTATCTAGCATAAGTATGTCTTGGTCGTTCATAATGGACTCGCCATCATTCCGTGCATCGTCATAGTTTGGATCAACATCAACGTCACCCAAGGCATCAGCGTCATTGTATCGAACCACATCAACATAATCAAGTTGTTCTTGATAGAACACTCCCTCGTATGTCATGGGGTTAATGTAGAAGTAATCGTTGTCGTCCGGGTTTGGTTGCTTACCATGTGGTGCCACCTTGAACACAACTTCCCAACCCTTTAGGTACTCTTTCTGGCATGGGTAGGATAGATAATAAACTTGTGTGACTTGGGTAGCCGCAATAAAAATATAGTCTCCTGCTTAAACGATGGATGGTTTAACTTCAACCAAACCAAGGGAAGGCGTATGTCTCAACCCCTCATATGGGCCGATCCATCGGCATTTGAACGCAGCTAGATTTATGTCATCGCCCCCAAGATCGAAGGACAACTCGTATATTTTTCCTACCCTTCCGTAGTACTCAACTTCATTTTCTCCTGGGGTGTACACTCTTGTGTTTATAGTTTTGGGATCAGGCCGGCTGTTCTGGTGATCCTCTGTATGGAAGCGATACCCATTCACATCATACTTTTCACATTTCATGAACCGAGCATTAAAACCCATGAAAACTGATATGTTCGTTTTGCATCATGCTTTTATATTGATATTTATTATATTTTGGGCTGTTATTACACGTTATGGTAAAATACTTATGTTTTTTCTCTTTTATTTACAACGTTTACATAAAGAGGGAGAATGCCGGCAGCTGGAATTCTGGACTGGAAAAGAAGCAAATCTGAGATACATATTCTGCACAACTTCAAAAGTCCTGAAAATTTACGGAGAATATTTTTGGAATTAATAAAAAATACTGACGCAAGAATCAACCAGAGGGGGCACCTACAGGCCACAAGCCTACTAGGCCCGGCCACCCCCTGGTCGCGCCTAGCAGGCTTGTGGAGCCCATGTGGCTCCCTCGACACCCATCTTCTCCTATATGAAGCGTTTTGACCTGGAAAAAATTAGAGGAGACCTTACGGGACGAAGCGCCGCCGTCTCGAGGTAGAACATGGATAGAACCAATCTAGAGCTCCGATAGGGTTGTTCTGCTGAGGAAACTTTCCTCCCGGAGGGAGAAATCGAAGCCATCGTGGCTCATCCTGACTCAGATAGTTGTGCACGGGCGATTTACTTGCGTTTAATGACGATGATTCATCCTCACTACTAGAGTCATCACCGGCATATTCGGTGTCTTGCTCTAACAATAAACCTTTCAAAAGGCGTTTTATCAATGTCACAATACCACAACATAAAGCATGCAATAAAATCATGAAAATAGTATGGATTAAATGTAAAAAACTTACTATCAGTCGTATAAGGGTTCAAAGACATCGATCGTCGTGTTTCGACGTCGTTGCACCACGGCGGAGACGTGCGGGGGAAGTCACGTCGGCGGCGGAAATAGCAGCAGAGACGACCAGGGCTTAACGATGGCGGCGGAGATGACATGAGGGGTGGCGTAACGGCGGCAGTGGAGTCGACGGCTGGGTGGCGTAACGGCGATGGAGACGCGCGTGTTGGAGTCACGGCGGCAGCGGAGACGGTGGTTGAGG
Organism: Hordeum marinum; assembly: GCA_022496015.1. Taxonomy (NCBI): domain Eukaryota; kingdom Viridiplantae; phylum Streptophyta; class Magnoliopsida; order Poales; family Poaceae; genus Hordeum; species Hordeum marinum. Next base: position 2,227,967 of record CM039676.1, read on the forward strand.
CGTGCGGGGTGGCGTAACGGCGGCGGTGACACGCGTGGTCGAGTCAAGGCGGCGGTGGAGACGGTGGCTGAGACGTGTGGGGTGGCGTAATGGCGGCGGAGACGCGCGTGGTGGAGTCACGGCGGCGGCGGAGACGCGCGTGGTGGAGTCACGGCGACGGCGGAGACATGCGGGATGGAGTCACGACGGCGGCGATGAGAGACGGTAGGGTTTATTTGTATTTTTTTTCTTCCAAACCAAATGCCGACACGTGGGCCAACGTGGCGTACGTGAAGATCGGTCGTACGATGAGCGGGCGAACGTACAACGGGCGGGCGGGCGGGCGACGGATATTGTACACTATGTGCAAAGACCATACTGCCTTTATACGTTTATAGAGGGTTGTACCCAAGTCCTTCTCTAGTAGTATATATCTTTTGATAACTGCAATTGGCTGGGCTATTAGACCAACTCTATAAATGACAAGGCAATGTGATATAGCCAGCAGTTGGGTTTATTATTAATCATGCTTCGAGAGAGAATAAATCAAAGAATATCAAGATAATTATCTCGTGGACAATGCACATGGACTAGCCCTCATTGAATTGGTACGGGTGTAAGAGAGATTACATTCTGCATTTATATATACGAACGACCAATGTAAAACATGCAGCTATCACCACTAGATGTTCCAAGCCATTAGAAACATGCAGCTATCACCAATAGAACGGCGGGAAATAGTGGTGGAGGGGAGGTGGCCCTGGACCTGGACCTGGACGATGCAGCTGGTGGGGGAGGGGAGGGCACGGGAAGGGGTGATGCATCTGATTCTGATGGTGGAGGAGGGCGTCGTCTACGTCTGCTCGGCATGAGCGACGGCGACAACGACGGAGCTGGCGTCAGCGCGTCGGCGTCGGCTAGGGTTTTGGAGATTTCCTGCCGGCGAGGCGAGGCAAAAAGAGAAAAGCTTTATTTTTTAGTTTTTGAGAACAAGAAGCTGGGGAGGCGAGGGGAAGGGGATCGCATAAATGGGCCAGGCCCAGCGGCCTGCGCGCAGGAACGGGGGGGGGGGGCTCGATCACGTGGCTTGACATTCCCGTGATCCTAAAAAAAATAAGACATTCCAGAGATCGATAGTCGCATGGAGTTTTCGAGTAGAGCAGATTATTTTCTACAACAAAAAAAATTAGAGCAGAGTATTCTCACTTCATCATTTAGGTCATCTCATACGCCTATACCGCGCAGTTTGAACTGTCACGTCATCCAACGCGGGTGTATATCTATCCACTCGACGGTTCGAACGAACGTTTTCTACAAACCTGATACAAAATAAGGGGCTTTGCAGGCATCCGGACCGTTGTCACACCCGCTCCTGGCTACGTGGCCCACAAAAAAGCCTCCTCCCGCATCCGCATGCGTTTTCGTCCGGCTTCAGCTGTCCGCGTTCATGCCGCGATGTGGAGCAGCCGCCCCGCATTGACGCCGTCCAAAGCAGAGACGGTCTCTCATTGGCACCGACGCAGAAGCGGTGCCTTGGACATGAGTAACGTGGTCTGATGCACGCTCGGCTAAACATTGCTCCTCGCCGCATTCAACCGGCTTCAGACTGTCCTGCCTACCTTTATCGAACCCACACGTGTGTCGCGAAACCTACTACGGCCACATGTCCGTCCGCCGGCTGGTGGGCATTATATACAATGTCGGTTGGCTCCTTTTATTCGCCCGCTATTTATACGAGGCCAGACGTCAAGTAAGAACCGCACCACATCTCTGCTGCCCATCTTCTCTTTGCACCATATTTTGCACGTTCTCCATGGTACCCATGAGCAACAAGAGTGTTCTATGCATAAAAATCGACTGGGTGGCCTGTCCATCCCGCCTGATACGATCTAGGCAGCTCGCTGCTCAACCTTCCTAACCGCCCGAGAACGTCAGTACAATGTGCGAGGTTGCAGGCTGGCAAGCGGAGGAGCAGGCCACCGCTCCAAGCTGGCCCCTGGTGCACAACTGGCCGCACCAAGCGAACTCGTGGAGGAGTGCCCAGTTGCTCGACTTTGGCATGCGGTGGAGCACAGTGGCATGGGCACGAGGATGCTTGGGTTTCTGGACGTCCACCGCCACAGCGTGCCAAGCTCAAGGCTGCTTCAACATTCGTGTGCATGTATGGATTTTTCTTGCACCCAGTGAGCATGTATGGGATAATGCAGGCTACCAAACGCATCCGGGTATACTCGTTCAACATTTTGACTCCGCATGCATTCCAGAAGAAGAAAACGACCCCCATGTGGTGCATCGACACTGCTGCAAGCATAAAATGCATGTGTTGGCACAGTTTGGATTTTAGAACTATCCCAGTTGCATGTTGACCGTGGAAATCGTCTAGGCTATATCTAACAAGCTTGGACTGAAGGCCCAAACTTCATAGAAACAAGGTACCATCGCGGCTATAAATAGCTCCACTGCAAGAGCAGCAGGCCACCATTCACCACCGCTAGCAGGACACTACCATCACAAGTCGTCCCAGAACAACAACGTACCACAGCAGCAGCTATGGCGTCCTCTCGCGTACTCCACCTCATCGTCCTCGTCCTCGCCGTCAGCAGCGCCGCAGACGCGGCCACCCTCACCGTCGTCAACCGGTGCTCCTACACGGTGTGGCCGGGCGCGCTCCCAGGCGGTGGCGTGCGCCTGGACCCGGGCCAGTCGTGGGCGCTCAACATGCCGGCCGGTACCGCAGGCGCCAGGGTGTGGCCGCGCACCGGGTGCACCTTCGACGGCAGCGGCCGTGGCCGGTGCATCACCGGCGACTGCGGCGGCGCGCTGGCTTGCCGGGTGTCCGGCCAGCAGCCCACCACGCTGGCGGAGTACACCCTGGGCCAGGGCGCGAACAAGGACTTCTTCGACCTGTCCGTCATCGACGGGTTCAACGTGCCCATGAGCTTCGAGCCTGTCGGCGCGTCGTGCCGTGCTGCGCGGTGCGCCACCGACATCACCAAGGAGTGCCTGCCGGAGCTGCAGGTGCCCGGAGGGTGCGCGAGCGCGTGCGGCAAGTTCGGCGGCGATACCTACTGCTGCCGGGGCCAGTTCGAGCACAACTGCCCGCCGACCAACTACTCGAGGTTCTTCAAGGGCAAGTGCCCCGACGCGTACAGCTACGCCAAGGACGACCAGACCAGCACCTTCACATGTCCCGCCGGAACTAACTACCAGATCGTCCTCTGCCCTTAGATCAATATAAGGATCAAACGTATGATTAGTTAATTACATGGATTAATAAGGAATAAGGACTACCCTTAGTCTGCTTGTGAGGATCATTTGTATATCTGCCATAGTGCCATGTCAAATTATACATGAGCATGCAAGGCTAGTGCGTGTATGGCGACCTACAATAAAAAAATAAAAAAATAATACTTCTATGTCAGTTGAATTTCATCGCTCGGTGCACCACCCCCTCCATCTTCATCCCCGAGTTATGGCTTAGCCGGCAACAATCTACTGAGGCGGCCAACAAATGTTTACCTCATCACCATCACAACCGTCTTCTTCACCTTTGCTGAGGAAATTTTATTTTGCACTATGAAAACCGACAGATATCGGGATACTGCTGACCACTACGTCAACAAGATTGGGAGGGGAATACCGGAGACGTGAGGCTTCTTTTGTGGACAAGCTATGGAGATGGAGGTATTGTGGTTGCGGTTGTGCTCAAGAGTTTAAGGGATTTAGACCTCCATTTTCCCTGGTTTCAGAAGACCGATGAGTGGGCTAGATTTGAGTTTGTAAAAGACCGTAATTAAAAAATCAACATGCATACAGTTAATGGTTCCTCATTCTTCCTTATTGTTACCCGCAAGGAAAAAAAATGTTTCCTTGGTGTTGGGATTTCTCTTAGCACGTTGCTGACTAGTCAAACATTTCACCGATCAATCATTGCTAAGTATAAGAATCATCAAACTCTCATTACTAGATTTTTGTGAAATATATATATTAGAACGTGATGTTATCCTCATGTGAGACATGTTTGCATGTAAATTAATGTATTGCACCAGCTTGATAAACAATGCCAATATTGTAATTAAAAAATTATAACTTGGTTTAGATGAAATGTAGTTCTTAGTTTGATTGACAACAACAACAACAACAACAACAACAACAACAACAACAACAATAATGGATGAACAATTGTACCATTATATTTGACATAAAAACATTACATAGTGTCATAGTTTCCTAGTTGTAACACAGTGATAAAAACTGTGAGATACATACATCATTTGGGATCAAATTAGGGCATTAATTCTGCATATTTGAAATATCTTATAGGTGTGGGAAAAGAAGGGCTATATTTCACGTTCAAGGTGTATATATATACATGCGTGCACGTGTCCTTGCTTGTGCAAGTTTTCTTCTAGGCTTGACGATCGCTGTTTCTTAGAGACAAGACTTCCACGTGCATGCATGACGTGACAAGCACAGTATACCAGCCTTGCTGTAGCACGAGATCGAGGCGTCACCTCACAACCCACACTACGTACGCTGTACGTCCAATTCTTCCTTGATCGGCCTTGACTCTAGACTATGCGTCGACGTACTGCTCATCGTATTTTGGGATGTACTGGTGTTGCAGAAGAAAATTTCGTTGTATGATAAGGACACTATACAAATTTGCCAGAGCAAACGAGGAAATTGATATTGTCTCGTGTACAAGTTCTTCCATGGAGAAAAGCAGACTGTACTTACTTCACATGTGGATGGATTGCATTGCATGGATTTTCTTGGCTGGCCTTGTAGAAAAAAGTGGGAGACGACAAAGAAACCAAAGTGGTAGCGACCCAGCTGCATGCACGTTCCACGTTTGATCCATCAATCTCTCCGTTTTATGCGGCATCCATCACGCATCACACACGGCTGTGTACGTACGCGCGTCCGTTCTTTTGGATGCGAGTCTCTTGGATGTATAGCGCGTCTAATCTCAAACTTGCACAAAAAATAGCGTCTATAGTGCATTTCCCCAGTTGCAAATTCAAAGACATAGTGTGTGATATCTCTCTGCAGATCTTCCAATTCAAAGACATTGCACTAGGAGATGCTGCTAGGTCTTGGTTATTGTACCTTTCTTCGGACCATGATTCCCTCTTGATGCTCGTGGCACTGGATCCCCTTGCCCGCCTCCTCGCTTCGCGTCCCCCACATTCTCTCCATATCGACAGATTTTAGCGAGCTAGCGGCAGGGTCGGACCTTGTTGGAGTAAATGGGCTGTCTCAGCGGCCCAATTAACTAGAGGCGTCAGTTTTTTCTTCCGGAACAGTAGCCCCTAAGGACAGCTGGGCCAGGATGCTACAAAAGTCGGGCTAGGACGCGAATAAAGTAGATCTAACGACCAGGAATTATCGAAACACAACTCTAATGATCGAAATCGTTGGAGGCCCGGGAGAGTTCGGTTTAGGTGCAGTTTTGCTGTCCTAAATGTGCTTTGAGTTATAAAACATTCAGGTGAGGAAGCTCCAACTCCCCCCGCCCCGCCGCCCCATTGACCGTTGAAAAAATGTAAACGAAGAATAACGTAATTTCTTATTAAGCCGATGAGCAGTGAAGTAAGGAATTCCGTAAGGTACACATGTTTCAAATGAACATTAATCCAAATTGACAATAGATAAAACCAATATTGGGGACATCGCTCATGGTTCACTTCTCGGTCGGCTTGGGATATCGCTTACCTATGGACGGTGATATCTGTATTTGCAATGTAGTTTGAATCCTATAAAGCTATCCATGTTCAACTTTTTGTGAATTTATTTTAGGAAGTTATGTTTAGGGGATCGGTTTCAAACCGATTTTCTTTAGCGGGCCAAATATCAGGAGCTAAAGGATAAGAGCCCGGAATCCACACCAAAAAAGTTAGCCTTAAAATTTCCAGTTGACCACGAGCTGTTTCTCAGTCTGACCTACCAGGATGGTCCAAACATCAACCTGGACAATCTTGTCTCAAAAAAAAGAAAAATCAACTTGGACAATCTAGCCACTACCCGGGCATCCGGCTTGCTTCCCGGATTATCCGGCTTCCGACTAACGAAACTGAATTTTTCTCCGCCATTTCTAGTTTTGGGCTGCGATTTTTCAGTGTCTTGCTACTCTAAATTACAAGGGATTGGTAAGCGATGCTCTCACAGGGGTAGCAACTTAGGCAGGGCGGCGCAACGAGGCACACGCGGTGGTGTCTACAAGGAAGAAGATATTCGATTGTCGGCAAAAGGAAAATTGAAGGGAAGTTACAAATAGTTGCCCCCAAATCATAGAAGAACTTGTCAAAAAACAGAGAAGGTGCAAGTCAGAACGATATTGAGGTGTCCCAAAAGAGTGTGCTGCGTGATGGACGCCGCATAAAACGGAGGTGCATGCAATCGGACGAGCTAGCTAGCGTCTACCACTTGGATTTGCCTCCCACATTTTCCACCAAAAATTTCTTGCCAGTTTCTTCGCTACAAAACAATGCACCGCCAGAGGCCTGTCCTTCGTCTCGATCCATCCATCCACACGTCTGCACAATATAATCCTCTTCCAAGATCTTGCACATGAGACAGCATTGATCTCGTCCTCTTCTGCAATGGCAGATCCTAAAACATGATGGCTAGTGCATTAGGTCGACGTATAGTCAAGACCGATCAAGGAAACGTTCGGCGTACACCGTACGTTCTGAGTGTGTGTGACGTGACGCCTCGATCGTGTAGCAAGCTGGCTGCCTGTCTGTTGCGCGTGTCACGTGATGATCATGCATGCATGTGGAAGTCTTGTCTAGAGTCTAGACTAGACGAAAACTTGCACAAGCAAGCTAGCGAACGTGTGGCGTACGCATGGATAGATATATATACACCAAGAACGTGGAATATGACCCCTTTTTTCCACAACTAGCTACAAGATATTTCAGATCTGCACATTAAATTTCTTCGTTGTTCTTGTGAAAGTTTGGCCGTTCCCCATGTATGCCATGTGGTGCACATTAACCGTCTCTAACCTGATTCCAATAATTTTATGTCAAATGGAATAATACTCCCTCCAGTCCTTTTTATTCCACGTATAAGCTATGTCTGAAATCAAATTATCTCTGATTTGAGCAAACTTAGTATCAACATTCATAATACGAAAGCTATATCATTTGATGCATTATGCGAAAATGTTCATCAAATGCAGATGAGCCCGGCCACCAAATCGAATTAGCGCTGCTGCTGCTGCTCGTCTTTCTCCTCCTCCTCCTACTACTACTACAGTTTAAGACCCCCTCAACAAATGTGGAGAACACTATTGTTATACTAGTAAGATGGCATTAGGAAGAGGTGCCCACAAGGTGCATCGAACCCTGACTACCCCAATAAAATGTCAGCGTTAAGCAACTCCCACAATTGTTCTAGAAATCTTACTGTTTGAGCACCGACAGAAAACACCATCAGACATATTTATATTTATATTTTAGCACAATATAAACGTAGATGCTCATATACACGCGCCTATACTCAACCCAACAAACACACGTACCCGCATCTTTCTTTTATGAGCACGATTGAGATATTGACCCGAATGTCTCGTCTCACTAAACGGCTCTTCTATGAGCATGTTTGAGATACTGAGCCGAGAGTCTCCTCTCAATAAACATCTCCTCTATCAACGCGTTTGAGATGCTGAGCCGAACATCATACGACCGCAATGCTTGAAATAAATTTGAGAAAATACAATCACTAGTGTCAATCTAGGACTTGGACCCTGTTTTATTTGTTTCCACCACAAGAAAACTAACCATTTGAGCTCAGTTGGCCATACTTATATTGCTTAACCATTTATTTATTATTGGTCGACAAGTCGACATACACGCACTAGCCATGCATGCATATATGTTAGTACATGGCACATACACATGATGCTCATAAGTGGACTGAGAGTAGTCCTTATTCCTTATTGATCCCAGTAATTATACCGATGATCTATCCAGGCATGGCATGCACCTAATCTAAGGGCAGAGGACGATCTGGTAGTTGGTTCCGGCAGGGCAGGTGAAGGTGCTGGTCTGGTCGTCCTTGGCGTAGCTGTAGGCGTCGGGGCACTTGCCCTTGAAGAACCTCGAGTAGTTCGTCGGCGGGCAGTTGTGCTCGAACTGGCCGCGGCAGCAGTAGGTGTCGCCGCCGAACTTGCCGCACGCGCTCGCGCACCCTCCGGGCACCTGAAGCTCCTTGAGGCACTCCTTGGTGATGTCGGTGGCGCACCGCGCAGCGCGGCACGACGCGCCGACAGGCTCGAAGCTCATGGGCACGTTGAACCCGTCGATGACGGACAGGTCGAAGAAGTCCTTGTTCGCGCCCTGGCCGAGGGTGTACTCGGCCAGCGTCGTGGGCTGCTGGCCGGACACGCGGCAGGCCAGCGCGCCGCCGCAGTCGCCGGTGATGCACCGGCCGCGGCCGCTGCCGTCGAAGGTGCACCCGGTGCGGGGCCACACCCTGGCGCCCGCGGTGCCGGCGGGCATGTTCAGCGCCCACGACTGGCCCGGGTCGAGACGCACGCCGCCGCCCGGGAGCGCGCCCGGCCACACCGTGTAGGAGCACCGGTTGACGACGGTGATGGTGGCCGCGTCCGTGGCCGCAAGGGCGGCCAGGAGTAGACCTGCCAGGAGGTAGACAAGGCGAGAGGACGCCATGGATGATGATGCCGCTCTTGTTGTCCTCGGAGGACTTGTGAATTGTGATGGTAGTGAGCGTGCGTGCGTGCAGCGGTGGTGAATGGTGGCTTGCTGCTCTCGCGGTGGAGGTATTTATAGCCGCAATGGTGCCCGTGGTTCTATAAAGTTAGGTTAGCTGGCTCGACGTTTTCCACGGTCGCGTTTGGCAGCATGCAATATGGATGTATGGTTCTAGAATCCAAATAATTGTTTCTGGCCGTCAGATCGACATTGGTCCAAGGTGATCTCATCTTTTTTCTCTTTTACTTTTCTGGCCGCCATTCATGTTGTTGGGTTTTCATATTTTTTTTACTTTGGACTAATGAGTGGAACTGATGAGTCAGATCTAGTGAACGGTCCAATATGCACGTCATTGAAGGCATGTTGATAGCCAGTGGAACTGATGAGTGCTAGTTACCAGCAAGTCGTGTGAAGCCTAAGGAACTAAAGGGAGCAGTATAACTAAACATTACATGAAAATCGACAAACAAATTTCCGATTTTGAAACATTTTCTTTCAAATTAAGAACAACTTGTAATTTCTGAACTTTTTTTGACACTAAGATTTTGTAGCAAAATCCCTAACATTTTTTTCAAACGCAAACAGTTTTTAAATACATGAAACAATCTGAAAAGGGAACATGTATTGAAATTCCAAAAAATGTTTTACAAACGCAAACATTTCAAAATTTTAAAATATAGTTTTTCGAATTGATGAAGAAAAATTGGAAAAGGAAACATTTTCAAAAAAATTAAAAACAAATTAGAAACCGAGAACAATGTGGAAAACTCGAGTGCAGGTTGATTAATATATTTTTTCTTAATATGCTAACAAAAATTGAAAATGGAAACATTTATTGAAAACTTCAAACTTTTTTTTGTCAATCCCTAAAATTATTTAAAAAAATGTGAACAATTTGAAATCCTAAAAAAATTAAAAACACGAAGAAAGTTTCAATATTTGGACGTTTTTTCATATTTGAAAAAGCAGAAAACTGTAATGAAAAGTAATGGGAAAAAGAAGCTGAAAAACGAAAACAGAAATAAAACCAAGAAACGAAACATATAAATAGTTAAAAAGAAACAAGAGACGCAGAAAGGGGATAATAGAATTAAATAAAACTGTAGAAAAAGGAAAATAAGTACGGAAACTTTCTGGAAGGTTGCCGAAACTGGTTTAAACCGTGCACTCTGGTACACTATAATGTACTGGCTCAGCCAGAGCGGACCCATAGCTGTAGTGTGCGTTTGGTCGTAAGTCTGCAGCAACGAGCTTCTTTTTTTTAGATGTGCCAACACTTTATTAATCTATGAATCAACAAAAGTATACAAGTTGGGTCATGAGGATATATAAGCCACATGTGGCGATCCTGATCAATCATAGCGGAGTCGCACTCTTTGCGAAAAACAGTGGGGGGCCCTCTAGGGAAGCACCTCGACTGCACTGGCCCCGGGTTGTACTGTAGATACCACCATACTGTGTCGCGGCACGCCCAATACATTGACCATATTTCTAGTTTTTTCTTTGGTTTTACCTAAAGACATGCTTTGAACACTTTTTACCTAATGTATAATTTTACCTATATTGGCCATATATTTAGTTCTTGATACACGTTGAACATTCTGTAATTACACAATGTATAATTGTACCTAAAGACATGTTTTGAAAACTTTTCTGAATACATGTTAAATTTTTTGTTCATAAACATGGTGAACCTTTTTTTAGCAATCGACATTTTTTTATCACATGCAATATACATTTTCTGTATACATTTGGAATATTGTGTATCCACATTCATCATTTTTTAACTACATGATACATTATTCGTATACATATGAAACATTGTTTTTATCACATGCAATGTACATTGTTTTGTACATTTGGAATATCGTGTATCCACATTCATCAATTTAAATACATGATTAACATTGTTTTCAAATACATGATTTTGATGTTTATTCTTGTACTTACATTGTAAAAAATTCTTATACATAAGAAACACCTTTTTGCACTACATTAAAGAAATTCTTATAAATGATTAACATTTTATATGTGTGTGTTTCCAAATTTTCATACATAATTAGCACTTTTTCAAATATATGGTTTTGATGTCTACTTTTTCGCAAATAATCTATATTTTTCATATACATCAGGACCATTTGTACATACACACTAAAAACGAACTAAATGCAAAATTAATTCTGTAATACATATTTTAATGTCTACTTTTTCTATACACGTTTTATATTTGTCGTATACATTAGGAACAATTTTTGTGCAAGTTTATTATTTTTGCAAAAAAAAACAAAAGGAAAAGAAAATGTTAAAAAATAGCGCTTTGAGGCCTGTGGCATGCCATGGTCCAAGCGATGCAGTCACCTGTCTCACTGTAAATGCGACATAGGCACGCCCAAGAACGTCATTTCCTAGACTTGTTTAATAAGTCCAATAGTGTGGACGAGATTGACCACCTAGCTAGGGACTACAGAGAAAAATATAAAACCATCACTCCACTTTGTTGCATTGGGCCGGATCTAGGTATGGCTTTGATCCTACACTGCCCACTAAAAGAGGGAGGCATTGACTGGTCGGCACATGGCCAGTTGAAGGGACACCAACAGCCTATAATTTAGCCCCGGGTGCGGCGATGGTGCCAACTGTGATGGTTGAAACAGAGCCAAGCCAGCGGTCGAACAAACAGAGCTCTGTGGAGAATACATCAAGTTCATCTGATATAAGAATGTCGGGAGGTGATACAGGAAATCAACTAGCAGTTGTAGTGAGGGAGGACCTAACCCTAGTTCCCCAGCTACCTCATGTCTATGTGTCACCGAGGAGAGAAAGCAAAAGGTTGAAGAAAGGGAGTAAGGAGGATCTTGCAGCAAAATTGACATATTGCATGGATGGCAACAAGAAGTTTGATAACCAAAACATCATCGATGCATTATCAGTGGGCTCCCCCAAGGAGTGCTGTCGTGCACAATGAGTATCATGAGCTAGAATTGTCGCAGTGTGGTCAACGCTGCGACAGTCCGAGAACTTCGCGATTTCGCAAAGAGCTTTGTGGAGGTCCACTCACCCACCTCTTTGGCGGCTTGTGTGGAGACCGTTCAACATTCCGTGATACTAGTGAGGTGGATTGCACAGTTTCCTTGCAGCCCACCGATATGGAATCACCCAAGGGCATGCAAAAGTGCTTCTCGCTGGAGCCGCCACGTCACCAATCAGTTTCTCTAGATGTGGTGCTCCTCTCTGACCACTGCTAAGAAGATGGTATATGCCGCCTATAGGAATGGACATTGAGGAGCCTAGCTCCGACCCCGCTGACCTGTTGGCCCGTTACGCTAGCAGCTTCAGCTACCTTTTCACACCTCAGAGGCGCACGTTGAGCTCGCCGCACATGCTTCTGGTGCGATGAAATACTTGTGCCCCGCAACTGCCTCTACTTGACCGTTTGCCTTTCCATCTTATGTTGATTGTTGCAGTAGTTTCTATTGATTGTTCCAATATCCTAGTCTGATTTGTTTGTAGGAGACCAAAACTTCTATGTTTGCTAGTACTCTAGTTATTGAGAACCATGGCACTCGTTTCTTTGGTTTTGGTTATTCCCAATTTGATGGTGCAAGTGCTGGTCTAGTGGTGTCTCAGACTGATGAAAGTTCTGTCAGTACGGTTTAGTGCTCCTAATCATTTATCTCTGTCAATTTGAATAGTTTGCCCAAGGTTGGGTGTCTCTTGGCACATGGGAAATGTTTATGATGCTAAAGGTATGTAGCTTGCTAATGATGACGCTCGGCAACATGGATGTAGCCGGTCGCTCACCAGGTGGAGTAGCTGTGCAGGGAGCACGCTACGGCAGCCGCAGCTGCCTGGGAGCGAGGCAAGTTGAGTTTTTGTCAAAAACTGATGAAGAAATGATACCGTGTGATGGGGAGCTCTTTCACAGTACCCCTAATTACATATAAGCCGTTCATTTTGTCAAATCCAACGGATAATCTTCACTAGTACTCCAACCTAGTATCAAAGGAGTACCTACGCCACAAATTGTGGAGTACCCACATCTTAAGGGTAAAATGGTACTATGGGGTAAAATGGTACCATGGACAATTTCGTAGGGTAACTGTTGTAATTTTAATTATGGACACAACGTTGATCGCATCATTTTCTAACACATTTTTATCAAGAAATCGTCACAATAATTAAACCCTAAGTTCACCATTTCGACCGTGGGGACGAGGCCCCGCTGGCGAGGTGGCTGTCAGACCTGTAATTACTTTCTTGATGATGCATGGCAAGAAAACGAGATGCAGGGTTGCAAACCTTGAGGACCGGAGATCAGAACCAATGGGACAGGTGACAGATGCACTTAGGATCGTATCGTACCAGCAGCAAGCAACGGCAAACATCAATTTAATTTCAATCAATGAATCATACACCAATTATGGAAGGAGCAAAATCGATTCTGTAGAATTGGAGCGGTGCGCCGGGGCGGCGGCAGCGGCTGAGACGATAGTCGTGCAAGAGACGAGGGGATGATTCAGATCGATAGGTGCCTCTGCATCCACCAAGATGTACACATCCATGATTTTGCATGTGAATTCAATTTAGGCACAAACAAACTGTGCCAAGAATTATGTTCTGGAGTGAAAGTCCATATTACCCTTTCGAATCAATGGTGGATATTCATCTGTACTCCCAACCTCCAGTTGGGAGTACATGGGTACGATGGGGTATCTCCAGGGAGCACGGTACGGCAGCCGCAGCTGTGTGGGAGCGAGGCAGCCATTCACTGGTCAACACCTGGCTGTTTTCTTAATGTTTTCTGTTGACATAGCAATGTGGTGGTCAAGAAGGGGAAAAATATGTTGTGAATCACTCTTGAGATATAGTATAGTATCATCTACCTCAGTGGTCGAGAATGGCATTTTGGAGGCCGAGCTCCATGAAGGCCTTTATTTTTGAAAATTTCAAATTTGAAGTTTAATGTTTCAGAAAAATCTGAAAAAATATGCGTGTATGTAAGGATGTAACCCATATGTGTGTAAAATTTCATGATGAAATACGTTGAATTGCAACCTGTACCAAAAGACAAATTGATGGCCTCAGATGATGAATAGTATCATGCGTTAAACAACTCCAGATTTGTCTTTTTTCGTTTCAACGTATTTTGTCCTGAAAATTTACACACATGTGTGTTATGCCTTCATGTATATGTACTTTATTTTAGAATTTTTGAAATGCAAAAATATGAATTATGATGAAATTTGAATTTTGAATTTGGAGGCCTCCAGTGAGATCGGTCACCAAAGGCAATTTCTGTCAGTGGTCCTAGTAATAACTTCAGCTATGTAATCAAGTTGCGTGGACTATTCTCATCTTGTATCATGGTCCTAGCTATTAATGAGTCTGGAGCTCTATTATCAAGTCTTCCGGAAAAAAAAAAGAGCTCTATCATCAAGTATTCAAGGTTAGTGGTCCTACCGTGGTCTTGAGTTTTGTGGAGTGAAAAAAACAGCACACTTCTGATTAACTTGATTGTGGTTAAGATAATTAGGTGACCACGTCCATCATGGATGTCTGTGGCGCACGACAGCGAGCATAATTGATTCTAGGATAGCAACGTGCAGCTATCTCTTTGTGTTAGCTACAAAACATACACAAAAGGTAGATAAAAGTGGTTAAAAAGAATACTAAGATAAAAAAAAACTTAGTTGGACAAAGGGGATCCTAATGATCCATAGCAATGTCAATTGTGCAACCTGGTGGTGGTGATCATGCTTCTACCTGTCGCGACAATGGAACTAAAAATAGGGCTTGAGGGAGATGATGAAGCCGCCCACTTAAGGCCAATAAACATGCTTTGATGACTTATCCATGAGAAAAGTATGTTTTTGTCCGAAAGTGTGTTTCTACACCCAGGAGCATTTGCTCCTGGTGTGAACAGTAAAATAAAAAAAATACAAAAAACATTCAAAAAATTCTGAAATTTTTTTACGACATGCTTTTACAAATGTTTGTTGTGCATACAAAATTTCATCTCAAAATAACATTGGTGGAAGTCGTGGTAAAAAAGACAAAATCGATGTTCCAAAAATGTTACTTACAAAAGCATTTTGGATCAAGTATTTCGTCTTTTTTACCACGACTTCCACCAATGTTATTTTGAGATGAAATTTTGTATGCACAACAAACATTTGTAAAAGTATTCGTAAAAAAATTCAGATTTTTTTGAATGTTTTTTTTATTTTTTTATCTTACTGTTCACACCAGGAGCATTTGCTCCTGGGTGTAGAAACTTCATGTCCGTTTTTGTCCCTCAATTAACCAAAAGTCTTCAACTGGTACCTTTAGAATTTTTGGGCGACATTTGGTCCCTCAACTTTCAGCCAATATATTGTGGTCCATCAAGACTAAGTGTAAACTGTGGGTGCATATGCAGATAAACGACATGATATACAAGAGATGAAGATGGAAGGTGACACAACGAACATGCTAAACTTACAGGAGCATGATTATGCATTGGATCTACGGAATGAGATATCCCCTTGCACAAGAAAAATGCCAAACTTATAGGAGTAAGCAAAGAGGAGGTAAGAGGGACGGTGTTAAAATTGCTCTTTTTTCACTATGAGTCGATCACCTCATGCATGAAATCTTGTCCGTAAGAAATTTTCAGTACATGTAGCATTACTCATGACATAATAAGGTAAGAAAATACTCGCTCCATTCGAAAATACTTGTCCTAAAAGTGGATGTATTTAGATTTATTTTAGTTATAGATACATCCATTTTATTTATTTTTAAGACAAGAATTTCCGGACAGAGGAAGTATAACAGAATTGCACTTCACATAACCATAGAAATTACACTTCCATTTTATTTATACATTTATTCACTGAATGACATGCACTCACCCGCCATAAACGCACAAATCCGCCATGAACGCACGCATATGTGACTTTATATATATAGACATATGGCACACGCTGACGTTGATATGATCGATGATCATAATAAGTAAGGAAGACTACAAGGACTAGTCTTCCTCTCTACTTATTGATCCATGTGTAAATCATTTCGGGCGGGGCAGAGGACGATCTGGTAGTTGGTTCCGGCGGGACACGTGAAGGTGCTGGTCTGGTCGTCCTTGGCGTAGCTGTACGCGTCCGGGCACTTGCCCTTGAAGAACTTTGAGTAGTTCGTCGGCGGGCAGTTGTGCTCGAACTGGCCGCGGCAGCAATAGGTGTCGCCGCCGAACTTGCCGCACGCGCTTGCGCACCCTCCCGGCACCTGCAGCTCCCTGAGGCACTCCTTGGTGATGTCCACGGCGCATGTCGCCGCGCGGCACGGCGCGCCGCCGACCGGCTGGAAGCTCATGGGCACGTTAAACCCGTCGATGACCGACAGGTCGAAGAAGTCCCGGTTCCCGCCCCGCCCCAGCGTGTACTCGGCCAGCGTGGCGGGCTGCTCACCGGACACGCGGCAGACCAGAGCGCCCGCGCAGTCGCCCGTGATGCACCGCCCGCGGCCGCTGCCGTCGAAGCTGCACCCCGTGCGCGGCCAAACCCTGGCGCCGGCTGTGCCGGCGGGCATGTTGAGCTGCCACGACTGGCCCGGGTCGAGGCGCGCGCCACCGCCTGGGAGCGCGCCTGGCCAAATCGTGTAGGAGCACCGGTTTACCACGGTTATGGTGGTTGCGTCTATGGTGGCGGCGATGACGGCGAGGACGAGGGCGATGAGGTGGACGACGCGAGAGCACGCCATGACTATTGACTATGCCTCACTCGTTATTCTTTGACAAAATGTGATGCGGCGATGGTGAATGGTGGTTTGGTGCTGTGGCAATGGAGGCATTTATATTGCCGCGCCCTCCATAGGCTGCTATCCTGATAGCCTGGTTTGGTGGCGTGTCCAAATCCAAGCCAGCTAGCCCCTATGACATTTTCCACGGCGGCGATTGGATCATCCAATTAATATGATTATACGTAAGATGCAGCTAGAAGGCCAGAACCAGTGAATCATTACAAAATAATAATAATAATACTGACCAGGTCTTAGTCTCCCTGTTGCAGTGCCAGATGAAGCGACCAAGAGTTGCACGCTATTAGAGCATCTCAAGCCACGTACCCAACATGTCTTTTCAGGCATCTATTTTACCGTCCGCATTGAAAATCGGTCCAATCGTGTCTTCAGGACCCTGTTTTTCGTCGGTTAGAGTTTTTTTGGATTGGCGAACCTAGTCCGAACCCAGCACGCTTGGGGCCTCTTGGGGAGCTCCGGCGGTAACAAACTGGCGTGTGAAACACCACTGTCAGACGAATCTTGTCCCTTGCCTTTCCCGAGCCACTCCCCCCCTCCCGCGTTCTCCCCAATGTCGATCCCGACGCCCCTCACCTGTTCACGACCACTACTCCTCCGCTAGAAGCCCACTTCGCCCCCTTCCCAGATTTCGCTTCCCCCGACCCTCGCCCTTCGACGTCCTCCCACTAGTACAAACCGACCCATTTGTCCTGGTTCCAGAGGCCCATTAGTCTCGGTTTTGGAACCGGGACTAAAGGGTCCGAACTAAAGCCCTAAACCTTTAGTCCCGCTTCACTTACGAACCGGGACAGAAGGGGCTTCACGTGACCTCTGCGGGAGCCCAGGCAGGAGGACCTTTAGTCCCGGTTGGTAACACCAACCGGGACCAAAAGTTGCTAGGTTTTTTTGAAAGGGGGTGTTTAGTGGGTTTTGAAGGGTTAATTTAGGGGTTTCATATTGTGTTAGCTAGCTAATTAATAGAGAGAAGTGTCCTCTCTTTCTCCGTACTTGGTCGATGCTGCTAGCTACTATACATATAGAGAGAACTCGACGCTAGCTAATAAGCATATGAAGGAAACCATTAATTACACAAGATCTAACAACTCATCATCATCATATTAATCATACAAAGTTAAAGTCTCGTAAAACAAAAAAAGATAAAATGACATAGTCCTTCCTCATAGGACCTACTCCTCCCTCCTAGGTAAAATGGCATAAAAAAGAATAACACCTATGTCTTCATGATGAAACAAAGAGATCCAACGGTCTCCAACTTATGACTTGCGATCCTTTTTTATTTGTCCTCGTGCTTCAATTTGGAGCCTTCTTGATGGTTTGCGCTCAGTCGAGTATGCAAAAGATAACTCGGGATGGAAGGGATTTTTTATTGTCATATTACCTTCGGGTTGCATCAATGGTGGCACAACTTCATTTAACAATTTCTGTTGAAGAACATAATATTAGCCTAGTTAGCAATGTAATTAATACCATTTACGCAACAGTACTAGTGTACTTAATTAGCAACTCTTATCAAGATATTTCAGCGAATGCCATCCGCCCTCAACCTATGCACTAGTGTCATGTACAATGTATAATTTGGACTAGTTCCCAAATTATACGGGAAGAGTGTAGTGTGTCGTGTCGATTATGTTTTGTATTTCACTCGAAGAAACGAAATAAGCTGTAAATTAAAAATTAAGAAATTTACTACGGATGAACACCAAATATTTATATATATAGAATGCAATTACTTGACAAATATGCATGGTTGACAAACTCACGTGGAGGTAAAAAAGAAAGCATATCGACATCCACCCAAATATCGTGTTTCCTTCGATATAATCTTCAGGACGAAGATCGAAGGTTATTTCCACATCCTTCTGAAATCCATATGTCTTGCAAAGAGCTTTCCAATTTGATCACCCTAATTCTATGTTATTAAGTGCATTCATTACTTTCACAAGAAATGCCTGATCATGTTTATCCTCAGGTTGACTGTCCTCGTCTCGAAATTCTCATGCTTTTCGAAACCGAGTCTCTTCATGAAATACCGTCTTGCATGACAGGGAACGAACTAGTCGAATTGTATAAAACAAAAATTACGCGTTGAAGAAAAGAAACAGAAGCCATGCTTAATTAGGAAAAAAACAGTTATCATTGTTGCGTACCGTAGAAATATCAAAGTCCTCGTAAAGCTTCATGGTGAAAAACCTGCCGTCTCGCAGCATATGCTGGTCACAAAGATCCTTATCTTCACCGCATAATTCACACGCTTGGATCCTATCATCGTCTGATGACGACGACATTTCCTGTGTTCATAATTTAAGAATTACGGCACACTTTGGATCCTAATGCGTGTGTGACTTTCGGTCCGTCGAAGCTTTCCTTAAATAACTCTCATATCTCATGGTGTGTTGGTGCGCGCTCTCTCACACTGATATGGTGGTGTATATGTTAGTGTGCACTCTCTCACAGTAATAGTTCGACCGCCGGTGATGGACGTCCCCCATCTTCTCTTTTTGCGCATTATACCGATAAAATATCACAACAACAATCGGAATTTCTCCATCAAGAACACACATGAAAGTCACACAAGGAGCAACGACATACCGAAAGTCACACACGCATTATACTGATAAAATTACTAATACATTTATAACGAACTCGAATATAATATCATTAATACATCATCTCGAATAATCCAATTATTAATGCATCATCAAATATTTAGTAATACATCTCGAATATTATCATATAAGATCACTAATATTTCCTTCGATGGATTTTAAATATTTATTAGTCATGCATGCATGCATTACAATTAACACAATTATTTAAGAAAAACAATCGCATTAATTTAGTACTTTTGCAAATTACCAAAATTATTCCACACTTCATAATTTACCTTGATTGATGAGGTCTTTAAATTGAGCCTTATAAATAATAATAAAAAGTATATGTATGCTACATCATAGGCGCCTCCCGGCCCTATTAGCGAGAAGACACCTTCACGCCCGGCTGCTCCAGCGAGCGAAATCTATCCAGCCCAAACCTTCAGCCTACCAAATTGTTCATCAGGCCCACCACCTGAGACTTTTGTGCGTGTACACATGCAAAGGCTGGGAGTCGCCCCAACCTCAAGCAACACTAATCGCAGCCCCCTTGAATCTCTTGGAGGGTTCATTGGAAAGTTAGCATCCATTTGAACCTCTTGGATGTGCTCAAAAATGGAAAGTGAACCTCTTGGAAAGAATAATATTTGGCTTTTCAACGACTCTATCAAACAAACACAAGCCATATATCATTTAAATGGGGATGCAATTTAGATCATCTGTGTACACTTAGGGGCGTGTTATGGGCACTCGATAACGGTGCCATTTTCCGCTGACGGTAACCGTTGCCACCTGTCTACGGTGACCAGTTCCCCAAACTTCGGAAATTTGACCCGAAAATGGGTCAATAGCTCCTATGCGACGTTTTTCCAGTGAATTGGCTGAGAAGCCACACCGTTAGCAGGAATAGCTCTTTAGCGACATCTCTCTGCGCACAAATAGCCCAGGCACGACATGACCCTTAAGCGCAATCTCTGTCAGGATTAGGTGTGCCGGATGAGACCCACAACTTATCCACGTCGGCGTGGGACCCAGATTGCAGCGACATCGGTCTACCCCGTTTGTCCGTTACATGGATTTGTTTATTATGAGTGGGACCTCATGCGAGTTGAGGCAGCCCGGTGCGTGCGCTGTAGCGACCCGCCATGCCTTGGAGCTCACCCGGGGTTTTCTCCTACCACGCGTCGCCGTCCTGTCCCTTGGAGCTCGCCGGGGGTTTTCTCCTGCCACGTGCCGTCGTCCCGTCCCTTGGAGCTCACTCCTCTAGTCGTCTACTCTACGGGGTTTTTCCCTTTTCCTTTCATCTCAGCTTCTCCGGCTCAATCTTGGCGACGGAGGTAGATGGAGCGGGCTAGACGAGCAGTGGCGCGAGAAGAGAAGCGGCAATCTTCGTCGAGGCGGGCCGCGACGCAGGGCTTGTGATCGCAATCGCAGGTAACCGCCGTGAGGGAGGGTGGAGGATGGGGTCGTGCGGGTCCACGGTCGCAGAGGAGATCGGCGGCCCGATTCGGACATAGACGAGCGGCGACGCGATCCCCGATTTCGGTGAAGCAGGTGTTGAAGCTGGCGTGGTTGCGTCACGGCTACGGCGGCAAGCGTTTTCCTCTACGGAGACAGAGGTTTGCCTCCATGCGCAACATTGCTGCGCGCAACCAGAGCTTATTGGGCCGGAGCTCATCGACGGGGATTTCAAAATGCTCAACCCCATTTCAACGCGAGCTGAGCCTGGACTTTGAAGTAGCGGTGGCTCTAGAGGATTTTAGTCAAGTTGTCGTGCTGGCGATGGACAGATTGGTGTGCTCAGAAATTCTCTACGAGATGAAATTGTGCAAAGCTCCAGGGCCAGCTGCAATAACAGAGATAGTTGCAGGGCGTTCGGAGGGAAGATGGACGCTCGAAGATTGAGATGCAGACCGTAGTTTAGTTTAGTTCGTGAATATTGTAGTTTAGTTTAGCGTGTGGAGGATTACTTTTGGGGTTACTTTTGAGAACTGGTCATGTAATCACTACGTCGAACACCTTGGGGGTGTGCTCAGGACATGCCGAGTTTGGCATTCGCACGTTTTGGTATGTGAAATCTTGTCAATAAGAGGAAATTTTAGTGCTCTTACCCGTGTGGGGGATTACTTTTGGGGTTACTTTTGAGAACTGGCCATGTAATCACTATGTCGAACGTCTTGGGGGCGTGCTCGGGATATGTTGAACACCGTCGATCTCGGCTGTCACCGTGTACCTGGGCCCTCCAGTGGTCACCCGTGTGAAGTGCGAGTCGCGCGCGAGCACGGGGGAGCATTTTGGTGCCTTCCTAGTGGCCAGCCACAGTTAGATTGGCATATTTAAAACTTACAAAAGCAATGCCAATTGTATTACTCTGGTTGATCTGTATCCTGGCCACAATACTGTGGCTTAGTGATTTTTCTGTAGCTACTAAAATTCATCTCGAACTATCCAGCCATTTGATCTCTGCACAATACAAACACTTAGTAACACAAAAAATGTGGGTGACCTACCACTCATGTATCTGCGTAATTTCACCTGAAATATTTCCAGTGCACTGTTGGAACTAGTGTGCATAAGTGTGACACGGTGTGAGAGGCTGTAACCAATGACAGTGGCAAGTCCAGGCGGTGACCACGCCGGCAGCCGGCTGAAACCGTGCTCTGCCTTTCTGTCCAACGTGCGTGAGCAACATGAAGGCCCTGAGCACATGCCACCGCACCCGGCCACCGTCATGCACCTCCACGACGGTTGTGTACTGATTTTCCATTTTTTTTGATTTTTTTGAATTTTTTATGCTTATTTCAAACTTGGACAAACCTAACTTTGACCAACATTTAAATAAGTTTCGAACATGAAAATGAAAAACCAAGCCTGGATCCTTCTTAGTCACTTCAAAATGAAGCTTTTTTGAGGTTGTTGAAAGTTTTAAATTCAACACCCCAAACCACTTGTCTTCACATGTGTTTCAAATTCCAAATGTAGGGTAAACAACCCCTTTGTAAGCAAGTTTTCTTCTTCATCATGTATAAAACAGCCAAATCAATTTTAGTTGTTACTATATGACAAAGTAAGAACATAAGCACTGGTTTTCCATTTTTTATTTTATTTGAATTTTTTATGTTCATTTCAAACTTGGTCAAACCTAACTTTGACCAACATTTAAACAAGTTTCAAACATGAAAATAAAAACTAAGCCTGGATCCTTCTTAGTCACTCCAAAATGAAGCTTTTTTGAGGTTGTTGAAAGTTTCAAGTTCAACACTCAAAACCACTTGTCTTCACATGTGTTTCAAATTCCAAATGTCGGATAAACAACCCATTTGTAAGAAAATTTTATTCTTCACCATGTATAAGACAACCAAATTAATTTTAGTTGTTAGTATATAACAAAATAAGAACGTGTGTACTGGTTTTTCATTTTTTTAATTTTTTTGTGAATTTTTTATGCTCATTTCAAACTTGGTCAAACCTAACTTTGACCAATATTTAAACAAGTTTCAAACATTAAAATGAAAAACCAAGCCTGGATCGTTCTTAGTCACTCCAAAATGAAGCTTTTTTGAGGTTTTTTTTTTGAATTTTTTATGTTCATTTCAAATGAACCATATATGCATTTGCCTCTATTCCTCCACTTTAAAGTGTTTTGTCATGAAAAAAATTTACATATTTAGAATCCTTGAATTTTTATGATCACTCTACATATATAATTTATTTCATTTGGAGTTTCGGTTTAAAAATTATTGAATTTACATGTTTATAGCATTTTCTGGATTATTGAGTAAATAGAAAAGGTTTATTCATGCTGACGTGGGGGCTGACCGGTCAATCTGATCTGTGGGCCTAGGATGTCAGTCACTAGTGAAATCCACCCCCTACTTATGCGGTCAAATGTGTCGTACCCTTGCTATTTCCAGATCTGCGCCAATCTCGCCGCCGGCGACCACCACGCAATCCAGCCCTGTCACCGCAGATCAAGCGTCGCCGTGGGACGATCATGAGGCCGGGATCTTCCAGCTCGCGCGGTGGCCATTCCGGCGACGGAAAATGCTCCGACAAGAAGCGGCCGACGCCCGACTCTGACCCTGAACGGGCGGCGCGGGTTGCTTCTGACGCTGCTCGGAAGCGCGGCACACGCAATTACACCAATTGGGGGCTTGTGCTGCCGCGTGCGTTCACTTGCTACTAGGTGGAGGAGTACGACCGCGAGGTGGCCATTCCGGCGACGGAAAATGCTCCGACAAGAAGCGGCCGACGCCCGACTCTGACCCTGAACGGGCGGCGCGGGTTGCTTCTGACGCTGCTCGGAAGCGCGGCACACGCAATTACACCAATTGG
This sequence comes from Hordeum marinum, assembly GCA_022496015.1. NCBI lineage: Eukaryota > Viridiplantae > Streptophyta > Magnoliopsida > Poales > Poaceae > Hordeum > Hordeum marinum. Next base: position 2,251,395 of record CM039676.1, read on the forward strand.
GGGCTTGCGCTGCCGCGTGCGTTCACTTGCTACTAGGTGGAGGAGTACGACCGCGAGGTGGCGACACGAGGTGCTAGTGCGGGTGGCGCTGGGAGCTCCTCTGGCGTGGGTGGCGCGGGGAGCTCCGTCATTGCACGCGCACCACTGTCGCCTCCGAAGAGGGAGGGGGAGGAGTAGGGCTTGGCACCGTGCCTGCTCGGCTTTTTGCCGGGAGACTACGTCGACGATGGCGACCTCGATGGCGTCATCGCCGAGATTATGGGGCGCATCAACGACGAGCTGCAACAGCTCGTCGCGCGTCGGCAGATGGAAGAGGAGCTCGACGAGCTCCGCTTACGCCAAGACATCGAGAAGTTCCGCGCCGACAGGGGGTGGGGCGCCTCCAACTCCGACTCCGACTGAGCGGCACCGCCGCCTTGTTGGAGCCGCACCTTAGGGGCTCAGGTGAGCCCAATTTTGAAGATCTAAACTAGGGGTAGGAGCTGCAGGATACCCGCGTAGATTTACGTAATCGAAGTACTCCGTCTGGCTTTTGCTCCGACGAGCCTACCATTAGAACTACAGGTACTACTCCGTGTGTAATCGAACTAAATTATCTGCTATGTTTGCTAAAATCTATGTATGTTGTTTGAATTTGGTCGATTTCGGTTGAATGCTTGTAAATATGCTTGTCTGTATTGAAGCTCGCCGGCGTTGCCGTGCTTCGTCGTCGGAGAAGAAGAAGAGGGAGGATGCGCGCGGAGGGGAAAACAGTTTAACCATAGTCGCCGCCAACTGGGTCCCACGCCGACGTGGATAAACTGTGGGTCCCATCCGGCTCCCCCTAATCCTGACAGAGATAGTGCTCAAGGGCCATGTCGTGCCTGGGCTATTTGTGCGCAAAGATATGTCGCAAGAGAGCTATTCCTGCTAACGATGTCACTTCTCAGCCAATTTATATGAAAAACGTCGCACAAGAGCTATTGATCCATTTGAAAATATGGGTGTGTGTGTCTGCAAAATGTCTGTCGTGTATTTTTGAAAAAAGTTTATGTATACAGAATCTAACGTCACCTACCTAAAAGGATATAAGGTTCTGTTACCCGTTCATTCATCGTGCAATTTATTCTATATATGATCCCTGTCCCTATCATTTTGAGTTTCTGCCCCCCTTCCTATTTTTGTCTACCGGTAAAAGAGTCTGCTATCTGCTACAAACAAAAGCAGAAAACACAATGCAGAAACTAAAAAAAAGGCGTGGAATCCTTTTCTTTCACTCGTGCGCGGGGTGGGGGTGGGGGGGGGGGGGGGGTAGAACTACTCCTGCAACATAATTGAGCCGGCTAATTTCATGGTTGAGCGATGAGTACGCTTTTCCTTGTAAGTGATCAACATGATTTTCCTTGGCATCAAATATGGAAGCATGTCGCCTCCTATTTCATGAATTGTGCGTCCAAATGTCCACCAATCGGACAAGAATCACTGCGGCATGCCAACAAATTTACTGCAGCACAGTAAGCATTGATGCTAATCACTATAGCAAGCCGACTGGTTTTTGTTAGCGGTTTCTAGCCAGTTTTATCCAAAAAATGGTTGCTGTACTATCGTCTTAAAAATACATACAATTTCAAACCTGGATTTTTCGAAAAAGTTGTATGATTATGTTTCTAAAACACGAAATGAACATTATTCCAACAAACGGTCTCCTTGGAGCTGGGCCGCCAAAAGCAATTTTCAATGTTCGTACTCGAAACAAACAAGTAGACTATTCTATCGTCACACAAAAAAACAGTTGCCGAATAATCTTTCTCAGTGATGTTTTCCTATAGAAATTTTGTGGAGTCATCAGTAATCATTATTGGCATTATTAATTTACAGCTTATCCATCGAATTAAATTGAATCCCAATCGCCTCTATGGACAGAAGGTGACTTGGTAGTCTGATCCGACGGCGCAGGTGAATGTGCTGCTCTTGTCGTCGTAAGCGTAGCTGTAGGCGTCCGGGCAGAGCCCCTTGAAGAGGCGCGAGTAGTCCGTCGGTCCACAGGTCGACGGCGTAAGCGGCGGCGTGCAGCAGTACTGGGGGCTGCCGAACTTGACGCAGGCACTCAAGCAGCCTCCGTCCACCTTTAGCTCCGACGGGCACTTTGCGTTGATGTCCGTGGCGCAGCTGACCGCGTGGCAGCTGCCGCCAACGGGGCCGAAGCTCATCGGCACATTGAATCCGTCGACGAGGGAGATGTCATAGAAGTCGGGGCTGCCTCCCGTACCCAGCGTGTACTCGGCGAGCGTCGCCGGTGGCTTCCCGCCGGCGGTGCAGGCCAGCGCGCCGCCGCAGTCACCCGTGGTGCACGACCCGCGGCCGCTGGCATCAAAGTTGCAGCCGGTGCGGCCCCAAATCCTGCCACCCGCCGTGCCCGGCGGGACCTGAATGGCCGCCGCCTGACCCGGGTCGAGCCTGCTCCCGCCGCCCACCGGGAAGGCGCCCGGCCACACGGTGTAGGGGCACTTGTTGAATAGGTGGACAGTGATAGCGTCGGTGGCAGCCATTCCAAGCAGAAGAGCAACAATGAAGCTAAGTGAAGATGCCATGGTAGTCATTTTTGTATGTCACCTGTGTAGTGAACCATGAGGACCGGGGATCCAGTTTGAGTGTGTTTCTGGGTTATTATATATATGCTCCTGGATGCTAAATATAGGTACTTTTGATATCGGTGTAAATCTGCATTTTAAAGGGCATTAGATGTGCCAGATCATATACACATAAATGTAGCACGGCGGAATACCTCCGAATATATACACTCATTTATGATCTTAATGAGTAAATTATAAGACACTAGTACTGTACTTTGTATCCTTTATTATGGGAAGATTTCATCCTGAGCATCCAGATAATGTGATTCCTGAGTAATACAAACACCTATGTCTGCCAAAAAAAAAATCGTGGGTATTCATTGGATAATGATGCGCCTGGATGCAAAATGTAGGTACTTTGGATATCTGTGTAAATGCGCATTCTCATGCATTTAAATGGCATTTGATGTGCCAGATTGTGTACACATAAATATAGTAAGGTGCAATACTTTAGAATATATACTCCATTATGATCTTAATTAACTAAGTACCCCGTGTGTTGCTACGCGATGCTACAATATTTGAAGAATGGTGGCGTGTCACCGATTGTCCTCGGCCGCGTCCTCAAAAGTATGATCGGATCCTTGACCGTCACTCTTGGTCGTCCTTGAGGCACGATCGTCAACCTCATAGATGAGCGCCTGTTTGTGTCGTCATGCATCTTGGCGAACACTTGATTGCCCCTGTCGCGAGCGCATGATGGCTAGTTATCTATGTTGCCAAACGCTAGTTGGCCTTGTTGCTGAGAGGCTCCTCGAAGTCGCCAACTTTAGCGAGAACCTACTGGCCGTCCTCACATGCGGGGACGTCCAAATTGATTCAATCCGATTAATTAATTGTTCGTCAAATTAATTAATTAATTATCTTCATAATTGGACAAACCCATACTTCTTATTATATAGAGGTCTAATTGGGTACATGCCTAATTAATTAATTAATGAATTGATTGATTCATTAATGACTTAACTTTCAAATTTATTCGTCATGAAAATACCTATTTAAATGGATATAATTAATTACACACATAATGAACTGTCTAGCTAGTTACCTGCATTAATGACTTGATTTTCAAATTGCTACAGAACTCGGTTTGCAAATTGTTTTTCACATTAATGGTTGTGTGTGAACGACGGCAACATACCGATTCCCATTTAATAGTAAAGATGAGTGAATTCTCTTATGTTGAAGTAAACCATTATGCAATGCCGTTATAATGATCATACCCTACGTGTTGCTGTGGGAATTGGACGCAACTATTTCGATGAGATTTGGGGGTATGAAACTTTAATATTTGGATTAATTCGAAATATGATAATTGAAACTAAGTACATATAATTCATTATATTTGATTATTGAATATGAGTAGCATATATCATGCATGTTAAGGTGGTTCTTTTCTCATGATGGCTGCCATGGTTACTGATTTGGTTTTGTATACCCTAACAAAATGGAAGAACCATGGAAATTTACAAAATCTTGATCTGGATCGTCACCTCCATCACCACCACTCCTTATTACTTCCCCATCATGGTCTCTGTGATGGGTTATAATAAATTTTGAACCCCTTTATTAATGTGATGTTATTTGAGTAATTGTGGGTTATATTTATGGTAATCTAGTGTGCCTTTTATTTTATTGACGCTTTTTATTCATGTTCGTTATAGGTGTGCAAGTCTGAAGAGAAAACCAAAACTAAAACAAAGCAAGGAATCTTTTTGAGGAAATGCACGACTTAGAACCATAAAAAAAGACTGCTTCATAATTGGGCCGATCCATTTCACGGCTAGGGTGTGTGCGATGTGTAAGCTTTTCCTACAAAACGATGAATAATTTTCCTTCGCATTAAATATGGATTCATGGCACCGCCTATTTGATGCATTGTGTGTAAAAATTCCCACCAACTGCACAAGGCTAGCTGAGGTGCGTTGACCCATTTAGTTCGACACAATGAGCGTTGAAGCTAATCAATTAACGAAGCGATTGATTTTCTTTTTGTACTATACTGGTTTATAGCTAGTTTTGTCCAAATAAAATAGGGCTGCAATAGAAAGTTTTATAAAAACAAGAAATAAAATACATGGATTTTTTCAGAAACAGATTGTGGTTTTATTTCGAAAACATTTTATGAAAATTTAAGAATTTTTTTATAACATTTTTCATAATAAAAAATGTTTTCAAAGTACAATATATTTTTAAATTTTCTTAGTATTTTTAACCATAGGTGAATATTTTTATGAACATGAATTTAAAATTTTGTGAATATTATCTGAAAACCATGAACTTATTGTGGTTTTGGAATATTTTTATGAGAAAACAAAATAAAAAATGAAAAAAGAAAAAGGAACCCAAAATACTGGTAAAAACCAGTAGGGAAAACAATAGGAAAAAGAAACCAAAAAAATAACAAAAGAGCCACCTTGAACCTTATCAAAACTGTAAGCTATGTTGAAGTCCCACCGTCCCATAGTGTAGTTCATATAGGATTTTTTTAAAGTCAAACTTTGAAAACTTTGATCATGTTTTTAGAGACAACTATTTATATATACAATACAAAATGAATAAAATATGAAAGTGCATCTTATAATGAGTAATTGAATATAATGTTATAAGTTTGGCATTTTAGATTTATATATTTTTCTCCCCAAATTTGGTCAAAGTTTGTATGGTTTAACTTTTCAAAAAATCTACACCAGTAAAGAAAATCATAGCTATGACTTGAGAAAAATGGCATTGCTAACGTGGCCACCCAACGTCACCAATATGACGCCACTGTTAAAAAATAGTGATGGTGTTGAAGCCACGTCCTTAGTATTCTACTTGGCTGGACAAAGTGGATTCTAATTAAAAAAATTGAAACGAATGCAAAAGCTTTGCCTTTTTTCATTATTTAAGAAGAAGATAGTTGCCCAATTAATTATGAAAAACCGGGCGAAAACCGTACAAACAAGGTCAAGCCCTCCCCGTAAACTCACACAGAGTGGCAAACACAAGAAAATTCCTATCACTACTCACCACAACAACCATCTCACATACATCAAGCTTACTACTCCCAACATAAAAAAACATTGGGAAGAGAAACACATCCTACAGACTAACATCCCGCAAGGGCTGTCACATCGCCCAAGGCGTCACCGATCACCTGGTTGACATTTTTTTTACGTTCCTCGCATTGACAAGGCGAGTCAAACCTTGGATGGTTGAAGGCATGACCAAGAGGCCTTTGATAAGCTCAGCAAAGTTATAAAAATTGCATCGCACCCAGCTGCCAATATGCAATCCTTTCCACTAGCCCACACATCGTGAGAGCCAATAGTAGGAAGGTTGAAGTCATTGGCCCCCTTGACAATGGAGACCATCTTGTGGTGATTTGTAGACGCCAAAGCACCAGGCTCCACAGGTTCAACTAGCTCCGATGGCATCAGCCCAACACAACCGATGTTGTCCTCGACATCCTGATCCTGGCACCCGTATTCTGCCACCAGTTGCGCCTGCACGGTCAGCAATGGGCCATCGACAATAGTGTCTGAGAAGTAAGGTCCTTGAGACAATGGGCCATCTCCAACCTGCCTTGTAGTTCGACACCAAATGATGAAAACAGAGCATCGGGAGACGACCTTGAAGCTGAGTCATGGCTAGTGCAGTCATTACTGGTAGCATCATATGAATTCACGGGACCTGAAGCTTGGGGATGCATAGCTAGAGCAACAACTGAAGCCCAAGAGCAGCCATCCGAGGAAGGGCATGGCGGCGGAAGGGTAGGTGCACGCTGACTAGGAGCTCTGCTGGTGGGTTGACGAAGACAACAGTCCCGCTCACGGTGCCCAGAATGAAGGCAGGAGATACACCTTACCGGGTCACGGCAAGAGGCAGCCCGGTGGCCGGGAGCCAAACAACGAAAGCACCGACCACGCGTTCTCCTTCTAAAGGCGGCAGGTTGAACAAATCTCGCATCGAGCTTGGCAGAGGATCCAAAAGACTGGCTGCAAGGATCTTGGCGACGGGGACGACGCCTTCGGGACAAGAAAACCCAAGGATTCCTCTCCGGTGGCGCGGCCACGACCTCTGCAGTGGGGGCCAAAGAACCCCCGAGCTGCACTAGAAAGGGGGGCTTCAACACTAGCCATGCTCATTCACTGTGTTATCTCGCCATTGTCTTCATCCGTGATGCCTCGATATGAGCCAGAATCGGGGCCATTGGCGGTAGCCAACGGCGATCGCGGCACCAACTCTTCAACATCATCCTCATCATCACTCAAGGTAGCAACCCACAGCGGGCAGAGAGGCTTCGTTGGCTGAGCCGCATTGACAACATCTAGAGGACGGGGTGCGAGGAGTAGCAGCCCCTTGCCGGAGACATGGCCTCTTGAGGCAGCCGATGCCGTCTACGGGGCCATATCCTCTCAATCGTCCTCCTCAACGTGGTCGCCGGAGTACCCCAACTCCCTGATACAAGCATCATCGACGCCATGGGCTTACAGATTGGAAGAACGGGTAGCCACACCAAGGATGGGGTCCCACGCGATGGACGGGGGCAGCTGCACGGTCAGGCCTTGAACATCATCCTCCCCCCTGATAGCAGAGCAACCAAGCTGAAAATGTGTGCTTAGCCAAAGACGAGGTCAGATCTGACCGCCGGGGCCGACTGTGGGACGAACTCCCCATCCTCGGCCTCGTCACCATTGGCGGCACACAAGGAAGCCCGCCGAGAGTTGAGCTTCCCTGCCAAATCAGTGCCAGGTGCGGGGACACAACCCGTCGGAGGTGGCATTAGGGCGGGGGCCAGATCTGGCGGAACAACGAGCAACGTAGGGAGAGCTGCAGCGACCTACGTCGGGAACTTCAACCGCCGAGAGGAGGCGCCGCCGGCAAGGGCGGCAGAAGCGGAGGGCAGCGGGGCGGCCACCGACGCAGGCATGGGAGGACGCGCACGGGGAACCCCCCCATATCTTTGGCCCCCATTCTCCGCCCTGAACATAGTTGCTGGGGGAGGCGGCTGCGTGCGATAGGGGACGCGTGGCGTCGAGGGAGTGGCCAACGGCACCGGAGCGGCGGCCATCGGTGGGGGCTGGTGGAGCGGGGGCTCAGGGTCGTTGAAATCACGGCCTCTGCTACCAAGGTTGCAGAAAACCGTCTTTATTATATTACTAGCATAAATTACAGGGCATTGTAACGGGAAAAAACAATGATTGCTATGAACCACGTTGCCGAGCCGAGAAACTGTATCGTGGGGCGGCCGCCATGCCGGTCGGTGGCGGGGGCAGGGCGGAGCTCACGCCAGGTCAGGCGTGGACCCTCACCATGGACGCTGGCACCACCGGCGGGAGGATATGGGCCCGCACCGGCTGCTCCTTCGACCCCAACACCGCCAGCGGGGGCTGCCTGACCGGCGACTGCGACGACGCTCTCTTCTGCCTCCTCTCCCGCAAGCCGCCCGCGACGCTCGCCGAGTTCACCCTCGCGGCACCCGGAGGCGTCGACCCGGACAGCTACGGCATCTCGGTCGTGGACGGCTTCAACATGCCCATGGACTTGTCCTGCAGCACCACAGACGGCGTTTTCATCCAGTGCAGGGACCCCGACTGCCCCGACGGCAACCACAGCCCCGACGACGGCAAGTACCGTACCTGCCAGCCCAGCAGCGACTATCAGATCGTCTTCTGCCCATGATCGAGGCCTGAGTGACGAGTGACGACTACTTGCGTGTAGCGTGCAACGTGCATATGCTGGCATAGGTATGGCATGGCACAGCTTGTTTGCCATGTTCTTCTTAGATTTATCGCAGCTTGGATGCATGGAATAATAAATTGATGTTCTGGAAAATGTTGGTGTGTTTGGTTGCTGTGTACTGTGTTAAGTTGCTAAGTTGAATGAGAGAGGGTTCCTTCATTTGGAAGCATATATCTGAAAATAAGTTTTGATTTTCTTCTTCATTTTTTTTATGGTAAACGAGCTCGGTTACTGCACTGTGCTTCTTTAAAATAGCGGCACCGTCACAAACAACACACCCTCGTCGTCGTCGATGACCGAACACTAATTTTTACATAGATGCTCGTCGACGATCGATGTAACCAGGCTTCCCCTCACTAGCTTGCTAGACACAATGTTTTAAATAGCGGGCTACGCAAAATAGCGGCGGGCCTCCAAATCAGCTATAGCGGGCTATAGCAGGCTATAGCGGCATATTTATACATGATGCCATTTAGCGGCAACCTATTGAAAAGGCTATAGCCGGCTATTTAAAACTATGGTTGGACATGACAAGCCCCCTTAGTTCTTTCTGTCCCAGTCAGCAACATGTGAAGGTCAGGTCCACAAACATTTGAAGAAATCTAGCAACGGAAAGATAACAAACTTCCAGCAGCTTCACACTGCCCCAACCTTGTCACATTCATGCATTCTCGAATTGCACAATCTTTCTTCTTGTTTACTGGAAGCAGGAAAGGCCAGCATTGCAAACCCTAATGGTTCATTTTGAACAACAAATTACATAAGCTGGAAACTTACAATATATATTGAGCATAGCATATTCTGTTCTCAAAACGAGGGAATCCCCGTGCGTCAGCAACAACTGGTGGTACACGCATCCGTACATTAACCTAAAACATGTACTTTGTATCAAAACTACACACCCTTGTCATCGTCAATGACTGAACATTAATTTTTTACACATATGATCATCGACGATGAAGCCGAGCTTCCCCTCACTAGCTTGTTGGACATCAAATTGTACAATCTTTCTTCTTGTTTACTGGACGCAGAAAAGGACAGCAATGCAAAACTCGAATTGTTCATTTTGGACGACAAAATACAATAGCTGGAAACTTGCAATATATAACGAACAAAGCATATTCTGTTCTCAAAACAACAAAATCCCCGGGCGTCAGCAGCAACGAGTGGTACACGCACCAATATTATTGACCAGGAACATGTACTTAATGTATTTGTCTCAAAATAGCACTGGCTACCCCGGCAGCCACAAATGAATGATGGTACTCTCCTAAAAAAACTGTACACAAGGAGTGCTGGTCTAACTAGAAGAATAAAATGACATAACAGACACGGGAGAATATTTCAGTTAACTTGTAAAGCACGTCGGTGAGTGATGGGTGTGCCATGAGTTTAGGATTGGTTGCCAGGTTAAGTTTAGGATCGGTTTTCGTTTCCTTTTATTCTGGGATGGGCGTGACGTGGGGTGCTCAACTATTGTCTTGCGTATATCGTCTTCAGTTTCGGTGTGTTAAGTCTGTCAGGTTCAGTCGCCGATCGAGGTCCGACAATGATAACACTGGTGCCCTGGCCGGCGCCGTCGCCTCCCGTCGTTGTCGTCTGTTCGCCCTCGCCTATCTTGACGCCTGAATCTCGCCCTGTGCCATCCAGCAACCTACCGTGCGCGTTCTTCTCTCATCTGAGGTGATCACGGCCGGTCCTCTCGGTCCAGACAGCCCAGGCTGGAGCGCCAGCGGTCCGGTCCCCAAAATCCAGACCGCCCAGCTGCTCGGTCCGGTCCGCCGGCAGCCGGTCCAAACGTCGGCTCGGTGAGGGACCGGACCGGCCCGGACGGTGTCCACCCTAAGTCGTGCTGGAGGAGGTAGGCACTTGGGCCGGACCTTCCCGCCGAGGAGGACGAATATTTTCACGCACGCGGCCAATGCTAGCATGAACAACTCGGTCAAGGACGGAACACAAACTGCTGCATTAATAGAGGCTGCTGCGGCAGCCGTGAAGGCATTGGCTGCGGTGACCGTACCTATAGCTGACAAGTCCGAGGCTGGCAGCGAAAAAGGTCGCGACACACTTGAATGTGCGTGCTAACAAAATAGCATGAAAGAAAGAGAAGATGTGCTGTTTTAGATGTGGAGAACCGGGACACTTTGCAACTGACTGCACATCGACGTTGTGTGACCTTTGCTTGAAACCTGGGCACAAGGCCGAAGATTGTCCCTCTGCTGTTGGCTAATAAGCCTAGTGTGACGATCTATGGCAGCAGGTACCAGGAGTTTCGACCAATGGGTTAGTCAAGGTTTCACACGGTAGTTAGACAGCAGAGCAGGTGGCTCAGCAACTCAGACGACTGGTGTCGGAATCATTTCATTGGGCTCCTATCAGAGTTGAGGGACATGTATATCGGGTTGAGTTCCCGCGGAGAGAGCATCTCGACAGACTGCTTAAGTTTGGATTCAGTAAGGTACCCGGAAGCAAATGTCTACTAGAATTTGACGAATGCAAAAAACCATCACCAAAGGGGAGGAAACTGGATCAGATATGGGTCAGACTAACAGGGATACCAGACGAACCTCTTAATGATTTTCTTACGGTGTGGAGGCTGGGATCTTTAATTGGCAAGACAGTGCAGGTTGACATGTCGTTCACACGTTCTCACGGGATTGCATGATTGAGGGTTACAGTGCTTCATGCGGAGTACGTGCCTGACGAGATACCATGGACTTGTAGGTATATATAGAAGATGATTCGGGTGATGAATTTGATGATAAGAACAGGGAGGTGGATATGATGGATGATGGAGAAGGGAAAGGAAAAAAGGGGCCTGAAAAATCTCAGGGAGCGGGTGACAAAACACCGCAACCAAAGGGAAACAACACTCAGAAGACCGTGTCACAGACACCAAGAGGGTCAGGGAATAATTCTGCACCATTGGACTCGTTGCGCTTAGGTTCCTTTGAGGCGAGGTTAGCGCCGAGTCGTTTATGGGGGGACAAAGCTGACGATGAGGAGAGGGATTCGCCTTCTAACAATGTGGTCGAAGCTAATTTTGCTCATGTGCTACCAAGAGAAAAAGCTAACAGCATGAGTGCTCAGTCTCTTGATTTTGAGATGCTTGCGACGGCGTCAGATGGACTGACACACACACGGCTAGCCATAGGTGAGGTTGTGACATTGAACGAGGGGACCGGGGCAAGCCAAGAGGTTGATGCCACAACCGGCCGGCCACACGAGTCACACGTGCATGAGGGAAACCTGAATGACCTGCACGAGGGAAACAAGATGACATCTTCATGCACGGGGGAACATGCAGATGCCCCACATGCGCATATGCTAGAGAGGCAAAATGCCTCGTCCAGCTCACCTAGTGCTCATGCAGCTCACGACCGAACAGCATCACCATGCTCACCTTTGGTCCAGGAGAACGGATGCAAACAAACTACACGTGTTGCTGAAAAGTGTCTTACACCGAGGTCTGTTGATGGCCGGCAGCACACAAAAAATGAAGATAACGAGAAATCTGGTCAGAATATGACAGGAGGTCAAACTCCGGTTACTATCACTACCGAGGAGGTGATCACCTTCGGTGGGATCCCGAACCCGAATACCGGCGATAGGTGTGTCAGCCATCGGATTCAGGGTTAGGCTGATGCGGACGACTTGTAGTTGGGACGGCCTATGAGGGCCGCCAAACTTTGAGATGCCGAAGTAACTACAGGTATGTCCGTGAATACTAGTAATTTTATTCTTCATTTCTCAGAGCATGATATTGTTGACAAATCCAATAATCTAGGGATATCTCTTGGTAGTACAGACAAACAAATAGCGAATTCTGTAAATGAACTTCTTGATCTAGAAACTGATAACGTTATAGACATAATTTGCAATCTAGTAGCAGTAAAACCTATGAATGATACAGATATTAGCAACCTAGGGATTATGAATTTACAAAGCATGTGTGAGGACTTCATCCCGGGGTCAGTGGACGGTGGGCAAGAGGAGGATTAGGAGACGATTTCACAAGGGTGTATGGCACCCACGGAGTCATCAGATTTACCGGTTTCAATGCGTACTCATGAGACCGAACAGGCAATGAATGATAAGCTGAGAGGTCCATGCAAGAGAAAAGTATACTCTGTATCGGCAGTACGCAGAAAAGCACGAGTAAAACAAAATAAATTTTTTTATGATGAAAAATGAAAGGAATATTTTGAAATAGTAGAGGTCTTGCAGACTTGGCTAAAAGGAGGTTCCTGGCGGAAACATCGGTAGAGCATAAGCTCGATTTTATGGCCTTACTAGAAACGGGTAGGCATAATTTCACATCACAATTTTCAGGTAATATTTCAGGAGGTGTAGATTTTTATTGGCATTGTTTACCACCAAGGGGGCGATCCGTAGGGATACTCCTAGGGGTCAAATGCGAAACTTTAGAAGTCCTCAATGTGATGTATGGTGATTTTACCGTCAAATTTCGAGTGAAGTTGAAAATTGATGGGTTTCGTTGGGCTCTCGTAGCAGTATATGGCCCTGCCCAACATGATGTCAAGACGGAATTTGTATCAGATCTTGTGAGGATTTGTGGATATGAGGACCTACCCATTTTAGTTGGGAGAGAGGAGAGAAATAACAATTTTTTTGATGCTAGATGGTCTTACATGTTTAATATTATTATTGGAAGTCTTAACCTTAGGGAAATTGATCTCACTGGGAGACAATATACATGGGCAAACAATTTACCTATTCCAACGTATGAGAAGTTGGATAGGGTGTTGACTAGTGTAGAGTGGGAACAGAAGTTTCCGCTTGTAACGGTCCAAGCATTACAAAGAGCGGTTTCTGATCACACGCCACTTTTGGTTGACTCAAGGGAGGCGACACATGTGGGTAATAAGAATACCTTCTCTTTTGAATTAGGATGGTTTGAGAGGGAAGGATTTCTGGACCTAATAGCTAATGAATGGGCTAAAGGTTTCGGCGGGAATTCTAGTATTGATAGATGGCAAAACAAATCAGACATTTACACCAATTTTAAGGGGGTTGGACGAAGAATCAAAGTGGGCTATACAGAGTAAAAAAAGAAAAACTTATTAAGGTCATCAATGACTTTGTTTCAAAGCTGAAATAGCACCGCTTAATAGCGCGGATCGGCGTAGTAAATATGAGGCCGAGGAGAAGCTTCATACGTTATTGTGAGAGAAGGAGATTAAATGGGCACTAAGAGACAAAGTGTCTACGGTCGTCCAAGGTGACGATAACACACAATTCTTCCACATGATAGCTAATGGTAAACGCAGAAAGGAAAAAATATTGCAACTTGAACAGGATGAGGGCACAATTGTTGGGCATGAGAACCTCAAATTATACATCTCCGACTATTATAAAGGATTATTTGGAGCCCGAGAAGATAATTCTGTAGCGTTAGATGAAAGAGTGACAGAAGATATTCCTCAGCTCAATGACGATGATAATGAGGTGCTTTCGGTTCCGTTTAGCGAGAAAGAGGTGTTTGAAGAAATCATGCGAATGAAACAAAATATGGCTCCTGGGCCATATGGGTTCCTAGCAGAGTTTTATAAAATATATTGGCATATCATCAAAGGCGACCTCATGTCAATGTTCCATGACCTATTTAACGAACGGTTACCGTTATTTCACTTAAACTTTGGCAAAATCACACTATTACCAAAGAAGGAAGGGGCCATACACAATGCGCAATTCAGTCCGATATGTTTGCTCAATGTGAGCTTCAAGATTTTTACGAAGCTTGCAACGAATAGGCTAGCGCAGATAGCACATTCGGTTGTACAACAAACTCAGACAACTTTCATGCCTGGTAGATACATCCTATAAGGGGTTGTGGTACTACACGAGACCCTACACGAAATTCACTCTAAGAAACTAGCTGGAGTAATTTTTAAGGTGGATTTCGAAAAAGCTTATGACAAAGTAAAATGGCATTTCCTACAACAATCCCTACGAATGAAAAGGTTCAATGAAGCCTGGAGGGCAGAAGTGGATACGTCTATTCAGAAGGGGAGTGTGGGGATTAAGATGAATGATGACATGGGTCATTATTTCCAAACATACAAAGGCTTAAGACAAGGCGATTCGATGTCCCCAATTTTATTTAACATCATACCTGATATGTTGACAGTTCTCATAGGGCGAGCTAAGGAGAACACTCTTATCGAGGATTAGTTCCACACTTGGTGGATGGAGGGGTGTCCATCCTACAATATGCGGACGATACAATCATTTTTATGGAACATGACATCGCCAAAGCTAGAAATATGAAATTAATACTATGCTTGTTTGAACAACTCTCGGGACTTGAAAAAATTAAGAAGAGTTAATTGTTCTGCTTTGGCCGAGTAAAGGAAGAGCAAGAAGCATACATGCAACTATTCGGTTGTGAGATGGGTTCCTTACCGTTGAGTTACTTGGGTATCGCTATCCATCACCGCAAACTAAAAAAATAGGGAATGGAAATGCATAGAGGATCGCTTTGAAAAAAGACTAAGTTGCTGGAAGGGCAAACTAATGTCATATGGGGGACGGCTAGTGCTTATCAACTCAGTGTTGACAAGCTTACCGATGTTTCTCCTATCCTTTTTCTAGGTACTAGTAGGGGTACATAAAAGACTTGATTTCTACCGATCTAGATTTTTTTGACAAAGTGATGAGAATAAGAAGAAATACAGACTTGCCAAATGGGAGATGATGTGCAGACCGAAAGACCAGGGCGGGTTAGGGATAGAAAATCTACATATTAAAAACATTTGCCTATTAAGCAAATTGATTCATAGATTGTCAGTGGAGATGAAGGGTATGTGGGTACAAATTCTTCGTAAGAAATACGTATGAAACCAAACTTTGTCTCAAGTTACAGTGAAACGGTCTGATTCACCGTTCTGGAAAGATTTAATGAAGACAAAAGAAGTCTTCTTTCACAGGGTGAAGTTTCACGTAGGCAATGGTAACGACACAAAATTTTCGGAAGATAGTGGTTAGGAGAGACACCACTAACTACGCAGTATCCGGTATTATATAATATTGTGTAACGTAAGGAGGCTTATGTTGCTACAATTTTGTAGACAACACCTCTTAACATTCAATTTAAGAGGGCCCTGGTAGGAGAGCGATGGAATTTGTTGCTCCATTTGGTACGTAGGTTAATGGATGTACAACTGACTGACCAACCAGACACTATTTAGTGGGAATTAACCACAAGTGGTAGTTTTTCAATGAAATCTATGTAAGCACACCTTATCAATACCGGACCAATTCCTACCTCTCCACACATTTGGAAAATTAAGGTACCATTGAATATCAATATTTTCATGTGGTTCATCCATAAAGGAGTAATACTCACGAAATATAACTTGCTTAAAAAAAGATGGGTGGGTAATCCTAGATGTTGTTTTCGTGACAACAGTGAATCAATCAAACACCTCTTTATCGAATGTCCTTTGGCTAGACTATTATTGCGTACTATTCATATAGCCTTCAATATTAACACACCATTAAGTATGAACATGTTATTTGGGACGGGGCTTAATGGAGTGGAAACCAACACAGCTAAGCACATTCTGATCGGAGCATGTGCGTTGTTATGGGCTGTATGAAATAGTAAGAATGATATGATTTTTAACAACAAAAACTTCAATAATTTCTTGCAGTTCATCTACAAAGAAACCTCTTGGATCCGTACGTGGTCGTTACTCATGCCTGCGGAGTCCAGGGAGCGGTTGGTTACTGGGTGCAACCGGTGGGAGACGGCAGCGCGGGCTATCTTCAACCGATATGGATGGCAGCAAACTAATAGGCTAGGTGTAATTTTCGCTTTCTTTCGAGCCCTTGAGCTCTAGCTGAACCTTGCACTTTGTTTGAACTCATTTGTTGAAATAAAATGGCTGCATGCATCGTCACGATGCAGAGGCCGACGGTATTCCTCCTTTTCAAAAAAAATTAATATTTGCGAGTTTTTATATTTTCAGGAGGATTACACTAACAAAGATTATTGTGTCTTCATAAATTATTTCGCATTATTTCAGAGCTAAGCAATCCAAGTCTCGTTGTTTCCTTATTTCCCTCATATTTTCCTCCATACATGTTTTGATTTGCTTATAATTATTTAAATTTATTTCTAAATATTCACTATATGGCATAATAAATTTGTGGCAGAGTGGAAGAAAACATCTATCAATGCTCTCTTCCCTAAATGTAGCGAATTAACATAAATCAGATCAGTTGTGTTAAGTGTACCATGGTTTCATAGTTCATCTACCTATAATTCACATATATGTGCTAGAATTTGATCTATATATTGGTCGGCCCAATAGCAGTTTTAGAATTCCTAATAAATTCTAGAGGCCCACTAGGGCCATTCATGCAAGACAAGACCTGGGACAAAAGTTTAGTCCCATAATGCTCACCTAGTCGGAGTTGGACGTCCTTATAAGGGAGGTTGTTTTCATACATGTATGAGCATGAGATCAAGAGAGAGATACACGCTCGCTCCTCCTCCGCCACCCGCCTCGCCATGCCACGCATCGTCACGGTGCGTCGCGGGTTGTGGGAATGAGGCGAGCCGATGTTTAAACTTTTGCCACGCATGATTGGTATGTGAAAGGTTGCATGGAAGTTGAAATGTTTTTGCGGAAGTGGAGAGTAATATGAACGCTGCACCCTTCGGTTGATGGCTGTTCGCTTTTTCTTCCATCCTTTCGTTCCGTCTTCCGTCGGAGCCTATTCTCCTCCTTCTCCTGGGCCTATAACAAAGAGGTCGCTCTTCTTCAGAGAGACACACCAGGGCATTATCTTCCTCATGCCATCGAGTTGCAATCTTGGAGCTTCTGCTAGGTACTTCCCCATCCTGGCTTGCGGCATGCAACGCAGGTAGTGACAGTAGGTCTCCGAAACCCCGCCACTTTGAGTCATGTACGGGAGAAGGGTGATAAAGTTTTTGGGGGAGCGCTCTACGCGACTACTGGCTTCTTCATCACGGACGCCGACGACCACTTCCCAGACGATGACTTTTTCCCCAACGTTAACAATCTCTTCGACAACATGGCGGGTGACGACGTCAACGCCAATCCCATTGCTGCTGTTGCAACTCAGTACATGCTCGTGTTCATTTTGTTTGAGTTCTTGCCACAGTTTTGTTGTTCTAGTGTTTTTTCTAGATATGTTCCGAGCATACTTACCACTTCAAATACTATTTGCATACTCTTTGTATGATTGCGTGACTTGTCTTATAATTCCTATGATAGTCATGATTTGTCTACTATTTCAATTAATAAAATCATATGATAAATTTCTCATATTTCCAACAATATGTTCTCACATATGACAATTCAAGTTGAATCTTTATGCCGGGGTTAGATCTGCACTAGGCATAATTCAGTGTTTTCTTTTTATGTTCTCAGACATAGTACAAGTCGTGCCATCGGTACTAGCAGCACAATTCCATCAAGCTATGTTAACTGCAAAATCACTGCACTTGTGAGTAAATTAGTTGAAAACATAAGGTCGATCTTGACTAGGCACAATTGAATGTTTGATACTAGCCGCAAAAGTCCGTCAAGCTATATTAGCCGCAAAGTCACTGCGTTTGATAGTAAATTAGTTGAAATATCTAATCAACTTTTTGTTATATAGAAAAATGCCGCTAGTGCACCTGATAGGCAGTCATGTTGAGATAAGTGGTTGAAGCTGCATGCCAAGAATTTGGAGGTATATGTGCTCCTTTTACCATATTTTACACATTGTGTAATTGATCAGATTTAGTTAGATTGAACTGGTAGCATAGCTCCATAAGAGATATAAAAGAAAAGATAGCAGGGTATAAGCTGCACTATCTGAGGACCCAGTGGTTGTGTCAAGATGAAATAATTTTTGAATTTTCACTAATCCAATTGACTTCCAGACTTGTTTGATGAAAATTACCAATATGTGCATGAAAAAAGATGGATCACCTTGAGGCCAATATGGGCATGAAAAAAGATGGATCACCTTGAGGCCAATATGGGCATGAACAAAGATGGATTGAAAACCAAGTATAGGGGTCGGTACAATTTTTGAGGCTAGAGTATTCAATCCAAATTTATAGATTCGAAACAAGGGGAGCCAAAGAATATTTGAGAGTATTAGCAGCTGATTTTTCAAATCTACCACACCTGGAGAATAAATATCTGTAGCAAAGTGATTAGTAGCACAATAATATGATAGTTTGATAGAGCGGTAACAGTAGCAGTAATGGTTTGGTTGCAAGTGCACCGTAACGACAACAATAGTAACTTAGCAAGAATAATATGTGGAAAACTCGTAGGCAATGGATCGGTATATTAGTTGGTTGATATTCATCATATAACAGTCATAACCTAGTGAGGGAGTCCTGGTTTAAGGGGTCCTCGGGTGGCCGACCTGTTTCTCATGGGCTGGACTGTATGGGCCACTTGCTGAGCATTGGATTTATCAGAGGCCTCGTCGCCAGGGAGGAAGCTTCAGGAGTCGTGACATGTCCTCTAAGTTTGAGATAGTAGATAGGCTTGTTTTTCCCTTCGATGTGCAACTGACCATGGGTAAATCCTAGGTGCCCTCCTCGTCTATATAAGACGGAGGGTTTTGTGCTATAGGAGATAGCAAAACTTGTCTAGGGTTTAGCTGTTCGATCTCGAGGTAGATAAACTCTATAACCTTCATACCGTCAATATAATCAAGAAGGACATAGGGTTTTACCTCCATAGGAGGGCCGGAACCTTGGTAAACATCGTCTCCTTCGTCCACTGTTACCATCGACCCCAGTCTCCCAACTCGGGACCCCCTACCCGAGATCCACCGGTTTTGACACCGACATTGGTGCTTTCATTGAGAGTTCCATTGTGATCGCCAAAGGAATCGATGGATCGCATCGTCATCAATGAAGAAGTCCGCAACATGGACACCTTTGTCCCCGGTCAGATCTTCGCCTTCTGCATGCTGACCCGACCGGCCGTCTGGGCCGGGTCGGTATTTTTGCCCCTGATCAAGAGGTCAGATACGAGAACCTAGAGTTCTTCGTACACTCTCGGGGCGATCTTTCACTAACTGGGCTCAGAATCTCGCCTGCCGTGCCCGAAGACTGTGAGGATTTAACCTCGGATTCCACTTTCGATCCCACCCATGGGATCCACCCCGGCGATGACCTGACTTTTAGTTCGAATCCAGCCATAGCTCCAGACGTCCGGATACCTTTTCCTACTGAACACTTCCCATGCGCGGATGCATCGGAGGTTAACTCCGAAAGCTCTGAGCAGGTTGACCCGATCGAGCTCTCGACACTCAACGAGGCCCTAGATCAGATCTTGTCAATGAAATTTACTGACGGACCAACCCCGATCCATGCTCAGATCGGTCCCAAGGCGGGTCAAGAAGAATTTTTCATCCTAGTTGGTAGCCACTATCGAGGACTTAACCGACATGCTGGACTACGCCTTCGAGGAGGCACAAGACATGGATGAGGAAGATTGCGCTCCCACTCCCGTCAATACCAGGTCATGGGCTGCCACCTCCACCTATGACGTCTACATGGTGGACACGCCATCCAATGGCGGCGATGACACACCCAAGAACAATGGGGATAGATCACGTGATGCGCTATCAAGGTGCCGGTAGCCGCGAAAACGTCAATGGAAAAAAGGGAAGGGAAGCTATTGCCGGCACCGGGGAAGACGATACCTCGGAAGACCTCGGTGGTCCCGATATCCCTGAGCATCCTCTAGAGGACCACAAGAGGCCAGAGGATTATTGCGACCCTGATGACCCAAATGATTTCGATGATGACAACTACCTCCCCCCTGAAGAGGAGGACAGCCTGGAATCGGACGACTTAGATCCCCGATAACATCGAAGACAAGGAAGTGTTCCGGCAACGGCTCCTAGCTACCGACTGTAGCCTGAAAGCAAAAGAATGGTAGCTTAAGGCCGAACAAGATAACCTCAGCGACAGATGGACGAAGGTCCTATAAGCTGAGGAAGGATACGGTACCGGTCTATTGGACAAACCCAAAAGATATCAACGCCAAAGGCTGCTACCACAATTCGATGACGAGCTTACTGATACACTGTCTCCCAAACATACTCCATACGACAAGCCAGACCACCCTCCTTTAGGACGAGACAGGATGGCTTACGACACTAGTTATAGGCCGACGATACCCCAAAGACGGGGAATGGAGCCAATAGAGCCCAATGACAGGTTTGACCCGCGACACGACCTGGAATATAGAGCAGGTCGTACGAGATCCATCTACGGATCCAGAGGGTACTCACCCGATAGATGGGAGGGGTACCGGCCTTGGTTCGACCGCACCAACCGAGGTGGGGAAAGAAATCGGGCCAGAACAGAAGTTGATTTCTGGCACGACATAGCTCGGGTCAGAGGTGCTGCCCACACACAGTGCTTCACAGACAAGGTAATGCAGCATCAGTTCCAGGAGGGGTTCAAACCCGTGAACACAGAACAATATGATGGGACAACTGACCCAACAGTATGGATCGAGGATTTCCTCCTCCACATCCACATGGCACAGGAGATGATCTCCATGCCATCAAGTATCTACCCCTAAAACTTAAAGGGCCAGCTCGACACTGGTTAAACAACCTCCCCGAAGGCCAGCAAAGCACGTGCCGAGGAGGCAAAACTTCGCACTCAAGATTCCATGGGCGGCGGTGGGGAACAACTATCAAGGGGTAAGTGTTCGGCTGACCGAACTACTACTCGGACATACCACATGTACAATCAAGGACATGTTGAGGAGCAAATCTTATCCATGCTTTGGCGACTTATCAAGATCTTCTTTCCAAGGTCCGCTCGCCGACAGCACCACCCATCAAGGAATACAACTCCCTAGGAGGCACAGGAGAGGACAAGCGACATGGCACATTGAGGACGTCAGGCTACCCATCAAAGACCCCTGGTACAACCCCTCCTGTAAATTTTATATTTCATCTTCAAAGCACTTGTACACAGTGGCTTCAGAAATTTGAGCTATAAGAGTTATTGAGTAAACATAAGACCATTAAGGATGGCTAATTCGTTGTTTTTTATATACTCTGTTTCATCTCGCATATACGCCTCTTGCGAAACTGTTCGGTACACATCAAGATGCAGGCCGGCTAATAGACCGGGGGCTTCAGTTTAAATACCGCCCTACGCATCTCTCCGGCACAAGCAATAGTGTGTTCTGCTTCCTGGATTTCACTTTATATGCATCGGTTCCGAATTATGTCTTCGGTCAATAGTTAGGTTGCTCGGCTCCTGTGATTGCCCTATTACGTTCCGCTCGTTCGGCTAAATGGCAAAGGGAGAACCTCTGCGATTGTGCTTCCAGCTAGCCTGGTCAAGCACCTCAGGGTAGATAGCCGAAAACTGAGTGTCATAGTACGCGAGAACTGATCTGTAAATCCAAGCATAAGTGTTATACTAAAACTTTGTTAGAAGTTATTCCGTGTTATACGATGAGTTCCATAATCGTACAAACCATCACTACTGGAATCCAGTTATTTGCCGTCTGCGAGATCTTTGTTGTCTGTTAGCGAACGACAAAGAAAGCCTTTGCCATCAGCTTACAGAAAACGGACGGCAGAGGACGGGCAGACGGCAAAGAAAGTCCTTGCCATCAGCCCTCCCTTTGTGGTCGGCTAGCGCACGACAAATATTGGGCAGTCAGATAGCAAAGGTCACGGGCGGGCCCCATCGCACCCTGGGTATATCGTTGCCGTCTTGTAAGATTTGTCATCTGCCTCCCCCCTCTTTGTCGTCCGCTAGCGGATGGCAAAGAGGACGTCCCCCCTAACGGTCAAGGCAGGGCCCCACCCCCTGTTCCCCTCGCTCTTTGCCGTCTGCTAGTAGACGACAAAGATCCCCCCCCATAATGTCCAGATCCACCTCCACCCCCTCACTCACCCGCGTCTCCATCCCGCGCCACCATTGTGACGCCAACCTCTCTCTTCTTCTAGCCGCTCCCGCCCCAACCCGGCGCCCACTGGAAACCGACCCCATCCACCGGCCGCCTCGTCGCTCCGCGGCGAGCCCCTCCGCCCTGCAGCTCCCTCTCTCTCCCTTCCGCCGCTCCTCGATGCCCATCGGCCACCACGCCCACCCAACGGCCGCCCAGCCATCCCGCCGCCCCACGGCGAGCCCCCCTCCCTGTGGCCCCACGGCGAGCCCCCCTCCCCGAGGCCCCCACATACCGGCCACCGCCCCCACACACTGGCCGCCCCACCGTCCTGTCGTCCACTGGCCAGCCCGTCATCCCGCCTCCCTTGTAGCGAAGGCCCTCTTCGTGCGGTCCCACACCTTCTCCCTCCTAGTCCACTCCACAGGCCCCCTCCTCCACCGGCACCTTCAAAGGTAATTTTTTTCTGTTTTTTATTTATGTTAATTTGTTAGTTAGTTAATTCAGGTTAGTTAGTTAGTTAGGTGTGTTTAGGTTAGTTAGTTAGTTAGTTAGTTTAGTTTAGGTTAGTTAGTTAGTTAGTTTAGTTTAGGTTAGTTAGTTAGGTTTGCTTAGGTTAGTTTAGGTTAGGTAGTTAGGTTAGAAGAAAAAGAAGAAGAAAAGAAGAAAGAAAAAAAGAAAAAAGGAAAAAAGAAAAATAATAATAATAATAGTAATAATAATAATAATAATAATAATAATAATAATAATAATAAGAAGAAGAAGAAGAAGAAGAAGAAGAAGAAGAAGAAGAAGAAGAAGAAGAATAAGAAGAAGAGAGGTGGAGGAGGAGGATCAGGAGGAGAAGAATAATAAGAAGAAGAAAAAGAAAAGGAAAAAAAGAAGAAGAGGAAGAAGAAGCCACTGACCCCGACCCCCGATGCCACTGACCCCGACCCATGACGCCATTGACCGCCGACCCTCGACGCCACTGACCCCCGACCCCCGATGTAAATTATGAGTTAGGTCATATATATATTTCGATTCAAGATGTTATGAAAAACATCATATTTGTGTTGATCGAGTTTCATTTGAATGTGCAGTTATTTCGTCGCTACGAGGGTCAGTTTTTTGATGACCTCCCCATGCGTTGGACGAGCTCCCCTGCTGTGTTTGTGGGTGAGCACAAATGACATCTCCTCCCCCGGCCCCTTAATTTGCTCGGTTCCGGTCTTCGTGCTGATGAAACTTGCTAGCTATAGGTGTCTTCAATCATCAGTATGTCTTTGCATATTTATAACCACCATCCTTTCAAATTGTCCAACGTTATCCATGGACAACCCGCGTATGTGTAGTTTCGGTTTATTTTCCCGTATGCTCTGCTCCGGATCCGATGCTAAATTTCGTCAGTGCGTTCCTGTTGTTCTCTGGGTACACATCCTCTCTGCTTATTATCGAGACGTGTATCAGGAGAATAGCGGGAAGGTGCTGCCGAAATTCTGCATCGGATCCGGAGCAGAGCATGGGAAAACGAACCCAATGTACACACCCTCAGGTGGGATTAGGACCTATCTCTACCTATTAGCGTGTAGGTTGCCTGAACGTAATAAAACTGACAAACTTGATTAACGGATGAATATAAATGATGAATTATATATACTAGTCGTGAACCCGTGCACTTGCACAGGCTAGATTTTTTTGCATTAGAATAAGAAGCGATATAGAAAAATATATATTTAGAAAAAACAGGAATTGTATACGTTACCTATCGATTGGGATTTTGTTTTTCAAATTGATTATACAACACAATGAAAGATCGTCATCCAATCTCGTAGTCGATATGCACAAATTAATATTAATATGTAGTGTTTGAACAAACGAGTAAATAGTGAAAGATTCATCACGGATGTCGAGTCCTTTCTGTTTTAAGAAGGCAGATGTGCAATCTCAAAATTAAGTAGGGAGACTACAACCTGGATATTTTTTAAGTTGCTTGCTCTAAAGAAATTGTCAAATTCCAGTAAGTCTAGTTTACGAAATACTCTTTATTTTGGAGAAAATGAGAATATTTTTAGGAGTTAAGAAATATTCATCCATATACTAAAATGTAAATTTTACTTTAGAAACTTAAGATAAGAGAAAGTTCATTATATAGGACAATAAACTTTTTTGCAACGGGTGAGGTGAACAATAACGCTTCGACCCCATTTATCTCATAGAATAATGTTTCACAGCACATGTGGTGAACAATAGCACTTCGATGACATTAAACCCATAAAAACCTAGCAATGTTTTAAATAGCGGGCTATGGCATATAGCGGCGGACCTCCAAATAGGATATAGCGGAGCTATAGCGGGCTATAGCATGCTTTTTGTACATGAGACCATTTAACGGCACCCTGTTGAAAAGGCTATAGCAAGGCTATAGCAGGCTATTTAAAACTATGAAAACTACACATAATAACTTCTAGTCAATATTCACGTATTTACAAACAGAAAGTTGAAAGATTATCTTGGTAGCCACAAATTATCCTTTAGTACATCTCTTGAGGATTAATTTTGCTGTACATGCTGAAAAAACTGATATATTGTATGCTGATAATTGTAATACTCCACTAATAACGCTGATCAGGGTTCCCATATATGTGGTAGCACATTACATGATGCGTTCTTCAAGATGTGCACAGTGAATCATTGGTACATAATACATATCTCCAGAGAGGAGAGCACCTGCATTACAATCTTAGCTCAGTAGTCAATCTATATATATTTTAATAGAAAGAGTAATAAAAAATGATTGTCGAATAGGGCTTACATCTTATTCCAGCTATAACCTTGCCACTTATCTATCTATCGAAGCAGCAAAAATCATTGAAAGTTCGACATTCTTGACCACTCCATCCTTTGCAAGGTCTCCGTTAGCAGAAGAAAATGCTAGACTTACGGACAACATCTAGAGGTTCCACCTATGGACTCATCGTCCCGTAAATCCTCACGCCTCCTGATCTCCAGTTGTGGTCCTCTTTCCTTTTGATTTTTAGTCACATCTGCACAATTCATTGCATAACTTGACTCTTGTATAAATAGTCCGTAGGTGTAGCGTTGTCCTTTGCAGAAATAAGTCTAAGATATTTGAGTGCAGGTGGTACTTAACCTTGCCTGACTAATATAAAACAATATTAATTGAGTAGTATGGGTAGTTCAACAGAGAAAAAAGTAAATATAATGGTAAAAAAATTCAATTGCCAAATTCATATACATTATATAAGTTCACACAGGTACAAAATATAACTCCTGTGATCACACACAAATACCAGAGGAAGAACTGGTTGGCTAATGGAAATAAGTATAGATGCAACCTCCAGATTGGTATAAAATAATAATTTCAGAGTAGACATCCGATGGTGAATATTTTAAGCTGATCTGCTTCCAGAGTCTGTGCATAGAACGCAAGGTAGGAGAAGATTAGGCCAGCGATGGATTCGTCAGTTCGTCAAGGTTGAGGAGGCGGCGGAGGTCCGCGGTGGAGAGATGCTTATTTTAGAAAGAGTCAATTACGTTGGTGGTGCTTGAACTTGACGTGAATGATTACTTTGATGCTAGAACTTGTGACATACATTAAACTGGTGTAAAAACTTGGCTCGGACGTGCAAATACAGTGCAAATCCCGTATGTGTATGAAATTGATGTTGATTTGGCAAACCAGCATGGCATGGCCCCGCTGTCACTGACCGGAAGGCCGAGAGGAGTGTGTTTGTGGCCTGTGTTTGCAACAAATAAAACAAAAAGTTGAATTAAGATTTTCTTTTTGTCTCTATGATAGGTGCATCCCGTCAGTGAAGTGTAAAAATTAAAAAAGATGTTTTTTGCGCGTCTTGAAACACAACCATGCCTTGACCAGAGTAAGGATGTAGCAACTCCATCCTTATGGTATTCATGTTAAAAACGGGTATCTACAGCTAATGTAGCATAAGAAACGGGATCGTGGAGCTGAAACGGACTGTGATCAATGTGGCCCATTTGCACTTATTATTTTTCAAAAATTTGTAAAAGATATGTAAATTCTAATCTTAATAATAAAAATAACTTTTAATTAATTGTGCGGCATATATATTATACATATATACAAACAAAATAATCAATTCCATATTTGTTCACACATTATTTAAAGATATCCATATACTCGAAATATTTTTTATGAAGTATAAAGTGTTTGGACAATTTAAAAAATACAGATATTCTTAACATCAAAATTCCAAACATTATTTTAGTAATAGAAATATTTCCATAATTATAAGCACATTTTCATAGTTCAATGGTTGTATAATTAAATATTCATAATTTTAAATTTCATATGATTATTCATTCATCGCTAATATTTAAATTATATTTTTTGAATATAAGTAACAAGTGAAAATTACACCAATGTTTGTAATTCATCGATTTGTAGAACTTAAATATATGCTGCAAGTGTATTTCTTTGTATTAACTTTTATTTAATAAACCTTTAAATGTCTGTATTTAGCAAACATTTTTATATAATACATATGTATATATTTAAATGTTTTTATTAACAAATCATTGTTTGTATCTATAATATTTATAACACACGAATTTGAATTTTACTTTTATTACTTATGTTTTACAAAAACATTAAAAACTATTGCGTGCAAAATGTCAATTCGTCATAGTACATTAAAAATTGTTATCATTTTTTGTCATTGCAATGTGAATGGTGGAGTGGCTTGGACGGCTTTTTATACAATAGTTGGTTCCGTTTTCATTTTTCGCGTATAGACATGCGGGCCTCATGTGTCATAGAGTAAAAACATGAAATAACATTTGCCCCATTGATAGGGGCTTTTTGTAAAAATAATACTGCTCTACGCCTTTCATTCACTGACAGCGCGCCCCCACGCCATGCTCGCAAGCCAAGTCAGCGTCAATTTCGTATCCAAATGTGATTGGCACCGTATGTGCACGTCCGAGACAAGTTTGTGCACCAATTTAATGCATGTCACAAGTTCTAGCATCAAAGTGACTGTTTGCGTCAAGTTTAAGCATCATCGATGTTATTGACTCTTTTAGAAAAGGCAACGAAGGAGAGATTTGTGTTATTTTTTACCCAAGAGAGATATTTGCGAGTTTCTCTTAGTAGAGATACGTGTAATCACGGGATGGTGGGCCTCTATTATTCTTTTCTAGGATGAAAAGTTGGTTGAAGATCGTTTTTAACACGTACGCTATCACCCTTGCATGTTTTTTTTTTACAGAATTTCAACAGGGAATTATAGGATAAAATCAACACCGTAAAAATTCGGTCCCACCAAATTAACGGCTCATAATTTTTGATTAACATGGGAATTTTTAGAGAGTCTAGAATTAGTATAGGTATAGATATTTCTTGTGTGTTTAGTAGGTAAGCAAGACGAGTGAGCGTGCTTGGATGTACACCGGTCACCCTAGCTAGTTAGAAAGAAATGACCATTGAATGGTTAACAAAAACCTAGTTAGAAAGAAATGTCCTCTCTCCCGGAGCCTGGCCAGTGATGTTGGCGGCGGGGCTTTCCCCCTCGCGCGATGGTTGCGTCTTCCCCTGGCGGCGGCGGCGCATGGAACTGCGGGGCACCAGCAGCGTGGAGCAGCAAGTTCCCGACGGCGAGTGTGATAGCGATGTTAGCGCAAGCGCGAGACCGCGACAGAGGAGCCCCTGTGGCGGTGGCCTAGATCGCGGATCTCGCCATGCCCTGATGGGCTTCGGCGGGCCGGCGGATCTTGTGAGCGTCTAAAGGAGGGCATGATGGGCCTGACGATGCCGGCCTAGGCACCGTGGTGGTGCTATGGCCGGTCAGGAGGCGGCGGCCTGAATTCTCCGTCCAGTACCCGGCAGATATGGCGGCGGTTCATGTACAAGTTGCTTGATGGAGGTCCTCTGTTAAGATCCAGGTGAAAACCTGCTTTCGGCCTCGTGCCAAGGCCAGCGATGAAGGCGCAGTTATGCGGCGTTCCCTTCTTGAAGGCATCGCCGAGGAGAAGTTCAAGACCGCTATCTGCTATCTTCGGGGGAAACCCTAGATCAGTAGATCGGATGATGGCGGCGCTCGTGTGTCGTTTCCCCCTTGGGGTGTACACGGACTCGAGGGAATTGTGGTCGGTTTATTTGGTGAGCCGTGCTTCATCTTAAACATTGATGGCGGCTAATCTCGGCAGCGTGGTGCAGTGGAGACTTGGCGTCCGATGCTTGGAGATGGACTCGCGCAGGAGGAGGACGCTGTCTGGTGTCATGGTGGCTCGATGGCATAGTGGCCTGACAAGGTAGAAGCCTCAATATCTGCTCTGAAGAAGAACCTGTGGAAGATGGCGGCGACGACACATGTGAGTGCGTCAGACCGGTTTGTGCCCCAGACTCGGTATGTGGCTCGGCTGGGGCTTCCGGGTTTTGATGATAGGCTTAGGTGAGTGGTGTGGGTATATGGCCCAGTTAGCACTCCTTCATCACATGGATAGGAGTAGGGGCATTGTTGCCAAGAGAGCGGATTCAGTCATATTGTTGTAACACTTCGTAAGGTCCTGAAGAATAATCAATAAAGTGGCCGCATGCATCTCCCAGATGCAGAGGCCGGGGGTCATCCTCCTTTTCGAAAAAAAGATAACCATTTCATACAGTGCCGTAGCTAGGGGGTGGCCAGGGTGGTCCATGGACCACCCTGAGATTTCTCTACAGCCTATATATTATAGCAAAAAATGAGTAAATTCTAATGTGAGTAATTGTATACAAATGTAAGTTCTACTATTGGACCACCCTGAATTATTGAGCTGGCTACGCTACTGATTTCATATCAAGCATATATGTATTTGTATTAAAGTCAACACCATCTTTCGGAAGGTATGGATTTTTTTATTAAAATGATATTTGCACCATTTTAATTTATCTGAAACATGAGCACACTTTATGAGATTTGCGTAAAAATAATAAAAGTATGTATCGTTTGGCAACGCCTGTGGCCGATCGACCCCTATATAAGAGCGGCACATAGCAGAGCTAGTAACAAAACATGAGTAATCTTCCAGAAAAAAAAAAGTACCATGCCCTGAGCCTACAGTCAATGCATTCTATTTTTCGCGCATGTTCACTTCAAGAAGTTGAAGAAATTTGCTGCAGTTTTATAAACTACTAGTTGATAAATTTGACAAGATTTTTTTGGCGAAACTCATTCCTTCATTAATTCTATTTCTAGTGCCGGTCAGTACAGAGTTATTCATCAAAGCAATTTCAGTTCCTAGCATGCATGCATGTGCATGACGATGACGGGTCTACGGGCAGAAGGTGACTTGATAATTTGTTCCAGCAGCGCAGGTGAAGGTGCTGCTCTTGTCATCGTAGGCGTAGCTGTAGGCGTCTGGGCAAAGGCCCTTGAAGAAACGCGAGTAGTTCGTCGGCCCGCAGGTCGCCGGCGTACTCGGCGCCGGGCAGCAGTACTGCGGGGTGCCAAACTTGCCGCAGGCACTCATGCAACCCCCGTCCACCTTCAGCTCCGACGGGCACTTTGCGTTGATGTCCGCCGCGCAGCTGACCGCGTGGCAGCTGCCGCCGACGGGCCCGAAGCTCATCGGCACGTTGAATCCGTCGACAAGGGAGATGTCATAAAAGTCAGATGTGCTGCCTGTCCCCAGAGTGTACTCGGCGAGAGACGCTGGTGGCTTCCCGCCGGCGCGGCAGGCCAGCACGCCGCCGCAGTCTCCCGTGGTGCATGACCCGCGGCCGCTGGCGTCAAATTTGCAGCCCGTTCGCGCCCAGATCCTGCCAGAATTTGTGCCGGCGGGCGGGTGGATTGTGGACGACTGGCCCGGGTCGAGCTTGATCCCACCTCCTA
The DNA here is from genome assembly GCA_022496015.1 of Hordeum marinum. Classification (NCBI taxonomy): domain Eukaryota; kingdom Viridiplantae; phylum Streptophyta; class Magnoliopsida; order Poales; family Poaceae; genus Hordeum; species Hordeum marinum. Next base: position 2,281,524 of record CM039676.1, read on the forward strand.
CCGGAATGGCCGCTGGCCACACCGTGTAGGAGCACTTATTCACGACCGTGATGGTGGCCGCGTCGGTTGCGACCACGGCTAGGAGGAGGGCAAGGATGAAGAGTGAAGCTGCCATGGTTGGGTGCTGTGTTTGATGATGATGGCGGTGTTGGTTTGTGTATGCACTGTGCGATGAGGACGGAAGGTCCTGTCCACGGGTATTTATAGGACAATTGTTGCTCGACCTGGATTGCTAAATACAGATATTTTGGAGGTATCTATATGTAAATGTGCAATGTCATGCAGTTTGAATGCTCCCTCCAATATATGGCGCTAATTAATTCAGTGTATTAACGTTCACAAGTGGATATGCACAGTTGTTCTATACTTGGAAGAAGATATAAGTTTGTAACGTCCAAGCATTAATTCCCGTAAATAAAGGAACTTTGTAACGTTTACAAGTAGCTCTATATTTGGAAGAGGTCAATTATTACTCACCCCTGAATTCACGGTAGGTTTAATATAATAGATTACCAAGTCTGTCGTAACGTTCAAGTTGATAAGCGTGTGTTGCATCTTAATATGGAAGTATAAATTTGCTCATCTGCCTCTCTGCAATTGTTGTACGCACTTTTTTTTTCAGGGAAAAGTGCGTGTTTTCTAATCTCGTAATCTCTTCTTCTTCTTCTTTCGTCAAGTTCGAGCACAACTGATTTTTATTATTTTTGAGAATCACCACAACTGATTTGATGTCCAGGTGATCGGATTGGTAGGCCCAAGCCCAGCCCCAGAAAGCCCGTATAGTGTTCTTCTCTCGAATGCATGAATCACGCGGCCCAAGCCCAGCCTCGGACACAAGAATCGGTTGGCCCAAGGCCAGCCAGCGTTTTTGCTAGATTTATGATTGATCAATCTTTTCATCCTTTCTAACTCTGACGCATGGTCGATCAGTGATCGAATATTGATATCTTCCAAGCATTCACTATTTGTCATGGTTGATCTTTGGTCCAATGCCTCCCGGGTGCAGCTTATCGACAACCAACCTGACTCCATCGTGTGGAAATTGACCTCATCATTTGCTACTCCTTGGCATCGGTTTACACGGGCCAATTATTTGGCTATGCCACAAGCACACATCTAGGTAAGCATGAAGCAACTTGTTTCGGAGTTTATAAGACTTGTGTTCATATAGTTTATATTTTCCCATTCGTATCGCGACCGTATCACGCTCCTAACCCTACCCGCTCCCGTGCGGCACTGCCCCGCCGCACCAGAGTGCCTCCGCCAGTCGTCTCCCGGTTCTCCCGCGCACACCCTCTCCCTGCCGCCGCCGTCGGGGGCATCACAGACAAAGCATGTGTGCCGCAGCGATGGCGGCGGCATTTCTTCTCGCCAAAGACTCGGTCAGGACGGTGGTGGTCCGTGATGGCCAGATCTACAACAGTGGTGCGGGGCGGCGGCGGTCAGGCACGCGGCGGCGGCGTTTGGCGACTCGTACTGCGTCGGCGGCTTGGGCACCCGATCTTGGTCCAAATGGGATTCGGGCGGGCTGCACATGCTGATGTCGTATACCATCAACGACAGGCTGCCCCTAGGATCAACCTGCATCATGGGACATTGGGGGCTCCGTCTCTGGGCGTGGTGGTGGTGGTCGTCTCCTTCGTCGGAGATAGTCAGCCTGAGGCTGGATGTTCGGATCTCAAGGTCCGTCATCTAGTCCTGGTTGCGAGTTGGGGAGACAGAGTTGCTAGTGAAAACTAAGCCAATGGCGGGCGATGGTGATGTCTCGCATCGTTACCTTGATGAAGGCGTCATCATGTAACTTCTGTCAACCCACTCGTGCTGCTTCGGGGAATATCCTAAGATCTGGTCATCCAGATCGGACGATGGCGGCACTGCGGTGTCGTTACTCTCTTGGGAGCATCGTTTGTGGAGCAGCGCTGGAAGATAGAGGAAGGCGGTGGAGCGCTAAGTCTTGCACGGAGATTTGGCGGAGATGTCAAGTCATTCCTGCCCCACAGGTGCTATGCTGTGTCATGCCTGGTCGGTAGGTGCTAAGCACGACAGATGTTTCAGAGTCTGCACGTCTGGATGAATGCGTGCAGGGCAGTGGTGCCGTTGGGCGTCGTGGTGGCATCGACAGATGTCTGGACTGGCAAGGATGATGCGGATCTCTCTCCTGAAGATGGGTCAGCGGTCCGAGGATGATGGCGGCTTCTGGCTTCTAAAACGTATGCATGTGATGCTTTAGGTCTGCTGCACTGGCTGTTGATCCCAATACGTTATGTAAATGGATCGGCGACGACACCGGTTTTAGATATGGGGGGTGAAAGCACTCCACATTATCGAGTTTGTAGGTGTGAGTGGTGCCTTCGGATGGCTTGATGTATTTTCTTGTCATACCTTTATGAAATAATTAATAAAGATGGCTGTATGCATCAATTGATGTAGATGCCGGGGGTTTAACCTCATTTTCTTAAGAAAAACACTACAACCAATCTCAAGAGCATCGATTCTTGCATGGTTATAAGTGGTATTTCTCTACGTTTTCCTTTGTCATGGGCAAAGCTGATGTATCTATCCCTGACATTGCAAATGTATGTTGTAGACTTATAGTCATATGATTTGGTTACCCGCAAAAAATAAAAACTCCCTCCGATTCGAAATGTAAGACGTATTTTAGAGTGTAAATCCACTTATTTTGCTCCGTATGTACTCCTAAAATCCTTACATTTAGGAGCGCAGGGAGTATATGATTTGGTATTCAGACGTTTTTCTGTTTTGTTTTTTGTGCAGCTTGGTTGTCCTGAGATTCCTTTCCAGATTTGAACCGCTGGGTGTATCAGATACTCACCGTTGTGCTTTTGGCTGGTCTACCATGACCACAACAACAGCGGCAAATTTGGTTCAGGCGGACGCATCCGCAAGAGTCCATGAGACCGGAAATAAGCTAGTCGCTTCTGTTTTTAGGAACTGAGCTAATACTAACCATCAATCCGGACGCTTCCGACTGCAAGACGTCTGGGTCCCCGTTAACGGAGTCTGTAGCCAACTGAAAAATAGGTAGAGTACAACTAGTAGGTAGTACTCCCAAGAGGGAATAACTTTTAGCTTACCATTATTCAAAATTTATTTAGTGTGATTGTGGTGTCTCGATCGTCACACACTTACACTTCGTGTACATACATACTCCGTATGTAGGAGGAGTAGTTTGTAGTTCGTACTCCCTCCGTCTTAAAATAATTGTCTCAAGTTTAGTATCACGTTGTACTGTATTTAGTATAAAGTTGAGACATTTATTTTAGGAGAGAGAGTACATGTTCCTTGCATCAAGTACGCGTCATTATCATGGGCAGAAACAACACGGAAGCTCCTGTTGCCGCCACCGCAAGATTTGGTCCTGACGTCGTGGGCTGGTGGTACGCGTCCTAGCAGCCGGCGTCCCGGCACCGGAGCGCCACGCCAGTGCTGCAGGAGAAGTCCATCGGGACGTTATACCCGTCGATCACTGAGATGTCCTAGTAGTCCTGTGAGCCGAGGCTGAACTCGGTGAGCGTCGCCGGCCGTCGGCCGGAAAAGCTACGGTACAGCGCGCCAGCGCAGTTACCGGTGGTGCAGCGCAGCTCCCTCTGTCGCCGTTAGAGTTGTAGCCCATGCGGCCCCTGGTCCTTGCGGCGCTGGTGCCGCCGACCTCGAGGTTCCACGTGTCGCCGCTGTTTAGCCGCCTGCCGCCACCCACCGGGATGGCCGCCGGCCAAACCGGGTAGGACCACCGGTTAGTGATGGAGATGATCGTGCGCCGACACCTACGGCGAAGGACGCGGCCAGGAGCACGATGAGCACCCACGGGGAGGCCACCATTGTTTTTTCTGATGTGCACTTGTTAGCTGGTTAGAGTTAGTTTAGAGAACAAGGAGCCCCCTCCCCGTGCGGCCGCTGCTGGGCAGCACCGGACGGTCTCCACCCAACTTCCCTAGACCCCCGCGCATTTCCCTCCCTCCGCCGCCGCCGGCAACGTCGCCGGGCGAAGTCCCTATGGCGCGGCGGCGACGGAGTTCCTCTCGCGTTCCGGGATCTAAGGCGACGACGGCTAGACCTGGAGCCCTTACGACGAGGATGGTGGGCAGCGGCGGCCGGGGCGCGTCGGGGGGACTCTGCTGTACCCAACAGGGTTGGTAGGAGAAGACAGCAGCGACGGCCGGGATGCGTCCCAGGCTCGATCTACGACATTCGGGTCCAGGCGGGCGGCTGCATCTCATCGGTTTCGGCGACGGCTAGCGGAGGCACTTCGGGACTGCATCACGTCACGAGGATTATGGCGGTGGTGGTCATCTCCTACGCCGGAGGTAGTCAGCCTGAGGCTGGGTGATCGGATCTCGAGATCTGTCATCTAGTCCCGGCTTCGAGTCGGGAAGACATAGTTGCCGATGAAAACCGAGCCGATGGCGGATGATGGCGGCGTTCTGCGCCGTTACCTTGATGAAGGCTTCGTCCTATAACTACTGTCGATTCACTCGTGCTGCTCCGGGTGAAACCCTAAGATTTGGTTTTTCAGATCGGACAATGACGATACTGCGGTGTCGTTCCTCTCTTGGGAGCATCGTTTATGGAGCAGCGCTGGAAGACAGAGGCAGGAGGTGGAGCGTCTTCGTCCTGCACGGAGGTTTCGGTGGTGATGTCAGGTAATGCCTGGCCGACAGGTGCTACACTTTGTCATACATGTTCAGCAGGTGCTACGCACGACAGATCTTATAGAGTCTCTGCGTCTGGATGGACGAGCGCAGGGAGGTGACGGATGGCCGGACTGGCAAGCATGATGCGGATCTCTCTCACGAAGATGGGTCAGCGGTTTGATGATGATGGCGGCTTCTAAAATGTTTGCATGTGGTGTACGCTTTAGTTCTGCTGTACCGGCTGTTTGTTCCGATACGTTATGTCGATGGATCGGCGACGACACCGGTTTTAGATATGGAGAGTGAGTGCACTCCACATTATCACGTTTTGTAGGTGTGAGTGGGGGCTTTGGATGGCTTGATGTATGTTCTTGTCAGACCTTTGTTGAATAAGTAATAAAAATGGTTGTATGCATCGACTGATGTAGAGGCCGGGGATCTTATCCTCCTTTTCGAAAAAAGAAAGAAGACACACTTGTTAGCTGGTTTCGCTGCTTGCTCCTGATGTCAAGCTATTATATGGATGACTGGGGAGAAGAGAAACCAGAGGGAAGTGTGTCGTGCGAGAATGGTTGGGAAAAGTTTGCAGCGGTTTCTAGCCAGTGATCTCGGGCTGAAAAAAGAGTGTGCATTTGAGAGGGACGTCCGAGTGAGTCTAGACATGTTTGTCATGTATGTATGTACTCTAGTGTGGACGCAGCTCTTCTGCTCGCGAGCACACATGCTTCCGTTGCTACAGTAAAATCGAAAAATATTCGAAAACATTTCAAAAAAAATTGAATTTTTTTTGTGGCAAACATTGACAAATGTTCTTAGTGCTTGCAGAGTTTCATCTTGAAATGACATCGATGTGAGTCATGGCAAAAAAAACAAAATCGATGCTTAAAAAATGCTATTTCGGAAAGCATTTTGGAGTGCTGATTTTGTTTTTATTGCCACGGCTCACATCGATGTCATTTCACGATGAAACTTTGCAAGCACTGAGAAAATTTGTCAATGTTTGTCATAAAAATAATTCAGAATTTTTTGAAATGTTTTTGAATTTTTTCGATTTTACTGTAGCAACGGGAGCATGTGTGCTCGAGCTGAGAAGAGCACTTTCGCTCTAGTGTTTGCTTTAGTAACATATAATATGTGTTTAGGGCACCAAAGATATTATACGTATGGTGGGTTTGGTTTGAGCCCACTAGCCAAGCTTATGCAACTAAGCATATGGCAGCTCGCAAATGTCTGATGTTCACTCCTGAAATGGACTAATTCAAGTGCGCTTAGATAGGTGTGTAATACATGCATGTAAAAATTCCAGTGCCCTGTTGCATCCACCCAAATTTCTTTTCCACTGTGACGTTTGTTTTCCTGCATACGTCGCAACACGTCTAAAGAAACAACCTTTTACTTTTTAGAACACGACATGGGCCAAGCACAAGCTCGTGGAGCTTAAATCGCCTGCATTCTCTCTGTCTCTCTCACTCGGCGAGCTCCATTTTCACAACACGGTAAAGACAAGCCACCATACGTATCACTTGCTCAAAATCGTACTCCCCAGTATCACCATAGCTCTCGTTGCTATTGCATTTTCCTCATACTACTGGTACCTATCAATCAGAAAGAAACATGAAAAGGGCAAGTTCAAAGGTTCCATTGATCTGGGAGACCCCGTAGGCCATCAATTATTCGCTCATCTCTCGACCTGGTCCGTGCCGCTGATAATTTGAGTGAAAGATCGAGAGCTGGTATTGGAAGTTGGTTTGCTCGGCTCTCACCTGGTGACAGGATAAATATCAGTGACATTATCGTCATGCTAAAAAGGATTCAAATGAACCACACCAAATGAACAACAGAGACATGATGGAGTGTACCACAATGATTGATCACTCTTGCTTCGATATATATAAATATATTTTTAAGAAAATGGTGTATTGTCTTGCCCATGGTCGATACCAATCTGTGTATTTTTTTTGAAAGCTAAATGCTACTTAGAGTGGGTATGTATGGATGTGTAAAAAATTTATTGATTTTGTTTAATTCAATTGCAACAATACTTGAATAAAAAATGTCATATGATAGTTCAGGACTATTAGTACAAAATAACAATAAGTAGAACAAAATAGTGCTCGTCTAGTAGTTCACAACAACATATTTGAGGATCGTTCATACAATACATCCATCACCACTGAGAAGAAAACATGATCAATGTTACACATTGCTATCATCGGCATCATTCTCTCCGAGCAAGCGACACCGACTTCACCACAAACAACTACCAACACAGTCGACAAATGGCAGGTTGCAATCAGCCACATGAATAACCATGCCAATCACCAGCCACAGGTGCTTAAAGAAATGCAACTCTGATTCTCATGGTGAGCTAGGAAGGGGGCAACACAAGGTTGGTGCGGCAAAAGATTACCGGACGAACCACCCATCGCCTATCATCGTTGCCATTGGGACTCAAGCACTGCAATCCTGACTTCACAACAGCCAATATCCTGAGATAATCCTGTGGAAATCATGAAAAGCCATCTGCTGCAACCATTATTGTGACGCTGACATGATGTTTGCCTCTCAGTGTGGTGTTGCATCCACCCAATTATTTTCTCTAGTGTGACGTTTTTTCTTCCCTCCACACATGACAAAACCAGGTAAACACATCACAACATGAATGTGCAACTAGAGAACGATATTACAAACATCCATTTTATATTTCCGCGCCATCAATTTCCTTTCATTAGCAAGACTTATTGTGTCCCTTTGACCCCCACATCGCCTTCCTCACCCGACTTGGGCGAAACCTAGAATCCCCTGCCGCAAGGCCTCCCATGCCTACCCTACACGCCACCTCTGCCGCCAGCCCTTGCCATGGTGACGGCCTGCCTTGTGTCCAAAGCAAGGACAGACACTCCAGTCACCGTGCGAGGTGGAGTCTACATGTTAGGTTCGCAACCCTGGTATGGTGGTGGCGGTGCACGGCTATGCGAACGCGGTGGCTGTGTGGGTAGCGCGTGGGCCGTGCAGGCGATGTCCTGCGTGACGAGGGTGCTCGAAGGGGCTGCCGGGAAGCAGGTGTTGTCAAGGGAAGGTCAGTGCACGAGGTTTAATGGAGTCTGAGCGAGAGATGTGATGGAGTAAAATGAAAAGTTATATTCTTTCTCCCATGGAGCATATGGTTTGGAAGGTTTGGCATGTCCGAAAGTTAATTCTTTCTCTGATCTTGCTCAACATCATCTTGGACGAGATAAAAACTGTGGATCATAGTGAGGGCGAAGAAATTAGGGACACTAATATTGGGAGAGTAATCATTTCATTGTATGAGGGACACTTGTTAAACAAACTCTACTATCTTCGTTATATCTTTTTTTAACCGAAAGCAAAAGATTTGCCTCGTATATTAAATAAGGTAGAAGAGAGTTTCTTACAACACACACATGTTACGGCATGCCAATTATTCTCGCAATAAGAAAGTCTCTAGCTTCTTTGCCCCGGCGATGATCCAAAGGTTTGCTTCATTGATGATTGAGTTTGCGAGTATAATTGGCTATCTTTATATCTTTTTGACATGGATATGATCTTCCTAATTATTATTTTCGATAAGGGGTGCTTTATTATCTCAAAATGTAGCATCAAGCGGATACAAAACATTATGGGTAACACCCGGCCTCTGCATAACTAGGATGCACAAAGCCAAACACCAAAAGTCTGACAAAGGAAAAGTAGTAAAAAGATAATTCGACAACAGTAGAGTCCAATAGACCGACACTATTCCTACGTTTAAAAAGAAGGTGGATCGATCGGAAGATTATGCTGCCACCCAAGTTAGAAAAAAACTTCGTAGTCGCCTGCTCCAACCGCGTACACCACCTTGAACAGCGGTTGGTGCTCCGGTAGTTGTAGAATAGACCACATATGAAGCAAGTGCGTACATCGAAAAATAACCTGCAAAGGAGAAGCATTTTTGTCATTAAAAATTAAATCGTTTCTACATAGCCAAAGCGACCAAAGTACGGCATAAGCTCCGATCCTACTTACGGTTTGAACCTATCTGGCATACCGTCCAATCAATGACAAAATATATTGGCAACACTTGTTGGAGGATAGAAATTTGACGCTATTTGGATGACTAATCATGTAGAACGTGCAAACTTGCATTAAAAAAAGATGCTTGATTGTCTCATCATGAGAACAAAAGAAACACTGCTTACTTCCTGGCCAAGATACCACATGCATATTTTAACTTTTAGTGAAATTTTTGACTTTCAAATTTCTTGCTATTACTCACTGGTATCTCAGAATGCATTAATACACGATACAGAGAGTCTATTGTGGAAGACCCCGATATAGTAAGGTTCCAACGAGAAACATCCTGGCCTTGTGTCAGATTAATCGAATCCAGCCGGGATAAAACATTATGCCATGACAAAAGTCGGAGGCCAATCAAATCCTACCTGAACGAAATATTCGGTGGGGATGAACTGAGCACATGTGCAATAGTATTATTTTTATCGCGTGCAATGGCGTATAAGGCTGAGTATTGTTCTCGGAGACAGGCAGTGCCTAGCCATATATCTTCCCAGAAGCGAATTTTCGACCCGTCCTTTATCGTGAAAGACCCAAAGCGAGAGAGATATTTCTTTGCCGTCATTAGGCCAGCCCAAAAGTGTGAGTCACCAGGTTGCCAACATGCCCGAGCCACTGCCTTTATGTCTATACACTTGTTGCGCAACATGGTTTGCCAAACACCATCCTTGGAAAGAAGTTTGAACAACCATTTACTAAGTGGGGCCACATTCTTGACCTCCAGGTCATGAATTTCAAGGCCACCTTGGTCTTTTGGCCTACAAACCACGCTCCATTTGGTCAACCTGTATTTTTCTTTTCACCATCTCCTGCCAAAAGAATTTGGATCTAAAATAGTCCAGTCTTTGCATCACCTTTTTTGGGAGTTCGAAAAAAGAAATCATATGGAGAACCATAATGGTGAGGACAGAGTTAATCAAAACCAGCCTTCCTCCAACTGAGAGCATCTTGCCTTTCCAGTTGTTCAATCGTTTCTCTAAACGCTCCTCTATATGTTTCTACTCCGCAATAGTGAGACGCCAATAGTGAATCGGTATTCCTAGATATTTAATCGGGAATTGGCCATGTGCTCAACCAAACATGTCAGCATAATCGGCAGCCACCTCAGCAACATCTCCAAAGTAGAAAAATTCGCTTTTATGGAAGTTGATTTTGGGACCCGACATTTTCTCGAATGCTGAAAGTAAGGTTCCAGGTTTCGAACGTTGTCCAGGTCATGTTCCATTAAAAGAATTGTGGCATCAGCATACTGCAGAAGAGAGAGGCCACCATCCACAAAGTGTGGCACTACTCCTGCAATCTGGCTGTCCATCTTGGTGCGCTCAATTAGAATAGCCAACATGTCATCGACAATGTTAAACATCATTGGGGATATGGAGTCACCCTATCGTAGTCATTTTTTTGTCTGAAAGTAATGACCTACTTCATCATTGACTTTGATGGCCACACTCCCTCCAGTTACCAAACTTTGGGTCTACTGGCACAATTTATCGGAAAAACCTTTTATTTTCAGGGCTTGTTGGAAGAAAGACCATTTGACTTTGGCATAGGCTTTTCAAAGTCGATCTTGAATACTATCCCACTCATGTTTTTCGGATGCATCTCGTGAATAATCTCATGCAAAACTTACTACGCCATCGAGTATATTTCTTTTTTGCATGAATGCCGTTTGAGATGGACGGACAACATGTTCAGCCTACCGAGTTTAACCTATTCGTAGCTACTTTCATGAAAATCTTGAAGCTAAAGCAAATGTTATGCTGTTTCAAAAAGAAAACAAAGTATCCGTTAGAATAAATTGTGGAAAATCTACAGGAGCTATATTTCTCTTGAAAACTCATGGAGCTGTATATATCCGCATTTCAGCAGTCATGCTGTGATGTGTTTGCTCGGTTTGTCTTGTGTGCAGAAAAAAACGTCACTCTGGCAGCTTGTGTAGAAGAAACAAGTCGATCGAGACGAGCTGGCTTGAGAAGGGAATGCTAATTTGTCCACTATACAAAATAATTCGATCCATCCGTGTACACGTCCCTCTCAAACGCCCAATATTTTCCAGCAATATCTTGCGACCCATATGACACGGCGAGAACGTTCAACAGATTACCAGCTGGCTAAGCTACGCCGGAGTGGAGATTTCAAAGACCAGCTCGCCGACGGAGTGAAGCTCCGAGATTTTTCTCAGCCAGCGTTGGCCGGCGCATACGCATCCAGTCCCTACCAATCTTGACCATTCTCTCTAGCTATCCTTCACCCCAGCCATCTATAAATAAGCACGAGCTAGCTGGGCCACTACGTACACAGCAACAAAACAATACCACGGCCATTTGAGCAGGTAAAAATGGCCGCCTCGTCGTCGGCGCTCATCCTCCTCCTGGCTGCCGCGCTCGTTGCCGGAGCCAGCGCCACGAGCTTCTCCATCACCAACCGCTGCTCCTTCACCGTGTGGCCGGCGGCCACCCCGGTGGGCGGTGGCAGGCAGCTCAACAGCGGCGACACGTGGAACCTCGACATCCCCGGCGGCACGCAATCCGCCAGGATCTGGGGCCGCACGGGCTGCAGCTTCAACGGAAACAGCGGGAGATGCAACACCGGCGACTGTGGCGGCGCGCTCTCCTGCACCCTGTCCGGCCAGCCCCCGATGACGCTGGCAGAGTTCACCCTCGACAGCGCCATGGACTCCTACGACATCTCCGTGATCGACGGGTACAACCTCCCCATGGACTTCTCCTGCAGCACCGGCGTCGCGCTACGGTGCCGTGACCCCAGTTGCCCGGACGCGTACCACACACCACCGGAGCGCAAGACCAAAACTTGCAGTGGCAACAGAAGCTTCCAGGTCGTGTTTTGCCCATGATGAGCAAGCTACTTACCTATGCACCTGCGGGAGATGCAACTAAACTATTTGTGCTTCCATTTGCCATGTAATTATGGCCCTGCATATGTACAAGTGGCTAGTAAAAGTCGACAAATAAAGGCAAAGTTACGATATTCATCGATATGTGACATATTCAGGAGACAGCCCACATGATCCTTCTGGGCGAACAAACGAACTGTCCACACGTCCTGACGCAGCTACTTCACGTCACACACCCAACAACTATTACTCATCCTCACAGTACTACGTGTGGCATTAAGCAAATCCGTCCACACATCACGGCGCAACTACTTTAGTTCCTCGGAGATGGCAACTTTAGTAACCCCGGGGATGGCATTTATAGTTGTATAACATGATAACTTCTCTGTTTTGGTTAACTATAATTGCGATGTCTAATTAATGGTAGTTGTCGCGTATGATCAAACCATATTTGTCATGTGTGATTAACTTCTTACCATGTGTGGTCAAATAATAGTTGCCACATGTGGTCCAATCATAGTTGCCATGTTTGATTACCTAGTTGCCACATACGCGCAACAGTAGTTGTCATCTAGTAACCGTATGAGTGTTGTGTAGGCGCAGAACAGTTCATCCACACGCGTGCGGACTAGATGGTGACGGAACCGGTACACCCACACGTGAAGCTGGCAACCGCACACTGCGGTCTGTGTGGGCGAGCGCTCTAAACCCGACACAACACGCTATGCCAATGTGTCACTGAAATTCCAACAGGTTCCTTCAAGATTCGTACAAAACATAATAGGCGTAGATCAATGCATGTGGATGAAATGCAGATATATGTTACACGTGTGGGCGTTATCATTTGAATTTTTATTCCAATTTCTAATACTTAAGTTGTATTATAATTTGAGCAATGAACAACACACCTAGAAATTGGTCACGATGGACGCTGCCATAGCATAAATACAAATAACCTAGTATGTTGTTGTCGTGGAAATTGTATTACCAATGTTTTTTTTTTGTAAGCATTAGATCTATTATAAAAAAAATCATCGAAAATATAAAGCATCTCAAACATAATAAAAATTATATCGAGATTTTGACACCACTGAACGATCACTACTACCGTCAAGAATGAACGGTTGATGTGCAGCTACCGCCGCTCCTTTATCGGAGTTGGTTTGACCTTGTCAACAACAGCCGGAAAATCTTCACGGATCTGCCCCTAAGGACCAGCACATTGGAGGCATAGTCATTGTCGTTGAATCCTTGTCCTTACACCAAATCTCAAAATACGATGAGAAACTCTAATCTCAGCGCCCCAAACAACAGGAATCTATGTCAGAACTCCGCCGACTACGTAAACGCATACGAACTCGAGGAGGATCGGAGCCCGGAAACCAAACTCAAAGAAAACGCGCCATCATCCGCCTAAGCATTGCACCTGTGGGGACTAAGCAATCCTAATCTAAACTACTAACCAGAGTGGATGCATCGGGATTTCCATCCCGGCACCGGTCAACATAGTGACAGGCAGAGAGGAGACGAATTCACGGGCTCGTCGGTGAAGTCCGAAAAGGAAAGTTTTCCCTAACTGACTAGAATTACGGGAGAAAATCGAGAGCAAGTCTGATATACTTATTCATCAAGAGCCCTAAAATTAACTTCATTTTTTTTCATCCCTGGGTTATTTTTCTACTCCCTCCGTCTCATAATATATGAACGTTTTTGACACTACATTAATGTTAAAAACGCTCTTGTATTATGGGACAGAAGGAGTATTCTGCAATAATTTGTTTTGCATGGGTAGACATATTCGTTGAAAGTGGCAGGATCAACTTGCAGTTAAGTTTTGTATCTTTCTCGTGAACTTTCTTTTTCTTTTGTGAAACTATAGCGGATTGAGCAAGAGCACTAGAACAAACCAACGTAGAAGAGATAACTTGTGGCACGTAACTGTAGGGGCACTCATGTCTCTGGAGCCGGTCTTTTATTTTATATCTTTTAACCAAAAAATACTAAATTATGTTTTGTTTTCATATTCGTGTTTCTCGTGAGAAGGGCTTTCAAATAAAAACCAGTTTGAATATATTTGGGTGACTTTTGAAAAAAATAGTTAAGTTTCACTGCTTGAAACGTAGTCTGAGCTACCGATCAAAATCCATTACTTTGTGTTTATGACTGACATAAAACATTGATTAAACTTATATGTATGAAATTGGTAAACGATTGGCATTTTAGATGCAAAAATGTGAGTTTCTAACGTTGAAACTTTGAACTTATTGTGCCCTTTTGTGCGAGATTGAACTACGTGCTGCACGAATCAATGCCCCCGCACTCTCGTGTCCCTGCGAATTTCCGATAGAAATAGTCGTGCATAGTACTGATTTGAATGAAGCAACTTGTTTGCAAAAAAGGGAAACAGTTCACTAGCGACTGCGAAATATAAGAGCAAATTGTTTTAAGAAAATACGAGCTAACTAAGAACTAACAATATCGAATAAATACACTAAGAATGCTTCACCGTTGATATACTCTCCAAGACTTTTTAATGACTTCTATTTGTAGAAAAATCATTCGTTGGCCCATCACTATCCAATGAGAGCAACTAAACGGAGTTTATTACCGCTTGTGCAGGACTTCCAAATGTCACTATTGATGCCCAGAGATCACGCGAATGGGTGAATCTAGCCGCTGCCACATATCCCGTGATGGGTTCTCCATCTAAATATATTTTTATTTTGTACGTGTTTTGGGGTTTTAGATAGTTTTTTGGATTATTTATGCTTTTCAGTTTTTGCCAGTTTAACCATGAATTTCTTTCAGAAAAAAATTACACTTCCACGAGAAGCACAAATTTACTTTTCATGGATGCACAAATATGATAAGCACATTTGCACGTTTCAGAATGATAAAAAACATGAGAAACACATATTTGCTTCTCATGGAGACATATATTTGCTTCCCCAAGAAGGAAAGTTGTGCTTTTCGGAAGGAAAAATTTGTGCTTCAACAACAAGCATAGATTTGTCTCTCTTTTTTTCTAGAAAAGGAGGATTACCTCCGGCCTCTGCATCAGCGCACGGTGCATACGGCCCCTTTTATTTATACGAGAAATCAAACAATCCGCGGTTCATAAAGTCGCCGACATAACGAAGCATAAGCAAAAGTAAACCAAAAAGCACCATAACCGGCAAAATAGGCCTAGATGCCTAACCATCTATCCTATTACTGTCATCCAAACCGGTTGTAGATCTCCCGCGCTATCATCTCCCATTGGGTAGAACCAGTAATCAAAGGCTCACTGGTTTCCGCAGGAGTGAGTAATGACCATGTACGGATCAATGTTGTAGCCCTGTGTAGTACCTACAAAAAATTTATATGTGCATGTCTGTTAAAAACCACATCATTGCTACAATTCCATATAGCCCACAAAAGTGCACATACTCCTATTTGAATGTGTCGGGGCAAGATTCGTGTCCAGTCAATCTAGCCACGTTCCAAACAACGTGTCAATGCTATTCGGAGGCATAATATTAAAGGCTATACGAACCATCTGCAAAAAAATTCTTGCAAGTGGACAGTAGAGAAAGAGGTATTGAATGTTCTCCTCATTATCACAGAAGCTACATCGCGTAATTCCACCCCAGTTATGTTTAGCTAAATTATCCTTAGTTAGAATCAACTTCTTATGCACAAACCACATGAAGACTTTGATCTTTAAGGATACCTTGACTTTCCAAATATGAATCGATTTGGGAATGATTACTATATCAATAAGACTAAGATACATCGATTTCACCATAAACATTCCGCTAGTCGTAAGCTTCCATTGAAGCCTATCACACTCTTCTTTTAGCTAGACATCCATGAGTCTCCCCATGAGATGTAACCAATCCTCCCATCGATGTCCCATCAATGTGTTGGAAATATGCCCTAGAGGCAATAATAAAATAGTTATTATTGTATTTCCTAGTTCATGATAATTGTCTATTATTCATGCTACAATTGTGTTAACCGGAAACCGTAATACATGTGTGAATACATAGACCACAACATGTCCCTAGTGAGCCTCTAGTTGTCTAGCTCGTTGATCAATAGATGGTCACGGTTTCATGACCATGGACATTGGATGTCGTTGATAATGGGATCACATCATTAGGAGAATGATGTGATGGACAAGACCCAATCCTAAGCATAGCACAAGATCGTGTAGTTCGTTTGCTAAAGCTTTTCAATGTCAAGTATCGTTTCCTTAGACCATGAGATTGTGCAACTCCCGGATACCGTAGCAATGCTTTGGGTGTGCCAAACGTCACAACGTAACTGGCTGACTATAAAGGTACACTACGGGTATCTCCGAAAGTGTTTGTTGGGTTGGCACGAATCGAGACTGGGATTTGTCACTCCGTGTGACGGAGAGGTATCTCTGGGCCCACTCGGTAAGACATCATCATAATGAGCTCAATGTGACTAAGGAGTTAGCCACGGGATGATGTATTACGGAAAGAGTAAAGAGACTTGCTGGTAACGAGATTGAACAAGGTATAGGGATACCGACGATCGAATCTCGGGCAAGTACCATACCGATAGACAAAGGGAATTGTATACAGGATTGATTGAATCCCTGACATCGTGGTTCATCCGATGAGATCATCGTGGAGTACGTTGGAGCCAACATGGGTATCCAGATCCCACTGTTGGTTATTGACCGAAGAGGTGTCTCGGTCATGTCTACGTGCCTCCCGAACCCGTAGGGTCTACACACTTAAGGTTCGATGACGCTAGGGTTATAGAGAAATAGTGTACGTGGTTACCGAATGTTGTTTGGAGTCCCGGATGAGATCCCGGACGTCACGTGGAGTCCCGGAATGGTCCGGAGACGAAGATTGATATATAGGAAGTGAGGATTTGGTTACCGGAAGTGTTCCGGGTGTCTAGTGTACCGGGACCACCGGAAGGGTTCCGGGGGTC
Organism: Hordeum marinum; assembly: GCA_022496015.1. Classification (NCBI taxonomy): domain Eukaryota; kingdom Viridiplantae; phylum Streptophyta; class Magnoliopsida; order Poales; family Poaceae; genus Hordeum; species Hordeum marinum. The sequence goes on from CM039676.1 coordinate 2,298,060, forward strand.
CACCAAGTGGGGCCGCCAACCCCGGAGGGCTCCTGTAGGGTAACGCAACAGAAAACAAAAAAATTCCAACCTACGCACCAGCCCAGGACCACTATGAAGACTGCATACAAGGTTTGATCTTTTCGTTACCGACTCGTAGCGCAGCGGAAGTAGAGTCGATGACGATCGGCGGTGCAGATCCCCGCAGCTAGGATTTACACCCTCCCAACCGCGAGGATGTATACCCTCATCTGCCCGTGGACAGCCCTCCGGGAGGCGGTCGGACAGTCCCCCGGACGGTGTCGCGGACAGCCCTTCGGGAGGACCTCCGAAGCTCAGACTGTCACTCGGACAGCCCTTGGGGAGGACCTCCAAAACTCGGACGGTCACATTGACAGCCCTTCGGGAGGCACTCTCGAGCTAAGACCGAAACTATAATCTCTCTACAGAGTTGCACACATGCGGTGTCATCTATCCGGTAGGGCTTCGCCGTCCAGAACTAGTTCCTACCGGAACCCACACAGCCTTTCGGCTCTACGAAACTATTTCGCTGGGAGGGAGAGAGAGAGAGCTTGCAAAGCAAAGCATGTGTATGATAGCACAAGGATGAAGAAATGGCAGCCCACATCTCCTCTATTTATAGGAAAACCAAGGGGTAGGGTGGTTTTACAATAAAACCCAAAATGCACATGAATGAAGTCCTTCCACAAGGGCATAAAAGTGAAACCAAGGAACAAGAGGGACTCCATGAAGGAGTCCACCATGTGGCCGGCCACACCCTCATGTGGGGCCCCCAAAATGGCTCCAATCCATCCATGTCATCCCCAAGATCTTTTGGAGCAAAGCCCCAAAAGGTGGCTTTCCATAAAGTAGTCCAAAAAGCACTTTCACTATTCACGGCGACATTTTTCAGCGTCCGCTCGAACTGAAAATATTTATGTGGGCTTAGAACAATTCTAGTACCCCACTAAAATAATTTTTAATGCGATCGGAACAATTCCGAAATAGTGATTTTCATCTGCGAAAAGCATCTGAAGCAGTTCCAGCAGCTCCGGAACATTTCCGGTTATTCTTCCGGAAAATTCCCAGAAGTTTCCAGAATGATTCTGGCACCCTCCAAGAATTATCAGGCATGTGCCGAAACCAATTTGACTTAATGGTATCCCTTGAAACAACTTTTCAGTTTCGCCGAAACTGTTCCGGTGACCTGTCTACGGAACTTTTCCACTGTCCGAAACTTTTCCGGTGTCCGAAACTTTTCGGTGATTTTCTCTCAGACTCCCTGTCTAGTATTCAACAGATAGATGACCCTTAAGCGTGTGACCCTATAGGTTCGGTGAAGCATAGACATGACCCGTAACCCCTTCCGATCAATGATCAACATCGGAGCCGTGGACACCCATATCGATCCCTATACCCACACGAATAAATATTCGAGTGAACCTCCAGTTGTCGTGTGCTATTCCTGTTGCTTCGCGATATCTTACAAATACCCGAGGTGAGACATGTTGGCATCCTCGTGGATCAACAACTTGTCCACTATGCCAGTTACCTCGTTAACGGTATTGTTCTCTTTTCTCGTTCCCGTGTTCCGGCATCCCAGTGATCAAATCACAAAGTGTCTGGCCAGACGATGATGGATACCGTAACATCGAGAGGGCCCAGAGATATCTCTCCATCGTCGGAGGAGAAAATCCCAGTCTTGAGCTATCAAGTTACTTCACATACTTTTCCATGAACCCGTAAGCCGCCGTAATAGCCACCCATTTACGGATGACGTTTAACAAACCCCAAAGTTCATGAAGCAAGCATGAAGAAACTCGATACTCTCATGATCTAAGGAATTATGCAAACATTAACTTCTCTGTGTTATTAACCATTAACTTATGACGAATGTATCTCATAGCATAACATCAATTCGGGTCGATTCAACACAAATGTTCTTCTAACATTATGCCCTCAAAATTGTCGACATAGGCATTCCCATGATCAGGAAAACAGGATCATCATGCAATACTTGAGCCAGTCTTAGAGGCCAGACTAGGAATACATTTTACCGTTTATTATCCCACACGTGCACATGAGTTTCCCTCCAAGCCTCGTTTTATTTGTAGTCTCGAGAATCATTGCAGTTATAGCATGGAACATAAACATAATTATGAACAGGGAGATAATCAAAAACATTTATTATTGCCTCTAGGGCATATCTCCTACAGACTCCCACTTGCACTAGAGTCAATAATCTAGTCAATGCTAATGCACTTTACACCTATGGCATACTGGTGTAAAATATGCTTCGCTTGTGGTATAGCCTGATGTCCAATGGATCTGACAACTTCAGCTCCGTGTGGAACATTGCATATCCTCGTGTTTTCACGCTATCACAAAATTCGTATTTTGTGTGACTTGGCCTTGCATATGTGTGAATCATTGGTCGAAACCCGATTCCTCAGGCTGAGCTATGGAGCAACTATCTGCAATAGTGTCTCATAGACCAAAGCCATCTTGGAACCATACTAAGTTCATGAATGAACTATATGATTCAACAACTTCTTTGTCGCTTCCAAAGCGTCAACATACTTAGCCTTTGTTATAGAATTCACCACAGTATCTTGTTTGGAACAATTTCCAACTACCGTACCACCATATTGTGTATCACACAAAAACCTCAATTAAATCGAAAATCACATGGAGAAATGGTGGAGACTGTATCGATGTAACATATTACACCGAACTCTTCATGATTTCTACTTGCGAGAAAACATGTCATCACTTCTACTCTAGTACTCAATGACATCTTTCACTGTTGTCCTATGATCAGTACTTTGATCACTTTGGTTATCCATACTCGCAACAACTTTGGAGTATCGGACATATCTGGTTGTTTTACATACCATGGAATACATGATTAATCCAAACACAAGAGTGTGTGGAATCTCCATCATGTATTTCACTCATCAGTGTTTTGGGACACTAAGTCTTGCAAAAACTCTTTCCATGTGACTTCGGCAAGAATCACTCCTTGGCGTTTTAAATGCTAAAAGGTTTTAGCACCTTGTCAATATGTATTCATTGCTTAGCCCCATTAGGTAAATCTATCTCCATAGATCATCATGCCTAATATTGAGGCTATTTAGCCTAAGCACTTCAACGAAAAAACTATTTTCAAATGAAGTCCTAATTCGTGTCAAGAAATTTATTTCCAATTAACAATGTGTCAAGTACACAAGGTTTTTAGAAATAGTATTATGCTCCCACTTACTTTCTTGAATCACAAGCATCTTCGATACCCATTTGATGAAGTCAAACTCCTTTGACCATTCCATCAAAAACGAAGATTCCAACTCCGCTTTGCTCTCTTCTGTCCATCACCGGAACTCTGAAGTTTGCATACTTACTAGCATCCTCTGGATCGACAAATTACTTTGGACTATATCACATATAAGTGCTAGGTTTCATTTCCATCAGATGGAAATCCTTTTGTCATCCATGTTTCATATCTCATGAGTGATATATGTATTAATTGCTAGTTCACTTCCAAGGTTTCTTTCCTTTGAACTGATGACGAAGATACTGGTTATCTCGTCGAGTTGCACTGTCCTCCCACTCACCTTTTGTAAGAACTATTCTCTTTAAAAGCATACCGTTTTGTGGCAAAACTCTTTGCCTCGGTATAGTGGTGGGGGAATACCCAATGACTTGGGATAACCATACAAAATAGCACTTGTCTGATTTGGAATGGGTTTGTAACCTTTTACACAAGCCCCATATTCCAAATGTTAAGAAAAGATATAACATGGTTGGGCATACCATACCATAGCATCATTTCAACAGGCATGATGGATCTCTTTTTAGTGTAAAAGCCGCAGTCTCTAAAGCATCACTCTATAAAAGGGATAATGGCAAATCTATTTATGTCATCTTTGATCTTACCATGTCATAAATGGTTCGATTACATCTTCACGGACTTTCCACTTGCAGTGGTGTTCCGGGAGGTGCAAGTTATGAAACTCTTTTCACAACTCATCAGACAATCGCTAAACTTGTAACTCAAATATTCCTTTCCGCAATCAAATTGCAGAAACATAATTTTCTTGGTACAATAACTTCTACTTCATTTTTGAAAACCTTTCGAATGATTTCAAAAGATCCAGACTTACGTCTCATCAAGTAAATATCCATATATCTACTTGAGTCATTTTTGAAGGTAGACAAATCCACTGTTTGCAACAACATTTATTTGACTACACACATCATAATGTATGATTACCAATAAGTTCTTTGCTCGTTCCTTATGGCCTGTGAACGGTATTTTAGTTAGTTCACCTGTTGGAGGAAAGTCGCAAGTGTCAGATGATTCAAAATCAAACGACTTCAAAATCCATCATAATGGAATTTTCCATGCGGGTTTTGTTGGAAATATGCCCTAGAGGCAATAATAAATTAGTTATTATCATATTTCCTTGTTCATGATAATCATTTATTATCCATGCTATAAGTGTATTGACCGGAGACTTAAATGCATGTGTGCATACATAGACAAAACCATGTCCCTAGTATGCCTCTAATGGACTAGCTCGTTGATCAAATGATGGTTAAGGTTTCCTAGCCATGGACATGAGATGTCATTTGATAACGGGATCACATCATTAGGAGAATGATGTGATGGATAAGACCCAAATTACAAACATAGCATATGATCGTGTCAGTTTATTGCTATTGTTTTCTGCATGTCAAGTATATGTTCCTATGACCATGAGATCATGCAACTCACGGATATCGGAGGAGTGCCTTGTGTGTATCAAACGTCGCAACGTAACTGGGTGACTATAAAGGTGCTCTACAGGTATCTCCGATGGTGTCTGTTGAGTTGGCATGGATCGAGACTGGGATTTGTTACTCCGTGTGACGGAGAGGTATCTCAGGGCCCACTCGGTAATACAACATCACAATGAGCCTTGCAAGCAATGTGACTAATTGTTAGTTGCGGGATCTTGTATTATGGAACGAGTAAAGAGGCTTGCCGGTAACGAGGTTGAACTAGGTATGGATATACCGACGATCGAATCTCGGGCAAGTAACATACCGAAGAACAAAGGGAACGTTATACGGGATTAACTGAATCCTTGACATAGAGGTTCGAACGATAAAGATCTTCGTAGAATATGTAGGAACCAATGTGGACGTCCAGGTCCCGCCATTGGTTATTGACTGCAGAGGTGTCTCGGTCATGTCTACATAGTTCTCGAACCCGCAGGGTCTGCACACTTAAGGTTCGGTGACGTTTCGGTAGTATAGAGTTATGTATGGTGGTGACCAAAGGTTGTTCGGAGTCCCGGATGAGATCCCGGACGTCACGAGGAGCTCCGGAATGGTCCGGAGGTAAAGATTCATATATAGGAAGTCCCAGTTTGGTTTCCGGAAAAGTTTCGGGCTCATCGGTAGTGTACCGGGAGTATCGGTAGTGTACCGGGAGTGCCGGTAGTGTACCGGGGGACCTCCGGGAGGGGTATTTCGACCCCAAGAGGTCCATGGGCTGTGGGAGAATAATAACAAGCCCTTAGTGGGCTGGGAAAACAGCCACAAAGGCCCATGGCGCAGGAGAGAAAGTCCTAAAGCAAAAAATGGAAAATCAGCCAATAGGAGGCAATCCTACTCCAACTAGGATTGGAGGTGAAGTAGGATTGCTCCCACCTCCTATTTCGGCCGACCCAAAGGCCTTGGCTGCCTCTCCTCTCCTCTCCTCCTATATATACTAGTGGATTGGGTGGTTTTTGGACAGAATTTCCGGCCACGTGCTACCCGTTCCACCGGTGCATAGTTTCTCCTCTAGATCGGTTTTTCGCAGCGCTTAGGCGAAGCCCTGCCGGAATCACTCCACCACCATCACCGGAGCGCCGTCACGCTGCTGGTGAACTCTCTCTCCTCTCCACCTCCTCTTGCTGGATCAAGACGGTGGAGATCGTCATTAAGCTGCATGTGTGCTGAACGCGGAGGTGCCGTCCGTTCAGCGCTAGATCGGAAGGACCGTGATCGAGATTGCGAGACGGTTCGTGATGTGATCACGGAACGGATCGTGATGAGTTTGCGGGAAAGATCGTGATCAAGATCGTGAGACGGATCGTGATGAGTTCACGGGACGGATCGTGATTGGATCGCGGGACGGATCGTGATGAGATCGCGGGACGCTCGGCGATTTGGATCGCGAAGATGTTCGACTACACCAACCGCGTTTCTTAACGCTTCCCGCTTAGCGATCTACAAGGGTATGTAGATCCACTCTCCCTCTCGTAGATGCTCATCACCATGGATAGGTTTGCGTGTGCGTAGGAATTTTTTTGTTTCCCATGCGACGTTCCCCAACAGTGGCATCATGAGCTAGGTTGATGGTTCGATGAGATCTCGAGTAGAACACAAAAGGTTTGTGGGCATTGATGCTTAGATTGCTTCCTCCCTTGGTCGTATTTTGGTTCAGCGGGATTGTGAGATGAAGCGGCCCGGACCAACATTACTCGTACGCTTACGAGAGACCGGTTCCCTCGACGCAACTTGTTGCCTAGATGGCTTGCGGGTGACAATTTCTCTCACTTTAGTTGGATCGGATTCGACAAAGGCGGTCCTTGAGAAGGTTGAAAAGCAAACTAGTGTATCACCGTTGTGGTTTATGCGTAGGTGAGAATCGTTCTTGCTAGATACCCATAGCTGCCACGTAAAATATGCAACAACAATTAGAGGACGTCTAACTTGTTTTTGCAGGGTGTGTTGTGATGTGATATGGCCAATTACATGATGAGATATATGTGATGTATGAGATGATCATGTGATGTATAGATTATCACGACTTGCATGTCGATGACTACGGCAACCGGCAGGAGCCATAGGGTTGTCTTTAATTATTGTATGACCTGCGTGTCAATCATTAAGCGCTATGTAATGCTTTACTTTATCGCTACGGTAGCAATAGTAGTAGAAGCATGCAGGGCGTGACAACCCCAATGGAAACACATTGATGGAGATCAGGATGATGGAGATCATGGTGTTGTGCCGGTGACGATGGAGATCATGCCGGTGTTTCGAAGATGGAGATCTTAAACACAAGTTCATGGCCATATCATGTCACTTATGAATTGCATGAGATGTTAATCCTTTTATGCACCTTGTTTTGCTTAGTACGGTGGTAGCATTATAAGGTGATCCCTCACTTGAATTTCAAGATGAACTGTGTTCTCCCCGAGTGTGCACCGTTGCGAAAGTTCGTCGTGTTGAGACACCACGTGATGATCGGGTGTGATAGACTCTACGTTCACATACAACGGGTGCAAGCCAGATTTGCACGCGCAGAACACTCGGGTTAAACTTGACGAGCCTAGCATGTACAGACATGGCCTCGGAACATGAGAGACCGAAAGGTCGAACATGAGTCATATAGTAGATATGATCAACATAATGATGTTCACCATTGCAGCCACCTCAACTCACGTGATGATCGGACTTGAGTTGGTGAATTTGGATCATGTATCACTCGAATGATCGGAGGGATGTCAATTTGAGTGGGAGTTCTTAAGTAATATGATTAATTGAACTCATTATCATGAACATAGTCAAAGTGTCTTTGCAAATTATGTTGTAGATTACTAGCTCGCGCTGTAGCTCCCTTGTATTTTTATATGTTCCTAGAGCAATAGAATTGAAAGATGTTGGTAGCAAAATTGTGGACTGGGTCCGTGATCTGAGGATTGTCCTCATTGCTGCACAGAAGGCTTATGTCCTTAATGCACCGCTCGGTGCGCCACCCCCTCTAGCGTCGTCTATAGATGTTGTGAACATCTGACAGGCACGTTTCGATGACTACTTGATAGTTTAGTGCGTCATGCATTACGGCTTAGAATTGAGGCTCGGAAACGTTTTGAATGTCACGGAACATATGAGATGTTCTAGGAGCAGAGATTGTGATCTCAGGCTCGTGCCTGTGTTGCGAGATATGAGATCTCCAACAAGATTCTTTGCTTGTAAGATGAAGGAGAATAGCTCAATCGTTGAGCATGTACTCAGATTGTCTGGGTACTACAATCGCTTGAATCAAGTGGGAGTTGATCTTCCAGATAAGATAGTGATTGATATAGTTCTCCAAGTCACTGTCACTAAAGCTACTAGAACTTAGTGATGAACTATAATACACCAGGGATAGAAGTATTGATCCCTGAGTTGTTCGCGATGTTTGACACCGCGAAGGTAGAAATCAAGAAGGAGCTTCAAGTGTTGATGGTTAATCAAACCACTAGTTTCGAAAAGGGCAAGAGCAAGGAGGGAAACTTCATGGATAGCAAGTCAGTTGCTGAGTGAAGCAACCCAAAGTTGAACTCAAACCCGAGACTAAGTGCTTCTATTATGAGGTGAGAGGTCGCTGAAGCGGAACAACCCTAGATACTTGGTAGATAAGAAGGCTGGCAACATCGACAGAAGTATATTTGATATACGAGTTATTGATGTGTACCTTGCTAGTACTCCTAGTTGCACCTGGGTATTGGATACCGGTTCGGTTGCTAAATGGTAGTAACTCAAAATAAAAGCTACGGAATAAACGGAGAACTAGCTAAGGGTGAGGCGATGATGTGTGTTGGAAATGTTTCCAAGGTTGATGTGATCAACATCGCACGCTCTCTCTACCTTCAGGATTAGTGACAAACCTAAATAAATGTTATTTGGTGTTTTGCGTTGAGCATGAACATGATTAGATCATGTTTATTGCAATACGGTTATTCATTTAAGTTAGAGAATAATGGTTATTCTGTTTACATGAATAATACCTTCAATGGTCATGCACCCAGTGAGAATGGTTTGTTGAAATCTTGATCGTAGTATTACACATGTTCATAACATTGATGTCAAAAGACACAAAGTTAATAATGATAGTACCACATACTTGTGGCACTGCCGCTAAATGTCATATTGGTATAAAGCGCATGTAGAAACTCCATGCTGATGGATATTTGGACTCATTCGATTTCGAATCGGTTGAGACATGCGAACCATGCCTCTTGGGCAAGATGACTAAAGGACCCCGTTGGATGGAGCGTGTAAGTGATTCATTGGAAATGATACATGTTGATGTATGCAATCTAGTGAGTCTTGTAGCGTGCAGTGGATATCGTTATTTTCTTACCTTCACTGATGATTTGAGTAGATATAGTGTATATTTACTTAATGAAACACAAGTCTGAATCGTTTGAAAGGTTCAAGCAAATTCAGAGTGAAGTTTAAAGATCATCGTGACAAGAAGATAAAAATGACCACGATATGATCGTGGAGGTGAATATCTGAGTTACGAGTTTGGCATACAACTTAAGACAACGTGAAATTTGTTTCACAGCTAACGCCACCTGGAACACCATGGTGTGATGGTGTGTCCGAACATCATAGTCATGCTCTATTGATATAGTGCATACTGTGATGTCTCTTATCGTTTTACTACTATAATTTTTGGGGTTATGCATTAGAGACAACTACATTCACTTTAAATAGGGCATCATCTAAATCCGTTGAGATGACACCGTGCGAATTATGGTTTGATGGAAACCTAAGCTGTCATTTCTTAATGTTTGGGGCTGCGATGCTTGCGTGGAAAATGTTTTCACATAATAAGCTAGAACCCAAAGCGGACAAATGTATCTTCATAGAATACCCTAAGAACAGATGGGTATGCCTTCTATCTCAGATCCGAGTGCAAAGTGTTTGTTGCTAGAATTGGGTCCTTTCTCGAGAAAAAGTTTCTCTCGAAAGAATTGAGTGGGAGGAAGATAGAACTTGATGAGGTTGTTAAACCAGAGAGTAGCGCAGCGCAGAAAGATGTTTCTGTGAAGCCTACGTTAGTTGAAGAGGAAGTTAATGATGATGATCATGAAGCTTCAGGATCAAGTTACTATCGAACTTCGTAGGTCGACAAGGATGTGTACTGCTCCTGAGCGGTACGACAACTCTGTCTTGGAGGTCATGTTGTTGGACAACGATGAACCTACGAGCTATGGAGAAGCGATGATGGGCCCGGATTCCGACAAATGGTTGGAGGCCATGAAATCCGAGATAGGATCCATGTATTAAAACCAAGTGTAGACTTTGGTAGACTTGCTCGTTGGACGGCAGGTCGTTGAGTACAAATGGATCTTTAAAATGAAGACAGACACTGATGGTGAATGTCACTATTTGTAAAGCTCGACTTGTTGCAAAGATGTTTGTGACAAGTTCAGGGAGTTGACTACGATGAGACTTTCTCACTCGTAGCGATGCAAAAAGTCTGTTGGAATTATGTTAGCAGTTGCTGTGTTTTCAATTATGAAATCTGGCAGATGGATGTCAAAACATCGTTTCCTTAATGGTTTACTTGAGGAAAGGTTGTATGTGATACAACCAGAAGGTTTTGTCAGGCCTAAGGATGCTAAAAGGTGTGCAAGCTTTGGTGATCCTTCCATGGACTGAAGCAAGCATCTCGGAGTTGGAATATACGCTTTGATGAGGTGATCAAAGTTTTGATGTTTATACAAAGTTTATGAGAAACTTGTATTTGCAATAAAGTGAGTGGGAGCACTATAGAATTTCTGATAAGTATATGTGGATGACATATTGTTGTTCAGAAATAATGTAGAGTTTCTGGAAAGCATAAAACGGTTATTTGGAAAGTGATTTTCAAAGGAAGACCTGGATAAAGCTACCTAATTGTTGAGCATCAAAATCTATAGAGATATATCAAGATGCTTGATGAGACTTTCAATGAGTGCATACCTTGACAAGATTTTGAAAGAGTTCAAAATGGATCAGCCAGAGAAATAGTTCTCGTCTGATTTGTAAGGTGTGAAGTTGAGTGAGACTCAAAGCTCGACAACGGCAGAAGAAAGAGAAAGGACTAATGTCGTCCCCTATGCCTTAGCCATAGGCTCTATATGATGCCATACTGTGTACCGCACCTATGTGTGCCTTGCCATGAGTCTGTCAAGGGGTACAAGGGTGGTCCAGGAGTGGATCACTGGACAGCGGTCGGAATTATCCTTAGTAACCAGAGGACTAAGGAAATGTTTCTTGATTATGGAGGTGATAAAGAGTTCGTCGTAAAGAGTTATGTCGATGCATGCTTTAACACCTATCCAGATGACTAGTAGTAGCAATCTGGATACGTATAGTGGAGCAGCCATTTGGAAATAGTACCAAGTGGAGTGTGGTAGCAGTGTTTACGGTTTGACATAGAGATTACAAAGTACACACGGATCTGAATATCGCAGACCCGTTGACTATAAGACCTCTCTCACATGCAAAGCATGATCGAGCCCCAGAACTCATTGGGTGTTAGATTCATAACAATGCGAATCACATGGTGATGTGAACTAGATTATTGACTCTAGTGCAAGTGGGAGACTGTTGGAAATATGCCCTAGAGGCAATAATAAATTAGTTATTATCATATTTCCTTGTTCATGATAATCGTTTATTATCCATGCTATAAGTGTATTGACCGGAGACTTAAATGCATGTGTGGATACATAGACAAAACCATGTCCCTAGTATGCCTCTAATGGACTAGCTCGTTGATCAAAGGATGGTTAAGGTTTCCTAGCCATGGACATGAGATGTCATTTGATAACGGGATCACATCATTAGGAGAATGATGTGATGGATAAGACCCAAACTACAAACATAGCATATGATCGTGTCAGTTTATTGCTACTGTTTTCTGCATGTCAAGTGTATGTTCCTATGACCATGAGATCATGCAACTCACGGATATCGAAGGAGTGCCTTGTGTGTATCAAATGTCGCAACGTAACTGGGTGACTATAAAGGTGCTCTACAGGTATCTCCGATGGTGTCTGTTGAGTTGGCATGGATCGAGACTGGGATTTGTTACTCCGTGTGACGGAGAGGTATCTCAGGGCCCACTCGGTAATACAACATCACAATGAGCCTTGCAATCAATGTGACTAATTGTTAGTTGCGGGATCTTGTATTATGGAATGAGTAAAGAGACTTGCCGGTAACGAGGTTGAACTAGGTATGGATATACCGACGATCGAATCTCGGGCAAGTAACATACCGAAGAACAAAGGGAACGTTATACGGGATTAACTGAATCCTTGACATAGAGGTTCGACCGATAAAGATCTTCGTAGAATATGTAGGAACCAATGTGGACGTCCAGGTCCCGCCATTGGTTATTGACTGTAGAGGTGTCTCGGTCATGTCTACATAGTTCTCGAACCCGCAGGGTCTGCACACTTAAGGTTCGGTGACGTTTCGGTAGTGTAGAGTTATGTATGGTGGTGACCGAAGGTTGTTCGGAGTCCCGGATGAGATCCCGGACGTCACGAGGAGCTCCGGAATAGTCCGGAGGTAAAGATTCATATATAGGAAGTCCCAGTTTGGTTTCCGGAAAAGTTTCGGGCTCATCGGTAGTGTACCGGGAGTATCGGTAGTGTACCGGGAGTGCCGGTAGTGTACCGGGGGACCTCCGGGAGGGGTATTTCGACCCCAAGAGGTCCATGGGCTGTGGGAGAATAATAACCAGCCCTTATTGGGCTGGGAAAACAGCCACAAAGGCCCATGGCGCAGGAGAGAAAGTCCTAAAGCAAAAAGTGGAAAATCAGCCAATAGGAGGCAATCCTACTCCAACTAGGATTGGAGGTGAAGTAGGATTGCTCCCACCTCCTATTTCGGCCGACCCAAAGGCCTTGGCTGCCTCTCCTCTCCTCTCCTCCTATATATACTAGTGTATTGGGTGGTTTTTGGACAGAATTTCCGGCCACGTGCTACCCGTTCCACCGGTGCATAGTTTCTCCTCTAGATCGGTTTTTCGCAGCGCTTAGGCGAAGCCCTGCCAGAATCACTCCACCACCATCACCGGAACGCAGTCACGCTGCTGGTGAACTCTCTCTCCTCTCCACCTCCTCTTGCTGGATCAAGACGGTGGAGATCGTCATCAAGCTGCACGTGTGCTGAACGCGGAGGTGCCGTCCGTTCGGCGCTAGATCGGAAGGACCGTGATCGAGATTGTGAGACGGTTCATGATGTGATCACGGAACGGATCGTGATGAGTTCGCGGGACAGATCGTGATCAAGATCGTGAGACGGATCGTGATGAGTTCACGGGACGGATCGTGATTGGATCGCGGGACGGATCGTGATGAGATCGCGGGACGCTCAGCGATTTGGATAGCGAAGATGTTCGACTACACCAACCGCGTTTCTTAACGCTTCCCGCTTAGCGATCTACAAGGATATGTAGATCCACTCTCCCTCTCGTAGATGCTCATCACCATGGATAGGTTTGCGTGTGCGTAGGAAATTTTTTGTTTTCCATGCGACGTTCCCCAACAGGTTTCTCCAATGTGACCAAATGGAGTGCCATACATATGTGGTATTCTTTTAGTCTTGCGACATTTAGCGTCAGTGTTATGGATGTATCATATTTCCATCAATATTCATAACATATATCTCATCTAGGATGGAATCATGGCCCTTCATGTTATTCATAATACTGAACAACAATTGTTGTTTTTATGAACAAATCTTTTGCAACAAACATTGTGCAATGGGCTAGAGCGTATGAAACTCTAAAATGAATTATGAAAGTAAACCCAGAGGTAATGTATTATTATCAATATTCATAACATACGTCTCAGTCGTGATGAAAGTATGGCCCTTATGTTATTCATAACACCGAACATGAAAAGTTCTCTTATGAACAACCTTCTTGCAAGATACCTTATGCAAAGGGCTAGAGTGTATGAAACTCTAAAATGAATTATGAAACTCAATACATAGGGAATACACCGATGGAAGGCATAGTAACATTTACTATGTTCCCTACGTGTATGTAAACCTCATTCCTGGCTAGTCTTTCAGGCCATAGTAGTTCTTACATCGAGTTGCAACTGAATGCAATCGAGCGGGTATCTTTGTGACCAACTCACAATACCCAAGAATTAGTGATTAACATGTTTAACCATAATTCCCACTATATCTTTGACCATCCTTCTATACATCAAAAACTTGTATGACATCCATACATGAGCTGGATATTCCAGTCTTCTTTCCTTTTGCCATTATATTTCTAATAGTTTAACTTTTCAGTATTTCTCCTACTCTCAGAAGAAGCACCCAACTTCAGAGTGGCATTAGCCCCGGACTTCCAAGGCATGAAAGTCTTACTAACACCCTTCGGACACTTCCTTTCTCTTTAAGTTGTTGTTCTATTCACCTTTCATCATATGACAGGCGTTCTCCTGGATCCCTCTCTTATCAGTCTAATGCATAGTAAACTCCTTTACTAATAGTTTGCAAACAAACATTGCTTTGGATATCACATATCTTTTAGCTTTTGTCTGTCTCTGAAAATGACTTTCAGATTCCATGAATATCACATAACTATCCGAACTTTCAAAGTTTCGGTCTCATGGAAGCAAACATATTTGACTTGACCGTAACGAAATTTTAGCTTTTTGGATCGAAGGACGAGAGTCATATCATCCATAGCATTAGCGGGAGAATACCGAAAACATGCGATAGGACAAGTCCTTCTCGGCACTCTTGAGGACAATCCTCACATTACATTACCAACCGTAAAGTTGTAACCAGATATTTAATAGCTATTCAATTTTAATAGGGAAGGTGGAAACGCGAGCCATTATTCTACAACTATTTTGCAAACCACACTTAGACAGTGTTCAAAATAAATTGCACTGAGAATTAAAACAAGTTAATTCTACAGTGCGCTCCCACTCAAATCAATATCTCTCATAATTGATTGTGAGTGATTCAAGATCCAAATTACAATTCAACGCCAAGGATGTATCCATCTCAAGTGAAGAGAATTGCAATCGGTAGGCCAACTTGCCAATCACATCTCTATGTGACTCTTGTTCATCTTTCGATGCGTGTGTTCCGAGCTCATGACTTTCATGCCTGAACGTCAAGACAACCAAGTGATCTCGCTGCGAGGTCTCAACTCACCCGCCTCACACTTCTCTAATCGTTCATACCCATGTAACCATGTGATACCCCGAAGAGATAGGTGCCGTGACGGTGCTACACTTGGGAGAACACTAACTACTTGATATTCTAAGTGAGAGATCACCCTAATAAAAAGCGACTACCGCGCAATCAAGAAGGGTGCATCAAGAGGGATAAACATCTCAGGCAATTCATAATTAGCATGACATGGTATAGCCCCTTCTGATGGAGAAGTCAAGTATTTCTTCGTCTTCGGCATTCCCATCGGTGTTCACCTTTTTGATGCACCAAATAATATTGCTATCTCTATAGCTTAATAAAATAAGTGCATTACATAAGGTTGACACGCAGGTCATTAAAGTGCAATCATATGGCTCCAGCCATCATGCCGAATCATGACACGCAGGTCATGTTAATCAATTTACATCATATAGTCATCTCATACATAATCAAATTATTATGAACACTGCTATACCACATCACATGCACATGCAAATCATCCTGCAAAACCAAGTTAGACGCCTCTAATCGGTCCATGCAAAAACTTGTTTTTCGTGGCTTCTAAGGTTTCGAAACAAACCGAAGCTACCAACGTCCATCATCAAGTATGATAATTCAAGTTGCTAGATTAACAATCCAGGGTGTATGAAACACGAGATAATAAAATCTCGAGCCCCATACTAAACTTCGTCATATGCGTGACCCCCGTGTAGATCACATCTGCATTGCCCTTTCGTCTGCGAAACATCCATCTTTCTCAACTATGGTGGAACCCAAAGAACTGTTAGCACTTCGTTGATCTGTCAATCAGCATACTCAGGAGCAGCATGAAAGGATTGCGGATTGCCAGAACTTTGTGAGATTCCACCATTCCGTTAAGATCAGGACTACGCAAATTCCAGGGAAGCAACAAGAACATCGGGTTACAGATTTCATCTGCTACCCGCACAAATAATTTTCAGTAATAGATCTCATCTACTACCTAATTATATTATGCAACACCCATACATCTCCATGTATTCTAGATCGCAACCTTCATCTACGCATAGCACGGCTCTTGATGCCACTATAGGGTAACGCAGCAGAAAACAAAAAAAATTCCAACCTACGCACCAGCCCAGGACCACTATGAAGACTGCATACAAGGTTTGATCTTTTCGTTACCGACTCGTAGCGCAGCGGAAGTAGAGTCGATGACGATCGGCGGTGCAGATCCCCGCAGCTAGGATTTACACCCTCCCAACCGCGAGGATGTATGCCCTCATCTGCCCGCGGACAGCCCTCCGGGAGGCGGTCGGACAGTCCCCCGGACGGTGTCGCGGACAGCCCTTCGGGAGGACCTCCGAAGCTCGGACTGTCACTCGGACAGCCCTTGGGGAGGACCTCCAAAACTCGGACGGTCACATTGACAGCCCTTCGGGAGGCACTCTCGAGCTAAGACCGAAACTATAATCTCTCTACAGAGTTGCACACATACGGTGTCATCTATCCGGTAGGGCTTCGCCGTCCAGAACTAGTTCCTACCGGAACCCAGACAGCCTTTCGGCTCTACGAAACTATTTCGCTGGGAGGGAGAGAGAGAGCTTGCAAATAAAAGCATGTGTATGAGAGCACAAGGATGAAGAAATGGCAGCCCACATCTCCTCTATTTATAGGAAAACCAAGGGGTAGGGTGGTTTTACAATAAAACCCAAAATGCACATGAATGAAGTCCTTCCACAAGGGCATAAAAGTGAAACCAAGGAACAAGAGGGACTCCATGAAGGAGTCCACCATGTGGCCGGCCACACCCTCATGTGGGGCCCCCAAAATGGCTCCAATCCATCCATGTCATCCCCAAGATCTTTTGGAGCAAAGCCCCAAAAGGTGGCTTTCCATAAAGTAGTCCAAAAAGCACTTTCACTATTCACGGCGACATTTTTCAGCGTCCGCTCGAACTGAAAATATTTATGTGGGATTAGAAAAATTCTAGTACCCCACTAAAATAATTTTCAATGCGATCCGGAACAATTCCGAAATAGTGATTTTCATCTGCGAAAAGCATCTGAAGCAGTTCCGGCAGCTCCGGAACATTTCCGGTTATTCTTCCGGAAAATTCCCAGAAGTTTCCAGAATGATTCTGGCACCCTCCAAGAATTATCAGGCATGTGCCGAAACCAATTTGACTTAATGGTATCCCTTGAAACAACTTTTCAGTTTCACCGAAACTGTTCCGGTGACCTGTCTACGGAACTTTTCCACTTTCCGAAACTTTTCCGGTGTCCGAAACTTTTCGGTGATTTTCTCTCAGACTCCCTGTCTAGTATTCAACAGATAGATGACCCTTAAGCGTGTGACCCTATAGGTTCGGTGAAGCATAGACATGACCCGGCACCCCTTCCGATCAATGATCAACATCGGAGCCGTGGACACCCATATCGATCCCTATACCCACACGAATAAATATTCGAGTGAACCTCCAGTTGTCGTGTGCTATTCCTGTTGCTTCGCGATATGTTACAAATACCCGAGGTGAGACATGTTGGCATCCTCGTGGATCAACAACTTGTCCACTATGCCAGTTACCTCGTTAACGGTATTGTTCTCTTTTCTCGTTCCCGTGTTCCGGCATCCCAGTGATCAAATCACAAAGTGTCTGGCCAGACGATGATGGATACCGTAACATCGAGAGGGCCCAGAGATATCTCTCCATCGTCGGAGGAGCAAATCCCAGTCTTGAGCTATCAAGTTACTTCACATACTTTTCCATGAACCCGTAAGCCGCCGTAATAGCCACCCATTTACGGATGACGTTTAACAAACCCCAAAGTTCATGAAGCAAGCATGAAGAAACTCGATACTCTCATGATCTAAGGAATTATGCAAACATTAACTTCTCTGTGTTATTAACCATTAACTTATGACGAATGTATCTCATAGCATAACATCAATTCGGGTCGATTCAACACAAATGTTCTTCTAACATTATGCCCTCAAAATTGCCGGCATAGCCATGCCCATGATCAGGAAAACAGGATCATCATGCAATACTTGAGCCAGTCTTAGAGGCCAGACTAGGAATACATTTTACCGTTTATTATCCCACACGTGCACATGAGTTTCCCTCCAAGCCTCGTTTTATTTGTAGACTCGAGAATCATTGCAGTTATAGCATGGAACAGAAACATAATTATGAACAGGGAGATAATCAGAAACATTTATTATTGCCTCTAGGGCATATCTCCGACAGCTCCATGGGCCTGAGATGGAGGGAACCAGCCCCTAGGTGGGCTGGTGCGCCTCCACAAGAGGCCCAAGGCGCAGGAGATAGAGGAGGGAGGGGAAACCCTAGACCCAGATGGGCCTAAGGCCCACTAGGGCTGCACCCCCGCCTCTCCTCCCTGTGGCCGACGGCCAGATCCCATCTTGGGGCTGCCGCCACCCCTAGGGTGGGAACCCTAGGGGCTGTGCCCTCTCCTCCCCTCCCCCTATATATAGTGGAGGTGTTTGGGGCTGCAGAACACACGGTTCTCCCTCCCCGTCTAGCGCAGCCCTACCTCTCCCTCTCCTCATTCTCCGTAGTGCTTAGCAAAGCTCTGCCAGAGTACCACGCAGCTCCACCGCCACCATGGCGTCGTGCTGCAGGAGCTCTTCCCCAACCTCTCCTTCCTCCTTGCTGGATCAAGGCGTAGGAGACGTCACCGGGCTGCACGTGTGTTGAACGCGGAGGCACCGTTGTTCGGTGCTAAGATTGGAGTCCACCGCGATCTGAATCGCTGCGAGTACGACTCCACCAAACGCGTTCTTGTAACGCTTCCGCTTAGCGATCTTCAAAGGTATGAAGATGCAAACTCTCCCCTCTCGTTGCTGATTTCTCCATAGATAGATCTTGGTGACACGTAGGAATTTTTTTGATTTACTACTACGTCTCCCAACAGTGGCATCATGAGCTATGTTTATGCGTAGAATCTATGCACGAGTAGAACACAAAGCAGTTGTGGGCGTTGATCTTGTTAATATGCTTGTTGTTACTAGTCTTATCTTGATTCGACGGTATTGTGGGATGAAGCGACCCGTACCAACTTTACACGTACGCTTACGTGAGACCGGTTCCACCGCCTGACATGCACTAGTTGCATAAGGTGGCTAGCGAGTGTCTGTCTCTGCCACCTTAGTTGGATTGGATTCGATGAAAAGGGTCCTTATGAAGGGTAAATAGCAATTGGCATATCACGTTGTGATTTTAGCGTAGGTAAGAAACGTTCTTGCTAGAAACCTATAGCAGCCACGTAAAAACTTGCAACTACAAATTAGAGGACGTCTAACTTGTTTTTGCAGCATATGCCTTGTGATGTGATATGGCCAAAAGGATGTGATGTAATGCATTGTGATGTATGAGATTGATCATTTTCTTGTAATAGGATTCACGACTTGCATGTCGATGAGTATAACAACCGGCAGGAGCCATGGGAGTTGTCTTATTTTATTGTATGACCTGCGTGTCAATCATAAACGCCATGTAATTACTTTACTTTATTGCTAAACGTTAGCCATAGTAGTAGAAGTAATAGTTGGCGAGACAACTTCATGAAGACACAATGATGGAGATCATGATGATGGAGATCATGGTGTCGTGCCGGGGACGGTGATGATCATGGTGCCCCGAAGATGGAGATCATAGGAGCAAGATGATATTGGCCATATCATGTCACTATATTGATTGCATGCGATGTTTATCATGTTTACATCTTATTTGCTTAGAACGACGGTAGTGAATAA
Organism: Hordeum marinum; assembly: GCA_022496015.1. NCBI lineage: Eukaryota > Viridiplantae > Streptophyta > Magnoliopsida > Poales > Poaceae > Hordeum > Hordeum marinum. The sequence goes on from CM039676.1 coordinate 2,317,791, forward strand.
GATGATCTCTCAATAAAATCTCAAGAGAAGTGCTCACCCTAACTGTGCACCGTTGCTAAGGATCGTTGTTCCGAAGCACCACGTGATGATCGGGTGTGATAGGTTCTAATGTTCGCATACAACGGGTGTAAGCCAGATTTACACACGTGAAACACTTAGGTTGACTTGACGAGCCTAGCATGTACAGACATGTCCTCGGAACACGGAAGACCGAAAGGTCGATCATGAGTCGTATAGAAGATACGATCAACATGGAGATGTTCACCATGTATGACTAGTCTGTCTCACGTGATGATCGGACACGGGCTAGTTGACATGGATCATGTGTCAGTTAGATGACTAGAGAAATGTCTATCTAAGTGGGAGTTCATTGAATAATTTGATTATATGAACTCGATTATCATGAATTTAGTCTAAAATTGCCTTTACTATCTATATTGTAGATCCAATGGCCAACGCAAATGTCACCCTCAATTTCAACGCGTTCCTAGAGAAAACCAAGCTCAAAGATGATGGAAGCAACTATGCGAACTGGGTTCGTGGCTTGAGGATCATCCTCATAGCTTCCAAGAATTTGTATGTCCTTGATGCACCGCTAGGTGACCCACCCCTTCTCCCAGCAGAACAAGACGTTGCGGATGCTTGGCATTCTCGCTGCGATGATTACTCCCTTGGTAAGTGCGACATGCTTTACAGTTTAGAACCGGGGCTTCAAAAGCGTTTTGAGCAACACGGAGCATATGAGATGTTCCAAGAGCTGAAACTGGTTTTCCAAGCTCATGCCCGGGTCGAGAGATATGACATCTCCGACAAGTTCTTTAGCTGTAAGATGGAGGAGAACAGTTCTGTTAGTGAGCACATCCTCAAAATGTCTGGGCTTCACAACCGCTTGACTTAGCTGGGAGTTAATCTCCCGGATGACTCGGTCATTAACAGAATCCTCCAGTCACTTCCACCTAGCTACAAGAGCTTTGTGATGAACTACAACATCCAAGGGATGGAGAAGTCCATTCCCGAGTTGTACTCGATGCTGAAATCAGCAGAGGTCGAGATCAAAAAGGAGCATCAGGTGTTGATGGTAAATAAGACCACTAGTTTCAAGAAAGGCAAGGGTAAGAAGAACTTCAAGAAGGACGGCAAAGTTGTTGCCGCGCCCGGTAAGCAAGTTGCCGGGAAGAAGAAGAACAAGAATTGACCCGAGCCTGAGACTGAGTGCTTTTATTGCAAGGGTACCGGTCACTGGAAGCGGAACTGCCCCAAGTACTTAGCGGATAAGAAGGATGGCAACATTAAAGGTATATGTGATATACTTGTTATTGATGTGTACTTAACCAACGCTCGTAGTAGATCCTGGGTATTTGATACCAGTGCAGTTGCTCATATTTGTAACTCCAAGCAGGAGCTGCGGAATAAGCGGAGGCTAGAAAAGGACGAGGTGACGATGCACATCGGGAATGGTTCCAAGGTCGATGTGATCGCCGTCGGCACGCTACCTCTACATCTAGCTTCGGGATTAGTTTTAAACCTTAATAATTGTTATTTAGTAAGAGCTTTGAGCATGAACATTGTATCTGGATCTCGCTTGATGCGAGATGGCTACTCATTTAAATCCGAGAATAATGGTTGTTCTATTTATATGAGAAAAATGTTTTATGCTCATGCCCCGCGAGTCAATGGTTTATTTTTGATGAATCTCGAACGTGATGTTACACATGTCCATAGTGTGAGTACCAAAAAGTGTAAGGTTGATAACGATAGTCCCACGTACATGTGGCATTGCCTTCTTGGTCATATTGGTGTCAAACGCATGAGGAAGCTCCATGTTGATGGACTTTTGGAGTCACTTGATTTCGAATCATTTGACACGTGCGAACCATGCCTCATGGGCAAGATGACCAAGACTCCGTTCTCCGAAACAATGGAGCGAGCAACTGACTTGTTGGAGATAATACATACCGATGTATGCGGTCCAATGAGCATCGGGGCTCGCGGTGGCTATCATTATGTTCTCACCCTCACTAATGACTTGAGCAGATATGGATATGTCTACTTAATGAAACACTAGTCTGAAACCTTTCAAAGGTTCAAGGAATTTCAGAGTGAGGTAGAGAATCAACGTGACAGGAAAATAAAATGCCTACAATCTGATCGTGACGGAGAATATTTAAGTCACGAGTTTAGCACACACCTTAGGAAATGTGGAATTGTTTCACAACTCACGCCGCCCGGCACACCTCAGCGAACTGGTGTGTCTGAACGTCGTAATCGCACTCTATTGGATATGGTGCGATCTATGATGTCTCTTACCGACTTACCGCTATTATTTTGGGGATATGCATTAGAGACTGCTGCATTCACTTTAAATAGGGCACCGTATAAATCCGTTGAGACGACACCGTATGAATTATGGTTTGGAAAGAAACCTAAGCTGTCGTTTCTAAAAGTTTGGGGATGCGATGCTTATGTGAAGAAACTTCAACCTGGGAAGCTCGAACCCAAAGCGGAAAAGTGCGTCTTCATAGGATATCCCAAAGAGACTATTGGGTATACCTTCTACCTATGATCCGAGGGCAAAGTCTTTGTTGCCAAGAATGGATCCTTTCTCGAGAAAGAGTTTCTCTCGAAATAAGTAAGTGGGAGGAAAATAGAACTTGATAAAGTAATTGTACCTCCACTCGAACCGGAGAGTAGCACAGCACAGGAAGTTGTTTCTGTGGAGCCTACACCAGCTAGAGAGGAAGTTAATGATGATGATCATGAAGCTTCAGATCAAGTTGCTATTCGAAGGTCCACTAGGACACGTTCCGCACCAGAGTGGTACGGCAATCCTGTCCTAGAGATCATGTTGTTGGACAATGGTGAACCTTCGAACTATGAAGAAGCGATGGCGGGCCCGGATTCCAACAAATGGCTTGAGGCCTTGAAATACGAGATAGGATCCATGTATGAGAACAAAGTATGGAGTTTGGTGGACTTGCCTGATGATAAGAGAGCCATTGAAAATAAATAGATCTTTAAGAAAAAGACTGACGCGGACGATAATGCGACCGCCTATAAGGCTCGGCTTGTCGCTAAGGATTATCGACAAGTTCAAGGAGTTGACTACGATGAGACTTTCTCACCCGTAGCGATGCTAAAGTCTGTCCGAATCATGTTACCAGTTGCCGCATTTTATGATTATGAGATCTAGCAAATGGACGTCGAAACGGCATTCCTTAATGGCTTCCTCAAGGAAGAACTGTATATGATGCAGCCGGAAGGTTTTGTCGATCCTAAAGATGCTAACAAGGTATGCAAGCTCCAGCGCTCCATCTATGGGCTGGTGCAAGCATCTCAGAGTTGGAACATTCGCTTTAATGAGGTGATTAAAGCGTTTGGGTTTGTACAGGTTTATGGAGAACCCTGTATTTACAAGAAAGTGAGTGGGAGCTCTATAGCATTTCTTATATTGTATGTGGATGGCATGCTGATAATGGGAAATGATATAGAACTCTTGGAAAGTATAAAGGCCTACTTGAATAAGTGTTTTTCAATGAAGAACCTTGGAGAAGCTGCTTACATATTAGGTATTAAGATCTATAGAGATAGATCGAGACGCCTCATTGGTCTTTCACAAAGCACATACCTTGAAAAGATATTGAAGAAGTTCAATATGGATCAGTCCAAGAAGGGGTTCTTGCCTGTGTTGTAGGGTGTGAGATTGAGTACGACTCAATGCCCGACCACGGCAAAAGATAGAGAAGAGATGAGTGTCATCCCCTATGCTTCAGCCATAGGCTCTATTATGTATGCCATGCTGTGTACCAGACCTGATGTGAACCTTGCCATAAGTTTGGTAGGGAGGTACCAAAGTGATCCCGGAGCGGAACACTGGACAGCGGTCAAGAATATCCTGAAGTACCTGAAAAGGACAAAGGACATGTTTCTCGTATATAGAGGTGCTAAAGAGCTCGTCATAAAGGGTTACGTCGATGCTAGCTTCGACACAGATCCGGACGACTCCAAGTCGCAAACCGGATACGTGTATATTTTGAACGGAGGGGCAGTCAGCTGGAGCAGCAGCAAGCAAAGCTTCGTGGTGGCATCTACATGTGAAGCGGAGTACATAGCTGCTTCGGAAGCAGCGAAGGAGGGAGTCTGGATGAAGGAGTTCATCACCGACCTAGGAGTGATTCCAAATGTGTCGGGCCCAACGACTCTACTCTGTGACAACACTGGAGCTATTGCCCTTGCGAAGAAGCACAGGTTTCACAAGAAGACAAGACACATCAAGCGCCGCTTCAACTCCATTCGTGATTACATTCAGGAGGGAGACATAGATATTTGTAAAGTGCATACGGATCTAAATGTCACAGATCCGTTGACTAAACCTCTCTCACGAGCAAAACATGATCAACACTAGAATGCTATGGGTGTTCGATTCATCACAATGTAACTAGATTATTGACTCTAGTGCAAGTGGGAGACTGTTGGAAATATGCCCTAGAGGCAATAATAAAATGGTTATTATTGTATTTCCTTGTTCATGATAATTGTCTATTATTCATGCTATAATTGTGTTAACCGGAAACCGTAATACATGTGTGAATACATAGACCACAACATGTCCCTAGTGAGCCTCTAGTTGGCTAGCTCGTTGATCAATAGATGGTCACGGTTTCATGACCATGGACATTGGATGTCGTTGATAACGGGATCACATCATTAGGAGAATGATGTGATGGACAAGACCCAATCCTAAGCATAGCACAAGATCGTGTAGTTCGTTTGCTAAAGCTTTTCAATGTCAAGTATCGTTTCCTTAGACCATGAGATTGTGCAACTCCCGGATACCGTAGGAATGCTTTGGGTGTGCCAAACGTCACAACGTAACTGGGTGGCTATAAAGGTACACTACGGGTATCTCCGAAAGTGTTTGTTGGGTTGGCACGAATCGAGACTGGGATTTGTCACTCCGTGTGACGGAGAGGTATCTCTGGGCCCACTCGGTAAGACATCATCATAATGAGCTCAATGTGACTAAGGAGTTAGCACGGGATGATGTATTACAGAACGAGTAAAGAGACTTGCCGGTAACGATATTGAACAAGGTATAGGGATACCGATGATCGAATCTCGGGCAAGTACCATACCGATAGACAAATGGAATTGTATACGGGATTGATTGAATCCCTGACATCGTGGTTCATCCGATGAGATCATCATGGAGTACGTGGAAGCCAACATGGGTATCCAGATCCCGCTGTTGGTTATTCACCGGAGAGGTGTCTCGTTCATGTCTACGTGTCTCTCGAACCCGTAGGGTCTACACACTTAAGGTTTGATGACGCTAGGGTTATAGGGAAAGAGTGTACGCGGTTACCGAATGTTGTTCAGAGTCCTGGATGAGTTCCCGGACGTCACGCGGAGTCCCGGAATGGTCCGGAGACGAAGATTGATATATAGGAAATGAGGATTTGGTTACCGAAAGTGCTCCGGGTGTCACCGGTAGTGTAACGGGACCACCGGAAGGGTTCCGGGGGTCCACCAAGTGGGGCCACCAACCCCGGAGGGCTCCATGGGCCTGAGGTGGAGGGAACCAGCCCCTAGGTGGGCTGGTGCGCCTCCACAAGAGGCCCAAGGCGCAGGAGATAGAGGAGGGAGGGGAAACCCTAGACCCAGATGGGCCTAAGGCCCAGTAGGGCTGCGCCCCCTCCTCTCCTCCCTCTGGCCAGCGGCCAGATCCCATCTTGGGGCTGCCGCCACCCCTAGGGTGGGAACCCTAGGGGTTGTGCCCTCTCCTCCCCTCCCCCTATATATAGTGGAGGTATTTGGGGCTGCAGAACACACGGTTCTCCCTCCCTGTCTGGCGCAGCCCTACCTCTCCCTCTCCTCGTTCTCCGTAGTGCTTAGCGAAGCTCTGCCGGAGTACCATGCAGCTCCACCGCCACCACGCCGTCGTGCTGCAGGAGCTCTTCCCCAACCTCTCCTTCCTCCTTGCTGGATCAAGTCGTAGGAGACGTCACCGGGTTGCACGTGTGTTGAACGCGGAGGCATCATTGTTCGCTGCGAGTACAACTCCACCAACCGCGTTCTTGTAACGCTTCCGCTTAGCGATCTTCAAAGGTATGAAGATGCAAACTCTCCCCCCTCGTTGCTGGTTTCTCCATAGGTAGATCTTAGTGACACGTAGGAAATTTTTTGATTTACTACTACGTCTCCCAACACAATGTTCGTCTGAATTGAATATTTGGAGGATTTGACTGTAAAATTGTGGCCACGTACGCATCCTTATGTTGCATAATATTATAGAGAGCGGGATAGTAAATGGCCAGAGGTGTCTCCCCCAACCACGTATGCTCCCAGAATCTCGTTCCCTCATCATTTCCAATAATAAATTTAGTTCTATGGAAAAAGGCTGACCTTACTCTCATCAACCCTTTCCAGAATGGTGAATCATTGGGTCTGACATTTACCTGGTGTTGGGGATATAACCCCGCAATATGACCTGCCTTCAAGGTTTCGGGTCATGCTGATGGCTCGTGAGCCGGCCCAAGGTTGAGCCGTAAAGGCTGGGTCCAAGAAGATAGACGACTCATGATGTTGGCTGTAAGGTGGTCCGGACGGAGAAGACCTGGGCGTGTAAGCCGCTCGGGGACGGCTTGGACAAGAAGATAGAGAGAGACTCGGTTAGAAAATTGTAAAAACCCGCCGGTCCTAACCTCCTATATAAAGGCAGAACCGAGGCGACTTAGAAGGGAGGAGATCGAGAACTAGGTCAAGCTTTAGCTCCCTTGTAATCGATACAACAAAGCAATACAAGCACAAGCAGGACGTAGGCTATTACCTCTACTTGAGGGGCCGAACCTGGGTAAACCCGTGTCTTTCGTCCCGATCAACCCCTTTGAGTCCACCACGTTAGTGATGGCCTTGAATCTATGTTCGTTCACCCGAACATCTGCCGTGATAAAACCACGACACCTGGGCTAAGGTTTTAGATTGTGGGTACTTATTACGCAGAATTTGTACCCACATAACTTCTGTCTCTACAGATAATCTAAACAACCACTTGCACAACAGATATCTATTATTTACCTCTAAATTCACAATCCCCAGCCCTCCTTGGTCTCTGGGCCTACAAATAATATGCCATTTTGCCAGCCTGTATTTCTGCCTATCATCATCACTCTGCGAAAATAATTTGGATCGATAGAAATTCAACCTTTTGCATACCCCTACTGGTACCTCAAAGAAGGATAGAAGGAACATAGGCATACTCGTAAGCATTGAGTTTATCAGAATTAACCTTCCTCCAAATGATAGCAGCTTACCCTTCCAGCAGCTTAGCTTTTTCTCAAATGGATCCTCAATGCATTTCCACTTGCTACTCGAAAGCTTCCCATGATGAATAGGTATGCGTAAGTAACTGAATGGTAGGCTCCCTAGTTCAGATCCGAACAATTGTTTATAAGCGTTTTGTTCATCTTTGGCTCTCTCAAAGCAAAACACCTCACTCTTATGAAAATTAATTTTCAAACCTGACAATTGTTCAAATAGGCATAGTATAACCTTCATTTTCTGGCTTCTGCTAAGTCATGTTCCATAAATAGAATGATATCATCAGCATATTGCAAGATAGACACATCACCATCGACCAGATGTGGCACCAGTCCACCTACCTGGCCTTCCTGTTTAGCCCACCTATTAAAATTGCCAACATATCGGCAACGACGTTAAATAGGATGGGTGACATCGGATCTTCCTTCCTGAGTTCTTTGAGTGTTTCAAAAAAATGTCCAATGCCCTCATTGACTTTAATACCAACACTCCTTTTTTGTACAAATGATTCGACATGTGTCCTCCATATTTTGTCGAACCCCTTCATACGTAATGCCTGCTGTAGGAAAGGACATTTGACCTTATCATATGCCTTCTCAAAATCCACCTTTGAAGTTAACCCCATCTAGTTTCTTTGAGTGGATTTCATGCAAAGTTTCTTGAAGGACCACCACACCCTCCAGAATGTTCCTGCCCGGCATACTAGGTCGCACCACCTCATGTGCAATCTGTGTTAGTCTATTCGTTCCTACCTTTGTAAAAAAATTGATGCTAACATTCAGAAGGCAAATAGGTCTAAATTGTTCGATTCGCACCGCCCTTTCTTCTTTGGCAACAGTGTCACTGTTCCAAAATTTAGGTGAAATAGCTGCAAGTGCCCGCCGTACAAGTCATGGAAGAGGGGTAATATGTCACCTTTGATAATATCCCAACATCTCTTGTAAAATTCAGCCGGAAACCCGTCCAGGCCTGACGCCTTATTATTCTTCATTTGCGACATAGCCTCAAACACCTCCTTCTCCATAAAAGGCGCGGTTAATATCTCATTCTCGTCCGTCCCGAGATGAGGTATGTCCCCGACTACGTGCTCATCCATGGATAAACAATTATCCTCTGAGGCACCAAAAAGTTTTTTTATAGTACTCAGAGATATACAATTTCAGATTCTCGTGTCCTACAATTTTACCCTCATCCTACTCGAGCTGATAAATTCTTTTCTTTCTAATGTTTTCCATTACAATCAGATGGAAAAATTGTCTGTTGTCATCCCCTTGTACCACCTGGCGTACTTTCGCTCTAAGCGCCCACTTCATCTCCTCCTCTCTGAGCAGTTGTTTTAGCTTCAGTTCTGCCTCCATTTTCAATGACCTCTCATTATCATCTAATAACGCTTCTTCGCCTTTTATGTCTAGCTCGTTAATAAGATCGAGAAGCCTTTGTTTCTCTTTCTTATGTATGCCACTTTCATGATTTGCCATCCCCGTAGGAATTGTCTCAGGTGTCGCATCTTATTTTGCCACCTATCAACGTTCGAGCTACCTCCCGTGTCCCTCCCCCATTCTCTAGCTATAAGGTCCACGAATCCTTCTCTTTCAAATCAGCCCAACTCAAAAGAGAAAAGATTTTTATTGCCCACACGTTTTGCCTCCCCCGAGTCCACAAACAATGGGGTGTGATCAAAGATAGCTCTAGGCAATGCGCGCACTGTCACGCGAGGGTATTTCTGCTCCCATTCCACTCTTGTGAGAACCCGGTCCAACTTCTCAAAAGTTGGGTTAGGTAAAGTGTTCGCCTAGGTAAATCTTCTACCTGATACCTCAATTTCTCGTAGATCAAGACTCTCGATGATAGTATTAAACATCAATGGCATTTTGCCATCAAAGTTATCATTGTTTTTCTCATCTCTTCTCCTGATGATATTTAAGTCTCCCCCTACTAAAATTGGCAACCTCTCATCCCCACAAATCCGGACAAGGTCAGCCAAGAAGTTTCTCTTGAGCTCAGGCTGGGCCGCCCCGTAAACCGCTACCAGGGCCCACTGGAACCCATCCTCCTTCGAGCGAACTCTAAATTTGACGGTAAAGTCCCCAAACACCACATTTTGAACTTCGAGCGTCGCACAACTGAACCCAAGCAAGATCCCCCCGGATCTTCCTCTTGGTGGTAAACAGTGCCAATCGAAATCAATACCGCCAGATAGTGTGCTTAGAAATTGTGTTGTAAACTTATCTATCTCTGTTTCCATGAATGCAATAAAATCTAATTTATGCTCAATAGATGCTTCCGCTAGGAATCTTCTTGTAGCCAAGTCTGCTAGACCTCTGCTGTTCCAGAATATTGCTTTCATTTTTCATCATGGAATTTCTTTGCAGTTTTAAATCTTGCGCTTCGTCGCACAGCTGATACAGGATATACCTTCACAAATTTTCTTTTGCGCACAACTGATACAGGATATACCTTCACAAATTTTCTTTTGCAAGAAGAACAGTTGTACTACTCACAAAAAGAAAAATGTGCTTCTAGTGGAGGCACAGAGATTTGCTTCCAAGAGAAGCACCACATCGTTGTGATTCTCGAAAGAAAAGAATGTGCTTTCACAAGAAGCACACAGTTTTTTCTTGTGGAGGCACATATTTATGTAAATGTTAGAAAAAGAAACCGTGCTTCTGGGTCTAGTATTTTTCTTTTCTGTATTTGTGAAGGCACAAGTCAATTCTTTCTCCGATCTTGCTCAACATTTTTTTTTGGAACGAAGACGCACGAAGCGTCCGGCTTTAAATTAATAAAGCCCAAGGCAGTATCCAACAGAGTATCAGTAAAACACAGCATAAAAACACTCAAAAACAAGATGCGTCACGAACATGTTATGTTCTAATACGCTGCAAAAGTCTAGGGAATAAAAAGCACGGCCAGCAACGCCAGACTCCCATGACGGGAAAGCCAAAATGCAGAGAGGATATCATCCTTGTCGCGCAAAAGTCTAGATGCTTCTGATCTTCTACATGATCTCCAGCATGAGATCCGCGTCACGCCGTTTCCCCAATGACGCCTAGGTCTGTAAGAAAAGATGGCATTTGAAAATAACATCAGCGGTCTGAGATGGAAATTTGTGTTCTATAGTTATCCTATCGCGGATAGTCCAAATCGCCCGTAAAAGCGCCCCTACACATCTCCATGCTACCCTAGCGTTAGGATCTCTCAAGTTTTTCAGCGAAGCAAGTAGTTTGGATCCTGAAGAGGGGTTCCATGGTTGTTGAAACGCCTCCCTAACTGCACTCCAGGCGAAACGGGCAAGGTAACACCTGAAAAAGTGTGGTTTGCGTCTTCCACTAAACCACAAATCGCACAAGAGCCATCCGATGGGCCTTGACATTTGGCGATATTGTCAGAGGTCGGCAAATGGTTGCGGAAAAGTTGCCACAAAAAGATCTTAATTTTTAGTGGGATTTCAGCCTTCCAAAGTCCCCTGGTCATATCTAGTCTATTGCCCTCGGAAAGCTTGTGGTATAGGGATTTCACCGAGAACTTCCCGGAAGCCGTAAGCGTCCAGCAAACCGAATCAGCCCCCATGCTAATGTTCCTGTCACCTATTTTGGATAACACATCTTCCCAGGCGGTCCTCTCAGCCGGAGATAGGTTGCGAATGAAGTGCACTACCGGGGGGAAGCGCTAAGTGCATCACACACCAGAACCTCTGTGTCAGACGCAACATGGAAGATTAACGGGTGGCTTTTCCACAATGGTTCCGTACCCAACCACCTGTCCAACCAGAATCTGGTGGATCTTGCATTGTTGACATGGAAACTAGCCCCAGCTGTAAAAGCCGGACGGACTGCCTGGATCCCATTCCAGAACGCCGAACCCGAAGATTTGGCCGTGGAAAGATTTCCATCTGGTAAATACTTTGAACGGAGGAGATCTGCCCAGAATCCCGTCTCGTTTTGGGCAAGACGCCACCACCATTTTGTGAGCAGGTCTACGTTCATGAGCTTGGAGTTAAGTATCCCAAGACCTTCGAAATTCATAGGTCTGCATATAGCCGCCCACTTAACTAGGTGGTACTTGCGCTTGATGCCGGTTCCTTCCCAAAAGAACCGGGCACGCGGAGTGTCTAGCTTGGCATCAACCCCATCAGCCAACAGAAACATACCCATCGTAAAGATGGGGAGCGAGGAGAGGCTGGAGTTAGTAAGGATCAGCTTGGCCGCAGATGACATAAATCTTCATCGCCATGTGCTAGCTCGACCCGCCACTTTCCCATATAGGGGATCCCATTCGTGGATGGATAGTTTGCGATGCGAAATGGGAAGCCCTAGGAACTTAATTGGGAAACTACCACGCTTGCAATTTAAGAGATTAGCCACCTGATTACTCTCCCGGTCATCCATCCCCATGGTAATTACCTCATTCTTACGGAAGTTTATCTTGAGTCCCGAAAGAACCTCGAAAGAGAGAAGGAGGAGCTTGACCGATGCGAGACTATGCATGTCTGGTTCGAAGAGCAGCATAGTGTCGTCTGCATAGTGCAGATGTGTCACTCCCCCAGGGATCAGGTGCGGCACCAACCCTTTGATGTGACCTGCAACCTTGGCTTCATTTATCATGGTCGACAAGGCATCCTCTACGAAATTGAAAACGAGCGGAGATACGGGGTCTCCTTGGCGCAGACCCGTTTTGTTATGAAAGATTCCTATCTCACCATTGATCGTAATCGCCGTGTGCCCCCCTTGGACTAGGCTCATGATCCTATGCAAGAAACCCGTCTCAAAATCCTTTTTGGGTAGCAGTTCCCGCACAAACTCCCAGTTTACGCGGTCATAGGCTTTTTCAAAGTCCAACTTTAGAAGCACACCCTTTTGCTTCGTTCGCTTCAGCTCATGGACGATTTTTAGCAAGGCAATCGGCCCTCCTAATATGTTGCTCCCTTTGAGAAAAGCCTTTTGGCTTTTCAAGATGTCTCGTTGCGCAATAGGCGCAAGGCGAGTGGCATATGCCTTGGCACAAACCTTATAGGGGACGTTGATCAGGGTGATCGGACGGAAAAGTCTAATGTTATCCGCGCCCTTCACCTTCGGAATAAGGCTAATAGCCCTGTAGTTTAGACGAGATATGTCAACTGTGCCCAACGCAAACCTGTTAACAATCGCGTAGAAAAGGTGTCTGAGACAGGGCCAGAAGTGTTTAAAAAACTCAACCGGCCAGCCATCGGGGCCCAGCGCTGTGTCAGTTTTCATATCAGCTAGCGCCGCATCAATCTCCTGTGGTAGGAAAGAGAGGGCTAATGTCTCATTTTCCTACGGGGACACCCTCTCCTCCGGCTCCCACAAATCCTCTCGGAGGTGGAGCAGTTTTTCCTCGTCCGATCCCAACAGACCTATGAAAAACTCGTAGATATGCGCCACTATATCTGGCTGGGTGAGGATCGTGCCCGAATCCGTCTGGAGACGCAAGATAGCACTCTTACATTTCCGCCCGTTCGCATAGGCGTGAAAATAGCCAGTGTTTGCGTCTCCTTTAGTCACCCATTTGATGCCGCCCCTACGGCGCCAATACTCTTCTTCCGCATAGAGGATGGCCAGGACCTTATTCTCCAGGTTGTATCTATGAGCCCACTCTGCTTCCGAGAAAACTCTCAGGTCAGCTTGGGCATCTAGTCCGGCAATCTCCTCCACCAGACGAGTCCTTTCCCTTTTGGAATCACTGCCGTGGTTAGCCCCCACCCCTAAGGAAGGCGCGAAGGGAAGCAGACGCGACATTCCACGACTCGACCGGCCCTTGCTGCGGTCCAAGGCGATCCGCTATTTGTGCCCAGTGGTCATTGACCAATTGCACGAAACCCTCGGCCTCAATCGAGCCAGATTCGAAGAAGAACCTTCTGCTGCGATGACAAGATAAAACAACTATTTTTGAATCTTGCTCAACATCATTATGGACAAGATAAAAACCCTGGATAATAGTGGGTGCCAAGAAATTAGTGACACTAGAATTAGGAAAGTAATCATGTTATTGTATGAAGGACACTTGTTAAACAAACACCATTATCTTCTTCCATTTTTCTACATGGCTATCATCTCCTAATTACCGGATGAGGCAAATCTTATGCCGTTTCAAAATGAAAACAAAGTATCTGCTAGAATAAAATGGGAAAAATGTACAGGAGCTATATTTGTTTTGAAAACTTATGGAGCTGTATATATCCAGATACCTACAGTCGTGCTGTGATGTGTTCGCTCGGTTTGTCTTTGTATGCAGAAAAAACGTCACAATGGCAGCTTGTTTAGAAAAAACAAGTCGATCGAGGAGAGCTGGCTGGAGAAGGGAATGCTATTTTTGTCCACTGATTTTGTCGATCCGTGCACGTCTCTCTCAAATGCCCCGAATTTTCCAGCACAAGAACATTGCAACGGCGGGAAGGTTCAACATATACCAGCTAGCTAAGCTACGCCGGACGTCACTCTCAGTGGAGATTGCAAAGACGCAATTTGGGATGTCTACCAATCTTGAATTTCCTTGTAGCTATCCTTCACCCCAGCCTTCTACTATACTATAAATAAGCACGTGCAAGCCCGTCAATTACGTGCAAGCAACAATGGCTGCCTCGTCGGCGCTCATCCTCCTCTTGGCCGCGGCGCTCGTCGCCGGTGCCAGCGCCACCAGCTTCTCCATCACGAACCGCTGCTCCTTCACGGTGTGGCCGGCGGCCACGCCGGTGGGCGGTGGCCGGCAGCTCAACAGGGGCGAAACGTGGAACCTCGACATCCCTGGCGGCACAAAATCCGCAAGGATCTGGGGCCGCACGGGCTGCAGCTTCAACGGCAACAGCGGGAGATGCAGCACCGGCGACTGCGGCGGCGCGCTGTCCTGCACCTTGTCCGGACAGTCCCCACTGACGCTGGCGGAGTTCACCCTCGGTGGCAACACGGACTTCTACGACATCTCTGTGATCGACGGGTACAACCTCCCCATGGACTTCTCTTGCAGCACCGGCGTCAACATTCAGTGCAGGGACCCTAACTGCCCCGACGCGTACCACCAGCCCAACGACGTCAGGACCAAAGCTTGCAGCGGCAACAGGAGGTTCAATGTCGTCTTCTGCCCATGATGAGCTAGCTCTACCATTCGCATGCCTGTCACGCGCCATGGCACGTACTTCCATTTTTCATGTAATAATCGCCCTGCAAATATGTACGAGTGTCGAATGAAGTTGATAAATAAAGGTAAATAATATCTCATTTCCAATTTAAAATATTTAGGTTGCCTTATAATATGCGGGGTCAAGAACGCGCCTAGAAATTGAAATTTCTAATATTTTTCTATTCTAAGTTCTTTCCGTTATGCTCAACAGCACCCCCCCCCCCCCCCACACACACACATGCCGATGTTTTGATTTATTTTGAAAACATTCAAGTGGAGATTTGGTATAAATCCAAGTAGAACTCGACCTATATTATGAAAATCCAAGCAGAATTCACTAAATTTGAACCAAAAAAATATGATCCCATGAAACCGCATCGAAACTCATATAATACTTGCGTATCGTCAAAAATAATTGTTTTTAGAAAGCTTTATTACTGTTCCACAGCAGCTACAAAATTTATTGGCGTGTGCAAAATTGAACGATTTTTACCAAATAGAGAAAAATTGCTCTCTTATTTTCATATAGGCTGGACCAGGATTTTATCTTTAAAAGCTCTGACTCTGGGCTATACGAATTGAAAATATAAGAGCTAATTTTTAGTTGAGTATAGTCAACGGCGTGGCATCCATTAGGCTCTCACGTGGGTAGACTTATTCATTGAGAGGCCTAAAATTTACTTCCTTTCGCTTTCATCCTTCATTATTTTTCTATTTTAGCAAGAAACTGTTTCACGTGGCTAGACTTATTCGTTGCCAGCGGCATGCAGGATCAACTTTCAGTCCTGGATATATTTATTTCTTGGCGGAAACTCTTGCGGATTGGGCAAGAGCGCTAGAACTAATCGATGATATAGAAACAGTCGTGCATACTATTGATTAAAATGCAGCAAGGTGTCAGCAAAAATAATTAAATACTGCCCACTAAAGACTGCAAAATAGCGAAGATTTTTTTAAAGTAACAGCTGACCAAGAACTAACAATTTTGAATAGGCATTATCTTCAATACTGCCCACGTGTATGCAGTCTGCGGAGTCTTGTGGCACCACTACACGGCATAGGCATTATCTTCAATCGTCAACCAAGGAAATGAAAATTCGGCAAATCTTTGCACTCGACATGAGAGAGGATTTGTGACACTCAAGTGCGGGGCACGCTTATAAGTTGCCTTAAATATGCGCGGCCAAGAATGAACCTAGAAATTCGAATTTCTAATATATGCCTTAAATAAGTTCTTCCCGCTTTGCTCAACAACATCCCTAACCATGTTTTCCGGACCTTTCGTTAGTGGTTTGTTGAGGTTTTCAGTTATTTCAAGTGTAGGTTTGACATATATCCAAGTAGAAATCGAACTAGTATGAAAAAAAAAACACTGAAATTAGTACCAAACTATATGAACCCTTGAAACCACATCGAAGCTTATAATACTTGCATATATGCAAAAAGAATAGTTTGCAGTAAGCTTTATTAATGTTTCATTCCAGCCAAATAAAATATTGTAGTGTGCAAAATTGATCAACATTTACCCAAGAGAGCAAATTTGCTCCCTTACTTTTCTTATAGGCTAGACCAGGAGTCTCCCTTTAATAGCTCTCACCCTAGGCTATATGAATTGAATTGAAATCAGTTGAGTATCGTCAACGCCGTGGTATCCATTAGGCTCTCACGTGGGTAAACTTATTCATTCACAGGTCTAAAATTAACTTTCTTTCTGTTTCATCCCTTCATTAGTTTTCTACTTTTGCAAGAACTGTTTCGCGTGGGTTGACTTGTTCGTTGACAGTCTCCTGCAGGATCAACTTTCATTCCTTGAAAAAAAATTGGCGCAAACTGTCGCGGATTGTGCAAGAGCACTAGAATTAATTGACGATATAGAAACCGTCGAGCATAGTACCGATTAAAATGCAACAATCTGTTGGTTAACAGAAATTAAATACTGTTCACTAAAGACTGGGAAATAGCAAGATTTTCTAAGAAAAAAATTTAACAGCTGAACCAGCAATTTTGAATAGACGGACAACTTTTTTTAGCAATAAATGGGAAACTACTAAGAATGCTCCGCCACTGATATACTACCTCCTTTCGGTTTTATAATGATATCTCTAGGTTGACAAGTAGACCAACGTAATACAAGTTATATATCACAAAAAAATATAATTAGAAACATCAAATCACATATTTACTAATGTTGTAATTTTACACTATACAACAACTCATTTTATGTTAGATCATATTGTAAGAATGCTCCCACTGATATACTACCTCCTTTCGGTTTTATAAGGATATCTCTAGGTTGACAAGTAGACCAACATAATACAAGTTACATATCACAAAACAATATCACTAGAAACATCAAATCGTATATTTTCTAATGCTATAATTTTACACTATACAACAATTCATTTTATGTTGATCAGATTGTAGGATATGGGCAGGCCTAATAAACCAGAAAGGAGGTAGTACCATCCAATCCAAGGCCTTTTTGGAAGGGCTTTGATATGTAGAAAAATCTTTCGTTGTCCCATCTCTTTCCGATGGGTGCATGTCCGCGTGTACGCAATCTGCGGAGTCTTGTGGCACCACTACACATCACATGCATTATCTTCAAATCTTCAACGGAAGAAATGAAAAGGCAGCCGCCATCTTGGACTCAATATTCTCCCAGACATCTTCAACACGATAAGCATGCATAACCTTTCTGTTGACGCCGCCTCTCGCAGCACCACTCTTCTTCTACCTCACAATCTCTCCTTCTCATGGTTTGTCTCACACATGAACACACAAGGGGTGAGAAGAACTCAACACATACACACACGCCAAGGATGAAGCCAACCACTAGCTTTGCTGAGTGGTTCTCCTCCTTGGTACACAAGTGCTACATCTTTTGCCCAGCCCTCACAGCCTCCTCATATTCATTGTTCAACTTATATAGCAGTACAAGAGACTCAAGTATGCACAAGCTGGATACCGGCCACTAACACCATGACCTGCCCACTCACCCACTAACTCCACGCACACACATATGGTCAAGGCACTAACTACTTGACCCACTAAACACTCCACTAACCAGCTGCATGCACGTACAACTTGAGTGACAACCAAATCTGCAGAACCTTTGGATGCCCATGTTCAGGACCAAGTCACAACTAATGGCTCCCGATTCTTGCTCCACACTGATCTGCCACGCGACACGGCTGCTCCAGCTCCGCAGTGTATGGGCGCGTGCAGCCAGCTGACTAACACGTATCCATGCAGATAGACTACTTCCTAATGCAACTGACACTCACACATTAGTGCCACTACAACACATGCACCGCGTCACGCGCACACACAACTTGGCATGACTAAACCTGTCGTGATCTAATCTGCATGCATGACTCTATAACAATAAATAATCAGTCTAGTCAGTGGCGGAGCTTGAAAGAAAGCTCTGGAGGGGCGAAGCTGTGAAAAAAACTCAAATACAAAATCATACGAACACAACATGTTAGATATTGGAAATATCAAGAAACTTATACAATTATATTGATCTCCTCCACAGAAGCTTACAAAATACATTTCTAATTTTAATTATATATAACCTACTCCATAAAAATAGGAACTATACCAAAATACCATTTAACCATGGAGCATTCAGTTCACTACAGCAACACTACATTACAGATTAGCTTTTCGTTTCTTTGCACCCTTAAAGTGCATAAGAACATCTTCATAGCTGTACTTCTCTGTGATTTCACTCTCTATTTTTACTAGCAAGCTATTAGCTAGATAATCATCTTCCATGGTATTACGTAGCCTTGTCTTAATGATCTTCAAAGTTGAGAATGCTCGCTCGGCACTTGCTGTAGAAACTGGAAGAGTTAGAAGCAATCGCAACAATCGATCGACCAAATTGTAGATAGAATGTCTCCCTGTCTCAAAGAGATATCGACAAAGATTTGTTAAGGTAGACACATTTTTCAACTCTTTATCATTGGAGGCATCCACAACAAAGTGTTTTAGTTGCTGCTCCAATCCATAGATTTCCTGTTGGGTGAAATCCGCTGGATAATATTTCTTGACTAACTCACAAATATCATCAGTTTTGAAAGATCTGAATTTGTTTTTAGGGATCAGGGTAGCACTAGTGGTCAATAGATCTAGTACCTTGTCATTGAACCTGAATTCTAATTCATGCAGTCGAGTATCAAGTGTTGCCCGAAATACTTCCACCCGAAAATAATACTCCTTAGTAAAACGATCTGGTTGGCGACGAGCACGACCACCACGCAGAATGTAAGTTTCTCCCAAATCTGGAATATCAATGGAATGATTTACACAGAACTCAACAACCCTATCAAAGAAGGCCTCCCACTCATCATCTACTCTCATTTCATCAAGAAGAACCTTTGTTGTGAACACTAGACGCATGGCATTTACTATGTCCTGTGATTTCTTTTGCAAAGCTTGACCAAGATCTTCAATTATCTCCAATATTTCTTCCATCAGACATAAGACAAATATGAACTCAAAAGAGGACAAATAGTTGAAAGCAGTGTCTCCATCTGCACGAATTGAGCCAGCTGACCCATCAGATGCTATATTTTGAAGTACTGAATTTACTGCATTAAACATTTTCTTTAGGCTGGATATAGAACCTAAGTGAGAGCCCCATCTAGTGTCTCCAGGTCGTTTAAGTGTGCAGATCTGGTTTGCCCCTTTACCAGTTTCAATGTCATCAATAGCTAGTAACTGAACTAGTTCCTCCAACTGGGCATCACGAAGCTCATCATGGCGCTTTGCAGAGGAGTCAACGGTGTTTACAATAAAGAAAAGTTTCTGAAAAAATTGAGCAACAGTAACCACTTCCTTCGATGCAGACACTAGTGCAAGTTGCAAGCGATGAGCATAGCAGTGGACATAATACGCATAAGGGCATTCTTTGAGAAAAAGAGCTTGCAAGCCATTGAACTCCCCCCTCATATTACTAGCCCCGTCGTACCCCTGTCCACGAAGGTTCTGAACATCAAAAGCATTTTTAGATAACACAGAACTCAATACCTCTTTAAGTGTTGCGGCTTTGGTGTTCGTCACATGTATCAAGGCAAAGAATCGCTCTTGCAATATACGATCTTCATCAACAAATCTGAGAACCAATGTCATCTGCTCTCTTTTTGCTACATCACATGTCTCGTCCACTAGAATAGAAAACTTAGAATCCCCGATCTCTTCACGAATATGTTTCCTAACTTTCAATGCATAAATACCCAAAATCTCCTGTTGGATTTCATGTGATGTGTACTTTGAACTGTGTGGAGCATTCTCCAAAATAACTTCAGCAATCTCAGGGTTGAATTCTGCAAGGAGCTTTAACAATTCAATAAAGTTCCCTCTGTTCTTTGACTCTGGAGTTTCATCGTGGCCTCTAAATGCACAAGATTGTGTTGTAAGCCACTTAACAGCTGCAATTGATACTTTCACCCTCAGCCGGTTTCTTTCTATATCCCTCTGGTTGCCCACCGCTACAACATTTTCTAAATGGCCTTGCTGATTCAAGAAGTCATGGTATGCTTTGGTTGCATTATTATGTTCAGAGCAAGGTTCAGAACCTATGTGGTTTAAGAAAGCACATTTCTTTCCATCATGGACCTTCTTCCAGTTTACAAATCCTCGCACTGTGAAGACATCTGAACCACCTCTCTTGTTTTTGTTTTTGCCGAACAAGAAACAATAGAAGCAATATGCACGATGACTGTCCTTTGAGTACTCCAACCATGATGGGAAATCCTTGAACCAGCCATACTTAAAGCGTCGTTTGCGACCTTCTGGACCATAAGCTTTGTAGTTCTTCAAACGAGGCTGCATAATACCAAGCTTCAAATATGCTCGTCGCACATCGTCTCTTTGATTAGGTGGATATTGCCAAATCTGTGGACGTACCGCTGGATCCCGCTGCAAGAATTCAATCCCTTGAAATAGTACTTCATTTGTTTGAGTTTGATGGCTTTGTCCTTGCTGTTGAGGCATTGAACGATGTGGTCCGTGTTGCTCAAATTCGAGCAACAACAGAGGAGGTTGAACACAGTCCATTGGCTGAACAGGCATTGCTTCGGTTGCCGTTGGTTCATCAGCTGAATCACCTCTCTTTCTTTTGAAAAATGCCTCAATAGTTTTCCCCTTAACCATCACTGGCTCCCTCTCACTGTAAAGGACATTTTCTATGCAGTACAAAAATCCAATTGAATAAACAATGACGAGATGACCTAATTAGGCAACGTACAAGAGCAAAATCAAGATCCAGTAAGCATTGTTGACCAGTGTTGACATTGTTAGCTAGCTAGCTTGTTAGGACGCCTAGAGTGGAGAGATTAACTAGCGGACTAGGCAACGTACATGAGCAAATTCAAGATCAAGCGGGGGCAGCAGCTCACCGGTGTTGGCGTGTTGTCTGGTGTTGGTCACTTGTCCGCACTCTGCAGCAGGGGCCGAAGGGGAGGAGTGGGTAGAACAGCTGCTAGCCCTAGCCAGCCATCAGCCACGCTGGTTAGCCACAGCGGCCGGTCTGCCGGACGCCGGTGCACCACCCCCACGCTCAGGCGTCAGCGGTCAAAGGCGGCAGGTCAAAGGGGATTAGGGAAAATCGATTTGGTCGCTGGTGGGCGGTGGCTGATTCGTTCGTCTCTAGACAAGACAAGGAAGACTAGTTGATAAATGGGCCTTCTCATTGTGGGCTGGATATATTATATAGGGGTAGTAAAAAAATTCGTTTTCGCTGGGGGGCGATGGCCCAGGTTCACCCCCACGTAGCTCCGCCGCTGAGTCTAGTACTAATAACAGGATTAGTCCTAACACTTTCTCCCACTCCCAACTCCCAACTCCCACTGAACACCCACCCCACCCAAAGTTTCCACATAATGGCGTCTCCGGCCGAAACCACGAGCACCTCACCGGTCCTGCTGCTGCTCCTCGTCGTTGCTTTAGCTGCCGGGGCCAGAGCGACACCGATCACAATCACCAACCGGTGCTCCTTCACCGTGTGGCCGGCGGTGTCGGAACCCTGATCCTAAGTCATATGAATTCAGACTATAACATCTCACATCACTTTGCGGCCTCACACACGGTAAGTTCTACGGCTGCATCTTACCTTAGCCGGGTCCGTTTGCGTCTTTTGGCTCACGTATGTGCCATGTCGCTGGCAATCAAATGACAGAGAACCCGAGCCGATATGACTAGTCATAGAACCCAAGTGGCATATCCATAGGCAAACAGGCATACGTAACCCAACAATGTAGGTGTCGGCCTCCAGCGTGTGTAGACGAGTCATAGTAAGCTACAATGACTCCATTACGCCGTGAGACATAAATGTCATCACTGCACGTAGACGAGTCGTAGCAGGCTACAGGGACTCCATTACACTGCAAGACATTTCCCCGAAGGGACAGACACAATAGCAAAGAATGATACATGCCAGTCAATCAGTGTGTCCGGAGCAGTAGCAAGGTACCATGGCTCGGTGGAAGCACAAAGAGGCATTTTCCCGTAAAGAGTACTACTAAAGGCATACGACTAGGTGTCGAATCCCATACATACTGTTGCACGTCACACGTACGCACGACATGCCCGATATGCATAGATACAACCATGGCATCACAACATAACCATACACCAACATGACTTTTAGTTAAGAGGCTCAGACGAGCCTTGCATAATATGTTCTTACAGATAGGGGTCACATGACCCGACACTCAAGTCATGCAAACATGTTCATACAAACCAAGCGGAAGCATAAAGCTGTCTGAGTACAGACAGATGAAAGGGGTAAAAAGGCACATGGCCATACAGCCCGCCACAGGTGTAAGGTCGTAGATGGGACACCAGCTATTCAGCATCGTCGACATCTAGAAAGAACCCACCCGAAGGGTCCTGGGTCTCATCTGCAACATTTATTAAGAAAACATGAGTACAAATGTACTCAGCAAGTCTTTAAAGCAGACCTAGGTTAATCATGCTCATGTATCAACAAAGGGGAAGGTGGAGTTTATGCAGCAATGCCAGCTTTGACTCATGGCTATCCTACACTACTCAGTTTTTAACTCTTAGTTACAACTTTAGATATCGCACACGAGTCCACTAACTCCACGACAATACACCACCATGGATTCACTTCCCTCTTCCAGGAGAGTGCCATCCACGGTACTCACACTTGTCTTGATATTTTTATGAGTATCCATTTGATTATCTATGAACAACATAAGTTTTCCAAGTAGTCAATATCCGCGGACGCGACTATTTGAATAGTTTCATACCCTGCAGGGGTGTACTTCTGCACACACGCTCTCGCCACTTATCGCTCAGTGCTCATAAAACCATGCACCTTGGCAACCTTCAAGCGAAAGCCCGGCGAGGTTGTCGGCCACGACCGTCAATCACATAAGACCTCTAGTCCAGGCTATCGCCTATTTGAGACTGAACCCGCATGGAAGTCCGGCCGAAGTTTCCGCTACGGCCCAAACAATGTGCGCAGGGTTTCCAAGCCCACCATTCGGGTGACCCTTGGTACACCGTGCCACTGCCTATCGCGTCGTAACCCACCCCTAGGGTCAGCGCTACGCACGGCCTCCAGCATGCTATAAACATCGGAAACTACTTGCAACTCCTTTACTCAGGACAAAGCGACTGATAAGTCGAGAGGGGTCGAGTTACCGGAACCCAATGTGTGTAGCAGCTAGTCTTGGATCACAAACATGGAACTCAGTTCCTAAGAATGGTCCCAATGAGACAACCCGCTATGTACTCCTACATAGCCTCTCATCGCTACCTTTACCAAATTGGGTTCATCATAAGATTATCATATCAGACAACATTGTTTCACTCAGTTCATCACCCAGAAGAATCAGACCTGACACAACTCTAGGCATAGCAAGCATAGCAAGCAGAGTAAGCTAAGCACATCATGGCACAAGCATCTACCAGGTATGCTAGGTTGCAAGGTTTAGCTATTTACTGTGACAGTAATAGGTCATGCAGCAGAATAGGATCATCTACCGTGTATGACTGACATGTGATCGATTGTCCTAATGCAATAAATAAGAGCAGGAGCTAGAGAGTGCGATATTATCGGAATGATCAAAGGGGTTGTTTGCATTGTTGGGTAGCGGAGAGGTTCTCTCCTTCGTTGGAAAACTCAGGGTTATCCTCAGAAGTAGGGCCTACCGCAATGCAGGTAAATAGCAATTAATACACGCAAGTGCAACAATATGATGCATGATCATGTCATGGTAGCATGTAAGGATGAGCTAATGCAACTAGTGTTCATATTGTTTTGTAATGAATTTGAGTATAGGTTAAAATCATTCTGCATTTCAAATTCCATATACTAACCTATTAGTAAATGTCAATGTCCACCTATTTAGATTTTTCTAACATGCATGACAATAGCACCATTGGATTCACTGGATATTTCTAGTAAATTTTCATATATAAATTATTTCCATCTGACTTACAGATTAATTTATATGAATTTTTAAAGTTTTGAATAATTTCTGGAATTATTTTAATTCAAATAAATTATTACTACATCAGCATTGCATCACTACGACGTCAGCTGGTCACTAACCCGGCCAGAGTCAAACCTGACATGTGGGGACCACATGTCAGTGACTCATTCACCAAATTAAATAATTAAAACTAATCCTAACTAATTAACAGAACTGGGCCCACTGTCAGTGACTGATTAAGTTAATTAATTTTATTAATTATTTCACTAATTGAATTTGATTAACAGGGCCCTGCCCCACCTGCCAGTGACTCAGGGGTCAAACCCCGTGGTGAACTCCGGCAAGACCAACCGGCGTTGAGCCGCCGGTGGCTCCAGAGATGGCGGAGGGGATCCCTTCTCCGGCGACCAAAGGGGTGGCGGAGGGCACCAATCAAATCTACACACACGCGCGCGTCCATTCCGACACCTCCGAGGAGCGGAGATGGTCGGAATCAACGCCGCCGGCGAGCTTGGCGGCTGCCGGAGCTCGGGCGAGCACGGGCTTGTCGAACCAGGGCGCAACACGACCTCTACTTGGCACCTACGGCCTCTACGCAGCCTCACAAACACGACAGTGGCCTCTGATGTACCAGCTGGTCACCAGAGCATGGCCGGCGTCGAGCTCGAGCGGCGGGGCATTTAGGACCTTGATGGAATCCGGCGCTAGAGAGCTCATTCGAAGGGGAAAGAGGGGGAAAAGATCCAGGGTCTCACGGCGGTTGCAGAGACGTCGAGAGCGGGCTCGGGGAGGGCCTGGAGCAGCGGCGAGCTTCACTTGCTTGCCGGCGGCCGAAGGTTGAAGACGACGGCGATGCGGCGTTGGAGAGCTTCCGGCGATGCGTGGCTCGGCTAGAAGGAAGAGGGCGACTAGGCGGTTCGAATGGGGGGCTCAAGGGCGAGGGGGAGCGGCTAGCTCGACGGCGGCGAGCTCGAGTAGGGCTCGACCATGGCGGAGCAGAGGAGGGGAGGAAGAGCGAGTGGGCGAGAGGGATAGAGGGAGCGATGGGGACGTCTCTAGGAGCTTATCCCCGTCACGCTGGCAAGGGGGAAGCAGGCAGGCAGCTGCCGGGATGGAGGCACGGCAGCGCGCACACTCTGGCCACACGCCCGTCCTCCTGGCCGCCAGGAGGACGATGACCTCCCTGGGCCAGGTGGGCCGACCTGACGTGGGCTTCTTTTTCTTTTTCTTTTATAATTCTCTCTTTTTTCATTTTCTGACATTTGTTTATTTATTTTGTAGGTACAAATGACTTTGCAAAATATCCCATATATTTTCTATAATGGAGTTTAAATATTTCAAACTTGTCTAAAAAGTTTTAGGATATTTTGAAAACAAAAATAATGATAATGCTTTATTTAATGATTTCAGGAGCTTTATCATTTATTTTTAAATTGTTTTGATTGTTCAAATAATTAAAATGGTCCCTGTTATAACCATGTCCAATTTTATCAGACATGGGGAACATTTTTAAAGGGCATTTTGGATTTGTTGAAATTTCATCAACTTTAAATTGGTTTGATTCAAATATGAGCTTGGGATTTTTTTAGTCCCCATTTCATGTTGATGAAAAATGAAACACGATGCAAGCACAAGCTATTCCTAAGACATCTAGCTAGGGATGTGACAACTCACCCCCACTCAAAAGAATCTCGTCCCGAGATTTTGAAGTCGCCGGGAAGAGCACAGGGTACTCTAGTCGAAGACGATCTTCTCTTTCCCATGTGGCCTGCTTTTCAGAATGGTGTGACCACTGAACCTTGAGAAACTTGATGTTCCGACGCCGAGTCGTACGCTCAGTTTGATCAAGAATACGAACAAGGTATTCGCGATATGTAACGTTATCCTGAAGATCAAGAGTTTTGTGGTCTACTTCATGGACAGGATCCGAGAAGCAACGCCTGAGTTGCGAGACGTGGAAGATATCATGAACCTTGGAAAGATGCGGCGGAAGTTCCAATTGGTAGGCAACCTCTCCTCGTTTAGCAAGAATGCGAAAGAGTCCAATGTAACGAGGAGCCAACTTTCCCTTGATACCGAATCGATGGGTACCCTTCAGAGGTGTAACCCGAAGGTAAGACTTCTCGTCAACTTCATAGGTCACAGGCTTATGATGGCGATCATATTGGCTTTTCTGACGAGATTGGGCTATTTTCAACTTTTCATGAATAATGCGAACTTGCTCCTCTGCATCCTGGATCATATCCGGACCAAAGAGTTGCCTCTCTCCGGTTTTTGACCAGTTAAGAGATGTTCGACACCTTCGTCCATAGAGAACTTCAAAAGGGGCTTTGCCCAAGCTTGATTGATAACTATTGTTATAAGGAAATTCGGCAAATGGAAGACATCTCTCCCAGTTCATACCGAAAGATATAACACAAGCCCGGAGCATGTCTTCGAGAATTTGATTGACTCGCTCAACTTGACCACTTGACTGCGGGTGGAAAGCAGTGCTAAAGGATAGATGAGTCCCCATAGCGGTTTGAAAACTTTCCCAAAATCGGGAAGTAAAGATACTTCCACGGTCTGAGTTAATATCCAAAGGAACACCATGAAGAGAAACTATTCGAGAAACATATAACTCCGCTAGCTGGCTAGCAGTTATGCTCTCCCGAACAGGAAGAAAATGAGCCACTTTGGAAAGACGGTCAATGACCACAAATATAGCATTATTCCCTCTCTTAGTCCTGGGAAATCCAATAATGAAATCCATACCGACGTTATCCCATTTCCATTCAGGAATAGCTAAAGGTTGAAGGGTGCCAGCAGGCCTTTGATGTTCTGCTTTTATGCGACGATAAACGTCACAGTTAGCAACGAACTGAGAAATTTCTCTCTTCATCCTAGTCCACTAGAACCTCTGGCGTAGGTCCTGATACATTTTTGTACTACCCAGATAAATTGCGAGAGTAGAATAATGAGCCTCCTTAAGGATCAATTGTCGTAGATGTTGCTTCTTCGGGATCACCAAGCGGTTCTCAAAGAAGACAACACCTCGATCATCTTCCGAGAAGCATCTAACATTACCCTTCTTAATGTTTTTCTTGATCCGAGATATCCCGGAATCATGCTTTTGGGCTTCTACAATTTGATCCGTAACAGTAGGTTTCGCCACCAGGTTGGATAGAAATCCTCGAGCAACAATGTGAAGGTTTAACTTCCGAAATTCCTCATGGAGAAGTGGTTGACCTTGTTGTAACATCAGGTTGTTACAATAAGACTTACGACTTAGTGCATCAGCAATGACATTGGCTTTCCCCGGGGTGTAAGTTATCCCTAAGTCATAATTTGTAATCAACTCTACCCACCGTCTTTGCCTGAAATTCAAATCCGGCTGGGTGAATATATATTTTAGAATTTGGTGATCAGTGTAAATTTCGCAGCGATTACCCAAAAGGTAATGCCGCCAGGTTTTCAGTGCATGGACTACAGCTGCAAGCTCAAGATCATGTGTTGGATAATTATCCTCATGTGGACGCAACTGTCGAGATGGTATGCAATCACATGACGATCTTGCATGAGAATGCAACCTAGTCCTTGTCGCGAGACGTCGCAATAGATAACAAAATCCTTAGAGAAGTCTGGTGGCAGCAGAACGGGAGCAGAGGTCAGTCGTCTTTTCAACTCCTGGAAACTATGCTTGCATTGTGGGGTCCACTCGAAGTTTTTATCTTTCTTGAGGAGTTCAGTCAGAGGTTTGGCAACCTTGAAGAAATTCTCGACAAAGCAGCGACAATAGATCGCTAAGCCAAGGAAACTCCGAACTTGCTTAACCGATTCAGGTTGAGTCCAATCAAGGACGGCCTGAACTCTCTCGGGATTGATAGTAATACCTTTACCAGAGATCACGTGGCCTAGACAGGTCACTTCTGGTAACCAAAGGTCACACTTGGAGAATTTGGCATACAAACGGTGCTCTCGAAGTTTCATCAACACCAGCCTTAGATGCTCGGCATGTTCCTGTTCGTTCTTTGAGTAGATGAGTATATCGTCGAGGTAAACCACGACGAATTTATCCAAATACTCCATGAAGATCGAATTCATCAAGCGAGAGAAGGTGGTTGGGGCATTGGTTAAACCAAAGGACATGACGGTGTACTCGTATTGGCCATAACGGGTAACAAAAGCCGTTTTTGGAATGTCCCCGTTTCTAATTCTGATTTGATGGTATCCCAACCTCAAATCCATTTTGGAAAAGACAGAGGATCCAATGAGTTGATCATACAAATCGTTGATCCTGGGGAGCGGATACTTGTTCTTAATGGTGACCAGATTCACTGGCCGATAATCCACAACCATCTGATCCGATCCATCCTTCTTCTTGACGAAGAGAACGGGACAAGCCCAAGGAGATGAACTAGGGCGGATGAAACCTTTCTTCAAAGCCTCATCGAGTTGGGTCTTAAGTTTGGCTAGTTCTAAAAGTGCCATCTTATAGGGTCTTCTGGCTATTGGGATAGTCCGTGGAATGAGCTCTATCACAAACTCAACATCTCTGACAGGAAGAATTCCTGGCAGTTCTTCTGGAAAGACATCCGGAAAGTCACGGACTACCGGAATATCTTCTAGCTCTAGAAGAGGGCTAGCATTGAGGGAATAGAGTTGGCGCTTGGCTGCTCGAGTGGATACATTAACTGTCTCACCCGATGGATGTGTAAGTTGAACATTCCTAGTATGAGTATCAATCTTAGCATAGTGGGCTTTCATCCAATCCATGCCTAGAATGATATTGATGTCCTAATACTTGAGGGCTATCAAAGATGCTAGGAAGACTGGCCTATCCAGCAGAATTTCATTGCCATGGCTCACCCTAGAGGTTTGCCATTTTGAACCAGGAGTCTGAACTACTAAAGGAGTAGGCATGTCACAAAAAGACATGTTATGCAACTGTGCATAACTTTCTGAGATGAAGAAATGAGATGCCCAGTATCAAATAGAACAGATGCTGGATGACTATTGACAAGGAGCGTACCTAGGATAACATCAGGATCTTCAAGAGCTTGCTCAGCGGAGACATAGTTCACTCGACCACGAGCAGGAGCTGGCTTCACATAGAAGGCTTTTCCCGGCTTTCCATGTCCATCCGGCTTAGCATTAGCCTGAGGACAATCACGAGAGTAGTGTCCTGGCTCTCCACACTTATAGCAGACCACGGTGGCACGGGGAGCAACATTGGTAGGCGGACCTCCAAATGGTCTGACTGGAGGGTTAGGCTGAATTGGGCGGGGCGCCTGGAAGAGCGGCCTCGCGGTGTATCTTGATGGCAGAGCTGCATTGGGTACCCACACCTGGCGTTTGTTGGAGCCCGAGCCAGATGCGGGGTTGAAGTCACGGTTGTGCTTCCTTGTAGCCTCATAATCCGTCTGTCCGGTCTCGGCGTTGATAGCCTTATTGACGAGAGCCTGGAAGGTCGTGCACTCATGCAGGCGCAAATCTCGACGAAGCTCAGGATTGAGTCCCTTGCGAAACCTGGACTGTTTCTTAGCATCAGTTGAAACTTCCTCCGGAGCATAGCGAGCAAGATTGCCGAACTCACGGCTATATGCATCCACGGACAGTCTGCCCTGGGTGAAAGCACCGAATTCCTCTCTCTTGAGATCCATCAGCCCTTCCGGGATGTGATGGATACAAAATGCTGTGCTGAATTCTGCCCAAGTTGGTGCGGGGCCTGCGGGACGCATGGCTTCATAATTCTCCCACCACTGGTTGGCGGGTCCTTCCAAGGAGTAGGTAGCAAAAGTCACCTTGTTGGCCTCGGACACATTGGCAACCCGGATCTTGCGGAACATGCTGGTCAGCCAGTCATCCGCATCGATTGGGTCGACCGAATGATGATACTTAGGTGGGCACAGCCTGACGAAATTACCGAGTGACACGCCATCATTGAGATCATTGTGGGGAGCACGCGATGTGTTCTGCTCGATTCATTCTAGCAGCATGTTGGTCTCCCTTTTGTTCC
This sequence comes from Hordeum marinum, assembly GCA_022496015.1. Taxonomy (NCBI): domain Eukaryota; kingdom Viridiplantae; phylum Streptophyta; class Magnoliopsida; order Poales; family Poaceae; genus Hordeum; species Hordeum marinum. The sequence continues at coordinate 2,347,716 of CM039676.1, forward strand.
TTTCGGCTTCAAGCATTACTTCTGCCAAAGAAGGCGCATGTGGCAGGTTCTCTTGCCTTGGCTGGCTTCCCTGGCCCTGTTCAGGGGCAGGCACTGGGTTATTCCTAGTTGCCACCATCCTGGGAAAAACAAACCCACAACTTAGACATAGAGGACATCAACTCTAAGACATGAGATAGGAAATGTACTAGACAACATGGCATGCAGGGTAAACACCCAAACAACATGGAAACAAAACTGCCATATGAACACCATGATTCATACACACCATGACATAGTTCAGTACAAGCCCAACTGAAAGCAACTATAGAGAGATGACACAACTCATCGGAGGCATTACAAGCTTCCTATACATTATCTATCTACACCTCCGGAACTCAACTCTCGACCTCAATTATATCCCACAAGACACGAAGGACCGTGGCGATACGATCGCTAACTTACTAGTACTAACATCCACGTACTCAAGCATCGCCGTAGAATGCCTCATACAGGTTACCCCCATGACTTGGGAGCTGAACCTGAGGATCTGGAAACACTCTATCATGTGATCCCTGGAAGCCATAAGGATACGAATGTGGCCTTGGTCCCCTTGTTGGCGGCAACAGCGGTCCTCGAAGAGGGATGATGCCTCCAACATCGGGCCAGTCTACATGTGCTGGCAGATGAGTCTATGATGGGGTCAACATCTCCAAATCTCCATAGCCTGTCTGCACGAAAGGTGCCAACTGCGTCAGGGCTGTCCAAAGACGTGCACGGGTAGCATAAAGCTCCATGCGAAGGGCATGTGCATCACGATCCCTGTTCTCCAACATCTGAGCGGTCACCTACAGCCTAGGATCCTCATGGGAATGATCATAGTAGGCTGCGCTAAGATAACCAACCTCTCCTCCCATGGAAGCAGGAACATAGCAGAACTCTGTGTTCTGGAGCAGACCATGGTGAAACCTCGTGATAGTCAACATGGTATAGGCGGCCTCCTGAACTGTCATGTCTATGATGACGCCTAATCCATAAGTCTAGTGAAGCGGCTCTGCAGCTCTAGGGTATGAAGGATAAATCTTGACTTTACACAGATACTGACTTTAGTTGAAATCTCGATACTATTCCTCCATTGTGTACTCTGTGTACCAACAGTAGCTAGCCTCCATCATAACTCTAACCAACATGGCCGTGTGACCCGCCACATCAATGCACCTGGTCAGACGGACCACCTAAGGGGAAGGACGAGGGGGCATCTGAAACAGAGAATGATGCAAAGACATTAGAGACTCTAGCAGAAATTGGACAGTATAACGGGTGTAATTGCTCAAAAAGGATTTTGAAACAAATGCAAAAGATTGGAAAGGCATAACCACTCGACTTTCTAGACTCAAATCTCTTCTCCACCTGTTTGTCACACCAACAATACTTGAGCAACTACATTCACTTGCAAACAATCTAGCTATTGGTCCATGGTTAGTAACTCATCATCCTAAGCAATAGATAAGAAGCCTAGTTCTATCCCCGTAGAAAAGATGAGAATGACTCAGAATAGAATAACTTGGGAAGAGGAGTAAAAAGAGCCTTATGTTCCCTTCCACAATCAATTCCCCTACTTTTCTATAGTGTTTCTAGACTCAACTTCGACCGGTTTGGCTTGGTAGTCCTACAATCAGTCAGGCTCTGATACCAACGCTGCCGGGACCCCGATCCTAAGTCATATGAATCCAGACTGTAACATCTCACATCACTTTGTGGCCTCACACATGGTAAGTTCCACGGCTGCAGCCTTACCTTAGCCGGGACCGTTTGTGTCTTTTGGCTCACGTATGTGAACATGTCGCTGGTAATCAAACGACAGAGAACCCGGGCCAACATGACTAGTCATAGAACCAAAGTGGCACATCCGTACGGCAACAGACATACGTAACCCAACAATGCAGGTGTCGGCCTCAAGCACGAGTCATAGCAAGCTACAAGGACTCCATTACGCCGTGAGACATAAATGCCATCTCTGCACGTAGACGAGTCGTAGCAGGCTACAGGGACTTCATTACACTGCGATCATTTCCCCGAAGGGACATGCACAACAGCAAAGAAGGATACATGCCGGTCAATCAATGTGTCCGGAGCAGTAGCAAGCTACCATGGCTCGGACGAAGCACAAAGAGACAATTTCCCGTAAAGAGTACTACTAAAGGCATACGACTAGGTGTCGGATCCCATACATACCGTTGCACGTCACACGTACGCACGACATGCTCGATATACATAGATACAACCATGGCATCACAACATAACCATACAACAACATGACTTTTAGTTAAGAGGCTCAGACGAGCTTTGCATAATATGTTCTTATAGATAGGGGTCACATGACCCGACACTCAAGTCATGCAAACAGGTTCATACAAACCAAGCGGAAGCATAAAGCTGTCTGAGTACAGACAGATGAAAGGGGTAAAAGGGCACATGGCCATATAGCCCGCCACAAGCGTAAGGTCGTAGCTGGGACACCAGCTATTCGGCATCGTCGACATCTAGAAAGAACCCACCCGAAGGGTCCTGGGTCTCATCTGCAACATTTACTAAGAAAACATGAGTACAAATGTACTCATCAAGTCTTTAAAGCAGACCTAGGCTAATTATGCTCATGTATCAACAAAGGGGAAGGTGGAGTTTATGCAGCAATACCAGCTTTGACTCATGGCTATCCTACACTACTCAGTTTTTAACTCTTAGTTACAACTTTAGATATCGCACATGAGTCCACTAACTCCACGACAATACACCACCATGGATTCACTTCCCTCTTCCAGGAGAGTGTTATCCATGGTACTCACACTTGTCTTGATATTTTTATGAGTATCCAATTGATTATCTATGAACAACATAAGTTTTCCAAGTAGTCCATATCCGCGGATGCGGCTATTCGAATAGTTTCATACCCTGCAGGGGTGTACTTCTTCACATACGCTCTCGCCACTTATCGCTTAGTGCTCATAAAACCATGCACCTCGTCAACCTTCAAGCGGAAGCCCGGCGAGGTTGTCGGCCACGACCGTCAATCACTTAAGACCTCTAGTCCAGGCTATCGCCTATTTGAGACTGAATCCGCACGGAAGTCCGACAGAAGTTTCCGCTACGGCCCCAACCGATGTGCGCAGGGTTCCCAAGCCCACCATTCGGGTGACCCTTGGTACACCGTGCCACTGTCTACCGTGTCGTAACCCACGCCTAGGGTCAGCACTACGCACAGCCTCCAGCATGCTATAAACACCAGAAACTACTTGCAACTCCTGGACTCAGGACTAAGCGACTGATAAGTCAAGAGGGTCGAGTTACCGGAACCCAATGTATGGTAGCAGCTAGTCTTGGATCACAAACACGGAACTCCGTTCCTAAAAACGGTCCCAATGAGACAACCCGCTATGTACTCCTACATAGCCTCTCATCGTTACCTTTACCAAATCGGGTTCATCATAAGATTATCACATCAGACAACATTGTTTCACTCAGTTCATCACCCAAATGAATTAGACCTGACACAAATCTAGGCATAGCAAGCATAGCAGGCAAAGTAAGCTAAGCACATCATGACACAATCATCTACGAGGTATGCTAGATTGCAAGTTTTAGCTATTTACTGTGACAGTAATAGGTCATGCAACAGAAGAGGATCATCTACCGTGTATGACTGACATGTGATCGATTGTCCTACTGCAATAAACAAGAGCAGGAGCGAGAGAATGGGATATTATCGGAATGATCAAAGGGGTTGCTTGCCTTGCTGGGTAGCGGGGAGGTTCTCTCCTTTGTTGGAAAACTCCGTTTCTTTTAGTCCTCATTTCATGTTGATGCAAAATAGAACATGATGCAAGCACAAGCTATTTCTAAAACATCTAGCTAGGGATGTGACAGACGGTCGCTCCAGCAGGCCTGGGCACCGAGCTCCGTCCAGGGCCAACCAACTGGACCATCAATGCACTGGCGCCACAACCATCTGGAGCCGGACAGGCTGCTCCTTCGAGAAGGCCGGCAAGGGGTACTGCCGGGGAGGGCTGCGGTGCGGGCACGACCCTGCGGCGCCGGTGACCAAGGCCGAGGTCTCCGTCTACCAGGGTAGTTACTACTACGGTATCACGATGCTCAAGGGTTTCAACCTGCCCACGGACTTGCGTGCAGCTCCGGCGACGCGCTCCGTTGCCGCGAGGCCGGCTGCCACGTCGCCTACCCGTATGAGAAGTACTAGCAGCAAACGTGCAGCGCCAGTGGCAGCCGGCTCCAGCTCGTCTTCTGCCCATGAGTGGCAGAACGTACATGAGCGTATAGTCGTCACAACCACACGTACGTGCGTTCGTATAGTATAGTTGTATAGTACTCCTATATGTAAGTACGCGTCTCGTCGTACATACTACACATACGTATATATGCACGTGCAGGGTTCCAATAAAGTTGCAGTTTTTGCCTTCTATAGTTTACTGGTTTTTTCTTAAATAACTTTATTAACTATATAAAAAAATATGCACTTGTATTGCAATGGGAAATAATAGATCTACATTTTCTGACTAAACAACACAACGTATAAAAGACAAGAATCATGATGTGGTAGAGATAAAAGAACATTCCAGAATTCTTGACCACCAACATTCGTCAGCCCGTCTAAATTATAATAATTATTGAAGAAAATGCAATTGGTTGAAAAATAAAAAAAGATATAAAGTACATTAACATTCAGTAAAATGATGGATTGCATTTGACTGCAAGTTTAGTATTAATTATCATTATAACATCGAGATAAATTCAAAATTATTATAATTATCGAGCCTGAATATTCACCGGCCTATGCAAAAGTGTGATGCATACTATAGCAAAGAATGAATATATTTATTTCCAAAATTGTTGTCCATGTTGTTCGTTGACTTAGAAATAACAATTACTCAATCGATGACAAATAGCACATTGATTTATTATTCCGTGCAATGCTTTTTTACCTCTGTAATTTTCAAACAATCTATTAAAAAGTATTTGCATATGCCATTACCAAAGTTTGAGGAAATTGTAAATTCCAAAAAAATTGCACTTTTTGTGATTTTTTTGTTCCGAGCCTATGTAAAAAATTAAGGAAAAATATTATGGGGCTAAACTTACATTCTTAAGAAGTTGGTCCTAATTATCTCAACGTGGAAAGTGTCCACCTCAACATCCCACTAAGCAATGCATTTAAGTCTTCTCTACCACTAAGCCATGCAAAATCTGCCACATAAGCGAGTCATGCATTTACCTTATAAATTATAATTATTTTTTGCATTACTCTATGCATATAACACTGTCACATCATATATTCATGTTAGTCATCCTTCAGAATTTGTACAAAATGGCTGTTTAAACTGTAATTCGAAAATTTTGTTCTATGTTTAGATTGTTTCTTTTATTGACTTTCGAGCTTATACTTTCTTTCCATTAGGTTTAGTTACATTTAGCATCTGTGTTTCATGAAAAATCTAGCGTTGATTGTCGCGTTCAAATCTGTGTTTCCCTTTTGTGTACAAAGTAATGAAACTTTGTCATGTGCAATACTTCTCTATACAAGGCTGACACCATCTTACGATACCTGAACATATCCCCACTAACTTATGTCCACTCACGGAAATATACACATACTCATAGCTTCCGCCCTTCACCCCACTAACAAAAGCTAGCATTTTATTTCCTTGCGAGAGATCAATTGGTTGATATATTTTAAACAAATGTCCATTTTTTAATATTTTTCTTTATTTTAATATTGACGACTAGATCTTTCAAACAAGATAAGTGTTGATTATATTCTATTTCATTTATAGTTTCGTCAGATTGATTTCACTTTCACACAAATTGTCAGTTTCGTTAAAAAAATTAACATCGGTCATCTCAACAAACTATTTTTGTCAATTCAAAAATCAGACATCACTTAGTTCCAGAAAATAATATAACTCTTTTCAAAATACTAATTTCACTCAATTCAAAAATATCAGTTCACTCACTTAAACAAATGTTTAATTAAATTGCAAAACATAATTCACTCATTTCAGAAAACAGATTTCACTCATTTCGAAATATAGATCGCACTCATTTCAAAAAGTTGATTCCACTAATTAAGAAACATATTTCACTCCCCAAAAGAAAAAAATCACCCATTTCCAATTTTTTCAGTATTAAAAAAAAACTAACACAAGTCCTTTCAAAATAGTGATTTCACACAATTGAAAAACAATATTCCTCATTTCACAAGACGATTTCAGTCCATTCAAGAATATCATTTCGCTCATATAATAATAATATTTGTATTCGGATAAAAAATTCACTTGTTTCGAAAGCACATTCCCTCTGTAACTTAATATAAGACGTTTTCTGACACTATTATTATTTCATTCATTTCAAAAACTGATTTCACTCATTACAAAAAAGTAGATTCCACCCATTTAAAAAATAGATTTCACTCCTTTTGAAAGTTATTTGCACTAATAGCAAAAAAAAACATTTCACTCATTTTGATAAAAATAATTTCACTCAGTTATAAAACCTATTTCAGTCATTTTAATAAACTATTTATGTTAATGTCATTACAATTTATATATTTTTAAAATTCTATCAAAGGACAAATACTTCCATGTGGGAAATGGACGCATTGAATGCATCCCATTTAAGCTTCACGTGTGTGTGTGCTTGGCCCCTCAGCCATAACATCATTGGTTTCATTTGTTACTGTTCTAAGAAATAGAAGGTTGGTTATTTAGACGTGTTGTGATCTACGAAGCACCGATACGGCAACATCGATACGGCGATACGGGATATGGCAATGTTTAGAAATAGCAATACGGCAATACGGCAAGCATATATAAATAATAATTAAATGATATGTAATGAGAGCTAATATAATAAAACGTCTCAGGTGAAATCAAAATGCCACCTTACTGGTTGCCTAATTGCTTTCAGGTCTCGTTGTTTCTCATTTTAAAAATCTCACCATCATCGAAGAGGTCACATTGCTAGGGACTGCCTCAACCCAATTCTTTTCTTGATAACAGTTTATAGAGATCAAAATACTGCTCCACTACTGTTCTCCCAACGTTTTAGAAGTTTTTTCTTGATAACAATATCGAAAGCACAATCTTCATTGAGCTCATTTTTCTCATAACTATAAATATGAACTCTCACTTATGAACCTAATGATAACGAAAATCAACAAGCAATACACATCAATAATGCTCAAATGATGATAAAGAAAGATAAAAGATGTCATAATATATACTTGTATCTTCTTTCCTAGCAATCGGAGGCAACAACAACATCAACAAGTAATTTTGCGTCACAAACATCAAAAAGCAGCAAGCCAACAACAAGTAATTTTATCCAACAAGCACCATCCTTAGCAAGGACTTTTATCCAACTATTACATTAGTACATCACACATCCACAACCTACATGAACGGATTAACGATACATCAAGGCAGGAACATTATTGACCGGCGATACTTCGGGGATACCCGTATCGGGATTTTTTTTCTTTTATTGTTAAATTGGAAAAGGCGATACTTGGGGGATACCCGTATCGAAGTATCGAAGTATCGGCGAAGTATTATACGGCGATACACAGATTTTTGAAGTATCATGCTTCGTAGGTTGTGATGTGCGAAGCAGACAGTGCTTCGCCCATCAGCCCACACCACATGACCTTTGTTGCTTTTAAACCTCCTACCATTCCCTTACTTTTGTTGCTTGAATCCAACTGAATGTTAAGCTAACAAAATGAGAAGAAGGACGAGTAATTATGCACATAGTTAGAGGAGACAGCAAATAATTCCTTCCCCTTTTTAAAAAGTAAGCCATTTCCTAAATGCCAGGCTCTCCATAGGAAAAATAAGATTTGTTCCCATAGCTGCAAAACTTAATTGATCCTCAAGAATAGTCAACGTGTCCCTCAAAGCCAAACGCGGAGCACGAGCCTTGGGGCAACTGACAGGAGCATGACAAGTGCTCTCATCTTACATACCACAAACAGGGACATACCTAAAATTGTTTGATGGTGCATAACACTTTTAACCAAGACCGCCAAGCCATTTGTTGAAAACACATCATGCACAAATTTTGATCTTCTAGGGATCATGAGCCTTCTGAATTACATCCAAAAGCCTCCTTTCTCCATTAGGTTCTCCCCTTGATTGTCCCGATAGATCCTCGAAATTTGGGAGGATGCAACAGGACAATAGAATCTTGAGTGTTCTGTCATGGATTGGTGGTTCAAGCGGGCGGACATCTCCAATGCTATTTTTTCGGAAAATGAGGTTAAAACCCCCGGCCTCTGCATCGATCGATGCATACAATCATCTTATTAATTATTTAACAAAGTTCTTACAAAAACATACATCAAGGCATCCGAAGCCACCACTCACACCTACAAACTCGATAATGTGAAGTGCTCTCACTCCCCATATCTAAAACCGGTGTCGTCTCCGATCCATCCACATAATGAATCGGAACCTACAACTGATACAGCAAACATAAATCGTACATGACATGCACTTTAATTAGTCCATTTCAGTACTAGGGAACACCAGACGTTCGTGAGCTGCCATATGTTTAGTGGCATAAGCCGCATTACCTTGGCTAGTGGGATCACACCAAACCCACCATATTGTTTGTATAATATCTTTGGTGCTCTAAATACATTTTATAAGGATACATTGGTAAACATGTACTACTACTATTTCCTTTATCTCAGTTTATAAATCCGTCACGTGTATCTAAGTCGTTAATTTGATCAACTTAATGAGAGACATATATTGCAAAAAATATATCATTAGAAACTTTAGATGTTTTATTTTCTAAGGATATAATTTTATGTTAAATAATATATTTTATATAAATTAAATTGACGACATAGGTATACGAACATGCTTTCTAAACTATGACGAAAGGAATACTAGACTCAGTCCGTCGTCCATGTCAAATTAATGCGCACTCTTTATCCTGACCGAGAACACTAGCTAGCTAGAAACCGTTGCAAACGTTTTCCAACCATTCTCGCACGGCGATAAACCTCAAAGATACCGTCGCTCTCGGCGTGGCGGCCGGCAAATTTCCAAAGCAAATTCTTCACTTTTCTCACTAGCTTCTCTTCACCCCGGCCATCTATAAATAGGCACGTAATAGCTCTACCAGCACAGCAAGCAACGAAACCAGCTAACAAGTGTACATCAGAAAAAGCAATGGCGGCCTCCCGTGGGCGCTCATCCTCCTCATCGCCGCCTCCTTCGCCCCAGGGGCCGGCGCGACGACCTTCTCGATCACTAACCGCTGCTCCTACCCGGTGTGGCCGGCTGCCATCCCGGTAGGCGGCGGCAGGCGGCTCAATAGCGGCGACACGTGGAACCTCGAGGCGCCAGCGCAGCCAGGATCTGGGCCGCACGGGCTGCAAATTCAACGGCGACAGTGGTAGCTGCGCCACCGGCGACTGCGCTCGCACGCTGTACTGTGGCTTGTCCGGCTGCCCACCGGCGACGCTCGCCGAGTTCAGCCTCGGCTCGCAGGACTACTACGATATCTCCTTGATCGACGGATATAACATCCCCATGGACTTCTCCTGCAGCACCGGCGTGGCGCTCCGGTGCCGGGACGCCGGCTGCTACGACGCGTACCACCAACCCAACGACGTCAAGACCAAATCTTGCGGCGGCGGCAACAGGAGCTTCCGTGTTGTCTTCTGCCCATAATGATGACCTTACCAGTTACTACCATGCATGGCGCGTAGGAGATGCAAGGATGCATGGCTATACGAACTACTCCCTCTGTCGATTTCACTAGGGACTATATACATACGGAGCAAAATGAATGAATTTATACTTTAAAGTATGTCTATATACATCCGTATGTAGTCTACTAATAAAACCTCTAAAAAAGACTTATATTTAGAAACGAAGGGGGTATATGGATAGGTACACGAAGTGTATGTGTGAGACGATCGAGACGCACAACAACACAAAAAAATGAATAATGATGAGCTAAGAAGTTAAAACCTACTCCCTCCGTTTCTAAACATAAGTTTTTTAAAGATTGCACTATAAATTATATACAGAGCAAAATGAGTGAATTTATAGTTTAGAATATGTCTATATGCATTCGTATGTAATCCATAAAAAAATCCATAAAATGACTTATATTTAGAAATGAATGGTGAATCAACCTATGATTTGATGGTTAGAGGCATTGTGGTATCTCCGTGTCAGATGGTAGCCGGTCACTCAACAATTGCCACTTGATTTCATGTTGTAGTGACCTGCTCCCGCGACGCTCTCATGAGCGTGCAGGAGCCAACCCTAGCGGCACCACCTCCCTTCTCCTCCTCCCTTCCCACCCCATGCCACTGGCGGCGGGGGCTCTTCGTCTCCCTACTCGTGGGATTCGCTGCGGGCTAGATCTCGCGGGCGAGGACGCTGCGCTCGATGCCGGGCATGGCGGCTCAACGGCGCTCCTAAGCAGGCTGACGACGCTGGTGTGGCGTCGGGCGGCATGATGGTGGTGCGGGCCAGCGGGTGGCGACGGCGGCGACTGCTTCTGGCGCCGCCTCGGAGCCGCTTCTGGCGTCGTGGGTCACGGGGCCCCCCCTCGTCGTGGTTCTCTGGTGGGCGCGGCGGGGGGAGGGGGGGAGGTGGGCTGCCCCTGCCCAGTCAAGCCCTTGTGGCTGGGTGGTGGTGCTCTACGCGGGAGGACCCCCTTGGTGGCTTCTCTAGGCGGCGGCGGCAGATCTGCCATCCTTCCTCTTAGGCATTGAGAGGTGGCGGTGCCTTCTGCTGTGGGCCTTCCCCCTCCCCCTCATTGGGGGGGGGGGGTTGGCTCCGGTCATGGCCAGGTGCTACAATTCCACCTTCCCCATCCCCCGGCTGATGTATGTCATGGCCCCTCTCGAGGTCGGTTGGCCACTGGGTGGTTCTGGAGGTGCTGGGGTCATGGATCTGGGCAAAGTCGTGTCCTTTGGTGGCTCTCGGTGTGGTCTATTGGCGGGATGGCAGCCCTGGCGGTGGGAGTCGCATTGGTCGTGGGCGGATTGTGCGGGTCGGATGCGGGCAGTCAACCATGGCCGCTCGGGTGGCATGTCTGCCGGTGGTAGGCAGGTCGGGCTTGCGGCAGAGGGGTGAAGCACCGGGGTACATCACCTACCTAGTTCAAACACTAGTCGACTGTGACGGTGACCGTGGGCGTCGTGTTCGTCTTTGCAGGCTCCGACATGATGGTTCTACTCCGTCTATCTCGCTCCGGATGAAAACTTGATAGTCGGATTGGACGATGGCGACGTTCGTGGTTGTATCCTTCTTGGAGGCATCGTCTTGGAGCCCTTGGTTTGGCATGTTCGTCGCACACCTTCCTGGACGATCGCTCATGGTGGTGGTCTTCGTCGGTGCTAAGCGGAGTTTTTTGCACATCTTGTAGGTGCTTGGTAGTCGTTGAGGTTGTCTGTCGATGTCTGGCATTCATGTATCTTGCTTTGGGTGTGTGTGGCATACGTTTATATCGGTTGCTTCAATGTATGTGATGGTTGCTTTATATAATATAAAGTGGGGGAAAACCATTTTTCGTCGTTGTGGTATCCCCAGCCCACTAGAGTTCAAATCCTGGTGCTCATATTTTTCGATGAGGAGGTGCCTACGGTGACTTCGTAAATTTTAAAATGATATGCCGACTCAGTCTTTCGAAGGCGCTCATAGGGATAGGGTGTGTGTGCACGTGTTCATAGGAATGAGTGTATGTTCGTGTATATAAACGATTGCGTGTATCGTGTTTAAAAAAAAAAACGAAGGAAGTGGTACTTTACTTATTTGTATCGTGTTTAAAAAAAAGAACCAAGGAAGTGGTACTTTACTTATTTTTCAGTTGGGTATAGACTCCGTTAACGAAGAGTCCCACGTCTTGCAGTTGCAAGCGTCCCGTGTCAAGGACTGTTGCGGATGCGTCCGCCTGAACCAAATTTTCTGCTATTGTTGTCGGCATGGTAGACCAGCCAAAAGCACAACGGCTATTATCAACGTCTAGAGGTTGAAAACTTGAAAGGAATCTCAGGACTACCAAGCTGGATAAAAAAAAGTTTGAATACCAAATCATATAATCCCTCGGTCCTAAATTTAAAATTTTCAGACGACATACATAATAAATTGAGTGAATCTACACTCTAAAATACGTCTACGTATCCGTATGTAATTCATATTAAAATCTCTAAATGTCTTATATTTAGGAACGGCTAAAGTAAAAAAAAAATCGGGTAACCAAATCATATGACTACAAGTCTACAACATACATTTCCAATGTCAGCTATAGATATATCAGCTTTGCCCATGACAAAAGAAACTCTACCGAAATACAACTTATAACCATGCAAGAATCGATGCTCTTGAGATTGGTTGTAGTGTAGCCAATTTTTTTGCCTGTGTAAGCTGATGTCGAGGAGTAGCAACATGACGAGGTCAATTTCCACACAATGGAGTCAAGTTGTTTGTCGATAAAGCTTCACGCGGGAGGTGTAGAACCAAAGGTCAATGAACTCATGGATGTGCTCCATAGATAGCCCATTTGATAGGTCGATGAGTCTTCTTGGAGATGTAAAAAATGGAAGGAGACATGTTCCTCAACCTCAACCCCTTCACCCAATATGATTTCCAAAGCACGTCTTGGCCCCGTCACCGACCATGACAATAGTGAGTGCATGGATGATATCCATGTCCGATCACTGATCGATCATGCGTCGGAGTTACGAATGATGGAAAGACTGATCAATCATAAATGTAGCTAAGAAACGTTGGCTGGCCTTGGGCCTATCGATTCCTGCGTCCGAGGCTGGGCTTGGGCCGAGCGATTTGTGCGCTTGCTGGGTCTGGGCTTGGGCCTATCAATCCCATCACCTGGACAACAAATCAGCTGTGGTCAATCTTACTTGGGGCTTGACGAAAGGAGTAGCGGAGCAGGAACATTACTTCCTATTTAGACAGAGAGGAAGAAGAGACTGGGAGTAACACACATGCGTACCACAATTGCAGAGAGGCAGATGAGCAAATTTCTACTTCCATATTAAGATGCAACACACGCTTATCAGCTTGAACGTTACGACAGACTTGGTAATATATTAATTAAAACATACCGTGATTTCAGGGGTGAGTAATTCACTTCTTCCAAGTATAGAGCAACTGTAGTTATCTACTTGTAAACGTTACAAAGTTCCTTTATTTGCGGGAATTAATGCTTGGACGTTCCAAACTTATCTTCTTCCAAGTATAGAACCATTGTGCTTATCTATTTGTGAACATTAATCAATGAATTAATTAGCGCCACATATTAGAGGGGGCATTCAAGCTGCATGACGTTGCACATTTACATATAGATACCTCCAAAATATATGTATTCAGCAATCCAGGTCGAGCAACAATTAGCCTATAAATACCCTCAAACAGTACCTTCTGTCCTCATCGCACACTGCTTACACAAACCAGCACAAACATCATCATCAACCATGGCATCTTCCCTCTTCATCCTTGCCCTCCTCCTCGCTATCGTCGCAACTGACGCGGCCACGATCACGGTCGTGAACAAGTGCTCCTACACGGTATGGCCAGCGGCCATTCCGGTAGGAGGTGGGATCAAGCTCGACCCGGGCCAGTCGTCCACAATCCACCCGCCCGCCGGCACAAATTCTGGCAGGATCTGGGCACGTACGGGCTGCAAATTCGGTGCCAGCGGCCGGGGGTCCTGCACCACGGGAGACTGCGGCGGCGTGCTAGCCTGCCGTGCCGGCGGGAAGCCACCCGCGTCTCTCGCGGAGTACACTTTGGGGACAGGCAGCACATCCGACTTCTACGACATCTCCCTCGTCGACGGATTCAACGTGCCGATGAGCTTTGCGCCGGTCGGCGGCAGCTGCCACGCGGTCAGCTGCGCGGCGGACATCAACGCAAAGTGCCCGTCGGAGCTGAAGGTGGACGGGGGCTGCATGAGTGCCTGTGGCAAGTTCGGCACCCCGCAGTACTGCTGCCCGGCGCCGAGTACGCCGGCGACCTGCCGGCCGACAAACTACTCGCGTTTCTTCAAGGGGCTCTGCCCGGACGCCTACAGCTACGCCTACGACGACAAGAGCAGCACATTCACCTGTGCCGCTGGAACAAACTATCAAGTCACCTTCTGCCCGTAGACCCGTCATCGTCATGCATATGCATGCATGCTAGGCACTGAAATAGCTTTGATGAATAAGTCTGTAAGTGACGGGGACCAGAAATAGAATGGAATGAAGGAAGTAGTTTCCCAAAAATATCTTGTCAATTAGTAGTAGTTTATAAAACTGCAGCAAATTTCTTCAACTTCTAAGGGCTCGTTTGGTAGCAAGGATCCTCGTCGTTTCCCCGGACGCAATTCCCACGCGCAACCTGGCTGTGGCTGGTCCAGCGACGCGAGTTGGTCGAGCCGCACCAGTTAAGTCACCATGCGGGGCCCAACTGACCACGTTCGTGTTCATCTCATCCTCCTGACGACGACGACGTAAGGCGGCGCAGGTGGTGATCGGCGACATTGTGGCGACGAGAGACGCTTGAATCGGTGGGATCTCACACGGCGGCGACGACATTGTCGCCGCTTGCCGTGAATGGCGGCGTGTCATCCTGTACAGCGGCAAGGCCGTGCTCCCGTACCCACGTATGGTAAGAATGGATCACCACGACACTATTCCATCGTCTTGCTGCGTTCTTTGATACAGTTTAGACGATGTGCGCACCCATTTGTATGGGGTTCACGCAGATGTTTAGGATTTGATGTCAGATGACTGGATTTTTTGTTAAACAGATGGAGGCGCTGATTTCTGTACAATTGAGTTCATCCATGGTGGATTTTTCATGGGTACTGATGGCAATCGTTCATATATCAATGGTCGCAAGGTCTGTTACGATTATTGTGACAGTAGTCTTGCTTGTATGGGGATGTTGTATGAATTAGTAGAGAAGGTGGGTTATGAGACTGCAGGAAGAATAAAAATGTATTTACTGCCGCATGGGATGCAAATGAATGAAGATGGGCTCAGGTTAATTGCAAGCAATAATGACGCGCAATGCATCGGCAAGCTGGTTAGAGAAAGGATCAATTTCAACCAAATCAAAGCCATTTGGAGCAGCAACATCAGCCAAAGAGACCTTACTTCACTCAGACCAGGGCAGGTTTTAAGAAACCAAGAAAAAGTAGCATGTTTGATGTATTTAGGGAGGAGAGGAGATAAGCATGTGAGCAATTAATTGGTGTGTGCTTTCTTTTAAACTGTAGCAAAACTCCTTTATTTACTTTATTTTAAACTGTAGCAGAACTCCTTTATTTACTTTCAAGAACATGTTAAATGTTATGTTCAAGATCATGTACTGATATGTCCAATATTTTTTTTTGTTCCTCCTCTTTGTAATGCAGCTGCTATGTATGAGATTAACTGAAGTAGATGCACAAGATGATGCACCACTGTGCACTCATACTGTCGTACTGGAATAAGTTCACATATATTGGACAGCATAGGTACCGCGGTTGTAATTATCTCCAGCGGGGAAGTGGGTTCTTTGGCCCATGCCCGTCGAAATCCCCGGGCAGCTCACCCCCAGCTCCTGACATCGGAAGAATTCAATCTCTTCGTCTCGGGACTACTCCCCCCGTGACTCTACACTTTTGAAAACTTTGACATTTCTCGCAATTTTCTGAGTTGCCAAAGATTTAAAAACCGAGAGAGAATTTTGAAACTCTTGAGATTTTTTTAAAACATAAACAATTTGGAAGTTGTATTTTTCAAATACAAACAATTTTTTAAGGAACGATAGAAAACTAAAAAGAAACTGAAAATTCAAAAAAATAAAAGGAAAATAATAAAGCGTAAAGAAACTGTAGAACCCAATAAAGAATACTAATAGTAAAAGAAGAACCCAAACGAAACCATCTAGAAGGTTCTAAATCCTGGAAATCCAGATTTAGAATCATCACATAACTTGCAAGGCTAATTGTGATGTTGTATTACCGAGTGGGCCCTGAGATACCTCTCCGTCACATGGAGTAAGAAATCTCAGTCTTGACCCATGGCAACTCAACAGACACCCTTGAAGATATCTGTTGGGCACATTTATAGTCACCCAGTTACGTTGCGACGTTTGATACACACAAGGCACTCCTCCGGTATCAGTGAGTTGCATGATTTCATGGTCATAGAAACATATATTTGACATACAGAAAACTGTAGCAATAAACTGACACGATCATATATACTAAGTTTACAGTTTGAGTCTTGTCCATCACATCATTCTTCTAATGATGTGATCCCGTTATCAAATAACATCTCATGTTCATGGCTAGGAAACCTTAACCATCTTTGATCAATGAGCTAGTCTATTAGAGGCATACTAGGGACATGATGTTGTCTATGTATCCACACATGTACCTGAGTTTCTGATAAATACAATTCTAGTATGGATAATAAACGATTATCATGAACAAAAAAATATGATAATAACTAATTTATTATTGCCTTTAAGGCATATTTTCAACAAGTATATCTTCGGTATACACAGCAAAAGCAAAATCCAATTAACCACCACAAATTCTACGGAGCATGATACTAGTCTTTCAAGAGTAGACACCAAAATCACTACATGGCTAGTGCAAATGGATGGTGCTCTCGCTCTGTCAAGGAATACAAAGGAACCCATGTGCAATACACAGCTTATGCTCACGAGACTATGCAAATTGAACATATGTAGTAGCTCATATTTGTGAGTGGGACATCTATACCTACCTATACTAATTACGCACTCTCAAAAAATTACCACATTAATTAGAAATTAGGAGCCGTTCAATTGGTGGGACCAAGTTATTAGGGTGTATATCTTTCGATCTATTAGATAGATTCACCCATGTTAATTCTAACATGTAAATATTATTGAAACTCTTAAAAATCAATATAACTCCTTTAATTGTAATCCCGTAGTATGAAGGGTATCAAATTATCGATCTATTCCTGACCTATCTCTTCTTCGTGTCACGCAGCCGCCGGCTTCTAGCAAAATTTGCAGCGCATCCTCCTCCACCTATTCTCTCTCCCACCATTATTTGTTAGATTTAAGCAAATCATGTTCGCATGAGATTTGTCCCGGGCCTCAAAGTTTGATCAAGTGCGTGCCCGATCAGGAGGTGGTGTGCGTGTATGTTCAGGAAGTTGTTGCAATCTCGCTGGACGAACGGATCCCATCAGAAGGATTAGTCTCTCTTCAAGGCCGATGTTGCAGGTCAGTACAACCACGATTCTGTTCCAAACTTGCGACCAATGATCTCTTTCATGTTCACGTTGGCGTGCTAGCAGCCGGAAGAAATAGATCTCCGTTACCAGTACGTAGGTAGGTTTGTACGTTCCAATACAAGCACATCTGGCCGGAATTGATGGACATGCTTCAGAAGTCAGCTAATCTGTGTGTATATCTGTATATGCGTTCGTGCAATGTGAGTTGTGTGCCCAAATACTCTCTTTCTGTATAGATTTCACCCATCCTGGCCCTTCTCCCTTGATTAATGTCAGTAAATCTGGTGGTTTTCTCCAGCTTTTCTAATCAGATACAACACCACTACACAGGTACGTACTGTAGGAGCTAAGTCCTATATCTATCTAATGGGACGTACAAGCTAGACGGCGGCGAGCACATCATGCCACAAGAGAGAAGAACGATTCATGGAAAAAATAGCAGAAGCGCACCGCTTTGTCCAGCACGCCTGTTAATTTTGTTGGCACTCACCTCAGGTACTCGCTCCTCAATACATGTATTGTTTTATGGTTGTAGCTGATTATGAATGAAATAGGTAATGTATTACAAGCATGTCTCATGGCAATGTATTTCCATACTGATGGCGTGGACTGCATTTTTCTTAAAGATGGTAAAATTGTCCATTAGATCTTCCTCTTTGTTATTTTCTTTCCAAGATAATTGTGTGGCTGATCGCTTGACAAAGGCATTTAAAGGAATGAATGATTAAAAGTGGAAAAGCGGAACATGTCTTGGGTTCTTAGTTCACAATTATTATTCAGATGATATATTTTGTAGTTGGGCACTTGCAACGTCTGCACATATACATGCCAAATTGTTCATGATCTTCCAGTTAAAAAGAT
This sequence comes from Hordeum marinum, assembly GCA_022496015.1. Classification (NCBI taxonomy): domain Eukaryota; kingdom Viridiplantae; phylum Streptophyta; class Magnoliopsida; order Poales; family Poaceae; genus Hordeum; species Hordeum marinum. The sequence continues at coordinate 2,365,885 of CM039676.1, forward strand.
ATGAAAAAATATAGATAAAAATAAATGTTCATACGTTACGATTAAAATTTGAATTGATGGGCACATCAGTACTTTTCTCTGTTTATGAAACAGGTGATATATTTGTGGTTTTGCATGGGTGCTACATTAGAAACTTTGCTAGGTAATTTGTGTTACTTTCATCCCTTAATTAGTGTGTTGAGCAAGATATTCATTTGAACAGGCGTGGGATTGAGGCTTCATGTTTTGTTTTAGTTGTAGGTTCATCAACGTGATAGTGTCTAAAAAATAAATGTTGTAAAGAAATCATTATTTTCCATTTTAGGCATCATCACTATTTAAAATGATTTAGTGGGCACAATTATATGAAGAGTTGTTGGGTCACGAGAATTGTTTCAAAGTAACCAATGGACTAACATTGGTATAAGGCACAATGGCATTAATTTTGTTGGAACATCAGGTTGATATCAACTAGGGCCCTCTAGGGGGTTTATCATGATGAAGTAAACCTATTTTAACACAGTTTACATTTTAGTAGTTGGTTCTTCTAGGTTGATAATCTCATGAAGAAATGTACTTTCCAATGCAATACTCCGGGATGCTCTATTACAAGTTGAGAACAATCACATGGTTCTGCATTATGAGGACCCCACACACAAATCTGAATGATTACTATTGATTACCGTGCATTATAACTCTTCTCTGTGTCTGGCACAGGCATGCACATCACTTTTAGAGATTAATTATTTTTTACTGATATAATGCACCAATGAAAGAGTTACTTTCCACTGCTCCTGCATAATTGGATGCTGGATGAAAATTGGATTTCCAAGTCTTCTTTTCGAGTGCATAGTCACTAACTACGAAGTCACATTTGATTATTCTATTTACTCAAACAGGCTTTGTAGTAATTAATCAATTTCCACCTTTTACTTTGTAGCAAGTCGCACTTCGTAGTAATTTTTCCCAATGTATACTTACTAATTCGAGTATCTCTACCTATCACCACGTTAATCCACCTCTTCTAAATTGTTTGGGCACATTATAATTTACTGATTAGGATTCTTTGAGCAATGGAGCTTACTCTTAGGAGATTACACATGGTGGGAAATATGCATTCAAGTAACTTTATACTGTGAACAATGTATAGAGTCTCGTAATATTCTAGAAAAGTGGAAGAGAGGAAACATAGGATTGTGATGTCATTACATATTGCATCCTACAAGACTGAAACAATGTTTGTTTGCACCATATGAAAAACACGACATTGTTTGCAAGATTCTGGTGAGTGTGGCGCAAATGAATCCTTTGTTAGTAAATTCTTTATAAAAGCCATTAAGTTTACTACATGTACATTTAATAATAGGAAACAAAAACAGTGATAAAATCATAATATTTCTACATGTACATTTAATAATACTAATATTATAAATTACATTTCAAACAGCATGCAACCAATTAATATTAATAGAACTTAACTAATATACATCTATCTAAAAGTAGGCTAGTCCCGTGCAGATGCACGGGTTGGCGACTAGTGATATTAATACAGCCAGAGCAATTGATTGCCATCGAGTGGTTTTCTTAATCTCTGTTACGTTGACTTGTATCAGGTGATATATTCTGTATATGACATCAGCTTGTCCTCAAAACAGCCAAAAAAACTATCAGCTTTACTAAACTTTCAGGAGCACACACCAAATCCACTACATACCACTTAATAACCCTTAAGGCTCACAGCTGCGTGAGCCCAAGACACAACATCGGCGATCAAGTAAAATTGTTCCTTATGTAGGCTATTATATGCAAATATGGGGAACCGGGTAAATCCATACCTACTGGCAGTGGCGACGTTGTCAGGCTCTGTATCGGTGCAGGCCAACTATACGGCTCCGCTACCCCCAGCCATATCCCTCACTCCTCTTCAGCTAACCTTTCTTGGCTCGCTGTTCAGCTTCGGCTGCTGGTTATGTTACTTAAACTGCAAGGAAATGTTGAATATTTTAGCACGCACAACAGACATGGAAAAGGAGGGGGCATAGGAAAGCATCAGTTAAGAATTTTTTTTGAGAAGAACGAGCAATGCAATCTAACCAATAGCAATTTTAATTGTGCTGGACAACAATGTTATCACATCATTTATTCGAAACAACAGAAAGAACTGGGAGCACATGGAAATGAAACCGCAAGCATAGCCCACCCGTACAAGGCTAGCCGCTGGTATCATCCGAGTCTAACTCGAGGAATTGGACTAATCTTAGCCATACTTAGCGAATGCAACATCCAATCAACGCAAATCCTACAAACCACAGTACTCCTCTTTCACGAGCAGGCGCCAAATCCACTACATGCTGCTTAAGATAATCCGTAAGGTTCACAGCTGGGTGAGCCAACACGAAATATGGGCCGTCAAGTAAAATTGTTCCTGAGCTGGGTAAATCCATACCTATAGGCAGAAGCGGGGCGAACTGCACAGCTCCGCTACCCCCTCCAGCCATCTCCCTAACTTCTCTTCAACTAGGTACAACTTTCTCGGCTCGCTGTTTGGCTTTGGCTGCTTGCTCTGTTCCTGAGACTATGGGAAATGTCAAAGATTTTAGCACCCGCACAACACAGAGCAAAGGAGGGGGCAGGGGAAAGCATCAGTAAACAAAGAAAAATGAGAAGATGGAGCTATAAAAAACTGAACATCTAGCCAACAACAATTTTGATTATGGCAGACAACAATGTTCATGATATTAGGTATCTGAAACAGAAAAAACAAGTGCAGACCACAAATCAGTAGTTGAGATCCAATCCAAGAGCTTATGTAGTTGAATGTTTAATTTAGAACTAGGAGCTCTTTTTTTATTTTCGTATTAGGAATTCCTCGGTTGGCCTAGCTCTTTTTATTCAGAGAGCTAGGTCGGCCTAGCTCAATCAGGTCACATTGTACTCGGCTGTGAGCCAAAATAATTTGGCATGTCTTGATGTGTTGTTTACCTGACAGGCCACGTGCGGACGACGAAGCGGATCCACTGGACGGATCAAAAGATGCCTTGACGAATCATGGACAATGGAGTACAAAAAATTTCTATAGATGATTAAGGAAACAATCCTTTTTTTTTCTTATATGTATACATGGCTGGAAGACTGGTCGCTCACTCGAGCTGAGGGCGTGCACTTTACTGGGAACTACTGTTCCTGTGTCTGAGAGTTTTACAATTGTTTCCTCCGATTTAGTCTTTTTGCTTGCTCGGCCAAGGTGGAACTGACCCATCTACTCGTGCACACAAAAAACAATTGATCCATCTACTCACCCACACAAACAATAATTGGCCCATCTACTCTCAAACACAAGAAAATAGAATTGCCTCATCTCATTGCGCACACACAAAAAAAATTGGCCCATGAACGCGTGCACACAAAACATTATTGGCCCATCTACTCGTGCACACAAAATAGAATTGGCCCATCTACCCGCGCACACACAATATAATTGGCCATCTACTCGCGGACACAAAGAATAATTGGCTCATCTACTCTCGCACCAAATAGATGTGGGCTATCTACTTGCGCACACAAGAAATAATTGGCCCATCCAACCGAGCCTGCAGCAGCTCGCCTCACACGAGTCTATGCCCTCACCTCGCCAAAAAATGTCATGATGAACCGAACCAAGAAGGGGATTTTCTGTAAAATGTCAAACCGAACAAAGAATATCGCCTCCCTTCTATATCTACTTGACCTGCAGTGTGCCTTGGCGCGCAGCACCGGGTCCTAACGTTCGTGCCCAAGCATGCGTGCCAGGTATACTGTAATTGTCGGATAAACTTAGCCTGTTTCACCAGCACAATTAATACGGCCATGATAAAGCACAAGTATTTCGTTTGTTCAAGAGCAATAGGCATAAAATTTGGTGCTAAAGAGTAGCAGAAGCAGCCAGTGGCAGTGAGATCAGTAGTGAGCAAGCAACACAATTTGCAAACCACATATTAGGGTTAACACGGAATGCTTCAAGTACGGTATATTCATACAAAGCAGTGAAGGTCCAGGAGAGCATCCAGCAATTTTGACGCAATATGTTCAGAGCAAGGCATTCCTACAACAGGTGAATGGTTGAAGATAAATCCACTTAGACAGCATGGTAGCTAGTAGTATAATACATAGTTGGACAGTAATAGTGCCAAAGCAAGTTCTTCGTCTCATCAGTCACGAGCCACCTGTGCAAGGAAGGTATCGTTAGTTTATTAGAATGACTAACAGAAATACATAGTAAGACCTTTATGTAAGAAAGGCATCGTTTAAGCTTAACATATGACATGACACAGGTTCAGTTTTCTATTTTTTTCTTCAACGAATGGTCTTAAATTTGGTTTCAAACACGGAACATGCCACACACAGTAACCGCCTACCCGCCTTTCTGAGGTGGAATATGTTTTATGACACGTTATTTCAGAAAAAAAAGGGCTGGAAATATCACTTAATTTCTTGATACAACTCACTCTATACAAGCAGTTTTTATTTGTTATTATGGAAGTACTTTATGCAAGTCTTATCTTTATATTTTCGAGAATCTTTTTTTTTTTGCGGGTGAAACAAGAATTTAATAATTAAGGCATGTTGTTACACTCGTCTTCACAAATATGACAAAGATCATCAGGCCCAAAGCCTAGCCACACCATCGTACGCTGGGTGGTTCGTCCCCTCTGAGCTAGACAGTGCGCAGCTCTGTGGGCTGATCTTCGGACTTGGGCAAAACTATGGTTCCGGATGCCATGCAGGGCCCTCTTCGTCTCCTCCACCCAGCTCGCCAGTTTGGATCTGTTGATACTGCTATCCATCAGGGCATCCACTCCCGCCTTGCAATCCAGCTCAATGATAATGGGCTTCTTTGTTTGTTGCAGCGCCAGGGACGTGCCCTCGAGACACGCTGCCATTTCCGCCTCCATCAGGGCGTGACATGATTGAAGGAAGCGACACGATCATGCCTGGACCCCATGTATTCTCGCCATGGACATAAGATCCATCCACGTTTAGCTTCGCCTATCCTGCCGGAGGTTTCTCCCAAGTTGTGTCAGCTGGTGTACCTTTTGGTGATGCTATTGTTTGTTTGACCACACATGCGGTATAATCTGAACCACCATCTTGCCTTTCACCAAATCTCCTTGTGGATGCTGCTTGTTGGACATTAGGGACTCGATGTAGCTGTTCAGGAACCTCCGCGAACTCTCAATTGGTGGCGCCGGCTTATGATCTGTGACCTCGTTCCTACAATGCCACGCTCGCCAAAAGGTCATGAGGATGGCCAGCCGCTGCAGCTCGGTGCAGTTATCCAGGAGGTGAAGTAGCCATTCTTTACCGGTGTTTGTGACTGTCACCAGGTCTGGGAGTGGCCACGACTCCCTCATGGCCTCCCAAAGAGCACACGCTATAGGACATCGACAAAAGGCGTGGAAGGTATCCTCCTGCTCAACGCCACATAGGATACACACATCAGATTTTTCGAAGGTTCTCTTACGCTTATTCTCCATCGTAGTCAATGAGTTGGCCGTGATCGCCAACCGAAGACGCGTACCTTATGTGGAGCAGGATAGCTACACAATGCCTTACAGATGGCACGTTTGCCATCCGGTGTCCTGCTCGTGGCGCATGAAGACATGCGAAGTTTATCCTCCAGCCCAATGTTGTAGGCCGACTTGACGGAGAAGATGCCTTTCGGATCCGGCACCGAAGCTAGGGCATCATGCATCCTAGGCGATGGGTGCACCTTGAGTATCTCGTCGACGTCCAGCTGCATGAAGTGTTGTTGTAGCAGCTCCCTCACATCAATCAGCTCTGCCACACGTCAAAGACGACACCTTCCGGCCCGAGATATTGGTCGATATGACACCGGCCGGTACAACCAAGGGCCACGCAAAATACGAACAGATTGTCCATCACCAATTCACCATATAACACCTTTTTTTGAGAAACTCCAAACCATAAGTAATGGTCTGCCACATCGTTGAAGCGTTACCTGAAAAAACAGTATCCTCAAGTCGCCCATTAGGATAATACTTAGCTTTCAAAACTGTTGCACAGAGGCTTTCCGGGTAGATCAACAATCGCCACGCCTGCCGTGCCAGAACCGCTGGTTAACCAGTCTGTAATCCCGGAACCCCAGGCCACCCATCGCTTTGGGTTGAATGATCTGATCCCAAGCAATCCAGTGGGTTTTCCGTTTCCCTTTCTCTACGCCCCACCGGTAATTCCGGACCATCCCCGTTAGATCATCACACACTGAGAAAGGCAGTTTAAATACACCCATGATATATGTGGGAATGGATTGTGCCACCGCCTTGATCAGTACTTCTCTACCAGCTTGAGCCATGTAGACATCGCCCCATATACTTATTCGTTTCATCAACTTTACTTGCAAGTTTTGAAACTTCCCCTTATGCATGCGGCCTTCTGGTGTTGGGAGTCCAAAATATGTCTCCTCAAATTGATCCTTCAGAATATGTAACTCTTGATTCACACTCTCCTGGACAATAGATGGACAAGACTGTCCAAAAAGTATTGAGCATTTATACGGATTGATTGACTGTCCGGTAGCATGTTCATATGCATGAATAATATCCTTTACCGCCCCTACCTCCTGTTGGTTCGCCCTGAAAAAGAGAAGTGTATCATCCGTGAACAACAAATTTGAGACCCCTGGTGCTGCACGACATATTTTCAGTGGCTCAATAGCATTTGACCTCACTCCCTGTTTGAGCAACTCAGACAAACCGTCGGCCACAAACAGGAAAAGAAATGGCGAGGGGGGATCACCTTGCCGGAGGCCGCACTCCGGTGCAAACGATTCAAGAAGGGTTCCATTAAATTATACTGTCTATCTCACCGTGGTGACGCACGTCATGATCCATTGCACGCACCGATGAGCAAAACCCAACTTAATCATCACTTGCTCCAAGAATCCCCAATCAACCATATCATATGCCTTGGACAGGTCTAGCTTTTATGCGCAAAAATTAGCATCCTGCTTCTTCTCTTGATGTATTGCATGAACACATTCATACATGAACAAAGCGTTATCAGTAATTAAACAACCTGGGACAAAAGCACTCTGAAACGGTGAAATGATCTCATCCAAAAAAGGACGCAGGCGATTGACCAAACACTTGGCTACTATCTTGTAAATAACGTTACAGAGATTGATTGGCCGAAAGTCCGTGACTCGCTTAGGCTCATCCGTTTTTGGTATATGAACAATGATGGCATCATTTACTCCTTCAGGCATAATTCCAGAATGGAAGAACATCCTCACTGGCTCACTGCCCTGACAATCTCGTCCTTGAAAATACTCCAGTTTCGCTGAAAAGAATGTGCCGGCAGTCCATCACTACCCGGCGCCTTTAACAGGCGGATTTGAAAGAGCACATCTCCTATCTCCTTTTCAAAAAATTCAGCACACAGCTTATCATTCATCATATCTGTAACAACCGGTTCAAAGAGATTTACCACAGGAGTTCGATCCAATAACGGGTCCCTTGTAAAAATGGACTGGAGGTAATCTTGCACTAACTCCCCCATCTCCTTGTGCCCTGCATGTTCGACGCCATTACCATCAACCAAACTTTTCACCTTATTCTTGCGAGCACGCCAAATCGCTTTTCTGTGAAAAAATTGAGTGTTTCGGTCTCCTTCCTTTAGCTAGTTAATCCGTGACCGCTGCAACCACATCATTTCCTCATGGTACAGCATTTCATTCATATGATCAGATAGCTTTTTTATTTCATCTCTGTCCGCATTCATATTAAGTAACTCCTCTAGCTTAGTCCTGGACTTGTCAAGCTTTCTGGTGACATTACCAAACCTTTTCTTTCCCCACGCATGCAAATTAAGAAACAAGATTAAACTCGGCACCGGCCTCGTCCCAAGCAGTAGCTATTCTTTCATGTAGACTCACATCTCTTTCCCAAAGAAATTCATACCTTCTCAGGATCGGCCTATACACCTTCTCTTCATCGACAGCACACTTTAGTAAAATTGGAAGATGGTCAGAACAAGGTCAGACCGGATGGACTACCTTGGCCGTTGTAAATAGATTTCGCCAGTTGTGATCTGCCACCGCACGAACTTTTACGTTTCTGTTTCGGTGCTGTTTGTTATCATATGTATATAGGGGACCTTGAAACCCCAAGTCCACGAGATTAGATGTTTCCAACACGTCCCTGAACGCCTGCGTTTGATTTTCATTCCTTGGAGTAGCTGACATATGTTCAAAGGACCATAGGGCTTCATTAAAATCCCCTATAACACACCAAGGGAGGTCAGCCTGCACTCTCAGCCTTTGCATAGTTGACCACATACGATGACGATTTTCCGTACGTGGTTCTCCATAAACACAAGTCAAACGCCACATCGGAGCACTAGGAGCCACACGCACATATGCATCAGTTTAGCTTTCATTTGAATCATTGACATCCACCTGCAGCATCTTATCACACTAAAATAACGCAAGACCCCCACTAAGACCAACACCGTCGACACCAGCAAAACCTTTAAGACCCAATCTTCCATGCAGGCGATGCACTTTTTCTGAACTTTGCCTAGTTTCACAAAGGAACACAATTTTGATTCAGTAGCTCTAACCAAAGCCACCAAATCCTGAACTCTCGGTTTGTTCCCAACTCCCCGACAATTCCAACTCAAGCAATTCATTGCTCCTGACGGGGCACCACACATGACCACGTCAGGTTACCAGCGGCCCCTAGGCTGGTTGCCTCCATTTCCACCTATCCATCCAGTTCCCTGTCATGCATATCGGCCTTCATCTCTATCTGTGTCACCTTAGCACTTCCCACCTTTGATTTGCCACACACTTCTTTCCTGTCTTGGTCCACCCTTGGTTCCACAGGTGTATCCTGCCAACCTGCAGCCAAACGATCACAACCTGCACCCTCTTCTTCCAAGTCCACCATAGCTTGCTTCTCCATGACAGAAGGGTTCTCTCCCTCTATGAATTTTCCCGGGCCCGTCGTCACCGGCTGTTCCTGTTCCGCTCTCCCGCTATGTGATTGTGGCGCCGGAGAGCCTCCAGCCGTCGTCGCCGTGACACGCGCATCATAGCTTTCCATGGCTGCAACCTGGGTTCAATCGGACGGCTTCGGGTGGGCGGTGTCCGCAAGGGGAGCCCCGTTTTTGCCTCCACCGTGTTCCGGCTTCTCCTTAGCTTCAGCAGACAGGATCGCTAGGGGTTGCGTGGTCGACCACATCGCAGCAGAAAAGTGCACGTTGATCTCTCACGTTGGAAGAAAAGCATGATCTGGAGGTTCACGATTGTGATGTGCTGTTGAAGATTCAGTCGCTCCGTCGAAAGGATATACAGGAGTGCTCCAAGAGGATTTCATGGCGTAGCAGCTAGGGTAAGTACCCTCCACGGACTCCTCCTTCGATTGGAAACGCTAGCCGCCGCGGCCTCGTGAACACCTCGGCGAGCGAACGGACAAGGCCGCGACGTGGCCATAGGGAGGATGGAGTCCAAGCATGGCAAGGGATCCGACAGGGGCCATGGCCCTGTCGGGCAGGAGGGGCGGTCAGATCGACATCTTCGTCATCAACCCTATATAAATAGAAGTAAGCAATGAGCTCTCTCCCAGCACACAACGCACGCACCCACAGTTCCAGAAAATGGCCGGAAGCACCAGTGCACGCACGCACCCACAGTTCCAGAAAATGAGCTCTCTCCGGACCTCTTCGTCTTGGTAGTCGCGGCCCTCGTCGTCAGGGACCAGTGCGACGTCGATGCCACTCGCCATCAGCAACCGCTGCTTCTTCAAGGTATGGCCTGTTGGGACAAACTGATGGAAATATGAACAATTTACCATATGATTTTATTAATATGAAAAATAAATAAAACATCATGAAAAACATGACTATTATAGTAGAGATGAAACAAGTCATGTTATCTAAAAGAAAGAAGGCAAATAACATGCACACATGTGAAGGAGAACATAACATATGTGGAACAGAGGCTAGTGCAAGATAAACTAGAGCAGAAAACTAAAACATGATCTTAAACAAAGAGAACACTAGGACGTACGAAACAGCGGCAGAAGCCCCGGTCTTGGGGTCGGTGTCGTCGCCAGCCATGTCGTCGAAGAGGTCGTCGACGACGGGAAAGAAGTCATCGTTGGGGAAGTGGTCGTCGGTGTCCGGAGCGTCCAAAAACCTTATCACACTTCTTCCGTATAGGACTCAAAGAGGTGCGGTTTCGGAGGCCTACTGTCCCGACCTGTGGTGCACGCCGTAAGCCGGGATGGAGAAGATCGTAGCAGCTCGGTGTTTGGAACTCGGCGGCAAGAGGGAGATGATCTTCTGGTATACTAATCGTGCGTAGCAAAAATATAGACAACGACTCGGCTCATTCCCGAGGCGAGTCGTGGCGAGGCGTGGCGTGGCGTTGCGAGGCGGGCGGCGAAGGACGCGCTCGCGTGTATGTCTATCTTGTTCTCATGCTCATACATGTGGGGAAACATCCTTCCTTATAAGGAGGTCCTACTCCCACCAAACTAGCAATGTGGTACTAAACTTTGGTTCCACCTCTTGCCATGCATGAATGGGCTGTGTGGGGCTCTAGGATTTATTAGGAATTTTTGAAATAGCTATTGGGCTTGCCCAAAACGATTAAATTCCAGCAATCCCTCACAAGATCCCAAAGGCACACAAAATTTGCCTTTGGTTCCAAAACACTGTTTTATATACCGGTACTGCAGTGGAGACTGTTAAGTTGAACTTTCACCTAAAACTCTATGCTACACTAATAAGCAACTTGAACAGTGGACTAGGCCTTGAACTGCAAGTTCTGTGAATCTAGCTTCACACAAAGCCTTGACCGATACTAGGCTACCATGGGTCTTCCTCGCGGGTGGAGCTTATGCGTCATACTCCGAGACCTTTCATGAGTTTACTAGAGAGCACCCTACTCTCATAGATTGCGACGTTTAACAATCAGACTCATATAGGTGTGTTTTTTAAAAGATGTTCTGCAGGATAACATCACTGCTAAATAAGCCACTCAGAACACATTAAGGTATACATCAACCTGCCATGCAGATTACGAGAGTACTGCATCTTCATGGAGTGGTATTAAATAGTAAGGATACTCTCCTCTCAGTTGACCAACGGCTTGTCTTCCACATCTAATTCACGGGATCTCCGATCACATAGATTATATTACCACTGTGAACAACTCATATTGCGGGTCTCATACCCATCTCCTTCGATACATTATTTATCACATCACGTGATAGACCCTTAGTAAAAGGATCTGCCAAATTTTTAGACGTTTGGACATAATCCAATGCAATAACTCCGGAGTTTCTTATTTTCCTGACAGACATTAACCTTCTCTGAACATGTCTTGATGACTTCATGATATCCTTTGAACTACTCACTTTCGTGATCACGATTTGATTTTCATAGTTCATAAGAATACCCGGTACAGGTTTCTCAACAACCGGCAAGTCATTCAAGAGCCGACGAAGCCAATCTGCTTCGACCGTAGCTGTATCTAGTGATGTTAGTTCTGCTTCCATTGTTGACCTTGTTAAGATGGTATGCTTGCAAGACTTTCAAGAAACAACGTCACCTTCATGAGTGAATACATATCCGCTCGTGGTCTTTATCTCATCAGCATCCGAGATCCAGTTTGAGTCACTATACCCTTCAAGCACCTTTGGATGCCCGGTATAGTGAATTCCATAATTCGCAGTGCCTCTCAAGTAACGCATAACACCTTCTAGAGCTTTCCAATGATCATCTCCTGGTTTTGAAATAAATCGGCTCAGTTTGCTAACAGCAAAAGAGATGTGAGGTCTTGTGGCACTGGCCAAATACATGAGCGAGCCAATAATCTGAGAATATTTCAATTGATCTCTAGCAATTCTTCGATACTTTCGAAGCAACACGCTAGAATCATATGGTGTTGGAGAGGGCTTGCAGTCATTATAACCAAAGCGACTCAAGATCTTTTCCACTTAGTGAGATTGAATTAATGTAATCCCACCATCATCATATCCCTCAATAGCTTGATGTTTAGAATAACATCTGCTACTCCCAAATCCTTCATCTCGAAACAACGAGATAAGAAATTCTTGACCTCCTTAATAACATTTAAATTTGTTCCAAAAATCAATATGTCATCGACATACAAGCAAAGGATAACTTCTTCGCCTCCACCATGTCGATAGTACACACATTTATCAGCTTCGTTTACAACAAAGTCTGCAGCTGGTAAAGTTCTTTCGAACTTCTCGTGCCACTGCTTAGGTGCTTGCTTAAGTCCATACAAAGACATCAACAATTTGCACACCTTTCCTTCTTGACCGTCCACTGTAAAACCATCTGGTTGTTCCATGTAAATTTCCTCATCCAACTCTCCATTTAGGAAAGCAGTCTTAACATCCATTTGATGGACGAGAAGACCATGTGAGGCTACTAGTGAAAGTAGCACTCGAATAGTGGTTAGTCGAGCCACAGGTGAGTAAGTATCAAAAAAGTCTTCACCTTCCTTTTGGGTATAACCCTTAGCCACGAGTCGTGCCTTGTCCTTTTGAATAGTACCAGCAGGCCTAAGCTTCTTCTTGAACACCCATTTGCACCCTATAGGTTTGCACCCATAAGGTCGATCAGTTATCTCCCAAGTTTCATTTTCCAAGATGGAATCCATCTCACTACGGACCGCCTCCTTCCAGTAGTCAGCGTCTTCAGAAGGATATGCCTCTGAAATAGAACTGGGAGTGTCATCTATGAGATACACAAGAAAATCATCACCAAAAGACTTTGTAGTCCTCTGTCTCTTGCTCCTTTTAGGAGTTTCATTGTTGTCCTCCACGGGATCTTCAAGAAGTTGCATCGGAATTGTAGGTTCAGAAATTGCAACTACTTCCAGACTCGAGGAACTAGGCAACTCTTTATTTGGTGAGATACCCATATCCTTCATGGGAAAGATATCTTCAAAGAAAGTCGCATAATTCGACTCCATGATTGTATCGACATGCATGTATGATACCTTAGATTTTACAATCAAGAATCTATAACCAATACTATGAAAAGCATAACCCAGGAAAACATAATCCATAGTTTTTGAACCAAGTTTGAGTTTCATTGGAATTGGCACATTGGCCAAACAACCCCAGGTTTGTAAGTAAGAGAGTTTTAACCTTTTATTCTCCCATTCCTTAAATGGAGTTATTTCTTTCTTCTTTGTGGGAACTACGTTTATAACATGACATGCAGTGAGTATCGCCTCCCCCCACCATGCCTTGGAGAGACCCGATGTGTTTAACATGGCGTTAACCAAATCAGTTAGAGTACGGTTCTCTCTTTCGGCTACCCCATTTGACTGAGGTGAATAGGGAGGTGTCCTCTCATGGATTATACCATGTTCCGCACAAAAAGAATCAAATTCATTGGAAAAATACTCTCCACCACGATCGGACCTAAGCCTCTTGAGTTTTCGATCAAGTTGATTCTCCACTTCCTCTTTATAGGTCTTGAAGAAGTTCAAAGCTTCATCCTTTGATTTCAAAAGATACACATGGAAGTATCTAGTGGAGTCATCGATTAACGTCATGAAATATTTCTTTCCACCTTTTGCCTTTCCCAGGATTATGCTTGTCATAGCGATTAGGGCAACTGGGAGCCCAATGGTCAGGATCTCCGCACACGTGGTAAACACCTTTCTTCTTGTCATTCTTCTTCTTGAAGTTGGTGTGCTGTACAGCCTTGTTCTTCCCATCAAATTTTGCTTTACCATCAAACTTTCCTTTGTTCTTGAACTTGCGGGGCTGCAAGTTTTTCTTCTGTACCAGATTGGCACTAGATCCTCCCTCAATACGTCGAGCACGTGTATCCTTTGCTCTCGCCTTTTCTTCGACATGAAGAGTACCAACACTAGTAGAAAACAGGGCATCGGTTCGGGCCGGGCCAGCTAGTTAGTCCCGGTTCAGTCACGAACCGGGACCAATGGGGGCAACAGTCCCCGTTTGTGAGGCCAGGGGGCCGGGCGGGCCACGTGAGGCATTGGTCCCGGTTCCAGACACGAACCGAGACCAATGTGTCTCACTCCTGGCCCACAACCATTGGTCCCGCACTACTAGGAAAAGGGCTATAGATGATATGGCCACTAATGGCGCACCAGACAAGTGGTGCACCACTAATATATAGTAATGGCGCATCGCGAATTGGTGCGCCATTAGTGTGGTAGACACTAATGGCGCACCAGACACACGGTGCGCCATTAGTAACAATTTTTTTTGCAAAAATTCTAATGTGCGCCATTAGTAACCAGGGTTACTAATGGCGCATTCGTAGCTGGTGCGCCATTAGTAAAAAAATTTTTTTTTGCAAAAATTCTAATGGCGCACCACCATTTGGTGCGTCATTAGTAACCAGGGTTACTAATGACGCAATCGTAGCTGGTGCGCCATTAGTAACAAATTTTTTTAGCAAACTTCTAATGGCGCACCTCCAGCTGGTGCGCCATTAGTAACCAAGGTTACTAATGGCGCATCTGTCTGTGGTGCGCCATTAGTAACCTGGGGCCAGCTAGATATTTTGGACAGCCACACCTACACACTCACTTTTCCCACTTCATTCTCTCCACATCCTCCTCCAAGCTTGTGTCGGCTGCCTCCTCCTCCTCACCTCATTTGCACCATAGATTCATCAAAATTAAGTGGTCAAATTACCTTTTTTGATAGGTAAGTAAGGGGAAAGCTATCTTTATGTTGTAGATCTACTTTTTTTTCTCCCTAGCTCGCTCCAACAACGTGCACATGCACTTTTTATGGCCTTGCTAGATCTATGTATGTTTGTGGTGTTGCATATGTTTGTGGTGTTGCATATATGTTTGTGTTTGCAGGTACCGGTATTTGAAATGCGATAGTTGCCAATATTTTGCCGGAATGTTGATTCATTCCCGTTTCGGCGAGAATTTTGGCACTATGCATTATTTTTGGTCCTATTTTTAGGGAAAGTCATGCAAAAAAAATTCTTGGTTCTAAAATATCGTTTTGCTCTACCCCGCAGGTGACCATGGTCCGCACGATGACCGAAGGCATCGTGAATAGGTTTTTGAGCTCCGCGAAGGCCGACATGCTTCAAAAGAACGAGATGGAGATAAGATGTCCGTGTCGAAGATGCAAGCTGAAGAGCCTTATTGCGGACCCGGATTCTGGGCAGGTGCGGGACCACTTGCTCTTGTGTGGTTTCATGGATGGCTATCGGTGGCAAGGTGATGAAGATGACTATGAAGTCGTCCATGGGGGTCGGTCAAGAAATGAGGAAGGGCAGCAAGACAACCACGGCGGCGAGGGCGGGCGAGAAGACGAAGAATCTCCAGGACATGATCACGACGGTGATGCTATGCGCAGTCATCATGTAGAAGATGCTGGACATGATGATGAGGAAGATCAAGACGAAGGGCATGATCATGAAGATGAAGATGCCAGATCAGACGACGATGGAGGCTGGGTGCAGGACCCTCATATTCAAGAGTTGCTTCTCAAGCAGACATATAACGCAAGAGCTGCCGCCCGAGAGAAAGCCAAGCTGGATCAACTGGAGATAGACGCGGTTACTCCATTGTATGAAGGATGCAGGCCCCAGGATACCCGCCTGAAATTAACGCTCATGGCTCTGGAGATGAAGGTAAAACACAAAATGACCGACGCATGCTTCGACGAGATCATGTCATTCTGGCACGAACGTCTTGCCAAGGGGAACAAGTGCCTGACCAGTTTCGAGGAGGCGAAGAAAATCGTGTGTCCTCTGGATTTACCGCACGTGAAATACCATGTGTGGATGAACAATTGCATCATTTATCGGGATAAGCAAACGGAGTCTACCATATGTCGGGTGTGCGGCATCACTCGATACAAGAAGAGGAAGAAAGCTCCTCGAAAAGTGGTGTGGTACTTTCCGATCACTCCTCGTCTGTAGCGGTATTTCGCGGATCCTAAGGTAGCAAAGCTCCTGCGTTGGCACGCGGATAGGGAGGAGAAGAAGCGGGAAGATGACGGAAATGATCCGGAGATAAATAAAAAAGACAAGATGCTGAGTCACCCTAAGGATGCGAGCCAGTGGCAAGCATTGAACTTCGAAGACCCAGAATTTGGGAATGATCCAAGGAACATCGTGCTGGGCGCGAGCACCGATGGAGTCAATCCGTTTGGCAGCCAGAGAAGCACACATAGCACCTGGCCTGTGTTTGTGTGGATGTACAACCTTCCCCCCTGGTTGTGCATGAAGAGGAAGTACATTCACATGAGTATGCTAATTGAAGGGCCGAAACAACCAGGGAACGACATCAATCTGTATCTGGGGCTGCTGAAAGAGGAGCTAGACACGCTGTGAAAAACGCCAGCCAATACATGGGACGCCGCAGAGAAAGAATATTTCCCTATGAGAGTCGCACTGCTCACGACGGTGCACGACTATCTCGGTTACGGATATGTCGCGGGGCAGGTGGTCCACGGATTTTCTGGATGCGTCAGGTGCATGGATGACACAACGTATCGCCAGCTAGATAGAGATCCTGGGTCTTCGAAAACCGTGTTCATGGGACATCGAAGGTGGCTTCGCGATGATGACCCATGGAGAAAACGCAAGGATCTGTTCGATGGTGAAACCGAACCCCGAAGACGCCCGCGTACGAGGAGCGGCGAGGAAATAGACGAGCTGTTGAAAAATTGGAAAGATTGCCCACTAACGGGAAAGAAGAAAAAGGCGCCAGAGCCGGGAAAGAAGCGAAAGGCGCCAGAGCCGCTGCTGAAGGTATGGAAAACGAGGTCTATTTTCTGGGACTTGCCGTACTGGAAGATCCACCGTGTGCCTCACAACCTTGATGTCATGCGTATCACGAAGAACGTGTGCGAGTGTCTGCTTGGTACCCTGCTCAACATGCGAGAGAGTACCAAAGATGGGCCGAAAGCAAGGGCAGACTTGAAATCAATGGGCATCAGGGAGGAGCTTCACGCTAATGATGATGATGATGAGGCGAAGAAGGACACAGAAAGTCGTTGCAAAGGCAAAAAGGCCAAGAAGACCGGAAATGACTACCCTCCCGCGTGCTTCACTCTAAGTCAGGAGGAGATCGAGCAGTTTTTCACCTGCCTCGTAGGAGTAAAACTTCCTTACGGTTACGCGGGGAAGATAAGCAGATACCTAGACCCAACGAAGCAGAAGTTCAGCGGGATGAATTCTCACGACAGTCACGTGCTGATGACGCAGATACTTCCAGTTGCAATCCGTGGGATCATGGACGCGCACGTCCGTGAAACGCTATTTGGCCTATGCAACTTTTTCGACGTCATCTCTCAGAAGTCGCTTGGCGTGAGGCAACTCAAAAGGCTACAGGAAGAGATCGTGGTGATACTATGCGAGCTTGAGATGTACTTCCCGCCCACATTGTTTGACGTTATGGTGCATCTGCTGGTCTATATCGTGGAGGATATCATCCAACTCGGGCCGACGTTCCTGCACAGCATGATGCCGTTCGAAAGGATGCATGGTGTCATCAAAGGATACGTTCGCAACATGTCACGTCCAGAGGGAAGCATAGCCAGGGGCTTTCTGACCGAAGAGTGCATCTCCTACTGCACGAATTATCTAGGCATCGAGAACCCCGTTGGTCTGCCCATCAACAGGCACCTTGGCAGGCTTGCTGGATGGGGTCACCGTGAGGGGCGCCGCGAAATGCATGTCGACTTCGAGGGTCGACTCGCCGACCTTGAAAGAGCAAACCTAGTCGCGCTACAACACATAGACGTGGTCGATCCTTGGGTGGTAGAGCACAAAACCTTTATTGAGAAGACGTACAATGACCGAGGCCAACAGAGGACGGACGGAGATATAATCAAAGAGCACAACTCATGTTTCACGCGTTGGTTCAAGCAGAAGCTTCTGTCGTGCCCTTTACATGAGGATTCTTCCGTGGAAGAACAACTCATATTCGCTTTGTCACAGGGCGCCGAGCACAACCTGATGACTTTTGAGGCGTACGATATCAACGGCTACACATTCTACACCGAGGACAAGGACATGAAGAGCGATGGTTATCAGAACTCCAGGGTAACGATGGAATCCTACACCGGTAACGACAAGGACAGATACTACGGAAGGATCGAGGAGATCTGGGAGCTGAGCTACGCTGGAGAGAAGGTCCCTATGTTCCGTGTCAGATGGGCCAAGAGCGTCCTAAAAGAAGACCGGTATTTCACCACCATGGTTATACCCGAAGCCAAATCCAAGACCGCGGGCGCAAACGTCACTGCGAAAAATGAGCCATGGGTACTGGCTTCCCAAGTGTACCAATGCTTCTTCATTACCGACCAGTCAAAGCCTAGTCGTGTTGTTGTGAGGAGAGGCAAAAGGAAGATCATCGGAATGGATGGAGTCGCCAATGAGCAAGACTTCGACAAGTACGGCGACCCGAAGATGGAACATGACAACGACGATGAAGTAGCAGCATACACCACAAGAAGAAGCAGGACCACCCTACCTAAAGGACGTCCATTCCACAGAAGAACTCCGTTTGCGAAAAGAAGGGCAAGAAGATTGTGAACAGATAGCTAGCTAAGATCGATTGTATTTAAATCGTAGTCTTCATTTCTCGATTGTATTACATGGGCACTTTTTGAACTCGATCATGAATATTTTTAAATTTCATGGGTACTTTTTGAATTCCTGAATATTTTTTCAATTTGATCTCTATCCCCCTCCATATCGATCGCTATCCCCCTCCATCTCGATCTCGATCCCCCCGGCCGCACCCTACCCCGCTCCATCGCCGCCGCCGACCCACCGTCGCCGAGCACCCCCCGCACCCTCCCCCGCTCCACCGCCGCCGAACACCCCCATTTTCGAATAACAAATTTGATGATATATTTTCATATTCATAAAAAAATTATTACTGTTTTTATAAAAAAATATTACTGTTCTTATAAAAGAATATTAAAAATAGCATTCTAATGGCGCACCGCTCGGGGATGCGACATTAGAATGTGAAAAAAACATTCTAATGGCGCACCCCCGAGCGGTGCGCCATTAGAATTTGAAAAAAAACATTCTAATGGCGCACCGCTCGGGGGTGCGCCATTAGAATTTGAAAAAAAACATTCTAATGGTGCACCGCTCGGGGGTGCGCCATTAGAAATATTTAGCTAACTAACTCCCCCGACCCCTTTGTCCCTCCCTCTCGCTAGATCCTCCTCCTCTCGCGTCTCCGGTCGCCATCGCCGCCACCCTGTTCGCCATCGTCGCCACCCTGGTCGCCATCGCCGCCACCCTGGTCGCCTCCTCTTCCCTGGTCGCCATCGCCGCCAACCTGTTCGCTGCAAGGTACGGGCCTCCTTCCTCCCTCCTCTCTCCTCTCTCCTCCCTCCCTCCTCTCTCCTCTCTCCTCCCTTCCTCCCTCCCTCCCTCCTCTCTCCTCCCTCCCTCCCTCCCTCCTCCCTTCCTCCCTCCCTCCTCTCTCCTCCCTTCTCCCGCCCTCCTCTCTCCTCCCTTGCCGTGCCATGCCCCTGTTTATTCCAGACTCATAAGCTATAATGTCAGAATTCAGTTTGTACTCTGGTCTAAAGTTATTCTTCCATTTGTCATGTTGGACTTGGTTTGATCAAATAAATCGTGACCTGGAACTTGAATTTGCCACTGAATCATACCATGTGCCCTTGCTGTCATTTTACTCTCTACAATTATTTGCCATTCGAGGAGACTCGTCAACATTCAGTTCCGGAGATCTTCTGAATTTTATTCAGTCTTCCTCTGTTTGTATACCTTTCTCACTTGTTTTCTCCATCTCCTTGCATTCGTTGCTCATGCTGGCGCAATTAAGTTTGATCAAACAACCAGGGCACGACAGTATATCCGGTTATGTTTCCCGGTCCCTCGTCCTTGGTTTTGATCTTGTTAGTCTATGTGGTTTCTCTCCTCTTGCTCCAATCAAGTAATTTGTGCTGCATTGATTCTACTTGCATAGTCTGCTCTGCCCGAGGCGCAGCCAAGATCAGGCGAGAGGACGACGCCATCCCTTTTCAGTCTCTGTTTTGATCGCTCACCATTTCGACAGAAAATGCTACAAACT
Source organism: Hordeum marinum (assembly GCA_022496015.1). Classification (NCBI taxonomy): domain Eukaryota; kingdom Viridiplantae; phylum Streptophyta; class Magnoliopsida; order Poales; family Poaceae; genus Hordeum; species Hordeum marinum. Next base: position 2,385,980 of record CM039676.1, read on the forward strand.
AAAGCTGAAAGCCTGAAACCACTAGCTCAGTAGTACTACAAAATTCAGTCAACCCGTTTCAGTAACAACATGTTGAACTGTATGCAAGCGGTTGAATGTTTTGCTTCCCTGACATGATCGAAATATGAACCGGTTTATTTAGACAGAGGAGCCTAAAATATACTCCCTCCTTCCCATAATACAAGAGCGTTTTTACATTACATACATACGTAGATTCCAAGTATAATTAAGGCCTATTTATCAGTAGTATCAGCAAATAACATGACAGCCTCTTGTTATGTTTTTGCGCACACTACAGTAGCTGGGTGACATATGGGAGATACAAAGCTAGCCTATTGTACTTAGCATCAGGCAAAGTAGCTAAACTGAAGATATCCGTTATATGGAAGATGTTCACTAGATTGGCAAGAGATGTCATTACTGATAATGGGAATACTCTATATTGAACTTTGCCTGAAAGTGAGAGGAGTTACTTTGTTGTATGCCATGGGTCGCAAGAGGGATGTAGTGACTAGTGAGCTTTCATAGCTAAACCAAATCAGTTGCAGTTCTACCTTCTCCTTTTAATCTATGTTTGCCAAAGGTTTTAATATTCCAGTTTTATTGCCAAGTTCACTAATTTTCAGTTAACAACAATCCATGAATTTTTTTCAGCTAAAACTATTGATTATTTCTTGTTGGGTGACCTATTAGATATGGAATGAAAGCTCACATAAGTTGAGCTGATTTTTGTCCATATGAAAGTAGAGGACCATATGGTCTGTGGCCTTTTCATCCATATGAAAGTAGAGGCACATTGTGGTGCTAGTTTGCTGGGTTTTGTCTCCGACCATCGTGTCGTGATGATTTTGCAGGTATCCCGAGAGGCCCTTGAGTTTGCCGGAATGTCGACTAACTTCCGTTCCAGCAAATTCGGGTACTCCATATGTCCTATTTTCAGCAAAGGTCATGCTGAATTTTTCCGTGAATTTTAGCATGACTCTGCTAAAAATCGGACATATGGGCTACTTGCTACTAATGCATGGGCCGGGGTATCTTAGTACTTAATTCAGTAGGATCAACTGCCTCTTGTGTTATGCATGGGCCTCGGCGTCGACAAACCCTAAATGATAAAACCTTGGCTTTTAGGGTGCCTCGGTGTCGATAAGAACCTAAATGATGAAAGCTTAGGCTTTTAGGGTGCCTCGGCGTCGACAAACCCTAAATGATAAAAGCTTAGCTTTTAGGATGCCTCGGTGTCGAAAAACCCTAAATGATGAGACGATGATCTTGTTCCTTGACAACCAACTTTTTGACCAATTATTTTTCCTATTTGGAGTGAAACATGGCCCACAACGATGAGGCCGGCGGTTCGGGCGGCAAGCAATTCTGGGAGCTGTCCCAGGAGATGGAGGAACAACCTCACCGCTAAGAGGACGATGCGGAAGACACCGATCCTGACTACACAACCCATAGTGGCGTCGGGGATGACACCATTGATGGTGCCGCCGAGGATGCCACCACTGATGGTGCCGCCGAGGATGCCACCACTAATGATGGCAGCGCACGCACAGATGGAAGCCAACCGAAGAGGCAATGGAAGGACCGGCGTCCGAACGCGCTCCGCACCGTCAAGGAGGAATTTACTCAAGTGGACTCCGATGGGCATCCAACGGAGCCCAAACATATAGTCAAGGGGTACTCGGTTCAGCTCGGGTGCATTCTCCAGAGAAACGGCTCGATCAACACCGAGAACCTAAGGCATAAGGACCGAGGGAATTTGCGCAACCTCCTCTTCACGAAGCTGCACGAACGATACAAGTTCCCCGCTGAATTTGAAAACACACGGCTCTCAGGGAATAAAGTGAACAGTGCTGCCCTCACAAGGATGAGCAAGGCCCTGTCTACTTGGAGAAGCGCGGTGAAGAGAATGATTGACAAAGGTGATAGTTATGAGAAGATCAAGGCAAAAAATCCTTCGATCAGCGAAGATGACTACAAGGAGTTGAAGATCAAGTGCGAGAGCAGCACAACCTCCGAATCAAGTCAGTGGGGGAAAGAAATGCGGGACTTGAACTTAGGGGAACACAAACTCGGTCCCGGCGGTTACAGAGTGACGGAGCCTATATGGGACAAGGAGGACGCGGAGCGTGCCGAGCAAGGCCTACCGCCCCGCTTCGAGAAATACAGTGACAAGCAGACCAGGAACTATGTTAGGGCCTGATACAAGGAGGACCCGGTAACAAAGGAGCTTACCACGGATCCGAAGACCAGGGCGCTTGAGATTGTTCTGGCGAAGGAGACTGAAAGCAGTAGCGCGGGGTCGTCTCAGAGCACCCCTTGGGACAACACTCTAAATAGGGCGTTGAACGTAATGAAAAACAAGGATAAGCTCACTAAGCCGTCGTCAGCTGGTCGTGTGGCCGGCAAAGGCTTGTCCACAAAATGGTCGTCATACTATAACTCTGGTGGGCAAAAGGAGAGAAAGACCAGCTCAGAAAGCCAGTCGCGCGAGGTTCAAGAACTCAAGCCACAAGTGGCGCGGATTCTGGAGATAGTCTCAGAGCAAGTGCGAGACCAACTGGGAGCGACGATCACCGTCATTATGCCTACCTTGGTTGAGGGGCTGCAGGGGTGGATTGCGGGCGGCCAACAGGGGCCGCCCCCGATTCCCAGCTTCACGGCCAGCAACTCGCACAACGCGCAGGCGGTGCCATTGGTGTCTCCGGTGGCGGCGGTATTGGTGTCTCCGACGCCGGCACGGGCATTGGAGCTTAATGCACCCGGGTGTACGCCGGCCGACACCTTGGCGGCAAGCGGCCCCTCCGTTAATTGCACACCCGTCATTGGCGGTGCCTCGACATTAGCCGAGCTCGACGCCATCATCACGGTAACTAATTAAGCCACTCGGCCGAGGACTTCATCTCCTTGCCTTTGACTGGGCATCCCTGACGCCCTACATGTTTTCGCAGGGCGCCGCTGACGTTCCGTGCACTTCGTGAACGACGAGTTGGTCGATGTCGCCAAGGGCAAAATCGTTCAACCGGGCAACCCCAAGTTCCACGGTAATCCGATGCCACCCATCGTGTATAGGGTTCAACTGGTTCGGGTGCTGCCAGGCTGCGACGAGTTGTTACCTCCGATTCGACCCGTTGGGGCCGACGAAGATGATCTGATGACCCTCAGCGCCTGCCTAAGCTGGCCCTGCTTTGGCCGAAGAGCCAGATTCGTTTGGGGGCGGGGGACACCACCCCAAAGACAACACCGCCAGTCGTGCCGGCACCAAGCTATGGCAGGACCGTCGCAACGCTACCGGACATGCCGGACATCCCTATGGCACAGGATCCGAACATGCATATGGCAAAGGATCCGGACGACGACGACAACGACGACAGTACATTTATCAACGTCGATAAGTACTTTGCCGAACATGGGTACGATGAAGAATTCTTGGGGCCTCCTTCTCAAGAAACCAACCCTACAAAAGACGATCGCAGTCTAGCTGGTACCGTGGAGAAACCCAATTGCAACAGGCGTCGTCTGGTGTTCAGTTCTCAGGAGACGCCTCCAGCTGCCGACTTCACCGAGCCTCAGATAGCCGAGGTGCGAAATATTATCAGCCCCAACACACTCAAGAAGGCGGTCTGTGAGCAGAACTCGGTCCCATTACAGCAGATCAAGAAGAAGGGACGGAAAAGAAAGAGCAACAAGGGTGCGAGCCAGCCGGCACTGAGTACAATCCGTGCTCAGGACGGGCCACCTTCACCTAAGGATATCTCGAGGAGGGTGCATGTGGCGGGTAGGCCGATGCTACCACCGAATATGCTCAATGCTGCAACCGGTGCTATGCGGAGTCTCCATGACAGTGTTCTTTCTTTGGAGAAGTGGCGTCTCAGAGAGAATGACGTGGCATACCCAGTTTTCGTGGCCAAGGTGCCAGAGGGCAAGGGCTTTGTGGATAAATCCATCGGGGGTACGATCGTCCTGCGGTTTGATGACATCTTCGCTATGTTTAACCTTCATCCGCTGCACTATACCTTCGTTCGGCTATTTTCGCTGAGTATGGAGATGCGGATCATTAGAGACAAGACCCCGGACATCGTGATAGTCGACCCCTTCTACATGCGTGCCAAGATCTTGGGCAGCGTTGGGGACCGGCAAGTTGCGAGTTCTTACCTCGAAGGCGTCATTCTGGCAAACCCAGATAAGGATAACTTCCTCGTGCCTTACTTTCCCGAGTAAGTCGTCCCCTCAACCGCCCCGTAACATATGATTTCTTAGATTTCGATCGTTTTTTTTAACATTCCGTGTTTTGTGCAGTGACACACATTGCACACTCATCCTCTTAAGCCCGAAATATTCCATGGCCACGTATTTCGACTCGGACCGTCAGTCGAAGAAAGACTACACAAATGTCAAGAAAGTTCTTGATGATGTTCTCCCCGGCTACGCCAAATCTGGAGGCACCTTCACCAGGGCAGTTCGTAAGTACGGCAAGCACGTGTTCGCCCACAATACGACGTTTTGCTGTGTCAAGCAGCCGCCGGACGGTCAGAAGGATGCCTACTACGCCATCCATCACATGCGGGCGATCGTACGGGACCTTCATCACCTTCTGCTACCAAGTAATCTCAAAGATTGGGCCGAGAACTTATCGGCAATCCAGGACGCGGACATCAGAGAAGAATTCTTTCGCATCCAGTCGGAGTTTGCGGAAATCATCCATCAAGATGTCCTTCGTACCTCGGGGCAGTTCAACCTCAGAAATCAACCGTCCAACAGTGAGATAGACACAACGCTACAAATGCAGGCTGACAACGCCCGCGATTTCATGACCATCACGAGAGACGGCGGCTTCATCCACGCTCCGATCCCTTGAGTCGAGTCCAAAGTAGTGATGCTATGTGTAGTTCTGAAACGTCGATTGGCTCATGTTGTAATTAAACTTTAATGAACTTGTATGTCTCTTTGGTTTGGACAGTCGTTCAACTTAGATGTAATCGATGCTATTGATGTCTTGCTTTTCTCTTTCGATCCTTTTGTTGCATAATTGCTACTAACGTTTTGTTTGGCTAGTGCATAGAGATGCCGTCTTATGTCGTGTACAAGGGTAAGGTTCCCGGAGTCTACAACGACTGGGAGGAGTGTCGGAGACAGGTTCACCGTTTCAACGGTAACAGTTACAAAGGGTACACCACTAGGGCGGAGGCGGAATCTAGATACGCACGCTATCTAGCGGGAGAGAGGAGGGAGCGTTGGAGGAACCGGATGAAGACCAGTTTCGTCGGGATTATGCTCATCGTGATGACCGCAGCTCTCTTCTATGTGATGGTAGTTTAGATGATCGATATCGACTTGTAATGTGAAGACAAACTTGCTACTTGCGGTCTCGAGACTTGTAATGTTCTATCTTTGTTCGGTCTTTTGAATTCGGAGACTAATATGATGATTTGTATTCGGAGACTAATCTTCTATTGTATTCGATGAATCTGCTGTTTCTGTGTGGTGTTGTATAAATTCTGTCCAATAATATATTTTGTAACCTGTGAAAATATCAGAAAAGAAAATAAATAATAATTCCTAATATTCATACTAGTGGCGCACCACACAAGACTCTAATGGTGCGCTGTAAAAAATATTCTAATGGCGCATCAGCCACCAGTGCGCCATTAGTATGCCAAAGCACACGGGTACATATGGCCCCTGGGAGGCATACTAATGGCGCACTGTTGGCTATACTAATGGCGCACGACCTGGTGCGCCATTAGTACACCAGATTCTAATGGCGCACCAGGGGTGCGCCATTAGAATTTAATTATAATGGCGTGGTACTAGTGGCGCACCACCAGTGCGCCATTAGTAGGCAAAAGTGGTGCGCCACTAGAATGCCTTTTCCTAGTAGTGCCGGTTTGTAGTGCTTTTCAATTTCAGTGTCATTTAGCTCAAAAAAATCATTAAATGCATGAAAAATACCAAATGAAGTCAGAAAGTGTTGAAAATTGATGATGTGGCTTTGAGTGGTGCATTTTGAACACATGAAAAGCCTGGAGTTCAAATAAGTTCAAAAAAATGAAATGCCTTTTGTAACCGATGAGTTTCCGTCCGAAACCCCGATACTTCGAAAGAGATAGTCCGTTTTGTACACGAAGTGCATCCACCTTTTGCCGTAAGCCTCTCAACTTTTTAGCACATGCTATGTGGGTGAAATGTTGATACCATGCCAACTTTCAACCTTTTCAGAGTTCATTTATAGTGCTTTTCAATTTCAAGGTCATTTAGCTGAAAAAATCATTAAATGCATGAAAAATACCAAATGAAATCAGAAAGGGTTGAAAATTGATGATGTGGCTTTGAATGGTGCATTTTGAACACACGAAAAGCCCGGAGTTCGAATAAGTTCAAGAAAATGAAATGCCTTTTCTAACCGGTGAGTTTCCGTCCGAAACCCCGATAATTCCAAAGAGATTGTCCGTTTTGCACACGAAGTGCATCCAGCTTTTGCCGTAACCCTCACAACTTTTTAGCACATGCTATGTGGGTGAAATATTGATACCATGCCAACTTTCAACCTTTTCAAAGTTCATTTGTAGTGCTTTTCAATTTCAGGGCCATTTAGCTCAAAAAAATCATTGAATGCATGAAAAATATCAAATTAAGTCAGAAAAGGTTGAAAATTGATGATGTGGATTTGAATGGTGCAAAGAAATAACATAATATTTATAAACTATTTTTTGTTAACAACTTTTAATATGCAAAGAAATAACATAAAAAATAGCAAAGTGAAAATAGATGCGCTTACATTGAAATTCAACCTAAATTCATAGTGCTAGTTAGGCGCCTAACTACCATTTTGAATTTAGGCTGAATTTCAGTACAAACGCATCTATTATCACTATCAGAGGAGCACAACGTAACAACCATGGCGGGGATTATAAGCAGGTTCGGGCAACCTTCGCTTGGCGAGGTGGGACTAAACTCCCACCACACCGTTGTGCAAGGCAATTGGTCCCGGGGGGTGGCACCAACCGGGACCAATGCCCCCCTTTCGTCCCGGATGGTGCCGCCAACCGGGACCAATGGGTCTCTTTCCCACCCTTTGGGCTCCTGAAAACAAGGCTTTGGTCCCGGTTAGTGGCAGCAACCGGGACCAAAGGTCCCTGTTTCCCGCCCTTTGGGCGGCGGAAAACAGGGCTTTGGTCCCGGTTAGTTCGACCAACCGGGACTAAAGGGGTCATAGGTCCCGGTTTGTGCCACCAACCGGGACCAATTCTCCTTATATATGACAACCACTTAGCAAAATTCGCAGTTTTCATTCCACTTCGCCACCCCGTCGCCCCCGTCGCCGCCCCGTCGCCTCCCCCGCCGCCCACGTCGCCTCCCCCGCCGCCCACGTCGCCTCCCCCGCCGCCCCGTCGCCTTCCCCGCCGTCCACGTCGCCGCGCCCGTCGCCTCCCCTGTCGCAACCGTCGCCTCCCCCGTCACCACCCCGCTCCCGTTGCCGCCCCGCCCCGTCGCCGACCGCGTCGCCGCCTCGCCCCATTGCCGCCCCGTCGCCGTTGCCGCCCCGCCCCCATCGCCGCCTCGTCGCCACCCCCACTGTGAGCCGCTGCCGCCCCAGCTCGTTGCTATTTTTTAAATATATGTTGATTTTTATGCTTTTTTAGTATGTGTATGTTAGATTAGTATATTTATGTTAGCTAGATTAGTATGTTTATGCTTTTTTTAGTATGTTTATGTTAGCTAGATTAGTATGTGTATGTTAGATTAGTACTTTTATGCTTTTTAAAAAGTAGATTAGTATATTTATGTTAGATTAGTATGTGTATGTTGATTTTGGGTTTGATGAAAAATTAGTCGACGATGCCCGGCCCGCATCCTCGTCGTCGAGTAGTCCGCGAGAGCCTACTTGATAGGCGCCATGTCTGGGACTGGGCTCCGCCAGCCTGGCACTGTGAGGTGCTACCTTTCCGGACTCGGAGGTTGGTGAGGAATGCAGGTGTCGTCGTCAACCCGGACCTTCTGTGGCAGCGATCACGCGTGCCACTTTTGGTGCGGAGGGACCGGGCAGCCGCGAAGGTGGTACGTCGCGGTGTTAGGGAGGAGGACGAGCACGTCCGTCGCTACATAGCTGCGTTGGATGCCCAGTTTCAAAATACCTGGCAGATCCTTGAGGGATCTCACGTGAGTTATGATCCTGTGATGGTTCCTTATCTTTGGGTGTCCACCGCCGGCGACTCAGAGACAGCTAGTGAACCGAGTTCACCGTCCTCCATTTTGGATTCTAGGATATTCGATCTGTATTAGTTAATATTTGATGATGCATTAACTGGATTATTCGGGATGATTTATTAGTGATATTATATTCAAGGTCATTATAAATATTAATGTATTAGTGATATTTTATTGGTATAATGCGTTTGTGACTTTCGGTCTGTCGTTGCTCCTTGTGTGACTTTCACGTGTGTTCTTGATGGAGGAATCCCGACTGTTGTCGTGGGGGCGCCTCTTCTTTCTTCTCTTCTTTGCGATATATTCGTTGGTATAATGCATAGGAAGAGAAGAGGAGGGGCGTCCATCACCGACGGTCGAACTATTACTGTGAGAAAGTTTCCACCAACATATATACACCACCGTATCAATGTGAAAGAGTGCGCATCAACACACCATGAGATATGACAGTTCTTTAAGGAAAACCTCGATGGACCGAAAGTCAGACACGCATAATTAAGATCCAAAGTGTGCCGTAATTCTTAAACTGGACTATTCGGGATGATGTATTAGTCATATTTTATTCGTCGTCATTATAAATATTAACGTATTAGTGATATTTTATCGGTAATGCGTGTGTGACTTTCGGTCAGTCGTTGCTCCTTGTGTGACTTTCATGTGTGTCCTTGATGGAGGAATCCCGACTCTTGTCGTGGGGGGCACCTCTTCTTTCTTCTCTTCTTTGCGATATATTCGTTGGTATAATACGCGAGAGAGTGTTCACCAACCTATATACACCACCGTATCAATGTAAGATAGTGCGGACCAACACACCATGAGATATGAGAGTTATGTAAGGAAAGCCTCGACGAACCGAAAGTCACACAGGCATTAATTAAGATCCAAAGCGTGTCGTAATACTTGAACTGGATTATTCAGGATGATGTATTAGTGATACTATATTCGAGGTCATTATAAATGTATTTGTGATTTGCACGTCATTCCGGCAAAACATAGGGAATTTTTTCTATGTCATTGCTCGATATATGGAATGGGTTGACTTTAAGTCTGTTTCGACTCCTTGTGTGTCTTTCACTGAGGGAGAGTGTCCATCATATTTAAATATGAGAGAGGAAGAATCCCGACTGTTGTCGTGGGGGTCGCTTTTCCTTCGTTCCCGTCTGCTAGATATTTTGGTGTAATGCACTCGGGGACGAATGGAGGAGCCACCATCACCGACTATCGCAATATCAGAAGGAGTGCCCACCATATACGTGAGATGAGAGTTTAGGAAGGAAAGACTCGACACACCTAAAGTCAACTTGTTGCATATTGAGTACTAGTGATCTGTGTTTTGATCAGTTTTCTCGTAGTTTCATTTTATCAATTTTAAATGTTTTAACTATGAACATAGGAAATGTCTGATGACAAAAGTGAATTCGGTATGTGCGAATACTGCGAAGATGAGCACGGCCTGTGTGACAAGACTTTCCTAGTTGATTGTAGGCGCTTCAGCATCATGCTGGATGAGAACTTCGAAGTGGATACAGTAAGTCACAATAACAATTCTTTTTTCGTGATTAAGCATGACTTCTGGCACTTTTGTTTCAACTTATAATTAATTTTAATTTTTCACTGTTCTACTAGCGTATCGCCTGTCATGCAGGAATTGTTGTCTTCGATAAGATTGGTTTCAATACGAAAAAAGATATGAAGGTAAAGATAGTTCACTTGAGGACCGAGCATGGTTTTACTTTTTCGGTAAAATTATATCATGCAGACACCTATTGCTATTTTGAATGCAAAAATTGGCAAACACTATGCAAGGCTTATGCATTTGAGCCTAATATGCTTCTCACCTTTGATATTCGTCCGGAAGATGAAATAGAAGGTAATATCGACATCTGGGTCGATGTGAAGATGCCTCCAGTTCCACCATTATGTGAGTTTCTCAACCACATTTATTAAGTAATTTATATTATTTATTTAAAATATTTGACAACTTATTTGCATTGACAGTTTATTTTTATTCTTCAAAAAATGTACGGAAGATGGTAGACAGAACCTACTACTACAACGATGAAGCAAAGTTAACTTATAAAGAGAAAGATCATCTTGCCGCATTTCTTAGTCATCTTGAGAATTACAATAGCTATTATCAATCTCCTACACATTATGGCCAATACGTGCCACTAGTGCATGTGGCGAACTATGGTAACATCCATGGAGATTGCATGGTAAGATTTTAATTCTACTATTACGACATCCGTGCATCTTTTGCATAAATTCTTCTAAAACTAAACTACATTGCTAACTACAAAGTTATTACTATGTTTTTCAACAGAAAATTCTGGAGGATTGTGTGCCGATCTTTTGTTTCCGAGAGGTCGCGTTGTTGTTACGAGCTTAGGGCCACCATGGCTAGGTCAGCCTACACATCACTCCTGTCCATACCAGATTTCTAAAACCGATGGAGTCATGACAATCAAAGATTGGAAAAAATGTATTCTCAATCCTAGAGAGCTACTTGAAAGCAACATTGTATGGAGGCCTAGAATGGGAGAGAGGATGATCTTTGTTCTCCATAATGGAGAGTCGGGGTCTATCTTGTTTTATGATATTGTACCTAAGAGAGGGTAGAATAGGTCCTACGAGATAAGAGTACGTAGGTCCTAGGTACAATGTGTTATTATGTGATACAATGTGTTAGAGTTGATGATCATGATGATGAGGAGGAGGAGGTGTGATTATTACCAGTGACCAACTTGTGATATGATGTCTCATTGACGAATATAATGATTAAATTGTGTCATATATTCTATCTATAAGTATAGTACGTAGCGTCGTAACCAAGCACGGAGATAAGAGAGATCACTTGTCCCTATTATCTATCTAACAAAATATATGAAACCCCTAAAGTAACACTCCAAAACCCTCAAAAACCCCTCTGTTAAAAAAAACAGCCCCTCAGCTGCTGACGCGTGGACGCTCTTTGGTTCCGGTTGGTGTTATCAACCGGGACCAAAGGCCCTCTTGCCTGGGCTCGGCGAAGCTGCCACGTGTAGCCCCATCTGTCCCGGTTCGTAAGAGAACCGGGACTAAAGGTCATGGCTTTTAGTCCCGGTTCTAGAACCGGCATAAATGCGCCTTACGAACCGGGACAAATGGTTTTTTTTTCCACTAGTGCAATGAGATCCGGAACGGAAAAATCTTGTCTCTTGTGTTTCATAGAGGTAGCAAAGTCCCTCCACCTAGGAGGAAGCTTAGTTATGATGCCTCCGACAACAAACGTGTCCGGTAACATACAATTGAAGTGCTCAAGTTCTCTAGCAAACGACCGTATCTCATGAGCTTGCTCAACCATGGAGCGCTCTTCAGTCATCCTGTAGTCATAGAATTGTTACATGATGTACAACTCAGTGCCGACATCCGAGACCCCAAACTTGGCCTCGAGTGCGTCCCACATATCTTTTTCATTTCAATTGACGCATAATCATCAACTATGTTCTCACCAAGAACACTCAAGAGAGCAGCCTTAAACATGGTATCCATTTTCTGGAAAGCTTTCTCCTGTTGAGAATCATAATCTCCTTTAGGTTTGCCAAGAGTAGCATCAAAGAAACTCATGGTTTGAAACCATAATACTGATCTCACGTGCCACCTCTTGTAGTGCACACCCTCAAACATAGGAGGCCTCATGGATGCAGCAAAACCATTTGGGGTAAATTGCCTATTATAAGGTTTTTGGATTGATGGGAATATGAGCAATTTACCATATGATTTTATTAATATCAAAAATAAATAAAACATTATGGAAAACATGACTATTATAGTAGAGATGAAACAAGTCATGTTATCTAAAACAAAGAAGGCAAATAGCATGCACACATGTGAAGGAGAACATAACATATGTGGAACAGAGGCTAGTGCAAGATAAACTAGAGCAGGAAACTAAAGCATGATCTTAAACAAAGAGAACACTAGGACGTACGAAACAGTGGCAGAAGCCCCGGTCCTGGGGTCGGTGTCGCCGCTAGCCATGTCGTCGAAGAGGTCGTCAACGACGGGGAAGAAGTCGTCGTTGGGGAAGTGGTCGTCATGTCCGGAGCGTCCAAAAACCTGATCACACTTCTCCCGTACAGGACTTAATGAGGTGCGGTTGCGGAGGCCTACTGTCCCGACCTGTGGTGCACGCCGCAAGCCGGGATGGAGAAGATCGTACCAGCTCGGTGTTTGGAACTCGGCGGCGAGAGGGAGATGATCTTCTTGTATACCAATCTTGCGCAGAAAAAATATGGACAACGGCTCGGCTCATTCCCGAGGTGCGTCGTGGCGAGGCGTGGCATGGCGTGGCGAGGCGGGCAGTGAAGGAGGAGCACGCGTGTATGTCTCTCTTGTTCTCATGCTCATACATGTAGAAAAACATCCTCCCTTATAAGGAGGTCCAACTGCCACCAAACTAGCAATGTGGGAGTAAATTTTGGTTCCACCTCTTGCCATGCATGAATGGGCTGTGTGGGGCTCTAGGATTTATTAGGAATTGTTGAAATAGCTATTGGGCTGGCCCAAAACGATTAAATTCCAGCAATCCCTCACAAGATCCCAAAGGCACACAAAATTTGCCTTTGGTTCCAAAACACTGTTTTATATACCGGTACTGCAGTGGAGACTGTTAAGTTGAACTTCCACCTAAAACTCTATGCTACACTAGTAAGCAACTTGAACAGTGGACTAGGCCTTGAACTGCAAGTTTTCTGTGAATCTAGCTTCACACAAAGCCTTGACCGATACTAGGCTATCGTGGGTCTTCCCCGCGGGTGGAGCTTATGCGTCATACTCCGAGACCTTTCATGAGTTTACTAGAGAGCACCCTAATTTCATAGATTGCGACGTTTAACAATCAGACTCATATAGGTGTGTTCTTTAAAAGATGTTCTGCAGGATAACATCACTGCTAAATAAGCCACTCAGAACACATTAAGGTATACATCAACCTTCCATGCAGATTATGAGAGTACTTCATCTTCATGGAGTGGTATTAAATAGTAAGGATACTCTCCTCTCAGTTGACCAACGACTTGTCTTCCACATCTAATTCACGGGCTCTCCGATCACATAGATTAGATTACAACTGTGAACAACTCATATTGCGGGTCTCATACCCATCTCCTTCGATACATTATCTATCACATTACGTGATAGACCCTTAGTAAAAGGATCTGCCAGATTTTTAGACGTTTGGATATAATACAATGCAATAACTCCGGAGTTTCTCATTTTCCTGACAAACTTTAAGCTTCTCTGAACATGTCTGGATGACTTCATGTTATCCTTTGAACTACTAAATTTCGTGATCACGGTTTGATTGTCATAGTTCGTAAGAATACCCTGTACAGGTTTCTCAACAACCGGCAAGTCATTCAAGAGCCGACGAAGCCAATCTGCTTCGACTGTAGCTGTATCTAGTGCTGTGAGTTCTGCTTCCATTGTTGACCTTGTTAAGATGGTATGCTTGCAACACTTCCAAGAAACAACGTCACCTTCATGAGTGAATACATATCCGCTCGAGGCCTTTATCTCATCAGCATCTGAGATCCAGTTTGAGTCACTATACCCTTCAAGCACCTTTGGGTGCCCGGTATAGTGAATTCCATAATTCGCAGTGCCTCTCAAGTAACGCACAACACTTTCTAGAGCTTTCCAATGATCATCTCCAGGTTTTGAAACAAATCGGCTTAGTTTGCTAACAGCAAAAGAGATGTCAAGTCTTGTGGCACTGGCCAAATACATGAGCGAGCCAATAATCTGAGAATATTTCAATTGATCTCTAGCAATTCTTCGATTCTTTCGAAGCAACACGCTAGAATCATATGGTGTTGGAGAGGGCTTGTAGTCATTATAACCAAAGCGACTCAAGATCATTACCACATAGTGAGATTGAATTAATGTAATCCCACCATCATCATATCCCTTAATAGCTTGATGTTTAGAATAACATCTGCTACTCCCAAATCCTTCATCTCGAAACAATAAGATAAGAAATTCTTGACCTCCTTAATAACATTTAAATTTGTTCCAAAATTCAATATGTCATCGACATACAAGGAAAGGATAACTTTTTCGCCTCCACCATGTCGATAGTACACACATTTGTCAGCTTCGATTACAACAAAGTCTGCAGCTGTTAAAGTTCTTTCAAACTTCTCGTGCCACTGCTTAGGTGCTTGCTTAAGTCCATACAAAGACTTTAACTATTTACACACCTTTCCTTCTTGACCGTCCACTGTAAAACCATCTGGTTGTTCCATGTAAATTTCCTCATCCAACTCTCCATTTAGGAAAGCAGTCTTAACATCCATTTGATGGACGAGAAGACCATGTGAGGCTGCTAGTGAAAGTAGCACTCGAATAGTGGTCAGTGGAGCCACAAGTGAGTAAGTATGAAAAAAGTCTTTACCTTCCTTTTGTGTATAACTCTTAGCCACGAGCCCTGCCTTGTCCTTTTCAATAGTACCAGCAGGCCTAAGCTTCTTCTTGAACACCCATTTGCACCCTATATGTTTGCACCCACACGGTCGATCAGTTATCTCCCAAGTTTCATTTTCCAAGATGGAATCCATATCACTACGGACGGCCTCCTTCCAGTAGTCAGCGTCTTCAGAAGCATAGGCCTCTGAAATAGAACTGGGAGTGTCATCTATGAGATACACAAGAAAATCATCACCAAAAGACTTTGTAGTCCTCTGTCTCTTGCTCCTTTTAAGAGTCTCATTGTTGTCCTCCACTGGATCTTCAAGAATTTGCATCGGAACTGTAGGTTCAGAAATTGCAACTACATCCAGACTCGAGGAACTAGGCAACTCTTGATTTGTTGAGATACCCATATCCTTCATGGGAAAGATATCTTCAAAGAAAGTCGCATCATTCGACTCCATGATTGTACCGACATGCATGTCTGATACCTCAGATTTTACAATCAAGAATCTATAACCAATGCTATGAAAAGCATAACCCAGGAAAACACAATCCATAGTTTTTGGACCAAGTTTGAGTTTCATTGGAATTGGCACATTGACTTTCGCCAAACAAACCCAGGTTTGTAAGTAAGAGAGTTTTAACCTTTTCTTCTCCCATTCCTCAAATGGATTTATTTCTTTCTTCTTTGTGGGAACTAGGTTTAGAACATGAAATGCAGTGAGTATCACCTCCCCCCACCATGCCTCGGAGAGACCCGATGTGCCTAACATGGCGTTAACCATATCAGTTAGAGTGTGGTTCTTTCTTTCGGCTACCCCATTTGACTCAGGTGAATAGGGAGGTGTCCTCTCATGGATTATACCATGTTCCGCACAAAAAGAATCAAATTCATTCGAAAAATACTATCCAACATGATCGGACCTAAGCCTCTTGATTTTTCGATCAAGTTGATTCTCCACTTCTGCTTTATAGGTCTTGAAGAAGTTCAAAGCTTCATCCTTTGATTTCAAAAGATACACATGGAAGTATCTAGTGGAGTCATTGATTAACGTCATGAAATATTTCTTTCCACCTTTTGTTAAAACACTATTCATTTCACAATGATATGAATGTATGAGCTCTAGTGATGCAAGATTTCTCGTTTCCGCAGTCGTGTGAGACTTACGAGGTTGCTTAGCTTGCACACAAACTTGACACTTAGATCCCTTGATAGTGATGAAACTAGGGATTAAGTTCAATTTGGCTAGTCGTGACATGCAACCATAGTTAACATGACAAAGACGTGAATGCCACACATTTGATTCACTATTGTTGCAAACATGATTAACAACTTTATTACAAACATCTGACAAGGATAATCGAAACAGGCCTCCTGGCTCATAGACTTTACCAACAAAGGTTACATACTTGGATATTACAAATTTATTCGATTCAAAGACAAGCTTGTAGCCATCTCTACACAGAAGAGATCCGCTAACAAGATTTTTATTGACGGAGGGGACATAATGCATGTTCTTCAGCTGCATGATTTTTCCCAAAGTAAACTTCAGATCGACCGTGCCAACACCATGAACAAAAGCACTTGAACCATTTCCCATCAGCACGGTTGAAGTGCCTGCGGTCTGATAAGCGGAAAACATAGAAATATCACCGCATACATGCACATTAGCGCCTATGTCAATCAACCAATCAGGAGAATGACATACGGAAAGAATAGTGGGAAATATACCATACCCAGCATCCTTCATGGCAATGTCTCCAATGATAACATTAGTGTCTTGCTGCCTTTCCAAGGATTACGCTTGTCATAGTGATTAGGGCAACTGGGAGCCCAATGGTCAGGATCTCCGCACACATGGTAAACACCTTTCTTCTTGTCATTCTTCTTCTTGAAGTTGGTGTGCTGTACAGCCTTGTTCTTCCCATCAAATTTCGCTTTACCATCAAACTTTCCCTTGTTCTTGAACTTGCGGGGCTGGAAGTTTTTCTTCTATACCAGATTGGCACTAGATCCTCCCTCAATACGTCGAGCACGTGTATCCTTTGCTCTCGCCTTTTCTTCGAGATCAAGAGTACCAACACTAGTATAAAAAGCGCATCGGTTCGGGCCAGGCCAGCCCATTAGTCCCGGTTCAGTCACAAACCCGGACCAATGGTGTCAACAGTCCCGGTTCGTGAGGCTAGGGGGCCGGGCGGGCCACGTGGGGGCATTGGTCCCGTTTCTAGACACGAAACGAGACCAATGTACCTCGCTCCTGGCCCACAACCATTGGTCCCGGCTTGTAGTGCTTTTCAATTTCAGTGTCATTTAGCTCAAAAAAAATCATTAAATGCATGAAAAATACCAAATGAAGTCAGAAAGTGTTGAAAATTGGTGACGTGGCTTTGAGTGGTGCATTTTGAACACATGAAAAGCCTGGAGTTCAAGAAAGTTCAAGAAAATGAAATGCCTTTTGTAACCGATGAGTTTCCGTCCGAAACCCCGGTACTTCGAAAGAGATTGTCCATTTTGTACACGAAGTGCATCTACCTTTTGCCGTAAGCCTCTCAACTTTTTAGCACATGCTATGTGGGTGAAATGTTGATACCATGCCAACTTTCAACCTTTTCAGAGTTCATTTGTAGTGCTTTTCAATTTTAGGGTCATTTAGATTAAAAAATCATTAAATGCATGAAAAATGTCAAATGAAGTCAGAAAGGGTTGAAAATTGATGATGTGGCTTTGAATGGTGCATTTTAAACACACGAAAAGCCTGGAGTTCAAATAAGTTCAACAAAATGAAATGCCTTTTCTAACCGATGAGTTTTCGTCCGAAACCCCGATACTTCCAAAGAGACTGTCCGTTTTGTACACAAAGTGCATCCAACTTTTGCCGTAACCCTCACAACTTTTTAGCACAAGCTATGTGGGTGAAATATTGATACCATGCCAACTTTCAACCTTTTCAGAATACATTTGTAGTGCTTTTCATTTTCAGGGCCATTTAGCTCAAAAAAATCATTAAATGCATGAAAAATACCAAATGAATTCAGAAAGGGTTGAAAATTGATTATGTAGATTTGAATAGTGCAAAGAAATAACATAATATTCATAAACTATTTTTTGTTAACAAATTTAATATGCAAAGAAATAACATAAAAAATTAGCAAAAGTGAAAATAGATGCGCTTACACTGAAATTCAACCTAAATTCAAAGTGCTAGTTAGGCGCCTAACTACCATTTTGAATTTAGGCTAAATTTCAGTATAAACGCATCAATTATCACTATCAGAGGAGCACAACGTAACAGCCGTGGCGGGGCTTATAAGCAGGTCGGGCAACCTTCGCTTGGCGAGGTGGGACTAAACTCCCACAACACCGTTGTGCAAGGCCATTATGTTGGAAATATGCCCTAGAGACAATAATAAATTAGTTACTATCATATTTCCTTTTTCATGATAATCGTTTATTATCCATGCTATAATTGTATTGATCGGAGACTTAAATGCATGTGTGGATACATAGACAAAACCATGTCCCTAGTATGCCTCTAATGGACTAGCTCGTTGATCAAAGGATGGTTAAGGTTTCCTAGACATGGACATGAGATGTCATTTGATAACGGGATCACATCATTAGGAGAATGAAGTGATGGATAAGACCCAAACTACAAACATAACATATGATCGTGTCAGTTTATTGCTACTGTTTTCTGCATGTCAAGTATATGTTCCTATGACCATGAGATCATGCAACTCACGGATATCGGAGGAGTGCCTTGTGTGTATCAAATGTTGCAACGTAACTGGGTGACTATAAAGGTGCTCTACAGGTATCTCCGATGGTGTTTGTTGAGTTGGCATGGACCGAGACTGGGATTTGTTACTCCGTGTGACGGAGAGGTATCTCAGGGCCCACTCGGTAATACAACATCACGACAAGCCTTGCAAGCAATGTGGCTAAGTGTTAGTCATGGGATCTTGTATTACGGAATGAGTAAAGAGACTTGCCAGTAACGAGGTTGAACTAGGTATGGAGATACCGACGATCGAATCTCGGGCAAGTAACATACCGAAGAACAAAGGGAACGTTATACGGGATTAACTGAATCCTTGACATAGAGGTTCGACCGATAAAGATCTTCGTAGAATATGTAGGAACCAATGTGGACGTCTAGGTCCCGCCATTGGTTATTGACCGTAGAGGTGTCTCGGTCATGTCTACATAGTTCTCGAACCCGCAGGGTGTGTACACTTAAGGTTCGGTGACGTTTCGGTAGTGTAGAGTTATGTATGGTGGTGACTGAAGTTTTTTTGGAGTCCCGGATGAGATCCTATGCATCACGAGGAGCTCCGGAATGGTCCGGAGGTAAAGATTCATATATAGGAAGTCCCAGTTTGGTTTTCGGAAAAGTTTCGAGCTCATCGGTAGTGTACCGGGAGTGCCGGTAGTCTACCGGGAGGCCTCCGGGAGGCGTATTTCGACCCCAAGAGGTCCATGGGCTGTGGGAGAATAATAACCAGCCCTTAGTGGCTGGGAAAACATCCACAAAGGCCCATGTCACAGGAGAGAAAGTCCTAAAGCAAAAAGTGGAAAATCAGCCAATAGGAGGCAATCCTACTCCAACTAGGATTGGAGGTGAAGTAGGATTGCTTCCCACCTCCTATTTCGGCCGACCCAAAGGCCTTGGCTGCCTCTCCTCTGCTATCCTCCTATATATACTAGTGGATTGGGTGGTTTTTGGAGAGAATTTCCGGCCACGTGCTACCCGTTACACCGGTGCATAGTTTCTCCTCTAGATCGGTTTTCTGCAGCGCTTAGGCGAAGCCCTGCCGGAATTGCTCCACCACCATCACCGGAGAGCCGTCACGCTGCCGGTGAACTCTCTATCCTCTCCACCTCCTCTCGCTGGATCGATACGGTGGAGATCGTCATCAAGCTGCACGTGTGCTGAACGCGGAGGTGCCGTCCGTTCGGCGCTAGATCGGAAGGACCGTGATCGAGATCGCGAGACGGTTCGTGATGTGATCACGGAACGAATCGTGATGAGTTTGCGGAACAGATCGTGATCAAGATCGTGATACGGATCGTGATGACTTCGCAGGACGGATCATGATGTGTTCACGGGACGGTTCGTGATTGGATCGCGGGACGCTCGGCGATTTGGATCGCGAAGAAGTTCGACTACACCGACCGCGTTTCTTAACGCTTCCCGCTTAGCGATCTACAAGGGTACGTAGATCCACTCTCCCTCTTGTAGATGCTCATCACCATGGATAGGATTGCGTGTGCGTAGGAATTTTTTTGTTTCCCATGCGACGTTCCCCAACAGTGGCATCATGAGCTAGGTTGATGGTTCGATGAGATCTCAAGTAGAACACAAAAGGTTTGTGGGCGTTAATGCTTAGATTGCTTCCTCCCTTGGTCGGATTTTGGTTTAGCAGGATTGTGAGATGAAGCGGCCCAGACCAACATTACTCGTACGCTTACGAGAGACCGGTTCCCTCGACGCAACTTGTTGCTTAGATGGCTTGCGGTGTCAGTTTCTCTCACTTTAGTTGGATCGGATCCGACAAAGGCGGTCCTTGAGAAGGTTGAAAAGCAATCTATGTATCACCGTTGTGGTTTATGCGTAGGTGAGAATCGTTCTTGCTGGATACCCGTAGCAGCCACGTAAAACATGCAACAACAATTAGAGGACGTCTAACTTGTTTTTGCAGGGTATGTTGTGATGTGATATGGCCAATTACATGATGAGATATATGTGATGTATGAGATGATCATGTGATGTATAGAATTTCACGACTTGCATGTCGTTGAGTACGGCAACCGGCAGGAGCCATAGGGTTGTCTTTAATTATTGTATGACCTGCGTGTCAATCATTAAGCACTATGTAATACTTTACTTTATCGCTAAGAGGTAGCAATAGAAGTAGAAGCAGGGCTGGCGCCACAACCCCAATGGCAACACATTGATGGAGATCAAGATGATGGAGATCATGGTGTTGTGCCGGTGATGATGGAGATCATGCCGGTGTTTCGAAGATGGAGATCTTAAACACAAGTTCATGGCCATATCATGTCACTTATGAATTGCATGAGATGTTAATCCTTTTATGCACCTTGTTTTGCTTAGTACGGCGGTAGCATTATAAGGTGATCCCTCACTTGAATTTCAAGATGAACTGTGTTCTCCCCGAGTGTGCACTGTTGCGAAAGTTCGTCGTGTTGAGACACCACGTGATGATCGGGTGTGATAGACTCTACATTCACATACAACGGGTGCAAGCCAGATTTGCACGCGCAGAACACTCGAGTTAAACTTGACGAGCCTAGCATGTACAGACATGGCCTCGGAACACAAGAGACCGAAAGGTCGAGCATGAGTCATATAGTGGATATGATCAACATAATGATGTTCACCAATGAAGCCACCTTAACTCACGTGATGATCGGACTTGAGTTGGTGAATTTGGATCATGTATCACTCGAATGACCCGAGGGACGTCAATTTGAGTGGGAGTTCTTAAGTAATATGATTAATTGAACTCATTATCATGAACATAGTCAAAGTGTCTTTGCAAATTATGTTGTAGATTACTAGCTCGCACTGTAGCTCCCTTGTATTTTTATATGTTCCTAGAGAAATAGAATTGAAAGATGTTGGTAGCAAAATTGCGGACTGGGTCCGTGATCTGAGGATTGTCCTCATTGCTGCACAGAAGGCTTATGTCCTTAATGCACCGCTCGGTGCGCCACCCCATCTAGCGTCGTCTGTAGATGTTGTGAACATCTGACAGGCACGTTTCGATGACTACTTCATAGTTTAGTGCGTCATGCATTACGGCTTAGAATTGAGGCTCTGAAACGTTTTGAACGTCACGGAACATATGAGATGTTCTAAGAGCTGAGATTGTGATCTCAGGCTCGTGCCTGAGTTGCGAGATATAGGATCTCCAACGAGATTCTTTGCCTGCAAGATGAAAGAGAATAGCTCAATCGTTGAGCATGTGCTCAGACTGTCTGGGTACTACAATCGCTTGAATCGAGTGGGAGTTGATCTTCCAGATAAGATAGTGATTGATGTAGTTCTCCAAGTCACTGTCACTGAGCTACTATAACTTGGTGATGAACTATAAAATGCCAGGGAAAGAAATGTTGATCCCTGAGCTGTTCGCGATGTTTGACACCGCGAAGGTAGAAATCAAGAAGGAGCGTCAAGTGTTGATGGTTAATCAAACCACTAGTTTCGAGAAGGGCAAGAGCAAGGAGGGAAACTTCATGGATAGCAAGTCAGTTGCTGCTCCAGTGAAGCAACCCAAAGTTGAACTCAAACTCGAGACTAAGTGCTTCTGTTATGAGGTGCGGGGTCGTTGAAGCGGAACAACCCTAGATACATGGTAGATAAGAAGGCTGGCAACATTGATAGAAGTATATTTGATATACGAGTTACTAATGTGTACCTTGCTAGTACTCTTAGTAGCACCTGGGTCTTGGATACCGGTTCAGTTGCTAAATGTTAGTAACTCGAAATAAAAGCTACGGAATAAACGGAGAACTAGCTAAGGGTGAGGTGACGATGTGTGTTAGAAATGTTTCCAAGGTTGATGTGATCAACATCGCACGCTCTCTCTACCTTCAGGATTAGTGACGAACCTAAATAAATGTTATTTGGTGTTTTGCGTTGAGCATGAACATGATTAGATCATGTTTATTGCAATACGGTTATTCATTTAAGGTAGAGAATAATGGTTATTCTGTTTACATGAATAATACCTTCAATGGTCATGCACCCAGTGAGAATGGTTTGTTGAAATCTTGATCATAGTATTACACATGTTCATAACATTGATATCAAAAGATACAAAGTTAAATAATGATAGTATCACATACTTGTGGCACTGTCGCAAAATGTCATATTGGTATAAAGCGCACGAAGAAACTCCATGGTGATGGATATTTGGACTCATTCGATTTCGAATCGGTTGAGACATGTGAACCATGCCTCTTTGGCAAGATGACTAAAGGACCCCGTTGGATGGAGCGGGCAAGTGATTCATTGCAAATGATACATGTTGATGTATGCAATCTAGTGAGTCTTGTAGCGTGCAGTGGATATCGTTATTTTCTTACCTTCACTGATGATTTGAGTAGATATAGTGTATATTTACTTAATGAAACACAAGTCTGAATCGTTTGAAAGGTTCAAGCAAATTCAGAGTGAAGTTTAAAGATCATCGTGACAAGAAGATAAAAATGACTACGATATGATCGTGGAGGTGAATATCTGAGTCACGAGTTTGGCATACAACTTAAGACAATGTGAAACTTATTTCACAACTAAATGCCACCTGGAACACCATAGTGTGATGGTGTGTCTGAACATCATAGTTATGCTCTATTGGACATGGTGCGTGCTATGATGTCTCTTATCGTTTTACTACTATAATTTTGGGGTTATGCATTAGAGACAACTACATTCACTTTAAATAGGGCACCATCTAAATCCGTTGAGATGACACCATGTGAATTATGGTTTGATA
The DNA here is from genome assembly GCA_022496015.1 of Hordeum marinum. Classification (NCBI taxonomy): domain Eukaryota; kingdom Viridiplantae; phylum Streptophyta; class Magnoliopsida; order Poales; family Poaceae; genus Hordeum; species Hordeum marinum. The sequence goes on from CM039676.1 coordinate 2,409,167, forward strand.
GAAACCTAAGCTGTCATTTCTTAATACTTTGGGCTGCGACACTTGTGTGGAAAATGTTTTCACCTAATGAGGTCGAACCCAAGGCGGACAAATGCACCTTCATAGAATACCCTAAGATCAGTTGGGTGAACCTTCTATCTCAGATCCAAGTGCAAAGTGTTTGTTACTAAAACGGATCCTTTCTCGAGGAAAACTTTCTCTCGAAAGAATTAAGTGGGAGGAAGATAGAACTTGATGAGGTTGTTAAAACTTTGTTCAACCAGAGAGTTGCGCAGCGCAGGATGTTGTTTCTGTGAAGCCTACGTTAGTTGAAGAGGAAGTTAATGATGATGATCATGAAGCTTCAGGATCAAGTTACTATCGAACTTCGTAGGTCGACAAGGATGTGTACTGCTCCTAAGCGGTACGACAACCCTGTCTTGGAGGTCATGTTGTTGGACAAACGATGAACCTACGAGCTATGGAGAAGCGATGATGGGCCCGGATTCCGACAAATGGTTGGAGGCCATGAAATCCGAGATAGGATCCATGTATGAAAACCAAGTGTAGACTTTGGTAGACTTCCTCGTTGGACGGCAGGTCGTTGAGTACAAATGGATCTTTAAAATGAGGACAGACACTCATGGTGAATGTCACTATTTGTAAAGCTCGACTTGTTGCAAAGATGTTTGTGACAAGTTCAAGGAGTTGACTACGATGAGACTTTCTCACTCGTAGTGGCGCTAAAGTCTGTTGGAATTATGTTAGCAGTTGCTGTGTTTTCAATTATGAAATCTAGCAGATGGATGTCACAACATCGTTTCTTTAACGGTTTACTTGAGGAAAGGTTGTATGTGATACAACCAGAAGGTTTTGTCAGGCCTAAGGATGCTAAAAGGTGTGCAAGCTTCGGTGATCCTTCCATGGACTGAAGCAAGCATCTCGGAGTTGGAATATACGCTTTGATGAGGTGATCAAAGTTTTGACGTTTATAGAAAGTTTACGAGAAACTTGTATTTGCAATAAAGTGAGTGGGAGCACTATAGAATTTCTGATAACTATATGTGGATGACATATTGTTGATCAGAAATAATGTAGAGTTTCTGGAAAGCATAAAACAGTCATTTGGAAAGTTATTTTCAAAGGAGGACCTGGATGAAGCTACCTAATTGTTGAGCATCAAAATCTATGGAGATAGATCAAGATGCTCGATGAGACTTTCAATGAGTGCATACCTTGACAAGATTTTGAAAGAGTTCAAAATGGATCAGTCAGAGAAAGAGTTCTTGCCTGATTTGTAAGGTGTGAAAGTTGAGTGAGACTCAAAGCTCGACAACGGCAGAAGAAAGAGAAAGGACGAATGTCGTCCCCTATGCCTTAGCCATAGGCTCTATATTATGCCATGCTGTGTACCGCACCCGTGTGTGCCTTGCCATGAGTCCGTTAGGGGGTACAAGAGTGAACCAGGAGTGGATCACAGGACAGCGGTCAAGATTATCCTTAGTAACTAAGAGACTGAGGAGATGTTTTTCGATTATGGAGGTGATAAAGAGTTCATCGTAAGGAGTTACGTCGATACAAGCGTTAACACTAATCCGGATGACTCGTAGTAGCAATGTGGATACGTATAGTGGAGCAGCCATTTGGAAATAGTACCAAGTGGAGTGTGGTAGCAGTGTTTACGGTTTGACATAGAGATTTTCAAAGTACACACGGATCTGAATATCGCAGACCCGTTGACTATAAGACCTCTCTCACATGCAAAGCATGATCGAGCCCCAGAACTCATTGGGTGTTACATTCATAACAATGCGAATCACATGGTGATGTGAACTAGATTATTGACTCTAGTGCAAGTGGGAGACTGTTGGAAATATGCCCTAGAGACAATAATAAATTAGTTATTATCATATTTCCTTGTTCATGATAATCGTTTATTATCCATGCTATAATTGTATTGATCGGAGACTTAAATGCATGTGTGGATACATAGACAAAATCATGTCCCTAGTATGCCTCTAATGGACTAGCTCGTTGATCAAAGGATGGTTAAGGTTTCCTAGCCATGGACATGAGATGTCATTTGATAACGGGATCACATCATTAGGAGAATGATGTGATGGATAAGACCCAAACTATAAACATAGCATATGATCGTGTCAGTTTATTGCTACTGTTTTCTGCATGTCAAGTATATGTTCCTATGACCATGAGATCATGCAACTCATGGATATCGGGGGAGTGCCTTGTGTGTATCAAACGTCGCAACGTAACTGGGTGACTATAAAGGTGCTCTACAGGTATCTCCGATGGTGTCTGTTGAGTTGGCATGGATCGAGACTGGGATTTGTTACTCCGTGTGACGGAGAGGTATCTCAGGGCCCACTCGGTTATACAACATCACAACAAGCCTTGCAAGCAATGTGGCTAAGTGTTAGTCATGGGATCTTGTATTACGGAACGAGTAAAGAGACTTGCCAGTAACGAGGTTGAACTAGGTATGGAGATACCGACGATCAAATCTCGGGCAAGTAACATACTGAAGAACAAAGGGAACGTTATACGGGATTAACTGATCCTTGACATAGAGGTTCGACCGATAAAGATATTCATAGAATATGTAGGAACCAATGTGGACGTCTAGGTCCCGCCATTGGTTATTGACCGTAGAGGTGTCTCGGTCATGTCTACATAGTTCTCGAACCCGCAGGGTCTGCACACTTAAGGTTCGGTGACGTTTCGGTAGTGTAGAGTTATGTATGGTGGTGACCGAAGTTTGTTCGGAGTCCCGGATGAGATCCTAGACGTCACGAGGAGCTCCAGAATGGTCCGGAGGTAAAGATTCATATATAGGAAGTCCCAGTTTGGTTGCCGGAAAAGTTTCGGGCTCATCGGTAGTGTACTGGGAGTGCCGGTAGTGTACCGGGAGGCCTCGGGGAGGGGTTTTTCGACACCAAGAGGTCCATGGGCTGTGGGAGAATAATAACCAGCCCTTAGTGGGCTGGGAAAACAGCCACAAAGGCCCGTGGCGCAGGAGAGAAAGTCCTAAAGCAAAAAGTGGAAAATCAGCCAATAGGAGGCAATCCTACTCCAACTAGGATTGGAGGTGAAGTAGGATTGCTTCCCACCTCCTATTTCGGCCGACCCAAAGTCCTTGGCTGCCTCTCCTATGCTCTCCTCCTATATATACTAGTGGATTGGGTGGTTTTTGGACAGAATTTCCTCCCACGTGCTACCCGTTACACCGGTGCATAGTTTCTCCTTTAGATCGGTTTTCCGCAGCGCTTAGGCGAAGCCCTGCCGGAATTGCTCCACCAGCATCACCGGAGAGCCGTCACGCTGGATCGAGATGGTGGAGATCGTCATCAAGCTGCATGTGTGCTGAACGCGGAGGTGCCGTCCGTTTGGCGCTAGATCGGAAGGACCGTGATCGAGATCGCGAGACGGTTCGTGATGTGATCACGGAACGGATCGTGATGAGTTCGCGGGACAGATCTTGATCAAGATCGTGAAACGGATCGTGATGAGTTCGCGGGACGGATCATGATGTGTTCGCGGGACGGTTCGTCATTGGATCGCGGGACGCTCGGCGATTTGGATCGCGAAGAAGTTCGACTATACCAACCGCGTTTCTTAACGCTTCCCACTTAGCGATCTACAAGGGTACGTAGATCCACTCTCCCTCTTGTAGATGCTCATCACCATGGATAGGTTTACGTGTGCGTAGGAAACTTTTTGTTTCCCATGCGACGTTCCCCAACACATTGGTCCCGGGTGGTGGTACCAACCGGGACCAATGCCCCCTTTCGTCTCGGTTGGTGCCGCCAACCGGACCAAAGGGTCTGTTTCCCGCCCTTTGGGCTCCTGAAAATAGGGCTTTGGTCCCGGTTAGTGGCAGCAACCGGGACCAAAGGTCCCTGTTTCCCGCCCTTTGGGCGGCGGAAAATAAGGCTTTGGTCCCGGTTGGTTCGACCAACCTGGACTAAAGAGGGTCATAGGTCTCGGTTTGTGCCACCAACTGGGACCAATTGTCCTTCTATATGACAACCACTTAGCAAAATTCGCAGTTTTCATTCCACTTTGCCGCCCCCGTCGCTGCCCCGTCGCCCCTGTCGACGCCCCGTCACCTCCCCCGCCGCCCGTCGCCTCCCCCGCCGTCCCCCGTCGCCGCCCCCGTCGCCTCCCCCGTCGCTGCCCCGCTCCTGTCACCGCCCCTCCTTCGTCACCTTCCCCGCCGCCGCCCCGCCCCGTCGCCGCCCGCGTCTCCGCCCCGCCCCGTCGCCGCCCCATCGCCGCCCCGTCGCCATTGCCGCCCTGCCCCCGTCGCCGCCCCGTCGCCACCCCCGCTGTGAGCCGCCTCCGCCCCAGCTCGTTGCTATTTTCTTAAATATATGTTGATTTTTATGCTTTTTTAGTATGTGTATGTTAGATTAGTATGTTTATGTTAGCTAGATTACTATGTTTATGCCTTTTTTAGTATGTTTATGTTATCTAGATTAGTATGTGTATGTTAGATTAGTACTTTTATGCTTTTTTTAAAAATAGATTAGTATATTTATGTTAGATTAGTATGTGTATGTTGATTTTGGGTTTGATGAAAAATTAGTCAACGACACCCGGCCCGCATCTTCGCCGTCGAGTAGTCCGCGAGAGTCTGCTTGATAGGCGCCATGTCCGAAACTGGGCTACGCCAGGCTGGCACTGTGAGGTGCTACCTTCCCGGACTCGGAGGTTGGTGAGGAATGCAGTTATCGTCGTCGACCTGGACCTTTTGTGGCAGCGGTCACATAGGCCACTTACGGTGCGGAGGGACCGGGCACCCGCGGAGGTGGTACGTCGCCGTGTCACGGAGGAGGACGAGCATGTCCGTCGCTACATGGCGGCGTTTAATGCCCGGTTTGACAATACCTGACAGATCCTTCAGGGATCTCACTTGAGTTATGATCCCATGATGGTTCCTTATCTTTGGGTGTCCACCGCCGGCGACTCAGAGACAGCTAGTGAACCGAGTTCACCGTCCCCCATTTTGGATTCTAGGATATTCGATCTGTATTAGTTAATATTTGATGATGCATTAACTGGATTATTCGGGATGATGTATTAGTGATATTATATTCGAGGTCATTATAAATATTAATGTATTAGTGATATTTTATCGGTATAATGCGTTTGTGACTTTCGGTCTGTCGTTGCTCATTATGTGACTTTGATGTGTGTTCTTGATGGAGGAATCCCGACTGTTGTCGTGGGGGCGCCTCTTCTTTCTTCTCTTCTTTGCGATATATTCGTTGGTATAATGCGCAAGAAGAGAAGAGGAGGGGCCTCCATCACCTACGGTCGAACTATTACTGTGAGAAAGTGTCCACCAACATATATACACCACCGTATCAACGTGAAAGAGTGCGCACCAACACACCATGAGATATGAGAGTTCTTTAAGGAAAACCTCGACGGACCGAAAGTCAGACACGCATTAATTAAGATCCAAAGCATGCCGTCATTCTTAAACTGGATTATTCGGGATGATGTATTAGTCATATTTTATTCGAGGTCATTGTAAATATTAATGCATTAGTGATATTTTATCGGTATAATGCGTGTGTGACTTTCGGTCTGTCGTTGCTCCTTGTGTGACTTTCATGTGTGTTCTTGATGGAGGAATCCCGACTGTTGTCGTGGGGGGTACCTCTTCTTTCTTCTCTTCTTTGCGATATATTCGTTGGTATAATGCGCGAGAAGAGAAGAGGAGGGGCGTCTAACACCGGCGGTCGAACTATTACTGTGAGAGAGTGTCCACCAACAAATATACACCACCGTATCAATGTAAGATAGTGCGCACCAACACACCATGAGATATGAGAGTTATGTAAGGAAAGCCTCGACGAACCGAAAGTCACACACGCATTAATTAAGATCCAAAGTGTGTCGTAATACTTGAACTGGATTATTCAGGATGATGTATTAGTGATACTATATTCGAGGTCATTATAAATGTATTTGTGATTTGCAAGTCATTCCGGCAAAATATAGGAAATTTTTTCTACGTCATTGCTCGATATATGGAATGGGTTGACTTTAAGTCTGTTTCGACTCCTTGTGTGTCTTTCACTAAGGGAGAGTGTCCATCATATATAAATATGAGAGAGGAAGAATCCCGACTGTTGTCGTGGGGGTCGCTTCTCCTTCGTTCCCGTGTGGTAGACATTTTGGTGTAATGCACTCGGGGACGAATGGAGGAGCCACCATCACTGACTGTCGCAATATCAGAAGGAGTGCCCATCATATACGTGAGATAAGAGTTTAGAAAGGAAAGACTCGACAGACTTAAAGTCAACTTGTTGCATCTTGAGTACTAGTGATCCGTGTGTTGATCAGTTTTCTCGTAGTTTCATTTGATGAATTTTAAATGTTTCAACTATGAACATAGGAAATGTCTGATGACAAAAGTGAATTCGGTATGTGCGAATATTGCGAAGATGAGCGCGGCCTGTGTGACAAGACTTTCCTAGTTGATTGTAGGCGCTTCAGCATCATGCTGGATGAGAACTTCGAAGTGGATACAGTAAGTCACAATGACAAGTCTTTTTTCGTGATTAAGCATGACTTCTGGCACTTTTGTTTCAACTTATAATTAATTTTAGTTTTTCACTGTTCTACTAGCGCATGGTCTGTCATGCAAGAATTGTTGTCTTGGATAAGATTGGTTTCAATACGAAAAAAGATATGAAGGTAAAGACAGTTCACTTGAGGATCGAGCATGGTTTTACTTTTGCAGTAAAAGTATATCATGCAGACACCTATTGCTATTTCGAATGCAAAAATTGGCAAGCACTATGCAAGGCTTATGCATTTGAGCGTAATATGCTTCTCACATTTGATATTCGTCCGGAAAATGAAATAGAAGGTAATATTGACATCTTGGTCGATGTGCAGACGCCTCCAGCTCTACCATTATGTGAGTTTGTCAACCATATTTATTAAGAAATTTATATTTTTATTTAAAAATATTTGAAAACTTATTTGCATTGACAGTTTATTTCCATTCTTAAAAAATGTATGAAAGATGGTAGACAGAACCTACTACTACAATGATGAAGCAGAGATAACTTATAAGGAGAAAGATCATCTTGCCGCATTTCTTAGTCATCTTAAGAATTACAATACCTATTATCAAACTCCTGCACATTATGGCCAATACGTGCCAGTAGTGCACGTGGCGAACTATGGTAACATCCATGGAGATTGCATGGTAAGATTTTAATTCTACTATTACGACATCCGTGCATCTTTTGCATAAATTCTTTTAAAACTAAACTACATTTCTAACTACAAAGTTATTACTATGTTTTTCAACAGAAAATTTCGGAGGATTGTGTGCCTAATCTGATGTTTTCGAGAGGTCGTGTTGTTGCTACGAGCTTAGGGCCACCACGGCTAGGTCAGCCTACACATCACTCCTATCCATACCGGATTTTTAAAACCGATGGAGTCATGACAATCAAAGATTGGAAAAAATGTATGCTCAATCGTAGAGAGCTACTTGATAGCAACATTGTATGAAGGCCAAGAATGGGAGAGAGGATGATCTTCGTTCTCCATAATGGAGAGTCGGGGTCTATCTTGTTTTATGATATTGTACCTAAGAGAGGGTAGAATAGGTCTTACGAGATAAGAGTACGTAGGTCCTAGGTACAATGTGTTATTATGTGATACAATGTTTAGAGTTGATGATCATGATAAGGAGGAGGAGGAGTTGTGATTATGACCAGTGACCAACTTGTGATATGATGTCTCATTGACGAAAATAATGATTAAATTGTGTCATATGTTCTATCTATAAGTATAGTACGTAGCGTCGTAACCAAGCACGGAGATAAGAGAGATCACTTCTCTCTATTAGCTATCTAACAAAATATATAAAACCCCTAAATTAACACTCCAAAACCCTCAAAACCACCTCTCTTTAAAAAAAATAGCCCCTCAGCTGCTGACGCGTGGACGCTCTTTGGTCCCGGTTGGTGTTATCAACCGGGACCAAAGGCCCTCTTGCCTGGGCTCGGCGAAGCTGCCACGTTTAGCCCCATCTGTCCCGGTTCGTAAGCGAACCGGGACTAAAGGTCATGGCCTTTAGTCCCGGTTCTAGAACCGGCATAAATGCGCCTTATGAACCGGGACAAATGGGGTTTTTCCACTAGTGCAATGAGATCCGGAACGGAAAAATCTTGTCTCTTGTGTTTCACAGAGGTAGCAAAGTCCCTCCACCTAGGAGGAAGCTTAGTTATGATGCCTCCGACAACAAACTTGTCCGGTAACATACAATTGAAGTGCTCAAGTTCTCTACCAAACGACCGTATCTCGTGAGCTTGCTCAACCACGGAGCGCTCTTCAGTCATCCTGTAGTCATAGAATTGTTCCATGATGTACAACTCAGTGCCGGCATCCGAGACCCCAAACTTGGCCTCGAGTGCGTCCCACATATCTTTTCCATTGACAATTGACGCATAATCATCAACTATGTTCTCACCAAGAACACTCAAGAGAGCAGCCTTAAACATGGTATCCATTTTCTGGAAAGCTTTCTCATGTTAAGCATCATAATCTCCTTCAGGTTTGCCAAGAGTAGCGTCCAAGCAACTCATGGTTTGAAACCATAATACTGCTCTCACGTGCCACCTCTTGTAGTGCACACCCTCAAACATAGGAGGCCTCATGGATGCATCAAAACCACTTGGGGTAAATTCCTTATTATAAGGTTTTTGGATTGATGGAAATATGATCAATTTACCATATGATTTTATTAATATGAAAAATAAATAAAACATCATGGAAAACATGATTATTATAGTAAAGATGAAACAAGTCATGTTATCAAAAAGAAGAAAGGCAAATAGCATGCACACATGTGAAGGAGAACATAACATATGTGGAACAGAGGCTAGTGCAAGATAAACTAGAGCAGGAAACTGAAGCATGATCGTAAACAAAGAGAACACTAGGATGTACGAAACAGCGACAGAAGCCCCGGTCTTGGGGTCGGTGTCGTCGCCAGCCATGTCGTCGAAGAGGTCGTCGATGTCGGGAAAGAAGTCGTCGTTAGGGAAGTGGTCGTCGGTGTCTGGAGCGTCCGTGATGAACCGGTCAGTAGTCGCGCAGAGCGTTCCTTAAAAACCTTATCACCCTTCTCCTGTACAGGACTCAAAGAGGTGCGGTTTCGGAGGCCTACTGCCCCGACCTGCGGTGCACGCCGCAAGCCGGGATGGAGAAGATCGGGAGCTGAAGGGAAAGAGGAAGATGAAATGAAAAGGTTCCAGCTGAAAGGTGCTGTCAATCATGCGCAGAAAAAATATAGACAACGGCTCGGCTTATTCTCGCAAGCCGCGGCGCGGCGGGCGGCGGAGGAGGAGCACGCGTGTATGTCTCTCTTGTTCTCATGATCATACATGTGGGGAAACATCCTTTTGCAATGTGGGACTAAACATTGGTTCCACCTTTTGCCATGCACGAATGGGCTCTGTGGGCCTCTAGGAATTATTAGGAATTTCTGAAATAGCTATTGGGCTGGCCCAAAACGATTAAATTCAAGCACAAATCCGGTCCGACGACCAACGCCGAGTAGCCTCCGGCGACACGACCACCGGACGGACCTTCTCTCTCAAATACATTCGCACAAACGAAGGTGGAAGAAAGAGCACAATGGACACAAGGTTTTTCGGCGCACGAACGCCGCCACGGGCGCACAAACGCCCAACTCTTTTCTTCTTTATAATGGCTACATGGCTGACTCCAATGCTTACAACGAGCAGTACAGGGTGGGGTTTATACCCGGCTAGCACAAGTGCTCACACACACACGACGCGCCCCACCTCGGCCACTAACCCCACACCTGTCAACTACCTCCTGAAATATCTTCATGACCCAGCTAAGCAACTAACAGCCATACATGCAGCTAATTAACTTGTGCATGCAAACTAACTCAGATATTCTCTGGGCTGGCCGCACGTCCGGCTCTACGATCCTTGCGAGTCAGATTGTGGCTAACAATCTCCCCCCTAAACTATACTCGCCATTGCCGGAGTTGCTGCACCTGTCGTCGTCTTCATCGCCACCTACGCATACAGCTTTTTCCGGCGACGGACGCCTGCTGGGCACAGCGCACGTGCACGCACGCACGTTCACGACTAGCTTGCGCACGAACGCAAGCTGCCCAGTTCGATCTGTGATGTGCTCCGTGCGCACAGCGTGCTCGTACGCGCACGACGCAGCCACCAGCCAATGACCCAGCTCCGCACAGACGCCGCAACATCCATCTTCTTCCTTAGCGACACACGCCGAGCTCCGCCGGCGACACACGCCCGACGTTCTTCTTCTCCGGCGGCACACGCCGTCTTGCCGGAGTTGTTACAACTCCTGCTGATGTCGTCGCCACGACCGCGGATTCGACCTGGCGCGCTGACGCCGGTCACCACCGCCACGGACTCGACCTGGCGCGTTGACGCCGGTCACCACCGTGCTCGCCATGCGCCGCTGCCGCGCCACCGAGGCCTCCAGGTCCACCGCACTTGTCCCGGACGAATGGTGGGGCTGGCCTCCGGCAACCCATGCCGACCCAGCACTCCAACAATGAACATGTAGCCGAACTCGAGCAAGAACTTGAGAACAACCCACATGTGCCTTGGCGACAAACGCCTCCGCCGGACGTGAACCGTGCGCTTCTACGCGCAGCTGCGCCTCCACGCTCGCCGCTCCCTGATCGCGGCGCCACGGCCGCCGCAGCCTCCACATCGCCGTGCAGCGCCTCCACGCCACCGTGCCGCGCATCCGCGCCACTGCGGCCTCTGTGGCCGCGCAGCACCACGCCTCCGAGCCGTGCCGCGTCTCCGCAGCCTCTACGCCGCTACGCAGGTCCGTCGCAGCCTCCGCGCTTGCCGTGGCGCCGCGCACCTCACCGTCACGCCACCGGCCACCACCAGCACGCCTCCGGCGAGGCGAGCGAATCCATGACGAAGCAAGCTCTGTGTAACAATTGTTGGGACAAACCCGGTCCGGCGACGAACGCCGAGTAGCCTCCGACGACGCGACCGCCGGACGGACCTTCTCTCTCTCAAATGCACTCGCACAGACGAAGGTGGAAGAAAGAGCACACTAAACACAAGGTTTTCCGGTGTACGAACGCCGCCAGGGGCACACCAACGCCTTACTCTTCTCTTGTATTCACTTGGCACACATCTAACATGATGTTTACAGTGCCTTATATAGGAGCAGTATAGGGTGGAATTTATACCCGGACTAACGCAGGTGCTCACACATACGACGCTGCCCACCTCGGCCACTAACCCACACCTGTCAACTACCTCCTGGAATATCTCCATGACCTAGCTAAGCAACTAACAGCCATACATGCAGATAACTAACTTATGCATGCAAACTAACTTAGCTATTCTCTTGACTGGCCGCACGTCCGGCTCCACGATCCTTGCCAATCAGATTATGGCTAACATTGCTGGCAGTCGCCCCGGCAGGCCTGGGCACCGAGCTCCGTCCAGGGACCAACTGGACCGTCGCAGAGTCGGCGTTCGACAGCCCCGCGTCCATATGGGGGCGCACGGGCTGCTACTTCGAGGCGCGGCAGGCAGGGGGCGGTGCCAGACGGCAGACTGCGGCAGCCGGCTGCAGTGCGCGAGCACCGACCCTGCAGCGCCGGTGACCAAGGCACAGGTGGCCAGCTCCGAGGGCTTCTACCACTACGGCATCACACGTACCCGGGGTTCAACCTGCCGCTGGAACTGACGTGCAGCTCCGGCGACGCCCTCCGGTGCCGTGAGGAGGGGTGCCACGACGCGTTCCCGTACGTGGAGTTCAATGACCACGCCTGCATCGACGCTGGCAGCCGGCTCCAGATCGTCTTCTGCCCATGATGAGCTAGCGGCAGAACGTAAACTTATGACCTACACATATACGTGTAGTAGTACATATCTACACGTGTAATGTATTCCCCGCGGTACGTATACGTACGAATGCACCTGCGAGTTTCCAATAAAGTGGCCATGCATGTGTGATGCGCCTGTGATTTATTTGCACACAAAGGAACTTGCATTTGAACAAGATAACCTACAAATATATATATGTTCTTCCCCGCACAAAAATATACTATCCTATCATTGGGACTCTTTTCTTTTTGCAAATGGCTAACATTGGGACTCCGCTTGATTATTTTTAGGGGTGGGACTCCGGACTCAGGTTCATGCTGAGGGTTTCGAATGGCATAGCCAGGATATGTTTTTTTAGAGAGGCTGGGCCAGGATATATGAGATTTATTTGGTACATTTGGTAATAGGTTGATGGCGGTCAATCTCACGGATGAATCGATTTACTTCATGTCGAAACTCAGCAGTTCTTGTATTTTTAGGTTAACCCATTGTATTGTGATCTCATTCATATTGGCATCCATTTTAACCACTCGTTCATTTGGAAACTTAAACCGCCTTCAATAAAATGATATTTTATGTGGTATCTAGATTTGAGAAGGTGATCTTAACCAAAAACAACATTAAAAGGCGACGATGACACACGTTTGGAAAGAAAGTATTTTCTTTGCAAATAAGGAATCTATTTAACAACTTTTTCCTAGATTGCCCGCTTGCTAATATATGATGGAATTCTATTTATATGCCATTCAAATTTCCACCCCCACCCCAAATAGTATTACAAATTTCTTCGGTGACTGGTTGAATGGTGTACATCGTAACTTTTAAGTGCCTATCTGTGTCGGAGTTTGTGCTATACGTTGCGAGAAATGGGATTGTCACAATGGCTGTGTTTTTTGGCCAGGATGAAAGTTTCCAATTTATTGTAAGTCATGTACGGGTTCGGCTCCTCTGCAGTACAGTTAGTACTGTATGTGTGCTGTAGCTGCTAGCATCTACCGTTTATTTTAATCTGATGGCTCTCCTTTCTTTCCTCTTAATTCTACCAATAACTGGAAACAAAAATCCCTAATAGTACGGAGGAAAATCTTTCACGGTTGTACAATTGCCGCCAAACAAATAAACTGGCGCCAAACAAAGCGATCTGATACTTTCTTGGCGCCAAGCTCCTTCCACTCGTCCTATTCCTCTTGATGGTTCTCCTTGAAGCAAGAATGAGACCAAGTTATGCTGATCTGAACGGGATGTATATGATCTCCCTTTTGCTGGTCTAACACTAGCGTCAAACAAAACGTGTTGATAATCTCCTTGGCGCTAAACTTCTCCGGCTCATTTTCCTTGTCCCACCCGATCGTCCTCCTTAGCAAGACCAAGACCAAGGTACGTTGGTGTGTCCGTGTTGTAGATGGTTTTCCTCTTTCCCTACTTTTGTCCTGATCGTCCTCCCTGTAGCAAGGACAGGACCAAGACACACTAAGTTGTAGATGATATAAGGGTACCTGTGATGTAGATGCTAGAAAAAAAAGACATCAATTTGAAGGTATATGAATGACATATGTTTTGATTGTATTCATATTGGCAGCAACAAAGATCTCATAGACTGAGTTTGCTATCATAGATTAAAAAAGGAAGAACACAGACTGTAATGGAGAATATGACTAACTCCACCAACAAAGATTCTAATAGGTACCAATAATTTTGTTTAATCTTATTAAGCCATGTCATCTTATGATTGTAGTGTAAGCAGGCAAACAAATAAGTTATGTCTAATTTTTATAGGATAAATGCAGTTCCTAGTGGGATGCCTCAGATTGGTATGAAGTTTAATTCCACAAAAGAGGCTTGGAACTTTTGGACATGTTATGGAGGTCATACTGGTTTTGATGTAAGGGTAAACTATGAAAACAAGAGCAAACTTGATGGAGTAATCACTTCTGTAAGATATGTTTGTTCCAATGAGGGCTACAAAAGAAAAGACAAAAGGGATAATAATACAAAGCGTCCTCGTGCAAAAACAAGGACCAGCTGCAATGTTCGAATTGGAATCACTATAGACCGAGAAGCAGGAAATTATGAGGTGCATGAGTTAGTTGTTGAACACAAGCATGTATTGCAGTTATCTGGGACAAGCCACTTGATGCCATCACAACGGAAGATTTCGGCCGTGCAAGCATTTGAAATTGAAACGGCAGATGATTCAGGAATAGTACCTAAGAAAGCACATGAGTTAGCAAGTCGACCAGTTGGTGGTCCACTGAACCTTGGCTACACATGTCGTGATCGCAAGAACCACTTACGAACCAGGCGTCAAAGGGACTTGATGTATGGTGAAGCTGGAAGTATGCTTAAGTACTTTAGAGATAAAAAGAATGAGAATCCTGCATTTGAATATGACATGTAACTAGATTGCGATGAGCAAATAGCAAACAAATTTTGGGCTGATGCAAAGATGGTCATTGACTATGCTCATTTCGGTGATGTTGTTACCTTCGATACAACATTTGGGACAAACAAAGAGTACAGACCCTTCGGTGTGTTTGTTGTCTTCAACCACTTTAGAGAAATGGTTATTTTTGGTGCTAAACTTTTATATGATGAGACATTTGAATCATTCAAATGGTTGTTCAACACATTCCTATTAGTGCATAAGAAAAAGCAACCTAGAACAATCTTTACTGATCAAGATGTAGCAATGGGTAATGCAATTAAGGCGGTATTTACTGAAGCATGGCATGGATTGTGCATTTTTCACATAATGCAAAATGCCATCAGACACTTACCTCATAAGAAAAAAGACGAGGATGGACCAAATGTACTTGCTGATTTTAGTGCTTGCATGTATATGTATGAGGAAGAAGAAGCCTTTAAAGAGGCTTTCAATACCATCAGAAGCAATGTGGATACACAAACTTGGTTGGACAACATCTACAAAGTAAAAGAGAAATGGGCAAGATGTTACATGAGGAATGCTTACACCATAGGCATGAGAAGCACACAATTAAGTGAGAGCTTGAATAGTTACTTGAAAGACCATCTAATGTCTGGTCTTGACATCCTTCGGTTTTTCAAGCATGTAGAGAGGGTTGTGAAAGGAAAGAGAGATAACAAGGTAAATGAGGAATATGAGTCCAGGAAAAAATTACCTAGAGTCAGAATGAGGACTCCTATGGTAATACAAGCAAGCAAAGTTTACACACCACACATATTTGAAGATTTTCAGAATGAATATGAAAGATCGATCTCAGCATACATCAAGCCATCGGTAGAACACAATGCATTTACTGTTGCAATTGCAAGTCTTGACCCAGAATTCACATATGATGAAGAGTGCAAAGTTCTAGTTGATTGTGAAGAGCAAAAGGTTTTCTGTGATCGTGGGCAATTTGAAAGAGTTGGTATATTATGTAGTCATGCTTTGAAAGCCCTTGATGTCATGAATATTAAGTACCTTTCAGACCACTTTATTTTAAAGCGGTGGACTCGAGAAGCACAAAGTGGCAGTATTCAAAACAGCCATGGAAACATTGTTTTGGTAGATCCTAGATCACAAGATAGACAACAGTTGAAGTTTTTCATGCACGAGTTCCTTGGCATAGCTTCACAAGCAGTAACATCACAAGAGTGTATCAAACTAGTAGTTGATGCTTTGAAGATTCTTAGGAAGAAAGTTGAAGAGAAAATTCATACTACTACATGCAGAACTGAAGATATATGTAAAGAACCAGACGATTGTTTAAAGATGCTTTAAAGAATGCTTCTTTCTTCTCTTCTTTGCGATATATTCGTTGGTATAATGCGCGAGAAGAGAAGAGGAGGGGCGTCTAACACCGGCGGTCGAACTATTACTGTGAGAGAGTGTCCACCAACAAATATACACCACCGTATCAATGTAAGATAGTGCGCACCAACACACCATGAGATATGAGAGTTATGTAAGGAAAGCCTCGACGAACCGAAAGTCACACACGCATTAATTAAGATCCAAAGTGTGTCGTAATACTTGAACTGGATTATTCAGGATGATGTATTAGTGATACTATATTCGAGGTCATTATAAATGTATTTGTGATTTGCAAGTCATTCCGGCAAAATATAGGAAATTTTTTCTACGTCATTGCTCGATATATGGAATGGGTTGACTTTAAGTCTGTTTCGACTCCTTGTGTGTCTTTCACTAAGGGAGAGTGTCCATCATATATAAATATGAGAGAGGAAGAATCCCGACTGTTGTCGTGGGGGTCGCTTCTCCTTCGTTCCCGTGTGGTAGACATTTTGGTGTAATGCACTCGGGGACGAATGGAGGAGCCACCATCACTGACTGTCGCAATATCAGAAGGAGTGCCCATCATATACGTGAGATAAGAGTTTAGAAAGGAAAGACTCGACAGACTTAAAGTCAACTTGTTGCATCTTGAGTACTAGTGATCCGTGTGTTGATCAGTTTTCTCGTAGTTTCATTTGATGAATTTTAAATGTTTCAACTATGAACATAGGAAATGTCTGATGACAAAAGTGAATTCGGTATGTGCGAATATTGCGAAGATGAGCGCGGCCTGTGTGACAAGACTTTCCTAGTTGATTGTAGGCGCTTCAGCATCATGCTGGATGAGAACTTCGAAGTGGATACAGTAAGTCACAATGACAAGTCTTTTTTCGTGATTAAGCATGACTTCTGGCACTTTTGTTTCAACTTATAATTAATTTTAGTTTTTCACTGTTCTACTAGCGCATGGTCTGTCATGCAAGAATTGTTGTCTTGGATAAGATTGGTTTCAATACGAAAAAAGATATGAAGGTAAAGACAGTTCACTTGAGGATCGAGCATGGTTTTACTTTTGCAGTAAAAGTATATCATGCAGACACCTATTGCTATTTCGAATGCAAAAATTGGCAAGCACTATGCAAGGCTTATGCATTTGAGCGTAATATGCTTCTCACATTTGATATTCGTCCGGAAAATGAAATAGAAGGTAATATTGACATCTTGGTCGATGTGCAGACGCCTCCAGCTCTACCATTATGTGAGTTTGTCAACCATATTTATTAAGAAATTTATATTTTTATTTAAAAATATTTGAAAACTTATTTGCATTGACAGTTTATTTCCATTCTTAAAAAATGTATGAAAGATGGTAGACAGAACCTACTACTACAATGATGAAGCAGAGATAACTTATAAGGAGAAAGATCATCTTGCCGCATTTCTTAGTCATCTTAAGAATTACAATACCTATTATCAAACTCCTGCACATTATGGCCAATACGTGCCAGTAGTGCACGTGGCGAACTATGGTAACATCCATGGAGATTGCATGGTAAGATTTTAATTCTACTATTACGACATCCGTGCATCTTTTGCATAAATTCTTTTAAAACTAAACTACATTTCTAACTACAAAGTTATTACTATGTTTTTCAACAGAAAATTTCGGAGGATTGTGTGCCTAATCTGATGTTTTCGAGAGGTCGTGTTGTTGCTACGAGCTTAGGGCCACCACGGCTAGGTCAACCTACACATCACTCCTATCCATACCGGATTTTTAAAACCGATGGAGTCATGACAATCAAAGATTGGAAAAAATGTATGCTCAATCGTAGAGAGCTACTTGATAGCAACATTGTATGAAGGCCAAGAATGGGAGAGAGGATGATCTTCGTTCTCCATAATGGAGAGTCGGGGTCTATCTTGTTTTATGATATTGTACCTAAGAGAGGGTAGAATAGGTCTTACGAGATAAGAGTACGTAGGTCCTAGGTACAATGTGTTATTATGTGATACAATGTTTAGAGTTGATGATCATGATAAGGAGGAGGAGGAGTTGTGATTATGACCAGTGACCAACTTGTGATATGATGTCTCATTGACGAAAATAATGATTAAATTGTGTCATATGTTCTATCTATAAGTATAGTACGTAGCGTCGTAACCAAGCACGGAGATAAGAGAGATCACTTCTCTCTATTAGCTATCTAACAAAATATATAAAACCCCTAAATTAACACTCCAAAACCCTCAAAACCACCTCTCTTTAAAAAAAATAGCCCCTCAGCTGCTGACGCGTGGACGCTCTTTGGTCCCGGTTGGTGTTATCAACCGGGACCAAAGGCCCTCTTGCCTGGGCTCGGCGAAGCTGCCACGTTTAGCCCCATCTGTCCCGGTTCGTAAGCGAACCGGGACTAAAGGTCATGGCCTTTAGTCCCGGTTCTAGAACCGGCATAAATGCGCCTTATGAACCGGGACAAATGGGGTTTTTCCACTAGTGCAATGAGATCCGGAACGGAAAAATCTTGTCTCTTGTGTTTCACAGAGGTAGCAAAGTCCCTCCACCTAGGAGGAAGCTTAGTTATGATGCCTCCGACAACAAACTTGTCCGGTAACATACAATTGAAGTGCTCAAGTTCTCTACCAAACGACCGTATCTCGTGAGCTTGCTCAACCACGGAGCGCTCTTCAGTCATCCTGTAGTCATAGAATTGTTCCATGATGTACAACTCAGTGCCGGCATCCGAGACCCCAAACTTGGCCTCGAGTGCGTCCCACATATCTTTTCCATTGACAATTGACGCATAATCATCAACTATGTTCTCACCAAGAACACTCAAGAGAGCAGCCTTAAACATGGTATCCATTTTCTGGAAAGCTTTCTCATGTTAAGCATCATAATCTCCTTCAGGTTTGCCAAGAGTAGCGTCCAAGCAACTCATGGTTTGAAACCATAATACTGCTCTCACGTGCCACCTCTTGTAGTGCACACCCTCAAACATAGGAGGCCTCATGGATGCATCAAAACCACTTGGGGTAAATTCCTTATTATAAGGTTTTTGGATTGATGGAAATATGATCAATTTACCATATGATTTTATTAATATGAAAAATAAATAAAACATCATGGAAAACATGATTATTATAGTAAAGATGAAACAAGTCATGTTATCAAAAAGAAGAAAGGCAAATAGCATGCACACATGTGAAGGAGAACATAACATATGTGGAACAGAGGCTAGTGCAAGATAAACTAGAGCAGGAAACTGAAGCATGATCGTAAACAAAGAGAACACTAGGATGTACGAAACAGCGACAGAAGCCCCGGTCTTGGGGTCGGTGTCGTCGCCAGCCATGTCGTCGAAGAGGTCGTCGATGTCGGGAAAGAAGTCGTCGTTAGGGAAGTGGTCGTCGGTGTCTGGAGCGTCCGTGATGAACCGGTCAGTAGTCGCGCAGAGCGTTCCTTAAAAACCTTATCACCCTTCTCCTGTACAGGACTCAAAGAGGTGCGGTTTCGGAGGCCTACTGCCCCGACCTGCGGTGCACGCCGCAAGCCGGGATGGAGAAGATCGGGAGCTGAAGGGAAAGAGGAAGATGAAATGAAAAGGTTCCAGCTGAAAGGTGCTGTCAATCATGCGCAGAAAAAATATAGACAACGGCTCGGCTTATTCTCGCAAGCCGCGGCGCGGCGGGCGGCGGAGGAGGAGCACGCGTGTATGTCTCTCTTGTTCTCATGATCATACATGTGGGGAAACATCCTTTTGCAATGTGGGACTAAACATTGGTTCCACCTTTTGCCATGCACGAATGGGCTCTGTGGGCCTCTAGGAATTATTAGGAATTTCTGAAATAGCTATTGGGCTGGCCCAAAACGATTAAATTCAAGCACAAATCCGGTCCGACGACCAACGCCGAGTAGCCTCCGGCGACACGACCACCGGACGGACCTTCTCTCTCAAATACATTCGCACAAACGAAGGTGGAAGAAAGAGCACAATGGACACAAGGTTTTTCGGCGCACGAACGCCGCCACGGGCGCACAAACGCCCAACTCTTTTCTTCTTTATAATGGCTACATGGCTGACTCCAATGCTTACAACGAGCAGTACAGGGTGGGGTTTATACCCGGCTAGCACAAGTGCTCACACACACACGACGCGCCCCACCTCGGCCACTAACCCCACACCTGTCAACTACCTCCTGAAATATCTTCATGACCCAGCTAAGCAACTAACAGCCATACATGCAGCTAATTAACTTGTGCATGCAAACTAACTCAGATATTCTCTGGGCTGGCCGCACGTCCGGCTCTACGATCCTTGCGAGTCAGATTGTGGCTAACAATCTCCCCCCTAAACTATACTCGCCATTGCCGGAGTTGCTGCACCTGTCGTCGTCTTCATCGCCACCTACGCATACAGCTTTTTCCGGCGACGGACGCCTGCTGGGCACAGCGCACGTGCACGCACGCACGTTCACGACTAGCTTGCGCACGAACGCAAGCTGCCCAGTTCGATCTGTGATGTGCTCCGTGCGCACAGCGTGCTCGTACGCGCACGACGCAGCCACCAGCCAATGACCCAGCTCCGCACAGACGCCGCAACATCCATCTTCTTCCTTAGCGACACACGCCGAGCTCCGCCGGCGACACACGCCCGACGTTCTTCTTCTCCGGCGGCACACGCCGTCTTGCCGGAGTTGTTACAACTCCTGCTGATGTCGTCGCCACGACCGCGGATTCGACCTGGCGCGCTGACGCCGGTCACCACCGCCACGGACTCGACCTGGCGCGTTGACGCCGGTCACCACCGTGCTCGCCATGCGCCGCTGCCGCGCCACCGAGGCCTCCAGGTCCACCGCACTTGTCCCGGACGAATGGTGGGGCTGGCCTCCGGCAACCCATGCCGACCCAGCACTCCAACAATGAACATGTAGCCGAACTCGAGCAAGAACTTGAGAACAACCCACATGTGCCTTGGCGACAAACGCCTCCGCCGGACGTGAACCGTGCGCTTCTACGCGCAGCTGCGCCTCCACGCTCGCCGCTCCCTGATCGCGGCGCCACGGCCGCCGCAGCCTCCACATCGCCGTGCAGCGCCTCCACGCCACCGTGCCGCGCATCCGCGCCACTGCGGCCTCTGTGGCCGCGCAGCACCACGCCTCCGAGCCGTGCCGCGTCTCCGCAGCCTCTACGCCGCTACGCAGGTCCGTCGCAGCCTCCGCGCTTGCCGTGGCGCCGCGCACCTCACCGTCACGCCACCGGCCACCACCAGCACGCCTCCGGCGAGGCGAGCGAATCCATGACGAAGCAAGCTCTGTGTAACAATTGTTGGGACAAACCCGGTCCGGCGACGAACGCCGAGTAGCCTCCGACGACGCGACCGCCGGACGGACCTTCTCTCTCTCAAATGCACTCGCACAGACGAAGGTGGAAGAAAGAGCACACTAAACACAAGGTTTTCCGGTGTACGAACGCCGCCAGGGGCACACCAACGCCTTACTCTTCTCTTGTATTCACTTGGCACACATCTAACATGATGTTTACAGTGCCTTATATAGGAGCAGTATAGGGTGGAATTTATACCCGGACTAACGCAGGTGCTCACACATACGACGCTGCCCACCTCGGCCACTAACCCACACCTGTCAACTACCTCCTGGAATATCTCCATGACCTAGCTAAGCAACTAACAGCCATACATGCAGATAACTAACTTATGCATGCAAACTAACTTAGCTATTCTCTTGACTGGCCGCACGTCCGGCTCCACGATCCTTGCCAATCAGATTATGGCTAACATTGCTGGCAGTCGCCCCGGCAGGCCTGGGCACCGAGCTCCGTCCAGGGACCAACTGGACCGTCGCTGAGTCGGCGTTCGACAGCCCCGCGTCCATATGGGGGCGCACGGGCTGCTACTTCGAGGCGCGGCAGGCAGGGGGCGGTGCCAGACGGCAGACTGCGGCAGCCGGCTGCAGTGCGCGAGCACCGACCCTGCAGCGCCGGTGACCAAGGCACAGGTGGCCAGCTCCGAGGGCTTCTACCACTACGGCATCACACGTACCCGGGGTTCAACCTGCCGCTGGAACTGACGTGCAGCTCCGGCGACGCCCTCCGGTGCCGTGAGGAGGGGTGCCACGACGCGTTCCCGTACGTGGAGTTCAATGACCACGCCTGCATCGACGCTGGCAGCCGGCTCCAGATCGTCTTCTGCCCATGATGAGCTAGCGGCAGAACGTAAACTTATGACCTACACATATACGTGTAGTAGTACATATCTACACGTGTAATGTATTCCCCGCGGTACGTATACGTACGAATGCACCTGCGAGTTTCCAATAAAGTGGCCATGCATGTGTGATGCGCCTGTGATTTATTTGCACACAAAGGAACTTGCATTTGAACAAGATAACCTACAAATATATATATGTTCTTCCCCGCACAAAAATATACTATCCTATCATTGGGACTCTTTTCTTTTTGCAAATGGCTAACATTGGGACTCCGCTTGATTATTTTTAGGGGTGGGACTCCGGACTCAGGTTCATGCTGAGGGTTTCGAATGGCATAGCCAGGATATGTTTTTTTAGAGAGGCTGGGCCAGGATATATGAGATTTATTTGGTACATTTGGTAATAGGTTGATGGCGGTCAATCTCACGGATGAATCGATTTACTTCATGTCGAAACTCAGCAGTTCTTGTATTTTTAGGTTAACCCATTGTATTGTGATCTCATTCATATTGGCATCCATTTTAACCACTCGTTCATTTGGAAACTTAAACCGCCTTCAATAAAATGATATTTTATGTGGTATCTAGATTTGAGAAGGTGATCTTAACCAAAAACAACATTAAAAGGCGACGATGACACACGTTTGGAAAGAAAGTATTTTCTTTGCAAATAAGGAATCTATTTAACAACTTTTTCCTAGATTGCCCGCTTGCTAATATATGATGGAATTCTATTTATATGCCATTCAAATTTCCACCCCCACCCCAAATAGTATTACAAATTTCTTCGGTGACTGGTTGAATGGTGTACATCGTAACTTTTAAGTGCCTATCTGTGTCGGAGTTTGTGCTATACGTTGCGAGAAATGGGATTGTCACAATGGCTGTGTTTTTTGGCCAGGATGAAAGTTTCCAATTTATTGTAAGTCATGTACGGGTTCGGCTCCTCTGCAGTACAGTTAGTACTGTATGTGTGCTGTAGCTGCTAGCATCTACCGTTTATTTTAATCTGATGGCTCTCCTTTCTTTCCTCTTAATTCTACCAATAACTGGAAACAAAAATCCCTAATAGTACGGAGGAAAATCTTTCACGGTTGTACAATTGCCGCCAAACAAATAAACTGGCGCCAAACAAAGCGATCTGATACTTTCTTGGCGCCAAGCTCCTTCCACTCGTCCTATTCCTCTTGATGGTTCTCCTTGAAGCAAGAATGAGACCAAGTTATGCTGATCTGAACGGGATGTATATGATCTCCCTTTTGCTGGTCTAACACTAGCGTCAAACAAAACGTGTTGATAATCTCCTTGGCGCTAAACTTCTCCGGCTCATTTTCCTTGTCCCACCCGATCGTCCTCCTTAGCAAGACCAAGACCAAGGTACGTTGGTGTGTCCGTGTTGTAGATGGTTTTCCTCTTTCCCTACTTTTGTCCTGATCGTCCTCCCTGTAGCAAGGACAGGACCAAGACACACTAAGTTGTAGATGATATAAGGGTACCTGTGATGTAGATGCTAGAAAAAAAAGACATCAATTTGAAGGTATATGAATGACATATGTTTTGATTGTATTCATATTGGCAGCAACAAAGATCTCATAGACTGAGTTTGCTATCATAGATTAAAAAAGGAAGAACACAGACTGTAATGGAGAATATGACTAACTCCACCAACAAAGATTCTAATAGGTACCAATAATTTTGTTTAATCTTATTAAGCCATGTCATCTTATGATTGTAGTGTAAGCAGGCAAACAAATAAGTTATGTCTAATTTTTATAGGATAAATGCAGTTCCTAGTGGGATGCCTCAGATTGGTATGAAGTTTAATTCCACAAAAGAGGCTTGGAACTTTTGGACATGTTATGGAGGTCATACTGGTTTTGATGTAAGGGTAAACTATGAAAACAAGAGCAAACTTGATGGAGTAATCACTTCTGTAAGATATGTTTGTTCCAATGAGGGCTACAAAAGAAAAGACAAAAGGGATAATAATACAAAGCGTCCTCGTGCAAAAACAAGGACCAGCTGCAATGTTCGAATTGGAATCACTATAGACCGAGAAGCAGGAAATTATGAGGTGCATGAGTTAGTTGTTGAACACAAGCATGTATTGCAGTTATCTGGGACAAGCCACTTGATGCCATCACAACGGAAGATTTCGGCCGTGCAAGCATTTGAAATTGAAACGGCAGATGATTCAGGAATAGTACCTAAGAAAGCACATGAGTTAGCAAGTCGACCAGTTGGTGGTCCACTGAACCTTGGCTACACATGTCGTGATCGCAAGAACCACTTACGAACCAGGCGTCAAAGGGACTTGATGTATGGTGAAGCTGGAAGTATGCTTAAGTACTTTAGAGATAAAAAGAATGAGAATCCTGCATTTGAATATGACATGTAACTAGATTGCGATGAGCAAATAGCAAACAAATTTTGGGCTGATGCAAAGATGGTCATTGACTATGCTCATTTCGGTGATGTTGTTACCTTCGATACAACATTTGGGACAAACAAAGAGTACAGACCCTTCGGTGTGTTTGTTGTCTTCAACCACTTTAGAGAAATGGTTATTTTTGGTGCTAAACTTTTATATGATGAGACATTTGAATCATTCAAATGGTTGTTCAACACATTCCTATTAGTGCATAAGAAAAAGCAACCTAGAACAATCTTTACTGATCAAGATGTAGCAATGGGTAATGCAATTAAGGCGGTATTTACTGAAGCATGGCATGGATTGTGCATTTTTCACATAATGCAAAATGCCATCAGACACTTACCTCATAAGAAAAAAGACGAGGATGGACCAAATGTACTTGCTGATTTTAGTGCTTGCATGTATATGTATGAGGAAGAAGAAGCCTTTAAAGAGGCTTTCAATACCATCAGAAGCAATGTGGATACACAAACTTGGTTGGACAACATCTACAAAGTAAAAGAGAAATGGGCAAGATGTTACATGAGGAATGCTTACACCATAGGCATGAGAAGCACACAATTAAGTGAGAGCTTGAATAGTTACTTGAAAGACCATCTAATGTCTGGTCTTGACATCCTTCG
Organism: Hordeum marinum; assembly: GCA_022496015.1. Taxonomy (NCBI): domain Eukaryota; kingdom Viridiplantae; phylum Streptophyta; class Magnoliopsida; order Poales; family Poaceae; genus Hordeum; species Hordeum marinum. Next base: position 2,434,120 of record CM039676.1, read on the forward strand.
GTTTTTCAAGCATGTAGAGAGGGTTGTGAAAGGAAAGAGAGATAACAAGGTAAATGAGGAATATGAGTCCAGGAAAAAATTACCTAGAGTCAGAATGAGGACTCCTATGGTAATACAAGCAAGCAAAGTTTACACACCACACATATTTGAAGATTTTCAGAATGAATATGAAAGATCGATCTCAGCATACATCAAGCCATCGGTAGAACACAATGCATTTACTGTTGCAATTGCAAGTCTTGACCCAGAATTCACATATGATGAAGAGTGCAAAGTTCTAGTTGATTGTGAAGAGCAAAAGGTTTTCTGTGATCGTGGGCAATTTGAAAGAGTTGGTATATTATGTAGTCATGCTTTGAAAGCCCTTGATGTCATGAATATTAAGTACCTTTCAGACCACTTTATTTTAAAGCGGTGGACTCGAGAAGCACAAAGTGGCAGTATTCAAAACAGCCATGGAAACATTGTTTTGGTAGATCCTAGATCACAAGATAGACAACAGTTGAAGTTTTTCATGCACGAGTTCCTTGGCATAGCTTCACAAGCAGTAACATCACAAGAGTGTATCAAACTAGTAGTTGATGCTTTGAAGATTCTTAGGAAGAAAGTTGAAGAGAAAATTCATACTACTACATGCAGAACTGAAGATATATGTAAAGAACCAGACGATTGTTTAAAGAATGCTTCCCTAAAGAAAAAGGAAATTCCAAAGAAAAATTCCAGAAGAAAGAAAATATGGATTGACAAACAGTACCCCAATAAAAAGAAGAAGGAGACAACTAAAGCTGTAACCAAAAATCAAACTCATTATGTAAATCTCTTGCACCTATCTAACCAGACCATTTATTAAATACACTAGTATAGTAACAACTCAACTAATATTTGTTTTGTTTTTATTTTTTATTTTCTCATAGAGAGGAGAGAATGACATTCCAGTAACACAATACCAAGCACCTATAGAGGAAATGGGTACAACAAATGCAAATGGTTTCAAGAATACGAGTACTATGCTCGTTTGCTGACGGTATTTCCACGTATCATGTAAAAAATTCCTTAAATTCATTGTTAAGAAATATGATTTTGTATGACATCAGTCATATCTCCCTTTAATTTGCAGAGTGAAGCCGATGATCTTTGAAACTTATAAACCTATCATGGGATATGACGATCGGTTGATGCATGTGTGTTATGGTGTCTTACTCGATCGACAGATTATGTAGAAGGAGTAATTCAATCAGCACACATGAGATGCAATCTGTTGAGTGCTCAATACTTCACTGCAATCAGTTTCATTTCAGTTGACTCCTAGTTTCTAAAGACAGAATAATGAGTTTAGTTTCAGTTAAATGCAACAATGATCTGTTGAGTACTTATCAGTATTAAATATTCTAGTGACATGACTACAACTATGTACCACAATAGGTTTTTTTATCTCCAGACAGGGTGTACAATCAGATAGAACGTGTACTGCTAGTGTCACTATTTGACGATCAACACCATCACTAATTCTTCAGAGTATGATATGAATAATTGGACAGAGACGCAAGTGACCATAGTGTCAGATCATAACTGAAAGTAAACTCACCCCTGTGACTAACCATATTGCCATGAAAACTTAATGGATGATTAAACAAGCACATGGTCTCTCTTGCTATGATTTCACCCCTGTGACATCAATAAATAGCAGAAGTACGACACAAACTAATGATGAAGAAAGGAATAAATTAGTTCTAACTTCTAAGTAATAGCAAGCAATTCACCTTGGGTTTTGCTAGTGGGGCTTGGCTAGGCAGGAGGGCGCCAAGGTCCAGTGACCCTGCCGTCAGAGGCCTCCTACGGCCGTAAGATAGCACGGCGGCCCCGACATGCCCCTGTATGGCTTCTACCCTCCTCCTAGTCCAGATCGGCCGTGCTGCTCGGGGAAATCGCCGTCGTCATATTCCTCGTCGATCTCGTCGGAAGGAGACTCCAGCTTGCCGTTGTCGTCAGGCTCGTGGATCTCGCCGTTGCTCTGCTGCTTGTGTAGCTCGCCGTCTCCCTGCTGCTCGCAGCGAGATACGCGTGGCCGTGGTGCAGCATCGCCGTCTCCGGTCATCTCTCACAGCAGCTGCGCCCTCCGGCCATCCCTTGTTGCTGTTTCGGCCGGGGCAGTGTTGTGGATTTAGGGAAAACAGTGGACGAGCTTCACTAGAGAAAGGATAAGACATAGAAAGAAGGAACGGTGTGTGTCCTTTTAGTTTTTTATTTATGAGCCTAGTGATTCCTTGTTCATATTTTTCTTGTTTGCGATTGGTAATCTCATGGCATGTAGTCCTTCTGGCATTATTTTTGCTTTTCAGATTTGTTGGATACTCATAAACCATCCAACTATCAGTTGGGAGTTGTGTGGGTCCATCGATGCGGAGACCGGGGCTGTTACCCTCTTTATGAAAATTAGAGCACTACAACTGCTGTCCATCGTAGTCGAATGCTGCGTACTATTAATTCAATATTTACAACTTTCTAATGAAAAAATGTCAATGTCACTCACTCTTGAATGTAATGCTGTTTAGTTATTAGAAAATATCAATGCAAACTGAACTAGCGATTGCGAATAAACCAACATGCAAAGCGTAGGCTATTTTGGCCACTCCACCGTCAGTGTGTCGCCGTTGATACCGTAGGGGAGTTGACGGTGTGTGCCGGCGCCCGGGCGGCCGGTGTGCAGTATTGTGATGTTGTCACGGGAAGGAGCTCCCATAGTCATGCCTCGGGGATGTAGCCATATAGGTGAACTTCGTTAACAAATCTCGATGTCATGCTGCTGTGATTGCTTGGTCCTCGTAGATCGACATGGTGCCTCGAATTAATTTTAATAATATTGTTACACAATTCCGGGTCTGCTAACACTCACGATTGCCACCCACATGCGTCAACCAGTCCAAACCGGAGAGCAACACCGACTTATGAGAGGCCTTGGTCCCCGACCCCCCCCCCCCGACCCACCCAAACGACTAGCCTACTAGGAGGGGATACCCTCACCCTTATAAATCTTGATCCTCCGACAACCGATGTGGGACTAACCCAACAGTCTTCCCCTCACACATTGGTCACCATGGCCCAGCTAACACCAGCGTTTCTAGCCTGTCAACCATGACCAACCACCCGTGAGTCCACCGAGACTTATTCTGGGCACCTAGGCTCTAATACTAATTGTTACGCATCATGGTTCCGCTACCATTAGTGTTTCCAGCCCATCAACCATGACCGACCACCCGTGAGTCCACCGAGACTTATTCCGGGCAACTGGGTTCTGATACTAATTGTTACGCATCCCGGGTCTGCTAACGCCAGCGTTTCTGACCCACATGCGTCAATCGGTCCCTACCGGAGAGCAACACTGACTTACGAGAGGCCTTGGGCCCTTTCCCCACAAAAGACTAGCCTGATAGGAGGGGATACCCCATCCTTATAAATTGTGTTATGTTTCCTCCCACAACCAATGTGGGACTAACCCAACATATGCTCATGTTTCAGATAAATTAAAATGGTGCAATTTTTTTGAATCGAAATCTTCCAAAAAAATGCTGAGGATTTTATTACCAATGTATATATGTTTGGTATGAAATGGTTATCTCATGTTCGAAACATGTACATGGATATGAAAATAAATATCCATGTACTTTGATGAAAAACACTCACGTATATACAAATCCATGTGTTCGGAAATAAAATTTGTGTATGTGTGGCTGTGTGTGTGTGGCGGGGGGGGGGGGGGGTGTTCTTTTTCGGGAGGAAGGGTATATGTTAATGTACCCTTTACCTTAAAATTAAAGAGATACAAATAAAAGAATAGAAAAATATAATGATTGAAGAAAATGAAATTGGAACATTTTTTTATAAAAATAAGATAATACCAAATCTAAGTTATTGGGCTGACTCACTGCAGAAAGCATGCATGCTTCAACTTAAATTAATTATACTATGCATACAAGTAGATCATCATGTTTCTCAAAAGAAAATAACATCCTCCACCGTTAGTTTTCCAAAAATAACATCCTCCACCGTTAGAGAATAAGATTAGCCACAAGCCCCAGCGCACTGTTTCGCCACTTGGCGTCACGTTTTGTCATCACCTTTGACCAATTTCTTCCTCCATGGGACCCACAAGTTGCCATATTTACCGCAACGACGAGGAGCCATGTTCGACCGTAGCGCTCATGAGTCGAGTTTGACCACAACAATAAAGACCCACAAGTTAGCTTGACAAGCAAGGAACATGTCATGTGTATATGTTGTGCACTTGGATTTCTACTTTGAAAGACTTAGATTCTAGTCCGTGTTTTTGTGACCTTCCGTGTGGATTTTACTTTCTTTTTCATTATTAAAAAAACGCACACAACCTAAAGTCCAGCCCAATAGATGGGCCGAAGACATTTCGAAGAGTACTGGAAACCTGAGGCCCAATAGGTGGGACAACGGCTTAATAAAAAGACAACCAGGACAATGACAACAACAAACGGGGGGAGGGGGAGCAACTAGTTGGCAAACGCTCTTTCGGGAGTCTCCCAACGATCATTTCCATCCGCCTCCAATTAGAACGTTTTTAGCCGCCGTCACGTGTCGCGCTATGAGCGTTTTCTCTGGATTCATTTTTTTCACGTGTTTTCAGCTTTTTATATTGTTTTTTCCCTTTTTTCGGTCTACCAGTTTTCCACCGGTCTTTATTACTTTTTGGGCGATTTTTCTTTTCAATTTTGTTTTTTTGGCACGCAAAAACGCGTTTATTTTTTCGAAAGAGGCATCGTTTTGCTTCAGTGAAAGGCATGGATTTGCTTTCGCGAGAGGGAACGACCGTGCCTCTAGAAAACGACAAAAAATGAGTTTTCTATTTTTTTCGTGAGAGGCACGACTTTGCTTTAGCGAGACGCACAGCTTTGAAGGTAGCGCCGCGAGGAATCCCATGATGAAAACGGTTCAAGATTTGCATTCATGGTTTAAGAAATAAAATGTTTTGAAAATAATTGTTTTAAGAAAATGGGAAAACTTTCAGGTTACGACAAGTGACATCACACTCTGTTAAAGAACTCACATTAGATACGTCCTAGGCAGACCATAGAAAAAAAATACATATGTATGTGCGTTGCGACAGGATAATTTTTTATACATATTCAAATTAAAGCAAATATGAACTCCAGAGTCCAATTAACTACATCGTTCAAGTAAATATCCAAAGTGGGTGCAATATTTTATGGAGCCATTATGTTCAAAGTACATAGATCGGAGGAACAGTACACATCGTACAAGTGTTGATTCCCCTGAGTGATTGATAATGATAGGCATTCTCCACCTTTTAATCTGGGCTGCAAGACCGTATGAAAGTTTATTTATTTGAATAATTCTACTCAACAAGTTCATTCATGTAGTTCTGTCATAGGAGCAGGACTCCATGCAGGGAGCAGCAGTAGCAACTCTCTTCTGGTTTACATGGTTCAAATCTAAAATCTCATTGGATGACACTAGTTTTAACTAGACAATGAACTATTTTCCATGTTTTTGATTTTCACCCTTCTTTTCATTGGACTTGCATGGTATATGTAAAAAAAATTAATGCATGACATTTGAATTAAAGGTGGGCACTTTAACTCAATTGTATTCAACGTGAGCGTAAAATAATATAAATCTGAACATTTTGAAATAAGCCTTTAAACCAGAAACGGGGGGGGGGGGGGGTACTACTTAGCCCTAATTGGATTCTTAAAAAAACTGAGCATTAATTTCGTCCAATGGAGTTACCGATGGTCGACTTATTTTATCTGCTCTTCAATTTTTAATGTTCACATGATATGTTTATCACTGGCTGTCATTACTTTGCTAGAAATCCTAAACATCTACCTATCCAAAATTTAATGCACTTAAATACTACTAAATTAACGCAACTTATCCATTCTTCTACTTTGGTGCTTTTTTTGGATTGTAGTAATGAGCATTAATATCCCATCCACTATAAAGTAGCTGACCCTTTCGTGTTCTTCCTCACAACTGAGAAGTCCAACAACAGACCATCATAAACTCTTCTTGGTAACCCCACATTGGAGCTAACATGAGGATTGCTCTAGTGACTCTCCTTACCCTTGCCGTCCTTCTATTAGCATCAGGTACAATTTAGTTTGTTCATACATGCACCACGATTGAAGTCAGACAGGCTCCCAAGGTCGTCCTAGTTGACAACCATGATTGTCATCGCTAGCCTCGACCCAGGTGCAACATTTTCCCTCTAAGACTTTATAGATATACGAACTCAAAACCGTTGCAGTTGTAGCATGGAGTATAAACTTAATCACGAGCTTCAAGATAAAGAATAGTTGTTAGTATATAGGGAATCAAAACCATTGTAGTTTCCCTCTAAGACTAGGATTTTTTCGTGCCTTGACTTGTACTCCAAGATGGTCACTGTATTTCTATATATATGCCCACGAGAATCAAGCAATACACAACCTATTCTACAAATCTCCCTCTCGCTTCTAACACTGGGGCCTCTGTTGGCTTTGTGAAGTTAAATTCTGATTCATCTTCTATTGCTAGTTTGAGTGTGGCAGCGGCTGGAGTCATTGCAAGAGCTAGCGACGGCAAGGTTTTGTTCAGTGCGGGGTGGACCCTTCCTGAATGCAGTGATGCTGAAGAGGCCGAAGGGTAGGCGATTCTTTTAGGCATGCAAACACCGGAAAAAGTATTTATTGGTCTGATGATGTACAAGACAGACTGCGCGGCTATTGTTGAGGCCCTCAATGCAAATTCTGTGATTAGGACAAGAATGTGGGCTACTTACAAGATTCGTTCGACTTGCGGAATAATTCTCCTTCCTAGAGAGTAGCACGGATTGGACGAGAGAGCAACGTGGCTGTATATAAACTTGCTACTTATGCCAGAACTAATGGCAGTTTTTTTATGATGAGCAGTGTGCCATGTCGTGTAACTGATGTAGCAAACCATGTTCAGTTCCGAAAACGAGGGAATCCTTGGTTCTCTGCATTCCATTCACACGTCCATATGAAGTAAGAGAATATATAACGTCCTGAAATTATACTGATTGTCAATGGCCACAAATGAGTGCTGGCACGCTAAGAAAAACACTGTGCATATGGGTGGTCTAACAAAAGGCAACTTGTAGACACCCCTAGAAGAAGGCAACTTAATTTGGGAGGAAGTCTGAGATGAAGCTATTTGCAACGTACATGTAACATGATGTATGGTTTACATGGTTGATTTGTTTACGTTGTTTCTTTGTATTTATTTTTATCTGCTTGGTTGTACTTAGCTTGTGCGAAAAATATTTAGGTTGTGTCGGCTTATCAACAACAAAATCCATCTAACAAATAACTATTTTCTTTCTCATATGAATATTGAGAAAATTTATTAAAAGCCTTCTTAATTATGCCAACATCAGGAACATGAGGTGAAGGAAATCCATCTTTTGTCATCAGAGAAGAAAAAGGGAAGATAACGAACTTCCTCACGAAGGCTTTCTGCATTGTGCACCACTCTGTCTTGTTCCATGCACTCGAGCTTTACAGTCTTGTTGGTAATCAAAAACAGGAAATGCTGGGAGTGGACACTGAATGGTTCACGGAACAGTAAAGCAAACCATGTTCAGTATTGAAACAGAGGGAATCCCTCCATACGAAGCAAGACAATATATTATGTGTCAAAATTGTACTGGTTGTCCATGGCACAATGAATGATGGCACACGAGGAAAAATTTCTACAAATGCGTGGTCTAACAAGAGAGCAATTTGTAGCGTACGGATAACATGCTATACACCGTAAAGGAAGCATGTTACACACACACACACACACACATATATTTTTTTTTTCTGGTTTCCATAATTAATGTGTTTTGATTTCTTAGATTGTGCTTTGATTTCTTAGGTTGTACGACTTAGATTGTGCTTTGATTTCTTGGAGGGTAAGTGATGGATGGATGTGCGAAAAAAGAAGTCCAAAGCAGCCTAACCTAATTATCTGGACAGCCCTCACACGCCGTCTATATGCACATGCCAGGGCCTGCTTAATTCCGTCGCTGTCGGCAAGATGTGAAAGGCAGGTTCAAAAAGATATCAAGAAACCCGTACAAGGAAAGATATAATATTTTATGAAAGAGGATTTCTCAACCATCATGCACTCCAGTTCTATAATGTTATTTGTATTTTTCAGATGGGGCATAGCTGATTTATTTATGTAACATGATGTATGGTTTACATAGCTGATTTGCTTATGTAGTTTCTTTTTACCTTTTGATATGAGCTTGGTTGTCCTAAGGCTTTGCCAAGAAAACACATTAGGTTGTGCTTGCTTCTCAAAAATAAGCCCTTTTAACAAATAACTATTTTTTGTTCTCATATGAATATCTGGAAAATTTCTGACAAGCCTTCTTAATTATGTCGCCATCAGCAACATGTAACAAAGGGAATCCATCCCAGGAAAGATAACCAACTTCTTCACGAAGGCTTTCTTCTTTGTGCACAACCATGTGTTGCTCATGCACTCTAGCTTTACAGTCTTGATGTATATAAAAGCAGGAAATGCTGGGAGCGGAAACCGAATGGTTCACTGAATAGAAAAGCTAGAATCTTATTACAATGTATCCCTGGTTGTCTGCATTCCATTCACACACCCATGCATATGAAGCAAGAGAATATATTACGTGTCCAAATTATACTGGTTGCCCATGGCCACAAATGAATGCTGGCACGCCAGAAAAAACTATGTACATATGGGTGGTCTAAGAAGAAGGCATGCTAGACCGCGTCGCCCCCCTCGCCGGGCGCCTCCATACCCATCCTCCCCTCCGTCGCCGCTGGAGGAAGCCGCCGGGCAAATCCTCGGGCAGCTGACGGTGGCGGCAGAGGATCTCTTCCCTCCTGCGTCAGATCGGGTGAGGAGGGTCATCCCATGGCGCCGGGGCGCTTCTTCTCGATTTGCGTCGCAGCGGCGCGGCGGATCGTGTCCGATGACCGCGCAAGTTGGCGGAGTTGCAGGGCTTCGTGGAATATCGGATGGTGCTGGTCTTTTGGCGCGTTTGCCGGGACATACCGACCTTGGTTATGGTGGCCGGCGGCGGAGCCTGGCCGGTGGCAGCGGCAACGTTTGGCCTGGCTCGCGGGGTGGCGGCACTAGAAGGTGGAGGCATGTGAAGCTCGGGTTTCCTGCGACAGCATGGCGTGGTGCAGTCCCTGTCCAAGGCGGATTGGTGTCGATGATCTAGGTGGAGCGGTGACGAGCGCGGGAATCCATCTCGGCGGCTCTCGCGGTTTGGCGAGGTGGGGTGGGAGATCTCCTCCCAGGCTCCGGTGGTGGCACACTCTGGCAGTGGCCAGTGCGCCAGGACTCCTACGGTGGCAATGCTATCGTCGATGGTCGCCAGATCTAGGTGGTTAGATGTGGGGCTTTGTAGGCGGTCGGGACGGTGCACAGGTTGTCGGGTGGATTTCTATGGGACGGATCCGGGTGAAAACCTGGTCTTTGGTCTGTGGCCAGAGCTGGAGATGACGACACACTTATAGTCGTTTCCTTCATGAAGGCATCATCGAGGTGATGCTCCCAATTCCATCCAATACCGCCGGGGGAAACCCTAGATCAGCAGATCGGAGGACGGCGACACTATTGTGTCATTTCCCCCATGGGGGCATCATTCTTGGAGGTGTACTCGGGCTCGAGGGACCCGTGGATGGCTTCTTTGGTGGAGCGGTGTTGTATCCTATATATTCATGGCGTTGGATCTCGGCGGCATGGAGCAATGGAGGCTTGGCGTCCAATATATGGCGATGGACTCGCGCAGGAGGATGACGTTGTCTAGCGTCGTGGTGGCGTCGATGGCAGAGAGGCCTGGCAAGGTGGATGCTTCAGTAGCTGCGAGGATGGATCGATGGAAGACGGAGGTGACGCCCCTTCCAACGTTCATGTGTGGTGCACACTGGGAGTGCGTCGGACCGGTGTGTCACCCAGGCCCGACATTGTGGCTTGGATGGGGCATCCGGCTTTAGATGTTCGGCTTTGGTGCGATGTCTGTTTGGTATTTGGCCCGGACATTCGGCACCCCTTCATCAAGCAGATAGGAGTACCGACATGTGTTGCCTAGATGGCGGCTTTTCGCTTATTGATGTATTATTTTGTAAGGTCTTGATAAATAATTAATAAAATGGCTGCATGCATCGTCATGATGCAGAGGCCAAAGGTACATCCTCCTTTTCTAAAAAAGAAGAAGAAGGCACGCTAGTTAATTTGTTTATGAGATTTTTTGTGGGATAAAGCAAAGAACACGCCAGAAAAAACTATGTACATATGGTGGTCTAACAAGTTTGACCACAACGATAAATACCCACAAGTTAGTTTGACAATCAAGGAACATGTCATGTTATGTGTTGTGCATTGGTATTTTGACTTCGAAAGGTTATATTATAGCCCGAGTTTTCTGTGACCTTTTGTGGGGTTTTTACTTTTTTCATTTATTAAAGAAAAATGTAGACAACCTAAAGCCCAGCCAAATGTATGGGCCAAAGCCATTTCAAAGACTACTAAAAGTCTGAGGCCCAATATGTGGGACAAAGGCTTAAGCAAAAGACATCTAGAACCATGACAACAGCAAACAAACAAACATGGCAATGTGGGGATGGAAGATCAACTGAAATTTGGGGGTATAATTGGTGTCCATGAGAAGGACGTGTAATCTATTTTATGTTAGTGACCTTATTGATGTTGCAATGGCCTCATGCATAGTGATCCGTGATGATTTTCTTCCAATGGATGCCTCGACCATACTTAGGATCCCACTGTGCCCAAGGAGTATCCAGGATTTTTGGTCTTGGGCATATGAAAAGAATGGGGTCTACACGGTTCGTTCAACACACAAAATGTTGATAAACACACGAATCAGAAAGGAAGGATGTCTATACCCTGATGCAGGCCCTTCAACTACATGGCTGAAACTAGCGATTGGGCGAACCTGCTGGGAGTTATAGTTCCGTCCAAGGTTCAAATTTTTTCTATGGAGATTGGCAAGAATATTGCTCCCAACTTTTGTTGTTCTTGATCACAGAAACATGGCTGATGCTTGGCGCCGTGCTCTCATCGAGTGCTCTCTGGCGTGTTGTGTGTGGGCGCTAGGCAAGCCGGAACTGGTGGAGATGATGATAGCAACTACAGAACCCTGGGTGAAACAGTGGCTCTTTATCCTACTGAGCTCATTATTGCATGTAGAATGCACATAGATGGTTGTGACTTTGTGGTCAATATGGTATGCGCGAAGGAAAGCTGTCTATGAGCATGAATTTCAATCACCATAAGTTACTCATAACTTTGTCAGGCATTATATCTCTGAGTTAGATACTTTGGCTAAGTGTAAGCCTAATATGGTGAGGGCCACATCAACAAGAATACGTCGCCATAGATGGATACCCCCCACAAGCTCAATGCCGATGGTGCCGTGTCGCGACATGAAGATAAGGGAGATGTTGCGATGGTGTGCAGAGATTCATATGGCCAATGCATGGGATCTTCAGCTTTCACGTTCCCCGGAATTATTAATGCTCCGGTGCTTGAGGCCCTTGCTTGTTGGGAGGCCCTAGCACTGGCGCAAGACCTCCTTCTACCCAACATTATCGTTTCTTCAGACTGCCAGTGGTTGTAGGAGATATTACTCAATTATAGGTGGACAACATGCTGCTATTATCGAAGAAATAAGATATAGTGGGTGGTTTTAACTCTTGTAATTTCATTTATGAAAGTAGAAACTCGAATGTAGAGGCAGGTAGTCTAGCTAAGTGTTCTTCAAATCAAGCAGCTGGTAGACATGTTTGTCTGTTACAGCCTCATGATATTGTAACTATACCCTGGGACATCATTATTCAATACATGAGTATAGTTTTCCCCTAAAAACAACAACAGTAAATAAACAGGGAGAAAGAGAGAAGGCTGGCCGTTCGGAGGGGCACCACAATCTGTTGAAGAAGTCACGTTAGAAGTACTCGAACAAAGTCTCATCTAGATGCACCCAAGACAGGCCATAGAAAAAATAATGCATATGCATGTGCATTGCAACTGGATAATATTTTATATGTATTCAAATTTAAGCAAATATGGACACCAGAGTCCAATAAACTACATCGTTTAGGTAAATATCGAAAGTGTGCGCAATATTTTATAGAGACATTATGTTCAAAGTACATAGCTCGGAGGAACATCACATATGGTACAAGTGCCGATGCCCTTGAGTGATCGATAATGACATGCATTCTCCGCCTTTTAAGCTGGAGTAGATGTTTAAGCTTTCTAGCAAAGTTAATGTTTTTTTATTGCTTCCAAACTGGAGTACCTATCCACAAATCAACGCATTTAATTACTGCCAAATTAACGCAATTTATCCATTCTTGTTTTTTGGTTCATTTTTTTATTGTAGCAATGATCATTAATATGCCGAAATTGCGTATGGGCACTCGGCGACCAGCGCCGGCCCTGAGCATGTGCAACCGGTGCACGGCCCCGATTGTCAAGGGGCGCACCCCAAGTATGTTTAGGTCCGAGAGCAATGCACACCTCCGCTAATCCTTTGGTTTTTTTAAGGCCGTTCGCTGTTTATTTAAGTGTGTCGTTATATATTACCACATGAATACTCCCTCCCGATTGGGCCATGGGCCATGCATGCTGGGACTCCATGCATGCGCGCGAGCGGATAGGCCGGACAGTTTCGGTCACTAATCTATGCTAATTAATACTATCAAATCCTAGCTTGTTTATCTTTTTTTTTGGGGGAAAAATTGTATTACTCAATCACAATGTTCTTACAATCCTTCATCATCAAATCTAAGATCAAAGGGGACTCGAACCGATCCACGTCAGACTTAAAACAGGAATACTGCTCACAATTTGTGAAATCCTAGCTTTTTTTAGGGAAAGTACAAATCCTCTTTAAATCACTCATGTTCGATTATTTATTTTCTTTATTTGATTTGATAAATTAAGTTGCTTTATGTTTCCGATGCAATTTCAGTTGAAGAAGCGCGATCTTCGATTAAAATGTTTATCCTTAGAACATATCTTAGCTTTCATGAACTGACATGAGTAGTTTGTATTTTGTAATGTATCTGTGTAAAAAAATGTGAGAATATATTTCTTTGACTCTCACAATCACTTTTCCTAGAAAATTAAAGCAAATAGAAAACTAAGTTCTTTTACAATTGTATGTGCATCAAGGCCCCGCTCTATTATCTCGCACCAGGGCCCCTCAAATATCAAGGCCGGCCCTGTCGGCGACGACGCTCACCGGAATCCTGTCCATGCAGTTCTCTTTGGATCCACACCCACTAAAATAGCCCCAATGCATTCGCTACTTTCTCGATTCTCTATCCGTGCTTGATTTAAGATGTGCAATCTCTTGACACCACCGACAAGATAGGAGTTGTCTTCAACGAGAAAAAACAGGGAAAATCATCGCACAAGTTTGCTCCTCCGGTTAGGTAGTACACTAGTAGAAATCAGGGCTTTGGTCCAGGCCAGAATATTGCATTAGTCTCTGTCGTGTTACGAACTGGGACTAATGGGTGCATCAGTCCCTGTTCGTGAGGTTAGGATACCGACCGGGCCTCGACGGGCACCAGTCCCGGTTCGTCTGACCCCTTGAGTCCCGGTTCCAAACACGAACCAGTACTAAAGGTTCTCGCTCGGGGCGCAACCCCTTTAGTCCCTATTAATGGTTGGAACTGGGACCAAAGGACAGTCTTCTGTCCCGGTTCTAGCCACGAACCGGGACTAAAGAAATGCCTATATATATGCAGCCCCTGCCCGTTCACTCCTCAGTTTTTTGGCCAGCCGGCGTGTGGGAGGTGTGTGCTGCTCTGCTCTCACCTCCTATGCACACGAGGTGTTCGATGAAATGTCCGAGCCACGCTTAAGATTTCTCCTCTCCAAACTCGACCTCCAAGCTCCATTTCCCCAAGATTTGTCTAGGTTTGGTGGTCCGTCATGTCCCGTCCCTGTCCTAACCATTGTCGATCGCCCGCGCCGATCTCGTCATCGGCACCACCATGGTGAGCCTCTTGTTCTTATCTTCTTTTTAAAAGAAAAAAAATCTTACTTGTATGATTTGGTTTTAATGTGATGATGAACTTGTATTAATCTTATCACTACTGTACTTTGGTTTTAATGTGATGACGAACTTGTATTAATTTGGTCACTTCTCTATGCATGATGTTCTTAATCGTTTTTGATACACTTTTTTATATAATGCACGCATATGAACCGGCAATGGATGTACGGTGACTGACGCACCTCCGAATACATTGAGGGCCTGCATAAATTTCTCAAAGTGGCTAAGCCAAACAAGCATAATGGTTTTATGTATTGTCCATGTACTGTCTGTCAGAATACGAAGGACTACTCTAATCAAAAACCCTTCACTCCCACCTGCTTGAGAAGGGTTTCATGCCACACTATAATGTTTGGACCAAGCACGTAGAAAGAGAGGTTTTGATGAAAGACAACGAAGAACAAGAGGATGCTGACAACTATCCTATGTTCCTTTAATACAGTGATACTGCAACGGGGCAAGTTGAAGATCAAGAGGCACCAAAAGATGTGCCCGATGATGATCTTGGCCGGGTCATTGTTGATGCACAGAGCAATACGAAAGTGAAAGGGAGAAGTTGAAGTTCGACCGCATGTTAGAGGATCACAAAAAAAGGTTGTACCCAAATGGCGAAGATGACAACAGAAAGCTCGGTACCACAATGGAATTGCTGCAATGGAAGGCGGACAATGGTGTATCTGACAAGGGAATTGGTTCGCTACTAAAAATAAAGAAGAACAAGCTTCTAAAGGATAACGAATGGCCCGACAGTACGTACGAAGCAAAGAAGGTTCTCTGCCCTCTAGGATTGGATGTGCAGAAGATACATGCATGCTCTAATGACTGCATCCTCTACCGAAGTGAGTACAAGGAATTGAACACATTCCCGATATGCAATGCATTGCGATATAAGATCAGACGAGATGACCCTGGTGATGTTGAGGGTGAGCGTCCCAGGAAGGGGGGTCCTATCAAGTTGATGTGGTATGCTCTGTGATGTGGTATGCTCCTATAGTACCATAGTTGAAATGTCTGTTCGGAAACAAAGTATGTGCCAAGTTGTTGCGATGGCACAAAGAATACTGTAAGAAAGACAGGAAGTTGAGAGCACCCCCTAACAGGTCGTAGTGGATAAAAATCGGGAGAAAGTGGTGGGAGGGGGGCTTTGCAAGTGACGCAAGGAACATATGGTTTGGTTTAAGTGCAGATGACATTAATCTTTTTGGGGAGAGGAGCAGCACATATAGCACATGGTCCGTGACTCTATGTATCTATAACCTTCCTGCTTGTTTGTGCATGAAGCGGAAGTTCATTATGATGCTAGTGCTCATCCAAGGCCCTAAGCAACCCGGCAACGACATTGATGTGTACCTAAGGCCATTAGTCGAAGAGCTTTTACAACTGTGGAATTTGACCTAAGAGCGTTGCTGTTTGCAGCCATGAGTGATTGTTCTGCTCATAGTAACCTTTCAGGACAGGCAAACATGGGATACAATGCAAGCATGCACTATTTAGATGATACCCAAAGTATATATTTGGACAAATGCAAAATATTGTGTACCTGGGACATCGTTGATTTCTTCCGACCAAGCATGCCTTAAGATAGAAAAGGAAACATTTCAAAGGTGAGGCAGATCACCAGAAGAAGTCCGTCCTCCGTACTGGTGATGATATACTTGATATGGTCAAGGATTTATGAGTAACCTTTGGAAAGGGTTCTCGCGGACAATCTGTTCCGAATGACGCTGAGGTAAACGCACCCATGTGGAAGAAGAAATCTATATTTTTGGACCTACCCTATTAGAAACACCTACAGGTCCGCTCTGCAATCGACCTGATGCACGTGACGAAGAATGTTTGCATGAACGTGCTAGGCTTCTTGGTTGTCTATCGGAAGACAAAAGATACACCGTAGGCACAACAAGACCAGTACCGTGTGAACAAAAAAGACGGCATGCATCCAAAAAGTATCAAGGTCCTGCCAGCTACGCTCTAACCAAAGCGGAGAAGGAAATCCTCTTTGAATGCCTCCTCAGTATCAAGGTCCCGTGTGGATTCTCGTCGAATAAAAAGGGAATAATAAACATGGCAGAGAAAAAAAGTCTAGAACCTACAGTCTCATGACTACCACGTGATTATGACACAACTGCTTTTAGTTGCATTGAGGGGGCTTCTACCAGAAAATGTTCGATTAGCCATTGTGAAGCTATGTGCATTCCTCAATGCAATTTCTTAGAAGGTAATCGATCAAGAAATCCTACCAAGGTTAGAGAATGATTTGGTCCAATGTCTTGTCAGCTTCGAGTTGGTGTTCCCACCATCCTTCTTCAATATTATGACGCACATCCTAGTTCACCTAGTCGACGAGATTGCCATTCTGCGTCCTGTATTTCTACACAATATGTTCTCCTTTGAGAGGTTCATGGGAGTCTTGAAGAAATATGTTCGTAATCGTGCTTGGCCAGATGGAGGAATCTCCACGGGCCGTCAAACAGAGGAGGTCATTCGGTTTTGTGTTGAATTTTTTCCTGACCTTAAGGTGATTGGTGTCCCAAAATCGCGGTATGAGGGAAGACTGAGTGGAAAAGACATGCTAGGAGCGGATTCAATAATATGTAGGGACATGCATTCTTGGGCGCAAGCACACTACACAGTTCTACAGAATTCTTCCTTAGTGGCCCCATATATCAATGAACACATGAATATTCTATGCTACAAACACCCAGAGCAGTCAGATGACTGGATTACACATGAACACATTAGGACTTTCGGCGGTTGGTTGCAAATGCATCTCATGCGTAACAACACTGTTGGAGATGACCTATACTTGTTGGCCAGGACACCATCTTTGAATGTATTGACTTACCAAGGGTACGAGATAAATGGTAATACATTTTACATGATCGTCCAAGATAAAATGAGCACTAACCAAAAGAGTGGTGTCTGCGTTGATGCAGCAATCACCAATAGGGCAAAGGACACATATTATGGTTAGATAGAGGAGATATGAGAACTTGACTATGGACATGCATTTAAGATCCCTTTGTTTTGGTGCAAATGAGTCAATCTGTCAGAAGGCAGGGTACAGTTAGACCCACAGTACGGAATGACAACAATGGATCTCAACATTCTTGGGTACACATACGAACCATTCGTCCTAGTCAATGATGTGGCACGGGTTTTTTATGTGAAGGACATGACTACAAAACCGAGGAAAAAGATAAGGAAGCGAATACATCAAACGATGAGCCAAAGCACCAAATAGTTCTTTCAGGGAAATGAAATATCGTGGGAGTGGAGGACAAGTCATACATGTCTAAGGATTATGAAAAGTATCATTAAATTACTCCCTTCAAAGTGAAGGCTGACGCAAACATCCTGTTAAACGATGAAGATTCTCCATGGTTACGACGCAATAAGGAAGGGACACACGCGAAGGAAAAGTGAAGGCTTTCTCTCCACAACTATTCTGATGATGCCTTTGATCTAGAATACCACTACAGTTACATGTGAAGAAATGAAATCCCCTTTGTAATAGATGCGTTTTCATCCGAAACCCTGTGACTTCAAAAGAGATTATCCAGTTTGTACACAAAGTGCATCCATTTTTTCCCGTAACCCTCTCGAATTTTAGCACATGCTATGTGGGTAAAATTATGATACCATGCAATGTTTCAACCATTTCAGAGTTCATTTGCAATGCTTGTCAATTTCAGGGTCATTTAGCTCAAAATAAATCAAGAAATGCGTGAAAAATAGCAAATGAAGTCAGAAAAGGGTTGAAAACTTATGACGTGGCTTTGAATGGTGCATATTGAATACAAAAAATCTGGAGTTAAAATATGTTTAAGAAATGAAATCCCTTTTGTAATAGATGAGTTTTCATCCGAAACCCTGTTACTTCGAAAAAGATTGTCCAGTTTGTATAAGAAGTGCATCCAGTTTTTCTCGTAACTCTCTCAACTTTTTAGCACATGCTATGTGGGTGAAATTATGATAACATGCCATGTTTCGAACTTTCAGAGTCCATTTGCAGTGCTTGTTAATTTCAGGGTCATTTAGCTCAAAATAAATAATGAAATGCATGAAAAATAGCAAATGAAGTGAGAAAATTGTTGAAAATTGATTATGTGGCTTTGAATAGTATATATTGAATGCAAAAAAAGTCTAGAGTTAAAATTTGTTAAAAAATGAAATTTCTTTTGTAATAGAAGAGTTTTCATCCGAAACCATGTTACTTCGAAAGAGATTGTCTAGTTTGTACACGAAGTGCAGCCAGTTTTTCCCGTAACCCTCTCAAATTTTTAGCACATGCTATGTGGTTAAAATTACAATACCAGGCCAAGTTTCAACCATTTCAGAGTTCATTTGTAGTGCTTTTCACATTCAAAGTCATTTAGCTTCAAGAATAAACTAATAACACAAAGAATGAACTAACAAGAATTTATAAAACTCTAATAGGAAAAAGAATGAACTAAAAAGATTTTATAAAACTCTAATAGCAAAAAGAATGAAATAAAAATATTTTATAAAATTGTAATAGCAAAAAGAATCAAGTAAAAGAATCAAAATAATATTAACTAAAATTATCAAAGTATTTATTGTTAAAAACTTTAATAGTAAAAAGAATGTTTATAAAGTACCTTTTGTTACAAGATTTAATAGAAAACTAAAAAGCCTTTATAAAACTTTAATAGCAAAAAGAATCAAGTAAAAAGAATCAAAATAATATTAACTAAAATTATCAGAGTATTTATTTGTTAAAAACTTTAATAGCAAAAAGCTTTTATAAAACTCTAATAGAAAAAGGAATCAACTAAAACAAATGCAAAAAAATAACATTAAAATTTTAAAAACATCATATATGCAAAAATTAAAAACAAGACCGCCTACTAGCTACAATGGGGTGCCTACGACTAGAAACGCTAGAAATGAGCCAGGATGCAGGCCATAGTGCTAGCAGGCCGAATAGGGCGTTAGATAGGCATGTACTGCCTGCAATAGAGAGAAGCTCGAAAAGGCAGCGGCAGCAGCACTTATAAACCACTTCGAGCCCCTCTCGACTAGCGAGGTGGGACTAAAATTTTGGCTACGGGAAGCACGGCCCTTTAGTCCCGATAGGTGAGGGCTTTTAGTCCCGGTTGGTGATACCAACCGGGACTAAAAGTGCTTTGCTTCCCGTCCTTTGGGCTGCTGAAATTTACCTTTAGTCCCGGTTGGTGGATCAAACCGGGACTAAAGGTGGCCTATATAAGCGCGATATGGCAGTTACTTGTCTTCCATCCATCGTTTTCTTTGCCTGTCCCCCGACGGCGCCGACGACAACCTCGACACCGCCAGGCTATCGAATTTTGTCGTCGCCCTCGCCGATGCCCTGCCGTCCCTGTTGCCGCGTGGCCCTGAGCGGGCCCATTCCTTGTCGCCGACCTCCAGGTCCATCGTCATGCCCACAGTAATCCCCCCTTTCCCAAGGCCTCCGCCGCCCCTGCCCTGCGCTGCCGTCGCCGCCGCCGTCGTGTTAGGAGACGTAGTAGTAAATCAAAATTTTCCTACGTGTTCACCAAGATCTATCTATGGAGAAACCAGCAACGAGTGTGGGAAGAGTGCATCTTCATACCTTTGAAGATCGCTAAGCGGATGTGTTACAAGAACGTGGTTGGTGGAGTCATACTCGTAACGATTCAGATCGTGGTGGACTCCGATCTTAGCGCCGAACAACAGCTCCTCTACGTTCAACACACGTGCAGCCCGGTGACGTCTCCTACGCCTTGATCCAGCAAGGAGGAAGAAGAGGTTGAGGTAGAGCTCCAGCAACATGAAGGCATGGTGACGGTGGAGCTGCATGGTCTCCGGCAGGGCTTCGCCAAGCACTGCGAAGAGCGAGGAGAGGGAGGAGTAGGGCTGCGCCGAGAGAGGAAGAAAGTTGTGTTCTTTACAGCCCGAAACCACCACTATATATAAGAGGGGAGGGAGGAGGAGGCACGCCATCTATGGTTCCCACCCTAGAGGGTGCGGCAGACCTAGATGGGTCTTGGCCGGCGGCCAGAGAGCGAGGAGTGGAGGGCGCAGCCCTAGGTGGGCCTTAGGCCCATCTGGACCTAGGGTTTCCCCTCCCTCCACCTGTCGTGCACCTTGGGCATGGTGGGAGGGGCGCACCAGACCACCCATGGGCTGGTTCCCTCCACCTCCAGCCCATTAAGCCCTCTGGGGCCGGTGGCCCCACTTGGTGGACCCCCGGAACCCTTCCGATGGTCCAAGTACATTACCAGTAATTCCCGAAACACTTCCAATGGCCAAATCCTCACTTCCTATATATCAATCTTTGTCACTGGACCATACAGGAACTCCTCGTAACGTCCGGGATCTCATTTGGGCTTCGAACTACCTTTGGTAACCACGTACACTATTTCCCTGTAACCCTAGCGTCATCGAACCTTAAGTGTGTAGACCCTACGGGTTCAGGTAACACTTAGACAAGACCAAGACACCTCTCCGATCAATAACCAACAGCAAGATCTAGATAGCCATGTTGGCTCCCACATGCTCTACGATGATACTTGCTCGAGATTCGATCGTCAGGGATTGAATCAATCCCGTATAAAATTCCCTTTGTCTACCGGTATGATACTTGCCCGAGATTCGATCGTCGGTATCCCTATACCTTGTTCAATCTCAGTTACCGGCAAGTCTCTTTACTCGTTCTGTAATACATCATTCCGTGTCTAAATCCTTAGTCACATTGAGCTCATTATGATGATGTCTTACCGAGTGGGCCTAGAGATACCTCTCTATCATACGGAGTGACAAATCCCAGTCTCGATTCGTGCCAACCTAACAGACACTTTCGGAGATACCCGTAGGGCACCTTTATAGCCACCCAGTTACGTTGTGACGTTTGGCACACCCAAAGCATTCCTATGGTATCCAGGAGTTGCACAATCTCATAGTCTAAGGAAACGATACTTGACATTGGAAAATCTTTAGCAGACAAACTACGCGATCTTGTGCTATGCTTAGGATTGGGTCTTGTCCATCACACCATTCTCCTAATGATGTGATCCCATTATCAATTACGTCCAATGTCCATGGTGATGAAACTGTGACCATCCATTGATCAACGAGCTAGCCAACTAGAGGCTCACTAGGGACATGTTGTTGTCTATGTATTCACACATGCATTACTGTTTCCGGTTAACACAATTATAGCAAGAACAATAGACAATTATTATGAACAAGGAAATACAATAATAACCATTTTATTATTGCTTCTAGGGCATATTTCCAACAGTCTCCCACTTGCACTAGTCAATAATCTAGTTACATTGTGATGAATCGAACACCCGTAGCATTCTGGTGTTGATCATGTTTTGCTCGTGAGAGAGGTTTAGTCAATGGATCTGTGACATTTGGATCCGTATGCACTTTACAAATATCTATATCTCCCTCCTGAATGTAATCATAGATGGAGTTGAAGCGGCATTTGATGTGTCTTGTCTTCTTGTGAAACCTGGGCTCCTTCGCAAGGGCAATAGCTCCAGTGTTGTCACAGAATAGAGTCATCGGGCCCGACCCAGTTGGAATTACTCCTAGGTCGGTGATCAACTCCTTCATCCAAACTCCTTCCTTTGCTGCTTCCGAAGCAGCTATGTACTCCGCTTCACATCTAGATGCCGCCACGATGCTTTGCTTGCTGCTGCCCCTCCGTTCAAAATATACACATATCCGGTTTGCCACTTGGAGTCATCCGGATCTGTCTCGAAACTAGCATCAACATAACCCTTGACGACGAGCTCTTTGGCACCTCCATATACGAGAAACATGTCCTTTGTCCTTTTCAGGTACTTCAGGATATTCTTGACCGTTGTCTAGTGTTCCGCTCCAGGATCACTTTGGTACCTCCCTACCAAACTTATGGCAAGGTTCACGGTCTGGTACGCAGCATGGCATACATAATAGAGACTATGGCCGAAGCATAGGGGATGACACTCATCTCTTCTCTATCTTTTGTCGTGGTCGGGCATTGAGTCATACTCAATCTCACACCCTGTAACACAGGCAAGAACCCCTTCTTGGACTGATCCATATTGAACTTCTTCAATATCTTTTCAAGGTATGGGCTTTGTGAAAGACCTATAAGGCGTCTCGATCTATCTCTATAGATCTTAATACCTAATATGTAAGCAGCTTCTCCAAGGTCCTTCATTGAAAAACATTTATTCAAGAATGCCTTTACACTTTCCAAGACTTCAATATTATTTTTCATTATCAGTATGTCATCCACATATAATATGAGAAATGCTACAGAGCTCCCACTCACTTTCTTGTAAATACATGGTTCTTCATAAACCTGTAAAAACACAAATGCTTTAATCACCTCATTGAAGCGAATGTTCCAACTCCGAGAAGCTTGCACCAGCCCATAGATGTAGTGCTGGAGCTTGCATACTTTGTTAGTATCTTTAGGATAGACAAAACCTTCCGGTTGCATCATATACAGTTCTTCCTTAAGGAAGCCATTAAGGAATGCCATTTTGACATCCATTTGCCAGATCTCATAATCATAAAATGCGGCAATTTCTAACATGATTCGGACAGACTTTAGCATTGCTACGGGTGAGAAAGTCTCATCGTAGTCAACTCCTTGAACTTGTTGATAACCCTTAGAGACAAGCCGAGCCTTATAGACGGTCACATTACCATCCGCGTCAGTCTTCTTCTTAAAGATCCATTTCTTTTCAATGTCTCAATTATCATCAGTCAAGTCCACCCAAGTCCACACTTTGTTCTCATACATGGATCCTATCTCGGATTTCATGGCTTCAAGCCATTTGTTGGAATCCGGCACCGCCATCGCTTCTTCATAGTTCGAAGGTTCACCGTTGTCCAACAACATGATCTCCAGGACAGGGTTGCCGTACCACTCTGGTGCGGAACGTGTCCTAGTGGACTTTCGATGTTCAATAGTAACTTGATCTGAAGTTTCATGATCATCATCATTAACTTCCTCTCCAGCCAGTGTAGGCTCCACAGAAACAACTTCATGTGTTGTGCTACTCTCTGGTTCGAGTGGAGGTACAACTACCTCAGCAAGTTCTATTTTCCTCCCACTTACTTCTTTCGAGAGAAACTCTTTCTCGATAAATGATCCATTCTTGGCAACAAAGACTTTGCCTTAGGATCTGAGGTACAAGGTATACCCAATAGTCTCTTTGGGATATCTTATGAAGACACACTTTTCCTCTTTGGGTTCGAGCTTCTCAGGTTGAAGTTTCTTCACGTAAGCATCGCATCCCCAAACTTTTAGAAACGACAGCTTAGGTTTCTGTCCAAACCATAATTCATACGGTGTCGTCTCAATGGACTTTGATGGTGACCTATTTAAAGTGAATGCGGCAGTCTCTAATGCATATCCCCAAAATGATAGCGGTAAGTCGGTAAGAGACATCATAGATCGCACCATATCTAATAGAGTGCGATTACGACATTCAGACACACTATTTCGCTGAGGTGTGCCTGGCGGCGTGAGTTGTGAAACAATTCCACATTTCCTTAGGTGTGTGCCAAACTCGTGACTTAAATATTCTGTGCCACGATCAGATCGTGGGCACTTTATTTTCTTGTCACGTTGATTCTCTACCTCACTCTAAAATTCCTTGAACCTTTGAAAGGTTTCAGACTTGTGTTTCATTAAGTAGACATACCCATATCTACTCAAGGCATCAGTGAGGGTGAGAACATAACGGTAGCCACCGCGAGCCTCGACGCTCATTGGACCGCATACATCGGCCAACAAGTCAGTTGCTCTTTCCATTGTTCCAGAGAACGGAGTCTTGGTCATTTTGCCCATGAGGCATGGCTCGCACGTGTCAAATGATTCAAAATCAAGAGACTCCAAAAGTCCATCAGCATGGAGCTTCTTCATGCGTTTGACACCAATATGACCAAGGCAGTAGTGCGACATGTAAGTGGGACTATTGTTATCAATCTTACATCTTTTGGTACTCACACTATGGACATGTGTAACATCACATTCGAGATTCATCAAAAATAAACCATTGACCAGCAGGGCATGACCATAAAACATTTCTCTCATATAAATAGAACAACCATTATTCTCAGATTTAAATGAGTACCCATCTCGCATCAAACGAGATCCTGATACAATGTTCATCCTCAACGTTGGTACGAAATAAGAATTACTGAGGTTTAAAACTAATTCCGAAGGTAGATGTAGAGGTAGCGTGCCAGCGGCGATCACATCGACCTTGGAACCATTCCCGACGTGCATCGTCACCTCGTCCTTTGCCAGCCTTCGCTTATTCCTCAGCTCCTACTTGGAGTTACAAATGTGAGCAACTACACCAGTATCAAATACCCAGGAGCTGCTACGAGCGCTGGTTTGGTACACATCAATAACAAGTATATCACATATACCATTAACATTGTCGGACTTCTTATCCGCTAAGTACTTGGGGCAGTTCCGCTTCAAGTGACCGGTACCCTTGCAATAAAAACACTCAGTCTCAGGCTTGGGTCCATTCTTGTTCTTCTTCCCGGCAACTTGCTTACCGGGCGCGGCAACAGCTTTGCCGTCCTTCTTGAAGTTCTTCTTACCCTTGCCTTTCTTGAAACTAGTTGTCTTATTCACAATCAACACTTGATGCTCCTTTTTGATCTCGACCTCTGCTGATTTCAGCATTGAGTACAACTCAGAAATGGACTTTTCCATCCCCGCATGTTGTAGTTCATCACAAAGCTCTTGTATCTAGGTGGAAGCGACTGGAGGATTCGGTCAATGACCGAGTCATCCGGGAGATTAACTCTCAGGTGAGTCAAGCGGTTGTGCAACCCAGACATTTTGAGTATGTGCTCACTGACAAAACTATTCTCCTCCATCTTACAGCTGAAGAACTTGTCAGAGACGTCATATCTCTTGACCCGGGCATGAACTTGGAAAACCAGTTTCAGCTCTTGGAACATCTCATATGCTCCGTGTTGCTGAAAACGCTTTTGGAGCGCTGGTTCTAAACTATAAAGCATGCCACACTAAAAAAGGGAGTAATCATCTTAGCATGAATGCCAAGCATTCGCAATGTCTTGCTCTGCTGGGAGAAGGGGTGAGTCACCTAGCGGTGCATCAAGGACATATAATATTTTGGAAGGTATGATGATGATCCTCAAGCTACAGACCTAGTACGCATAGTTGCTTCCATCATCTTCAGCTTGGTTTTCTCTAGGAACGCGTTGAAGTTGAGGTTGACATTAGAGTTGGCCATTGGATCTACAACATAGATTGTAAAGACAATTTTAGACTATTCACGATAATTAAGTTCACACAATCAAATTATTTAATGAACTCCGACTTAGATAGACATCTATCTAGTCATCCAAGTGACACATGATCCATGTCAAGTAGCCCGTGTCCGATCATCAGGTGAGACAGACTAGTCATCAATGGTGAACATCAACATGTTGATCGTATCTACTATATGACTCATGTTAGACCTTTCGGTCTTCCGTGTTCCGAGTCCATGTTTGTACATGCTAGGCTTGTCAAGTCAACCTAAGTGTTCTGCGTGTGTAAATCTGGCTTACACCCGTTGTATGCGAACATTAGAACCTATCACACCCGATCATCACGTGGTGCTTCGGAACAACGATCCTTAGCAAGGGTGCACAGTTAGGGTGAAGACATCTCTTGAAATTTTATTGAGAGTTCATCTTATTTACTACCATCGTTCGAAGCAAATAAGATATAAACATGATAAACATCACATGCAATCAATATATTGACATGATATGGCCAATATCATTTTGCTCCTTTGACCTCCATCTTCGGGGCACCATGATCATCACTGTCATCGGCATGACACCATGATCTCCATAATCATGATCTCCATCATCGTATCTTCATGAAGTTGTCTTGCCAACTCTTACTTCTATTACTATGGCTAATGTTTAGCAATAAAGTAAAGTAATTACATGGCCTTTATGATTGACACGCAGGTCATACTATAAAATAAGACAACTCCTATGGCTCCTGCCGGTTGTCATACTCATCGACATGCAAGTCGTGAATCCGATTACAATAACATGATCAATCTCATACATCACAATGCATCACATCACATCCTTTGTCCATATCACATCACAAGGCATATGCTGTAAAAACAAGTTAGACGTCCTCTAATTTGTAGTTGCAAGTTTTTTACCTGGGTGCTATAGGTTTCTAGCAAGAACTTTTCTTACCTATGCCAAAACCACAACGTGATATGCCAATTGCTATTTACCCTTCATATGGACCCTTTTTATCGATTCCAAACTGTAAGGTAGGAGAGACAGACACCCGCTAGCCACCTTATGCAACAAGTGCATGTGAGGCGGCGGAACCGGTCTCACGTAAGCGTACGTGTAAAGTTGGTCCCTACCGCTTCATTCCATAGTACCGTCGAATCAAGATAAGACTAATAATGGCAAGCATATTAACAATATCGACGCCCACAACAACTTGTGTTCTACTCGTGCATAGATTGTACGCATAGACCTAGCTCATGATGCCACTGTTAGGAGACGTAGTAGTAAATCAAAATTTTCCTACGTGTTTGCCAAGATCTATCTATGGAGAAACCAGAAACGAGTGTGGGAAGAGTGCATCTTCATACCTTTGAAGTTCGCTAAGCAGAAGCATTACAAGAACGTGGTTGGTGGAGTCGTACTCGTAGCGATTCAGATCACGGTGAACTCCGATCTTAGCACCGAACAACGGCGCCTCCACGTTCAACACACGTGCAGCCCGGTGACATCTCCTACGCCTTGATCCACCAAGGAGGAAGGAGAGGTTGAGGGAGAGCTCCGGCAGCAGGACGGCGTGGTGACGGTGGAGCTGAGTGGTCTCCGGCAGGGCTTCGCCAAGCACTGTGGAGAGCCAGGAGAGGGAGGAGTAGGGTTGCTCCAAGAGAGAAAGAAACTTGTGTTCTTCGCAGCCCAAAACCACCACTATATATAGGAGGAGAGGGAGGAGGAGGCACCCCATCTAGGGTTCCCACCCTAGAGGCTATGGCAGCCCTAGATGGGTCTTGGCCGGTGGCTAGAGAGGGAGGAGTGGAGGGCGCAGCCCTAGGTGGGACTTAGGCCCATCTGGACCTAGGGTTTCCCCTCCCTCCACCTTTCCTACGCCTTGGGCCTAGTGGGAGGGGCGCACCAGACCACATAGGGGCTGGTTTCCTCCACCTCCAGCCCATTAAGCCCTCTGGGGCCGGTGGCCCACTTGGTGGACCCCCGGAACCCTTCCGGTGGTCTCGGTACGTTACCGGTAATTCCCGAAACACTTCCAGTGGCCAAATCCTGACTTCCTATATATCAATCTTTGTCTCATGACCATTCCAGAACTCCTCGTGACATCCGGGATCTCATTCGGGACTCCGAACAACCTTCGGTAACCACATACACTATTTTCGTATAACCCTAGCGTCATCGAACCTTAAGTGTGTAGACCCTACGGGTTCAGGAGACACGTAGACATGACCGAGAGACCTCTCCGGTCAATAACCAACAGCGGGATCTGGATACCCATGTTGGCTCTCACATGCTCCACGATGATCTCATCGGATGAACCATGATGTAAGGGATTTAATCAATCCCGCATAAAATTCCCTTTGTCTACCGGTATGATACTTGCCCGAGATTCGATCTTCGGTATCGCTATACCTTGTTCAATCTCGTTACCGGCAAGTCTCTTTACTCATTCTGTAATACATCATCTCATGTCTAAATCCTTAGTCACATTGAGCTCATTATGATGATGTCTTACCGAGTGGGCCCAGAGATACCTCTCCGTCATACGGAGTGACAAATCCCAGTCTCGATTCGTGCCAACCTTACAGACACTTTCGGAGATACCCGTAGTGCAACTTTATAGTCACCCAGTTACTTTGTGATGTTTGACACACCCAAAGCATTCCTACAGTATCCGAGAGTTGCACAATCTCATGGTCTAAGGAAACGATACTTGACATTGGAAAAGCTTTAGCAGACGAACTACACGATCTTGTGCTATGCTTAGGATTGGGTCTTGTCCATCACACCATTCTCCTAATGATGTGATCCTATTATCAATGACATCCAATGTCCATGGTCATGAAACTGTGACCATCCATTGATCAACGAGCTAGCCAACTAGTGGCTCACAAGGGACATGTTGTGGTCTATGTATTCACAAATGCATTATGGTTTCCATTTAACACAATTATAGCATGAAAAATAGACAATTATCATGAACAACGAAATACAATAATAACCATTTTAGTATTGCCTCTAGGGCATACTTCCAACAGTCTCCCAGTTGCACTAGAGTCAATAATCTAGTTACATTGTCATGAATCGAACACCCATAGCATTCTGGTGTTGATCATGTTTTGCTCCCGAGAGAGGTTTAGTCAATGGATCTATGACATTCAGATCCGTATGCACTTTACAAATATCTATATCTCCCTCCTGAATGTAATCACGGATGTTGTTGAAGCAGCGCTTGATGTGTCTTGTCTTCTTGTGAAACCTAGGCTCCTTCGCAAGGGCAATAGCTCCAGTGTTGTCACGGAATAGAGTCATCGGGCCCGACGCACCTGGAATTACTCCTAGGTTGGTGATGAACTCCTTCATCCAAACTCCTTCCTTTGTTTCTTCCGAAGCAGCTATGTACTCGGCTTCACATGTAGATGCCGCCACGACGCTTTGCTTGCTGCTGCCCCTTCTGACTGCCCCTCCGTTAAAAATATACACATATCCGGTTTGTGACTTGGAGTCATCCAGATCTGTGTCGAAACTAGCATCAATGTAACCCTTTACGACAAGCGCTTCTACACCTCCATATACGAGAAACATGTCCTTTGTCCTTTTCAGGTACTTCCGGATATTCTTGACCGCTGCCCAGTATTCCGCTCCGGGATCACTTTGGTACCTCCCTACCAAACTTATGGCAAGGTTCACATCAGGTCTCGTACACCGCATGGCATACATAATAGAGCCTATGGCTTAAGTGTTGGAAATATGCCCTAGAGGCAATACATAAAGTGTTTATTATTATATTTCCTTGTTCATGATAGTCGTTTATTATCCATGCTATAATTGTATTGATTGGAAACACATTACATGTGTGTGTAAATAGACAACACACTGTCCCAAGTATGCCTCTAGTGAACTAGCTCGTTGATCAAAGATGGTCAAGGTTTCCTAGCGATTGGCATGAGATGTCATTTGATAACAGGATCACATCATTTGGAGAATGATGTGATGGACAAGACCCAAACTACAAACGTAGCATATGATCGTGTCAGTTTATTGCTACTGTTTTCTGCATGTCAAGTATATGTTCCTATGACCATGAGATCATGCAACTCACGGACATCGGAGGAGTGCCTTGTGTGTATCAAACGTCACAACACAACTGGGTGACTATAGAGGTGTTCTACAGGTATCTCCGATGGTGTCTGTTGAGTTGACATGGATCGAGACTGGGATTTGTTACTCCGTGTGCTGGAGAGGTATCTCAGGGCCCACTCGGTAATACAACATCAAAACAAGCCTTGCAAGCAATGTGGCTAAAGTGTTAGTCACGGGATCTTGTATTACGAAATGAGTAAAGAGACTTGCCGGTAACGAGGTTGAACTAGGTATTGTGATATCGACGATCGAATCTCGGGCAAGTAACATACCGAAGAACAAAGGGAACGTCATACGGGATTAACTGAATCCTTGAAATAGAGGTTCAACCAATAAAGATCTTCGTAGAATATGTAGGAACCAATGTGGACATCCAGGTCCCGCCATTGGTTATTGAACGTAGAGGTGTCTCAGTCAAGTCTACATAGTTCTCGAACCCGCAGGGTCTGCACACTTAAGGTTTGGTGACGTTTCGGTAGTATAGAGTTATGTATGGTGGTGACCGAAGTTTATTCGCAGTCCAGGATGAGATCCCGGACGTCACGAGGAGCTCCGGAATAGTCCGGACGTAAAGATTCATATATAGGAAGTCCTGTTTTGGTCGTCGGAAAAGTTCCGGGCTTATCGGTAGTGTACCGGGAGTGCCGGTAGTGTACCGGGAGATCTCCGGGAAGGTTATTTCGACCCAAGAGGCTTCATGGGCTGTGGGAGAGTGAATATCAGCTCTTAGTGGGCTGGTGGAAACTCCCACATAAGGCCCATGTTTCTAAAAAATAAAACCCAATAGGAAAAGGTGGAAAAAAGGCAAAAAAAGGTGAATCCTAGTCTTACTAGGATTGGAGGTGGCCTCCACCTCCTCCACCTCCTTCGGCTGAAGCCTCCAAGGCTTGGAGGCCAAGGCTGCCTCCTCTCCTCCTCTCCTCCTATATATACTAGTGGATTTCTAGGGTTTTGAACTTGATTTTCAGCCACGTGCAACCCTAATCTTTAGTGCATAGTTTCTCCTCTAGATCGGATTTCTGCAGTGCTTAGGCGAAGCCCTGCCGGAATTGATCCACCACCATTGCCGGAGTGCCGTCACGTTGCCGGCGAACTCTTCTACCTCTCCGCCCTCTCTTGCTGGATCAAGACGGCGGATATCGTCATCAAGCTGTATGTGTGCTGAACGCGGATGTGCCATCCGTTCGGCGCTAGATCGGAAGGATCGTGATAAAGTTCATGGGACGGATCGTGATCAAGTTCGCGGGACGGATCGTGATTAGATCGCGGGACGGATCGTGATTGGATCGCGGGACGCACGGCGATGCATTAGTTAACGCTTCCCGCTTAGTGATCTACAAGGGTACGTAGATCCACTCTCCCTGTCGTAGATGCTCACCACCATGGATAGATCTACGTGGGCGTAGGAATTTTTTTGTTTCCCATCCAACGTTCCCCAACAGTGGCATCATGAGCTAGGTCTATGTGTAGATGAGATCTCGAGTAGGACACAAAAGGTTTGTGGGCGTTGATGCTTAGATTGCTTCCTCCCTTGGTAGGATTTTGGTTCAGTGGTATTGTGAGATGAAGCGGCCCGGACCAACATTACTCGTACGCTTACGAGAGACTGGTTCCCTCAACCGCAACTTGTTGCATAGATGGCTTGCGGGTGACAGTTTCTCTCACTTTAGTTGGATCGGATTCGACAAAGGCGATCTTTGAGAAGGTTGAAAAGAAACTAGTGTATCACCGTTGTGGTTTTTGTGTAGATAAGAATTGTTCTTGCTAGATACCCCTAGCAGCCACATAAAACATGCAACAACAATTAGAGGACGTCTAACTTGTTTTTGCAGGGTATGTTGTGATATGATATGGCCAATTACATGATGTGATATATGTGATGTATGAGATGATCATGTGATGTATAGATTATCACGACTTGCACGTCGATGAGTACGGCAACCGGCAGGAGCCATAGGGTTGTCTTTAATTATTGTATGACCTGCATGTCAATCATTAAGCGCTGTGTAATGCTTTACTTTATTGCTACGGTAGCAATAGTAGTAGAAGCATGTTGGGCGCGACAACCCCGATGGCGACATGTTGACGGAGATCAAGATGATGGAGATCATGGTGTCGTGCCGGTGATGATGGAGATCATGCCGGTGCTTTCATGATGGAGATCAAAAGCACAAGATCATGGCCACATCATGTCACTTATGATTTGCATGTGATGTTAATCCTTTTATGCACCTTGTTTTGCTTAGAACGACGGTAGCATTATAAGGTGATCCCTCACTTAATTTCAAGATAAATTGTGTTCTGCCCGAGTGTGCACCGTTGCGAAAGTTGGTCGTGTCGAGACACCACGTGATGATCGGGTGTGATAGACTCTACGTTCACATACAACGGGTGCAAGCCAGTTTTGCACATGCAGAACACTCGGGTTAAACTTGACGAACCTAGCATGTACAGACATAGCCTCGGAACACAAGAGACCGAAATGTCGAACATGAGTCATATAGTAGATATGCTCAACATAATGAAGTTCACCATTGAAGCCACCTTAACTCACGTGATGATCGGACTTGAGTTAGTGAATTTGGATCATGTGACCCTCAGATGACCTGAGGGATGTCAATTTGAGTGGGAGCTTTAGTAATTTGATTAACTAAATTCATTATCTTGAACAATAGTCTAAGTAACCTTCGCGTATTTATGTTGTAGATCAATGGCTCACGCAGTAGCAACCCTGGATTTTAATGCGTTCCTAGAGAAAGCTAAGTTGAAAGATGATGGAAGTAACTTTGTGGACTGGGCCTATAATCTGAGGATTATCCTCACGACTTCGCAGAAACAATATGTCCTTGATGCACCGCTTGGTAACCAACCAGAAGACATGACCTCTGAAGACGTTAAGAACGCTTGGGAGGTTCGTGTTGGAAATATGCCCTAGAGGCAATAATAAATTAGTTATTATCATATTTCCTTGTTCATGATAATCGTTTATTACCCATGCTATAATTGTATTGATCGGAGACTTAAATGCATGTGTGGATACATAGACAAAACCATGTCCCTAGTATGCCTCTAATGGACTAGCTCGTTGATCAAAGGATGGTTAAGGTTTCCTAGCCATGAACATGAGATGTCATTTGATAATGGGATCACATCATTAGGAGAATGATGTGATGGATAAGACCCAAACTACAAACATAGCATATGATCGTGTCAGTTTATTGCTACTGTTTTCTGCATGTCAAGTATATGTTCCTATGACCATGAGATCATGCAACTCACGGATATCGGAGGAGTGGCTTGTGTGTATCAAACGTCGCAACGTAACTGGGTGAATATAAAGGTGCTCTACAGGTATCTCCGATGGTGTCTGTTGAGTTGGCATGGATCGAGACTGGGATTTGTTACTCCGTGTGACGGAGAGGTATCTCAGGGCCCACTCGGTAATACAACATCACAACAAGCTTTGCAAGCAATGTGGCTAAGTGTTAGTCATGGGATCTTGTATTACGGAACGAGTAAAGAGACTTGCCGGTAACGAGGTTGAACTAGGTATGGAGATACCGACGATCGAATCTCGGGCAAGTAACATACCGAAGAACAAAGGGAACGTTATACGGGATTAACTGAATCCTTGATATAGAGGTTTGAACGATAAAGATCTTCGTATAATATGTAGGAACCAATGTGGACGTCCAGGTCCCACCATTGGTTATTGAACTTAGAGGTGTCTCGGTCATGTCTACATAGTTCTCGAACCCGCAGGGTCTGCACACTTAAGGTTCGGTGACGTTTCGGTAGTGTAGAGTTATGTATGGTGGTGACCGAAGTTTGTTCGGAGTCCCATATGAGATCCCAGACGTCACGAGGAGCTCTGGAATGGTCCGGAGGTAAATATTCATATATAGGAAGTCCCAGTTTGGTTTCCGGAAAAGTTTCGGGCTCATCGGTAGTGTACCAGGAGTGCCGGTAGTGTATCGGGAGGCCTCTGGGAGGGGTTTTTCGACCCCAAGAGGTCCATGGGTTGTGGGAGAATAATAACCAGCCCTTAGTGTGGTGGGAAAACAGCCACAAAGGCCCATGGCGCAGGAGAGAAAGTCCTAAAGCAAAAAGTGGAAAATCAGCCAATAGGAGGCAATCCTACTCCAACTAGGATTGGAGGTGAAGTAGAATTGGTTCCCACCTCCTATTTCGGCTGACCCAAAGGCCTTGGCTGCCTCTCCTATCCTATCCTCCTATATATACTAGTGGATTGGGTGATTTTTGGACAGAATTTCTGGCCACGTGCTACCCGTTACACCGGTGCATAGTTTCTCCTCTAGATCGGTTATCTGCAGCGCTTAGGCGAAGCCCTGCCGGAATTACTACACCACCATCACCGGAGCGCCGTCATGCTGCCGGTGAAACCTCTCTCCTCTCCACCTCATCTCGCTGGATCGAGACGGTGGAGATCGTCATCAAGGTGCACGTGTGCTGAACGCGAAGGTGTCGTCCGTTCGGCGCTAGATCGGAAGGACCGTGATCGAGATCGCGAGACGGTTCGTGATGTGATCACGGAACGGATTGTGATGAGTTCGCGGGACAGATCGTGATCAAGATGGTGAGACGGATCGTGATGAGTTCGCAGGACGGATCATGATGTGTTCGCGGGACGGTTCGTGATTGGATCGCGGGACGCTCGGCGATTTGGATCGCGAAGAAGTTCGACTACACCAACCGCGTTTCTTAACGCTTCCCGCTTCGCGATCTACAAGGGTACGTAGATCCACTCTCCCTCTCGTAGATGCTCATCACCATGGATAGGTTTGCATGCGCGTAGGAAAATTTTTGTTTCCCATGCGACGTTCCCCAACAGTGGCATCAGAGCTAGGTTGATGGTTCGATGAGATCTCGAGTAGAACACAAAAGGTTTGTGGGCGTTGATGCTTAGATTGCTTCCTCCCTTGGTCGGATTTTGGTTCAGCGGTATTGTGAGATGAAGCGGCCCGGACCAACATTACTCGTACGCTTACGAGAGACCGGTTCCCTCGACGCAACTTGTTGCTTAGATGGCTTGCGGGTGTCAGTTTCTCTCACTTTAGTTGGATCGGATCCGACAAAGGCGGTCCTTGAGAAGGTTGAAAAGCAATCTATGTATCACCGTTGTGGTTTATGCGTAGGTGAGAACCGTTCTTGCTAGATACCCGTAGCAGCCACGTAAAACATGCAACAACAATTAGAGGACGTCTAACTTGTTTTTGCAGGGTATGTTGTGATGTGATATGGCCAATTACATGATGAGATATATGTGATGTATGAGATGATCATGTGATGTATAGAATTTCACGACTTGCATGTCGTTGAGTACGGCAACCGGCAGGAGCCATAGGGTTGTCTTTAATTGTTGTATGACCTGCGTGTCAATCATTAAGCGCTATGTAATGCTTTACTTTATCGCTAAGCGGTAGCAATAGAAGTAGAAGCAGGGCTGGCGCCACAACCCCAATGGCAACACATTGATGGAGATCAAGATGATGGAGATCATGGTGTTGTGCCAGTGACGATGGAGATCATGCCGGTGTTTCGAAGATGGAGATCTTAAACACAAGTTCATGGCCATATCATGTCACTTATGAATTGCATGAGATGTTAATCCTTTTATGCACCTTGTTTTTCTTAGTATGGCGGTAGCATTATAAGGTGATCCCTCACTTGAATTTCAAGATGAACTGTGTTCTCCCCGAGTGTGCACTGTTGCGAAAGTTCGTCGTGTTGAGACACCACGTGATGATCGGGTGTGATAGACTCTACGTTCACATACAACGGGTGCAAGCCAGATTTGCACGCGCAGAACACTCGGGTTAAACTTGACGAGCCTAGCATGTACAGACATGGCCTCGGAACACAAGAGACCGAAAGGTCGAGCATGAGTCATATAGTGGATATGATCAACATAATGATGTTCACCATTGAAGCCACCTTAACTCACGTGATGATCGGACTTGAGTTGGTGAATGTGGATCATGTATCACTCGAATGACCCGAGGGATGTCAATTTGAGTGGGAGTTCTTAAGTAATATGATTAATTGAACTCATTATCATGAACATAGTCAAAGTGTCTTTGCAAATTATGTTGTAGATTACTAGCTCGCGCTGTAGCTCCCTTGTATTTTTATATGTTCCTAGATAAATAGAATTGAAAGATGTTGGTAGCAAAATTGCGGACTGGGTCCGTGATCTGAGGATTGTCCTCATTGCTGCACAGAAGGCTTATGTCCTTAATGCACCGCTCGGTGCGCCACCCCATCTAGCATCGTCTGTAGATGTTGTGAACATCTGACAGGCACGATTCGATGACTACTTGATAGTTTAGTGCGTCATGCATTACGGCTTAGAATTGAGGCTCCAAAATGTTTTGAACGTCACGGAACATATGAGATGTTCTAAGAGCTGAGATTGTGATCTCAGGCTCGTGCCCGAGTTGCGAGATATAGGATCTCCAACGAGATTCTTTGCCTGCAAGATGAAAGAGAATAGCTCAATCGTTGAGCATGTGCTCAGACTGTCTGGGTACTACAATCGCTTGAATCGAGTGGGAGTTGATCTTCCAGATAAGATAGTGATTGATGTAGTTCTCCAAGTCACTGTCACTGAGCTACTAGAACTTGGTGATGAACTATAAAATGCCAGGGAAAGAAATGTTGATCCCTGAGCTGTTCGCGATGTTTGACACCGCGAAGGTAGAAATCAAGAAGGAGCGTCAAGTGTTGATGGTTAATCAAACCACTAGTTTCGAGAAGGGCAAGAGCAAGGAGGGAAACTTCATGGATAGCATGCTCCAGTGAAGCAACCCAAAGTTGAACTCAAACCCGAGACTAAGTGCTTCTGTTATGAGGTGAGCGGTCGCTGAAGCGGAACAACCCTAGATACTTGGTAGATAAGAAGGCTGGCAACATTGATAGAAGTATATTTGATATACGAGTTACTAATGTGTACCTTGCTAGTACTCTTAGTAGCACCTGGGTATTGGATACCGGTTCGGTTGCTAAATGTTAGTAACTCGAAATAAAAGCTAGGGAATAAACGGAGAACTAGCTAAGGGTGAGGTGACGATATGTGTTGGAAGTGTTTCCAAGGTTGATGTGATCAACATCACACGCTCTCTCTACCTTCAGGATTACTGACGAACCTAAATAAATGTTATTTGGTGTTTTGCGTTGAGCATGAACATGATTAGATCATGTTTATTGCAATACGGCTATTCATTTAAGTTAGAGAATAATGGTTATTCTGTTTACATGAATAATACCTTCAATGGTCATGCACCCAATGAGAATGGTTTGTTGAAATCTTGATCGTAGTATTACACATGTTCATAACATTGATGTCAAAAGATACAAAGTTAATAATGATAGTACCACATACTTGTGGCACTGCCGCTAAATGTCATATTGGTATAAAGCGCATGTAGAAACTCCATGCTGATGGATATTTGGCCTCATTCGATTTCGAATCGGTTGAGACATGCGAACCATGCCTCTTGGGCAAGATGACTAAAGGACCCCGTTGGATGGAGCAGGCAAGTGATTCATTGGAAATGATACATGTTGATGTATACAATCTAGTGAGTCTTATAGCGTGCAGTGGATATCGTTATTTTCTTACCTTCACTGATGATTTGAGTAGATATAGTGTATATTTACTTAATGAAACACAATTCTGAATCGTTTGAAAGGTTCAAGCAAATTCAGTGTGAAGTTTAAACATCATCGTGACAAGAAGATCAAAGTGACCGTGATATGATCGTGGAGGTGAATATCTGAGTTACAAGTTTGGCATACAACTTAAGACAATGTGAAATTTGTTTCACAACTAACGCCACCTGGAACACCATAGTGTGATGGTGTGTCCGAACATCATAGTCATGCCCTATTGATATAGCATACTGTGATGTCTCTTATCGTTTTACTACTATAATTTTTGGGGTTATGCATTAGAGACAACTACATTCACTTTAAATAGGGCATCATCTAAATCCGTTGAGGTGACACCCTGTGAATTATGGTTTGATAGAAACCTAAGCTGTCATTTCTTAATATTTGGAGCTGCGACACTTGTGTGGAAAATGTTTTCGCCTAATGAGGTCGAACCCAAGGCGGACAAATGCATCTTCATAGAATACCCTAAGATTAGTTAGGTGAACCTTCTATCTCAGATCCTAGTGCAAAGTGTTTGTTGCTTAAATGGATCCTTTCTCAAGGAAACGTTTCTCTCGAAAGAATTGAGTGGGAGGAAGATAGAACTTGATGAGGTTGTTAAACGTTTGTTCAACCAGAGAGTAGCGCAGCGCAGAAAGATGTTTCTGTGAAGCCTACGTTAGTTGAAGAGGAAGTTAATGATGATGATCATGAAGCTTCAGGACCAAGTTACTATCGAACATCGTAGGTCGACAAGGATGTGTATTGCTCCTAAGTGGTACGACAACCCTGTCTTGGAGGTCATTTTATTGGACAACGATGAACCTACGAGCTATGGAGAAGCGATGATGGGCCCGGATTCCGACAAATGGTTGGAGGCCATGAAATCCGAGATAGGATCCATGTATGAAAACCAAGTATAGACTTTGGTAGACTTGCTCGTTGGACGGCAGGTCGTTGAGTACAAATGGATCTTTAAAATGAAGACAGACGCTGATGGTAATTGTCACCATTTGTAAAGCTCGACTTTTTGCAAAGATGTTTATGACAAGTTCAAGGAGTTGACTGCGATGAGACTTTCTCACTCGTAGCGAAGCTAAAAGTCTGTTGGAATTATGTTAGCACTTGCTGCATTTTTCAATTATGAAATCTCGCAGATGGACGTCAAAACATCGTTTCCTTAACGGTTTACTTGAGGAAAGGTTGTATGTGGTACAACCAGAAGGTTTTGTCAGTCCTAAGGATGCTAACGGGTGTGCAAGCTTCGGTGATCCTTCCATGGACTGAAGCAAGCATCTCGGAGTTGGAATATACGCTTTGATGAGTTGATCGATGTTTTTGAGTTTATACAAAGTTTACGAGAAACTTGTATTTGCAACAAAGTGAGTGGGAGCACTATAGAATTTCTGATAAGTATATGTGGATGACATATTGTTGATCGGAAATAATGTAGAATTTCTGGAAAGCATAAACAGTTATTTGGAAAGTGATTTTCAAAGTAAAACCTGGATAAAACTACCTAATTGTTGAGCATCAAGATCTATAGAGATAGATCAAAGATGACTTGATGAGACTTTCAATGAGTATAGACCTTGACAAAGATTTTGAAAGAGTTCAAAATGGATCAGTCAGAGAAAGAGTTCTCGCCTGATTTGTAAGGTGTGAAGTTGAGTGAGACTCAAAGCTCAACCACGGCAGAAGAAAGAGAAAGGGCGAACGTCGTCCCCTATGCCTTAGCCATAGGCTCTGTATAGTATGCCATGCTGTGTACCGCACCTGTGTGTGCCTTGCCATGAGTCTGTCAAGGGGTACAAAAGAGATCCAGGAGTGGATCACTGGACAGCGGTCAAGATTATCCTTAGTAACTAAAAGACTAAGCAGATGTTTCTCGATTATGGGGGTGATAAAGGGTTCGTCGTAAGGAGTTACGTCGATGCAAGCTTTAACACTAATCCGGATGACTCGTAGTAGCAATCTGGATACGTATAGTGGAGCAGCCATTTGGAAATAGTACCAAGTGGAGTGTGGTAGCAATGTTTACGGTTTGACATAGAGATTTGCAAAGTACACACGGATCTAAATATCACAGACCCGTTGACTATAAGACCTCTCTCACATGCAAAGCATGATCGAGCCCCGGAACTCATTGGGTGTTAGATTCATAACAATGCGAATCACATGGTGATGTGAACTAGATTATTGACTCTAGTGCAAGTGGGAGACTGTTGGAAATATGCCCTAGAGTCAATAATAAATTAGTTATTATCATATTTCCTTGTTCATGATAATCGTTTATTATCCATGCTATAATTGTATTGATTGGAGACTTAAATGCATGTGTGGATACATCGACAAAACCATGTCCCTAGTATGCCTCTAATGAACTAGCTCGTTGATCAAAGGATGGTTAAGGTTTCCTAGCCATGAACATGAGATGTCATTTGATAACGGGATCACATCATTAGGAGAATGATGTGATGGATAAGACCCAAACTACAAACATAGCATATGATCATGTCAGTTTATTGCTACTGTTTTCTGCATGTCAAGTATATGTTCCTATGACCATGAGATCATGTAACTCACGGATATCGGAGGAGTGCCTTGTGTGTATCAAACGTCGCAACGTAAATGGGTGAATATAAAGGTGCTCACAGGTATCTCCGATGGTGTCTGTTGAGTTGGCATGGATCGAGACTGGGATTTGTTACTCCGTGTGACGGAGAGGTATCTCAAGGCCCACTCGGTAATACAACATCACAACAAGCCTTGCAAGCAATTGGCTAAGTGTTAGTCACGGGATCTTGTATTACGGAACGAGTAAAGAGACTTGCCGGTAATGAGATTGAACTAGGTATGGAGATACCGACGATCGAATCTCGGGCAAGTAACATACCGACGAACAAAGGGAACGTTATACGGGATTAACTGAATCCTTGAGATAGAGGTTCGACCGATAAAGATCTTCGTAGAATATGTAGGAACCAATGTGGACGTCCAGGTCCCACCATTGGTTATTGACCGTAGAGGTGTCTCGGACATGTCTACATAGTTCTCAAACCTGCAGGGTCTGCACACTTAAGGTTCGGTGACGTTTCGGTAGTGTCGAGTTATGTATGGTGGTGACCGAAGTTTGTTCGGAGTCTCGGATGAGATTGCGGACGTCACGAGGTGCTCCGGAATTGTCTGGAGGTAAAGATTCATATATAGGAAGTCCCAGTTTGGTTTCCGGAAAAGTTTCGGGCTCATCGGTAGTGTACCGGGAGTGCCGGTAGTGTACCGGGAGGCCTCCGGGAGGGGTATTTCGACCCCAAGAGGTCCATGGGCTGTGGGAGAATAATAACCATCACTTAGTGGGCTGGGAAAACAGCCACAAAGGCCCATGGCACAGGAGAGAAAGTCCTAAAGCAAAAAGTGGAAAATCAGCCAATAGGAGGCAATCCTACTCCAACTAGGATTGGAGGTGAAGTAGGATTGGTTCCCAACTCCTATTTCGGCCAACCCAAAGGCCTTGGCTGCCTCTCCTCTCCTCTCCTCCTATATATACTCTTGGATTGGGTGGTTTTTGGACAGAATTTCTGGCCATGTGCTACCCGTTACACCAGTGCATAGTTTCTCCTCTAGATCAGTTTTGTGCAGCGCTTAGGCGAAGACCTGCCAGAATTGCTACATCACCATCACCGGAGCGCCGTCATGCTGCCGGTGAATTATCTCTCCTCTCCACCTCATCTCGCTGGATCGAGACGGTGGAGATCGTCATCAAGCTGCACGTGTGCTGAACGCAGATGTGCCGTCCGTTCGGCGCTAGATCGGAAGGACCGTGATCGAGATCGCGAGACGGTTCGTGATGTGATCATGGAACGGATCGTGATGAATTCGCGGGGCAGATCGTGATCAAGATCGTGATGAGTTCGCGGGACGGATCATGATGTGTTCGCGGGACGGTTCGTGATTGGATCGTGGGACGCTCGGCGATTTGGATCGCGAAGAAGTTCGACTACGCCAACCGCGTTTCTTAATGCTTCCCGCTTAGCGATCTACAAGGGTACATAGATCCACTCTCCCTCTCGTAGATGCTCATCACCATGGATAGGTTTGCGTGTGCGTAGGAAATTTTTTGTTTCCCATGCGACGTTCCCCAACAGTTCGTGCTGGAGACTACTCAATAGTTCAGTGTGCAATATTGTATGGCTTAGAACCGGGACTTCAAAGATTTTTTGAACGTCATGGAGCATATGAGATGTTCCAGGAGTTGAAGTTTATCTTTCAAAAGAATGCCCGGATCGAGAGGTATGAGACCGCCGATAAATTCTATGCTTGCAAGATGGAGGAGAACGGGTCTATCAGTGAGCACATACACAGAATGTCTGGGTATTCAAATTGTCTGGCGGAGTTGGGAATTACCCTCCCGCTAGAGGCAATCACTGACAGAGTTCTTCAATCACTGCCACCTAGTTACAAGAGCTTTGTAATGAACTATAACATGCACGGGATGAACAAGTCGGTCGCCGAGCTGTTTGCGATGCTGAAAGTCGCTGAGTCTAAAATCCAGAAAGAACATCAAGTGTTGATGGTCAATAAAACCACTAGTTTCAAGAAAAATGGCAAGGGAAAACGCAAAAAGGGTAAAACCAAGAAGGATGGCAAAGCAGTTGCTACTCCTACAAAGAAGCCTAAGCACGGATCTAAGCCAGAAACTGAGTGCTTTCATTGCAAGGGAACTGGTCACTGGAAGCGGAACTGCCCCAAGTACCTGGCTGACAAGAAGGCGGCCAATGACAAACATGGTATATATGATATACATGTTATTGATGTGTACCTTACTAGCTCTCATAGTAGTGCCTGGGTATTTGATACCAGTTCGGTTGCTCACATTTGCAACTCAAAGCAGGAACTACGGAATAAACGAAGGCTGGCAAAGGAGGAAGTGACGATGAGTGTGGCAAATGGTTCCGAGGTTGATGTGATTGCTGTCGGCATGCTCTCTCTTCGATTACCATCGGGATTAGTGATGAACCTGAATAATTGTTATTTAGTGCCTGCATTAAGCATGAACATTATATCTAGATCTTGTTTATTGCGAGACGGTTACTCATTTAAATTAGAGAATAAAGGTTGTTCTATTTATATGAGTAATATCTTTTATGGTCATGCACCCAATGTTAGGGGTTTATTCATATTGAATCTTGATAGTGATGACACACATGTTCATAACATTGATGCCAAAAGATGTAGAGTTGATAATGATAGTACCACTTTCTTGTGGCACTTCCGTTTAGGTCATATTGGTGTAAAACGCATGAGGAACCTCCATGCTGATGGACTTTTGGAGTCACCTGATTTTGTATCACTTGACACATGTGAACCATTCCTCATGGGCAAGATGACTAAAACGCCATTCTCTAGAACAATGGAACGTGCAAGTGACTTATTGGAAACCATACATACTAATGTGTGCGGTCCAATGAATGTTGCAGCGCGCGGTGGATATCGTTATTTTCTCACCTTCACTTATGACTTAAGTAGATATGGGTATATTTACTTAATGAAACACAAGTCTGAAACGTTTGAAAAGTTCAAGCAATTTCAAAGTGAAGTTGAGAATCATCGTAACAAGAAAATTAAGTTCCTGCGATCTGATCGAGGAGGTGAATATTTGAGTTATGAGTTTCGTAGTCACTTAAGACAATGTGGAATTGTTTCACAGTTGACACCGCCCGGAACACCACAGTGTAATGGTGTGTCCGAATGGCGTAATCAAACCTTATTAGATATGGTGCGTTCTATGATGTCTGTTGTTGATTTGCCACTATCGTTTTGGTGTTATGCATTAGAGACAGCTGCATTCACTTTAAATAGGGAACCATCAAAATCCGTTGAGACGACGCCATATGAACTATGGTTTGGCAAAAGGCCAAAGTTGTTGTCTCTTAAAGTTTGGGGATGTGATGCTTATGTCAAAAAGCTTCAGCATGAAAAGCTAGAACCCAAAGCGGAGGAATGCGTCTTCATAGGATACCCGAAAGAGACAGTCGGGTATACCTTCTATCTCAGATCCGAAGGCAAAGTGTTTGTTGCTAAGAATGGAACATTTCTTGAGAAAGAGTTTCTCTCGAAAGAATTGAGTGGGAGGAAGATAGAGCTTGATGAGGTTATTGAACCGTTACTTCAACCAGAAAGTAGCGCAGCGTAGAAAGTTGTTTCTGTGGAACCTACGACGGTAGAAGAGGAAGTTAATGATGATGATCATGAAGCTTCGGATCAAGCTACGATTGAACCTCGTCGGTCGACAAGGGTGCGTACTACTCCTGAGTGGTACGGCAACCCTGTGTTAGAGGTCATGTTGTTGGACAACAATGACCTACGAGCTATGGAGGAGCAGTGATGGGCCCGGATTCCGAGAAATGGTTAGAGGCCATGAAATCCGAGATGGGATCCGAAATGGTTAGAGGCCATGAAAACAAAGTATGGACTTTGGAAGTATTACATGAAGGGCGAAAGGCCATTCAGAACAAATGGATCTTTAAGAAGAAGACAGAATCGGACGGTAATATCACTGTCTATAATGCTCGACTTGTGGCAAAGGTTTTTCACAAGTTCAAGGAGTTGACTATGATGAGACATTCTCACCCGTAGCGATGCTTAAGTCTGTCAAAATTATGTTGGCAATAGCTGCTTATTTTGATTATCAAATTTTGCAGATGGATGTCAAAACGGCATTCCTCAACGGTTTCCTTGAGGAAGAGTTGTATATGATGCAACTCGAAGGTTTTGTTGATCCAGAGAATGCTGACAAAGTTTGCAAACTCCAGCGATCCATTTATGGACTGGTGCAAGCATCTCGGAGTTGGAATAAGCGCTTTGATGAGGTGATCAAAGCGTTTGAGTTTATACAAGTTGATGGAGAAGCTTGTATTTACAAGAAAGTGAGTGGGAGCTCTATAGTGTTTCTAATATTATATGTGGATGATATATTGCTGATTGGAAACAATATAGAAATGCTGGAAAGCGTGAAGGAATATTTGAACAAGAGTTTTTCAATGAAGGACCAAGGAGAAGTTCTTACATATTAGGCATTAAGATCTATAGAGATAGATCAAAACGCTTAATAGCACTTTCATAGAGAACATACCTTGATAATGTTTTGAAGAAGTTCAAAATGGATCAGTCCAAGAAGGGGTTCTTGCCTGTGTTACAAGGTGTAAAGTTGAGTAAGACTCAATGCCTAGTGACTGCAGAAGATAGAGAAAAGATGAGTGTCATCCCCTATGCTTCAGCCATAGGCTCTATCATGTATGAAATCATGTGCACAAGACCCAATGTCTGTCTTGCCATTAGTATGGCCGGAAGGTTTCAAAGTGATCCTGGAATGGAGCACTGGCAAGCGG
This sequence comes from Hordeum marinum, assembly GCA_022496015.1. Taxonomy (NCBI): domain Eukaryota; kingdom Viridiplantae; phylum Streptophyta; class Magnoliopsida; order Poales; family Poaceae; genus Hordeum; species Hordeum marinum. The sequence goes on from CM039676.1 coordinate 2,478,718, forward strand.
TGAAGAATATCCTTAAGTCCTGAAAAGGACTAAGGAAATGTTTCTCATTTATGGAGGTAATGAAGAGCTCGTCGTAAAGGGTTACGTCGATGCAAGCTTTGACACTGATCCGGACGACTCTAAGTCGCAAACCGGATACGTATTTATTCTTAACGGGGGAGCGGTAAGCTGGTGCAGTTCCAAGCAAAGCATGGTAGCTGATTCTATGTGCAAAGCGGAGTACATCGCATCCTTGGAGGCGGCGAAGGAAGGTGTCTGGATGAAGCAGTTCATGATAGATCTTGGAGTAGTGCCTAGTGCATTGAATCCAATGAACCTGTTCTGTGACAACACTGGTGCCATTGCTCCAGCTAAGAAACCAAGGTTTCACAAGAGGACCAGACACATAAAGCGACGTTTCAACTCCATCCGGTATTACATCGAGGAGAAGGACATAAATATTTACAAAGTGCACACGGATCTGAATGTTGCAGACCCGTTGACTAAACCTCTTCCAAGGGCTAAACATGGTCAACACCAGAGCTACATGGGTGTTCGATTCATTACCATGTAAATCACATAGTGATGAGAACTAGATTATTGACTCTAGTGCAAGTGGGAGACTGTTGAAAATATGCCCTAGAGGAAATAAATAAAATGTTTATTATTATATTTCCTTGTTCATGATAATCGTTTATTATCCATGCTATAATTGTATTGATTGGAAACACATTACATGTGTGGGTAAATAGACAATACACTGTCCCAAGCATGCCTCTAGTGAACTAGCTCGTTGCTCAAAGATGGTCAAGGTTTCCTAGCGATTGACATGAGATGTCATTTGATAATAGGATCACATCATTTGGAGAATGATGTGATGGACAAGAACCAAACTACAAACGTAGCATATGATCATGTCAGTTTATTGCTACTGTTTTCTGCATGTCAAGTATATGTTCCTATGACCATGAGATCATGCAACTCACGGACATCGGAGGAGTGCCTTGTGTGTATCAAACGTCGCAACATAACTGGGTGACTATAAAGGTGTTCTACAGGTATCTCCGATGGTGTCTATTGAGTTGACATGGATCGAGACTGGGATTTGTTACTCCGTGTGATGGAGAGGTATCTCAAGGCCCACTCGGTAATACAACATCAAAACAAGCCTTGCAAGCAATGTGGCTAAAGTGTTAGTCATGGGATCTTGTATTACAAAATGAGTAAAGAGACTTGCCGGTAACGAGGTTGAACTAGGTATGGTGATATCGACGATCGAATCTCGGGCAAGTAACATACCGAAGAACAAAGGGAACGTCATACGGGATTAACTGAATCCTTGACATAGAGGTTCAACCGATAAAGATCTTCGTAGAATATGTAGGCACCAATGTGGACATCCAGGTCCCGCCATTGGTTATTGAATGTAGAGGTGTCTCAGTCAAGTCTACATAGTTCTCGAACCCGCAGGGTCTGCACACTTAAGGTTTGGTGACGTTTCGGTAGTATAGAGTTATGTATGGTGGTGACCGAAGTTTGTTAGGAGTTCCGGATGAGATCCCGGATGTCACGAGGAGCTCCGGAATGGTCCGAACGTAAAGGTTCATATATAGGAAGTCCTGTTTTGGTCGCCGGAAAAGTTCCGGGCTTATCGGTAGTGTACCGGGAGACCTTCGGGAGGGGTATTTTGACCCAAGAGGCTTCATGGTCTGTGGGATAGTGAATATCATCCCTTAGTGGGCTGGTGGAAACTCCCACACAAGGCCCATGTGGCTAGAAAAGAAAACCCAATAGGAAAAGGTGGAAAAAAACGGAAAAAAGGTGAATCCTAGTCTTACTAGGATTGGAGGTGGCCTCCACCTCCTCCACCTCCTTCGGCCGAAGCCTCCAAGGCTTGGAGGCCAAGGCTGCCTCATCTCCTCCTCTCCTCCTATATATACTAGTGGATTTCTAGGGTTTTGCATTTGATTTTTAGCCACGTGCAACCCTAATCTCTAGTGCATAGTTTCTCCTCTAGATCGGATTTCTGCATTGCTTAGGCGAAGCCCTGCCGGAATTTCTCCACCACCATCGTCGGAGCGCCGACATATACCTGGAAAACTGTTCTACCTATCCGCTCTCTCTTGCTGGATCAAGACAACGGATATCATCATCAAGCTGTACGTGTGCTAAACGCGGAGGTGCCGTCCGTTCGGCGCTAGATCGAAAGGATCGTGATCAAGTTCATGGGACGGATCGTGATCAAGTTCGCGGGACGGATCATGATTAGATCGTGGGACGGATCGTTATTGGATCACGGGACGCATGGCGATTTGGATCATGAAGACGTTCGACTACACCAACCGCGTTACTTAACGCTTCCCCCTTAGCGATCTACAAGGGTACGTAGATCCACTCTCCCTCTCGTAGATGCTCATCACCATGGATAGATCTGCGTGTGCGTCGGAATTTTTTTATTTCCCATGCAACATTCCACAACATGAAGCATAGGGGATGACACTTGTCTCTTCTCTATCTTTTGCCGTGGTCGGGCATTGAGTCGTACTCAATCTCACACCCTCTAACACAGGCAAGAACCCCTTCTTGGACTGATCCATATTGAACTTCTTCAATATCTTTTCAATGTATGGGCTTTGTGAAAGACCTATAAGGCGTCTCAATCTATCTCTATAGATCTTAATACCTAATATGTAAGCAGCTTCTCCAAGGTCCTTCATTGAAAACCATTTATTCAAGTAGGCCTTCACACTTTCGAAAAGTTCAATATTATTTTCCATTATCAACATGTCATCCACATATAATATGAGAAATGCTATAGAGCTCCCACTCACTTTCATGTAAATACAGGGTTCTCCATAAAGCGAATCACCTCATTAAAGCGAATGTTCCAACTCCGAGATGCTTGCACCAGCCCATAGATGGAGCACTGGAGCTTGCATACTTTGTTAGCATCTTTAGGATCGACAAAACCTTCCGGCTACATCATATATAGTTCTTCCTTAAGTAAGCCATTAAGGAATGCCATTTTGACATCCATTTGCCAGATCTCATAATCATAAAATGCGGCAATTTCTAACATTATTTGGACAGACTTTAGCATCACTACGGGTGAGAAAGTCTCATTGTAGTCAACTCCTTGAACTTGTCGATAACCCTCGCGGACAAGCCGAGCCTTATAGACGGTCACATTACCATTCGCGCCAGTCTTCTTCTTAAAGATCCATTTATTTTCAATAGCTCAATTATCATCAGGCAAGTCCACCAAAGTCCACAATTTGTTCTCATACGTGGATCCTATCTCAGATTTCATGGCTTCAAGCCATTTGTTGGAATCCAGGCCCGCCATCGCTCTTCATAGTTCGAAGGTTCACCGTTGTCGAACGACATGATTTCCAGGACAGGGTTGCCGTACCACTCTGGTGCGTAACGTGTCCTAGTGGACCTTCGATGTTCAATAGTAACTTGATCTGAAGTTTCATGATCATCATCATTGACTTCCTCTCCAGCCAGTGTAGGCTCCATAGAAACAACTTCCTGTTCTGTGCTACTCTTCAGTTCGAGTGGAGGTACAATTACCTCAGCAAGTTCTATTTTCCTCCCACTTACTTCTTTCGAGAGAAACTCTTTCTCGAGAAAGGATCCATTCTTGGCAACAAATACTTTGCCTTCGGATCCGAGGTAGAAGTTATACCCAATAGTCTCTTTGGGATATCCTATGAAGATGCACTTTTCCGCTTTAGGTTTGAGTTTCTCAGGTTGAAGTTTCTTCACATAAGCATCGCATCCCCAAGCTTTTAGAAACGACAACTTAGGTTTCTTTCCAACCCATAATTCATACGGTGTCGTCTGAATGGACTTTGACGGTGCCCTATTTAAAGTGAATGCGGCAGTCCCTAATGCATATCCCCAAAATGATAGCGGTAAGTCGGTAAGAGACAACATAGATTGCACCATATCCAATAGAGTGCGATTACGATGTTCAGACACACCATTTCGCTGAGGTGTGCCTGGCGGCATGAGTTGTGAAACAATTCCACATTTCCTTAGGTGCGTGCCAAACTCATGACTTAAATATTCTCCAGCATGATCGGATCTTTCCACATTTCCTTAGGTGCGTGCCAAACTCATGACTTAAATATTCTCCAGCATGATCGGATCTTAGGCACTTTATTTTCCTGTCATGTTGATTCTCTACCTCACTCTGAAATTCCTTGAACCTTTCAAAGATTTCAGACTTGTGTTTCATTAAGTAGACATACCCATATCTACTCAAGGCATTAGTGAGGGTGAGAACATAACAATAGCCACCGCGAGCCTAGACGCTCATTGGACCGCATACGTCGGTATGTATTATCTCCAACAAGTCAGTTGCTCGCTCCATTGTTCCAGAGAACGAAGTCTTGGTCATTTTGCCCAAGAGGCATGGCTCACACGTGTAAAATGATTCAAAATCAAGAGACTCCAAAAGTCCATCAGCATGGAGCTTCTTCATGCGTTTGACACCAATATGACCAAGGCGGTAGTGCCACATGTAAGTGGGGTTATCGTTATCAATCTTACATGTGTAACATCACGTTTGAGATTCATCAAAAATAAACCATTGACGAGCGGGGCATGACAATAAAATATTTTTGTCATATAAATAGAACAACCATTATTCTCAGATTTAACTGAGTAGACATCTCGCATCAAACGAGATCCTGATACAATGGTCATGCTCAAAGCTAGTACTAAATAACAATTATTAAGGTTAAAAACTAATCCCGAAGGTAGATGCAGACGTAGCGTGCCGGCGGCGATCACATCGACCTTGGAACTGTTCCCGACGCGCATTATCACCTTGTCCTTTGCCAGCCTCCGCTTATTCCTCAGATCCTGCTTGCAGTTACAAATGTGAGAACTCCACCGGTATCAAATACCTAAGAGCTACTACGAGCGCTGGTTTGGTACACATCAATAAAAAGTATATCACATATAACTTTAACATTGTCGGCCCTCTTATCTGCTAAGTACTTGGGGCAGTTCTGCTTCCAGTGACCGGTACCCTTGCAATAAAAACAGTCAGTCTCACGCTTGGGTCCATTCTTGTTCTTCTTCCTAGAAACTTGCTTTCCGGGCATAGCAACAGCTTTGCCGTACTTCTTGAAGTTCTTCTTACCCTTGCCTTTCTTGAAACTAGTGGTCTTATTCACTATCAAAACTTGATGCTCCTTTTTGATCTCGACCTCTGCTGATTTAAGCATCGAGTACAACTTAGGAATGGACTTTTCCATCCCATGCATGTTGAAGTTCATCACAAAGCTCTTGTAGCTAGGTGGAAGCGACTGGAGGATTCGGTCAATGACCAAGTCATCCAGGAGATTAACTCCCAGGTGAGTCAAGCGGTTGTGTAACCCAGCCATTTTGAGTATGTGCTCACTGACAGAACTATTCTCCTCCATCTTACAGCTGAAGAACTTGTCGGAGATATCATATCTCTCGACCCGGGCATGAGCTTGGAAAACCAGTTTCAACTCTTGGAACATCTCATATGATTCGTGTTCCTCAAAACGCTTTTGGAGCCCCGGTTCTAAACTGTAAAGCATGCCGCACTAAACAAGGGAATAATCATCGCAGCTTGAATACCAAGCGTTCGCAGTGTCTTTCTCTACTGGGAGAAGGGGTGCGTCACCTAGCGGTGCATCAAGGACATACAATCTTTTGGAAGCTATGAGGATGATCCTCAAGCTATGGACCTAGTCTGCATAGTTGCTTCCATCATCTTTCAGCTTGGTTTTCTCTAGGAACGCGTTGAAGTTGAGGTTGACATTAGAGTTGGCCATTGGATCTATAACATAGATTGTAAAGACAATTTTAGACTATTCATGATAATTAAGTTCACACAATCAAATTATTTAATGAACTCCTACTTAGATAGACATTTCTCTAGTCATCCAAGTGACACATGATCCATGTCAACTAGCCCGTGTCCGATCATCACGTGAGACGGACTAGTCATCCATTGTGAACATCTCCACGTGTATCGTATCTTCTATACGACTCATGTTCGACCTTTCGGTCTGCCGTGTTCCAAGGCCATGTTTGTAGATGCTAGGCTTGTCAAGTCAACCTAAGTGTTTAGCGTGTGTAAATCTGGCTTACACCCATTGTATGCGAACGTTAGAACATATCACACCCGATCATCACGTGGTGCTTCGGAACAATGATCCCTAGCAAGGGTGCATAGTTAGGCTTAAGACATCTCTTAAAATTTTATTGAGAGATAATCTTATTTACTACCGTCGTGCTAAGCAAATAAGATATAAACATGGTAAACATCACATGCAATCAATATAGTGACATGATATGGCCAATATCATCTTGCTTCTTTGATCTCCATCTTCGAGGCACCATGATCATCACTGTCACCGGCATGACACCATGATCTCCATCATCCTGATTGATATGTCTCCAACATATCTATAATTTTTGATTGTTCCATGCTATTATATTATCAAATTTGGATGTTTTATATGCATGAATATGTTATTTTATATTATTTTTGGGAATAAATTATTAATTCAGTGCCCAATGCCAGTTCTTGTTTTTTCCGTGTTTTTGACCTTTTTCAGATAGGAATATCAAATGGATTCCAAACGGAATAAAACTTTCGTCGTGATTTTTTATGGAAAATATAAAAAATAGCAGAAGGAAAAGATACCGGAGAGGTGGCCCGAGGAGGTCACGAGCCTGGGAGGCGCGGCGCCCCTGGCCACGGCTAGGGGGCTCGTGACCTCCTCGTGGCCCCTCTTGACTTGTTCCGGATGCCATATGGTCTTATAAATACGGAAAACACCAGTACTAAACCTAGATCGCAAGTTCCGCCGCCGCAAGCCTCCGTAGCCACCAAAAACCGATCGGGAGACCGTTCCGGCATCCTATCGGAGGGGAATCCATCTTCGGTGGCCGTCTTCATCAACACCATTGCCTCTCCGATGAAGCGTGAGTAGTTCACATGAGACAAATGGGTACATAGCTAGTAGCTAGATGGATTCTTCTCTCTCTTTCATCTTCAATACAAAGTTCTCCATGATCTTCATGGTGATCTATCCGGTGTAATCTTCTTTTGCGGTGTATTTGTTGAGATCCGATGAATTGTGGATTTATGATTAGATTATCTATGAATATTATTTGTGTCTCCTCTGATTTCTTATATGCATGATTTCATATCCTTTTAATTCTCTTCGAGTTATGGGTTTCGTTTGGCCAACTTGATCTATAGTTCTTGCAATGGGAGAAGTGCTTGGTTTTGGGTTCATACCGTGCGGTGTCCTCACCTAGTGACAGAAGGGGTAGCGAGGCACGCATCGTGTTGTTGCCATCAAGGATAAAAAGATGGGGTTTATATCATATTGCATGAATCTATCCCTCTACACACTAGTAGAATGTCGATCTGTAGTCCCGGTCCAGATGGGCCTTTAGTACCGGTTCGCCAACCGGTACTAAAGGGTCGAGACTAAAGGTCCAGACCTATAGTACCGGTTCTATCATGGACCGGTACTAAAGGCCCACCACGTGGCTGCCTGCGTGGGCTGGTGGTGGAGGTCCTTTAGTATCGGTTGGTGATACCAACCGATACTAAGTGTTCTATTTTTTTGTTTTCCCTTTTAATTAGGTTTTAGTTTTCCTTTCTATTTATTGTGTTTTCCATTCATTTCAAATTTATTTTACGGTGGTACATACTGTAAACATTAATTTCACAAGTTGATGCATATATATATATATATATGTACGTAATATAATATAAAATATCTCATACACAGTATATATACAAATGGAATTACGCGTCCATATATATTCTGTACTTATAACTTAAGGCACAAAACCCCGGCATTATTGAGGCAGCGGTAAGTAATAGTGCTCTCCGTTTACATCAATGACATGTTGAAGAAGAAATACCGCAAATTCCTCTTGAAGTGCTACGAAGCGTTTCTCGGGGGAGAGCTTCGACAAGATCTGCCAAAGCTGGAGTTGTCTTTCACGTGCTCCTGTTTGACGTATACGACCTTCGGTCTGGATGCGAATATTCTCACAGAGGGAGTACCCACATAAATTTGTCCCTTGTGGCTGCTTCGCGCACTTTGCAAAAGAATAGAATTCAATAAGATAATTAATAATCAAGCATGATAATACTATTGAAAATATAATTAAAGAGATGCGCAGACCTAGTAGTACTACTTAATTACCTTAATCCTTTTCCACTTCAGCTTCATTTTCCATTGACGACCGTGATGGGTTTTTTCTATCATGTTTTTCCAAACACTACGCGGCAAAGGAAAAGAACAAAAGAGTTATTATAATTACTTTTGATAGATATCAGGAAATAAAGAAAGAAAGCGAGGTCGATAAAGATTGAAATTACCGTTCTATAAAAACAAGTCCACGTATGATTGTTTTGGTGTATCTAGTGAGTCGTACACTTGAACAAGTCCATCCGCGAGGATAATATATAGGAGGATATAGTGGTCTCTGCGCAGAAGTTTATATAATTAGGTAGGCATGCATATAACTCATCAACTACACTTGACAACGAGCTAGTAAGCAAAAATAGAATTTGCAGTATAGAAGAGAGTAAACACTCACCCCATGTTGTAAGGAAATATTATAGTAGATTTGGTATTCATTAGTGCCTCTCGAAAATTTTCCGAGAGATCATCTGTGTCCTTGGCATAATGTTTTACCACATGACCATTAACGGTACTTGGGTCGATGAACCCAATGTCATCGATTCCCTCTTGTTTCAATTCCCACATCTTCAATCTGCATAATAGCATAGAAAAGGACATATATAGTGAGGATAAGCCAATGACGATATCTTAGCTAGAGACTTAAATTACTAAAGATATAAATCACTTACAGACAATAGCAACTGCTGACTGTTTTGTCGATAGAGTCCATGCGGTATAACTGGAAAAGTTCTGAGAATTCAAGACATATGTCACATGCATTGACGTAATGCTCTTTCCTTACTTTCATCATGACCGCCGTCTCCCCTCGCTTTGCTTCACGCATGTACCAATCATGCAACCGTCGCATCGCAGTACAGAGGCCAGGCTTCTTCCGGTTATCTGGCTCACCTTTGAAATGGTTGCCTGCCTTTCTTAAGATATGCTTGATCGGTAGAAATCGACGATGTCCCAGGTTCACATTCTTCTTACATTTATCCAAATATATACTTTCAGTATCATCTAAACAGTGCGTGCATGCATTGTACCCCTTGTTTGTATGTCCTGAAACGTTACTAAGAGCAGGCCAATCATTGATGATTACAAACAGCAACGCTCGTAGGTCAATTTCCTACTGTGTGTGCGCATCCCACACACGCACACCTGGTTTTTCCACAACTGTAGAAGTTCATCAAGTAGTGGCCTTAGGTAGACATCAATGTCGTTGCCGGGTTGCTTAGGGCCTTGGATGAGCACTGGCATCATAATGAACTTCCACTTCATGCATAACCAAGGAGGAAGGTTGTAGATACATAGAGTCATGGGCCAGGTGCTGTGACTGGAGCTCTGCTCGCCAAAAGGATTCATGCCGTCTGTACTAAGACCAAACCATAAGTTTGTTGCATCAGCTGCAAAGTCCTCGAACTCCCTCTCGATTTTTCTCCACTGCGACCCATCAGCGGGTGCTCTCAACATCCCGTCTTTCTTACGTTCTTCTTGGTGCCATCGCAACAACTTGCCATGCTCTTTCTTTTGGACCAAATGTTTCAACCGTGGTATTATAGGAGCATACCACATCACCTTGGCAGGACCCCTCTTGCTATGGCGTTCGGCCTCCTCACCACCAGGGTCATCGCAGGGGATCTTATAGCGCAGTACACCGCATACCGGGCATGCATCCAAATTCTCGTACTCCTCACCGCGGTAGAGGATGCAGTCATTAGGGCATGCATGTATCTTCTGCACCTCTAATCCTAGAGGGTAGACAACCTTCTTTGCTTAGTATGTACTTTCAGGCAATTCGTTATCCTTTGGAAGCATCTTCTTTATCATTATCAACAATTCTTCAAATCCCTTGTCAGTTACACCATTCTTCACCTTCCATTGCAGCAATTCCAGCGTGGTACCCAACTTTTTCTGGTCATCTTCACAATTTGGATACAATAATTTCTTGTGATCCTCTAACATGCGTTTCAACTTCAACCTCTCCTTATCATTTCGCAGTTTCTCTTTGCATCATCAATGACCTGACCCATATCATCAGCGAGCTCATCTGATGCCTCTTCTTCATCTTCCCCTATTTATGCCTCTTCTTCAGCTTCCCCTATTTATGCCTCTTCTTCAGCTTCCCCCATTGTTGTATCAGCAAAAGGATAGTTGTCATCATCCTCTTCTTCTTCATTGTCTTCCATTATAACCCCTCTTTCTCCGTGCTTGGTCCAACAGCTATAGCCGGACATGAAACCAGACTTCAGCAGGTGATAGTGAAGGGTTTTTGAGGTAGAGTAATTCATCATTCTTACAGTCACGACATGGACAACACATGAAACCATTCTGCTTGTTTGTCTCAGCCACACGAATAAAATCATGCAGACCATTAAGAAACCCTGGACTTAGTCGGTCATCGTACATCCATTGCCGGCTCATCTTCACTACACAACATCGAAGTGACCAAATTAATACAACTTCATCATCACATTGCAACCAAAAGTAGAGCTAGCAGTAACCAAATGTTATTACTGCAAATAATGATACTTATAGTTCATACATACATCTCATAAAACAACACCAACTATCGAAAACATGTGAATACAACAACAAATGCGATCATAATCGCAACTAAAGTAACAATTGAGCCAACAACATAATGATACCAAGCCTCTTTATCAATGGCATATTTTCTAATATTTCTAAGCTTCAAGCGCATTCCATCCATCTTGTTCTTGTGATCATCGACGATATCGGCAACATGCAACTCCAATCCCATCTTCTCATCTTCAGTTCTTTTCAATTTTTCTTTCAAACGATCAATTTCTTTTTCTGCTTGTGTTAATTTCTCGAGCATAATTGCATAGTCGGTTGGAATTTCTAGTTCAACTACTTCCTATAGATAAAAATATCTACATCAATTTGGTGGCATAATTAATTGTTATAGACATTAGATGATGTGTGAAATAGTTATAAAAGATAATTAACGACATACCACATCTAAATCATAGACTGGACGAGGGCCGACGTGGGCGGATCCCATAACCATGACACTATAGAATAACTAACAATAATACAAGTAAGTAGATCGTACACGCAAATATCTAAATCATACAAGTAATTTTTTTAAAAGATTTTAAGAAGAACAAGAGGCTCACCAAGGTGGCCGGTGCCGCGACAAGACGATGCGGATGATGGACGGTGGTTAGGATGGCCGGGGATGGGAAGGCACACGAAATGAACCACACCTACACATATGTAACCTAACAAGTTAATTTGATCTCAAATTGGATATAAATCAAATAAACTCTCACAAATCACATATCACATATCTTTGAGCATACCACAAGCTAATCTAGCAAGTGGTGAAGGAGCAAAGTTGCTAACCTTTATGAACACTTGGATAGATGGGGTGCCTTTAAATCTTGACAAATCCTTGGCAAAATGGAGGATGAGCTTCGAGCAAGAAGAAGAACATGGGAAGGCACCAAATAAACCACACCTACACACATGCAACCTAACAAGTTAATTTGAGCTCAAATTGGATATAAATCAAATAAACTCCCAAAAATCACATATCACATATCTTTGAGCATACCACAAGCTAATCTAGCAATGAGAGATGAAGGAGCAAAGTTGCTAACCTTGATGAACACTTGGATATATGGGGTGCCTCTAAATCTTGACAAATCCTTGGCAAAATGGAGGATGAGCTTCGAGCAAGAAGAAGAACAGGGGAGAAAACAGATCTCTTTCGATCGGCTGCGGACGGATGTATATGTAGGAAGTCTTTAGTACCGGCTGGTGTCACCAGCCGGTACTAAAGGTGATGTTTAGTAACGGTTTGTGTAACCAGCCGGTACTAAAGGTGCAAGAGGGGCCCATGTCTGACCAAAACCCTGTCATGCCCCCTTTAGTACCGGCTCATGACACGAACCGGTACTAAAGGTCCCTCACGAGCCGGTACTAAAGGTCGCCCTGCTCCTAGCCGTTGTAGCCATCACGAACCGGGACTAATACCATCTTTAGTACCGTTTCGTGACCAGACCGGGACTAAAGCTCGGGATGAAAGGTCTGTTTTCTACTAGTGACATCATGTCATCTTGCTTAAACCGTCACTCCGTTTTCTATGAACTTAATAAACTAGATGCATGTTGGATAGCGGTCGATGTGTGGAGTAATAGTAGTAGATGCAGGAAGTATCGGTCTACTTGTCTCGACGTGATGCCTATAGGTATGATCATTGCCTTAGATATCGTCATGACTTTGCGCTATTATATCAATTGCTCAACAGTAATTTGTTCACCCACCTTAATACTTGCTATCATGAGAGAAACCTCTAGTGAACACTATGGCCCCCGCATCTATTTTACATATTATATATTCAGATCTAAATACAAAAAACACCAAAAATACCTTTCTGCACCTTTATTTACTTATTTATATTTATCTACTATCACTATCAGATCTCACCTTGCAAATAATCGTAAAGGGAATTACAACCTCTTTATCACGTTGGGTGCAAGTTTGTTTGTGTTTGTGCAGGTTTCTTGGTGCCTCATCTTGATACTCCTACTGGATTAATACCCTAGTTTTCAAACTAAGGGAAATACTTACCTCTACTTTGCTGCATCACCCTTTCCTCTTCAAGGGAAAAACCAACGCAAGCTCGAGAAGTAGCAGGAAGAATATCTGGCACCGTTGCCGTGGAGTATTCAAGTGAAGCATACTACCAAGTACCTATCGCAAACTCATCTCTTGCGTTTACATTATTTGCCATTTGCCTCTCATTTTCCTATCCCCCACTTCTAAAACAAAATTTACAAAATATTAGCCTTTCTTTATTTGCCTCTTTCGTTCTCCTTTTCGTTGCTATGTTTGCTTGTGTTGCGATGTGCCTTCTATTTGCTTGCATATTCGCTTGCTAAAAATCTATTGATATGGATCCTCATCCACTTGATAATCTTTTCAAAATACCAATTATGATGAACTAATTGCTAGTGAGTTGAGTGCACTTGATTATCTCTATGAATTTTTGTTTGAAAATCATGAATCTGGAATTTTCGATGAAGTATTGACAGAAGAAATTTATAAGGAGATTTATGATAGTTCCTTGAATGAAAAGCATGATTTCCATGTTGTTAGTATGTATTCCCTGAATATCCATGATGCTAATGATATGCAAAACCACAAGCTTGGGGATGCTATGCTTGATGAAGATGATATTTTTTGTTCGCCAAGTTTTGGTGATGACACGTATGCTATAATTGATCATGAAAAGAATCCTTTATGTGATAGTTATATTGTGAGATTCCTTCATGATTCTACTAAAAATTATTATGAGGGAGGAACATATGCTGGTAGGAATTGCAATACTATCAAGTTTCCTCTCTATGTGGTCAAAGTTTTCAAGTTATGCTTATTTTGCCTTCCTATGCTAAGTGATTCTTATTCCCATAAATTGTTTGCTCAAAAAATCCCTATGCATAGGAAGTGGGTTACACTTAAATGTGTTTTTCATTCTATTCATGATGCTCTTTTGCATATCTCAATTACTACTCTTATTGTGAGCATCATTGAAATCGTTATGCCTAGCTAGGGGCATTAAACGATAGTGCTTGTAGGAAGGCAACCCAATGAATAAATTTAATTTTGCTTTTTACTTTTTGTTTTGTTGAGTCCACAACATCATGATTCTATTATTGTCGTGGTTTTGTCACGGTAGATGTCTGGGTTACCAGACTTGAGTTCGGAGCCATCGCCATGGTAGTGGACTCAAAGGGGTTAGTCGAGACAAAGGACACGAGTTTACCCAGGTTTGGCCCCTCAAGTCGAGGTAAAAGCCTACGTCCTGCTTGTGTTGTTATTGCTTGTGGTATCGATTACAAGGGGCTAGAAGCTTGACCTAGTTTTCGATAACCTACCTCTAAGACGCTCCAACGCTGCCTTTATATAAGAGGTCAGAACCGTCGGGTCTTACAATTGTATAGTCGGATCATGTTTACATCTCCGGATCTATCTCTATCTTAGCAGCCAAGTTATCCTTTGGAAGGTCTTGTGCATCTGGGTCTCCATCGTCCGGCCCACATCAGGAGCTGCCAATCATCTTGGGCCTCCAACTGGTACATATCTTCGTGGGCCGGCTCATAACCAATGCTATCAACCGGAACCTTCCAGCCGGGTCATATCATGGGGTTATATCCCCAACATTAGGCCCTAGGTTGAAGTGAGCCAGCTCATTTCATCCGTCTCTTGTGATTGTCTGAGAGTCGCCACCGAATGACCCGGCGTGACGTCACAGATACGCTGACGTATCACCAAATCTTTCGCATTTAACCGCTTACCGAAAATCAAGGCATCCGTTTCGGCAAGATCGGTGTTGACGCCTGGGAATTCGCGCCGTCTCCCTGTTAAATAGGACCTGCACGGGTCAAAAATGTTTCACTCCCGCTTGTGCGCCCCTTCTTCTTCTTCCTGCCGCCCGTCCATCGCTCGAGCTCGTCCCCTCCGCCTGGCGCCATCGCTCATCCGTCACCAACACAGGTCGCTGCATCAACCTGTTCGCACCAGAAACTCGCCCTCCACCGTCTCCATCTCCGGTAAGTGCCTCTTCCCGTAGCTTTAGATCGGTAGCAAATAGAGTTTCCGCCAGCGGACCTCCGCCGCGCGTTTCTTGTTCTCCGGTGCGGCCGCTCGGCCAAGTATTGGGTCCGGCCGCACGTCCTTTAGGTCGCACCATCACCACTGCCACCGTATGTGGTCTGTCCGCACGCAATGCACGGGCCATTAGGGCTGTAGGTCGATTCTTCATTTCCCGCTGTTCTTAGCTTAGGTCGACGTAGAACTTGTTTTTTCACTTCGGTAGATCCAAAAACTTAAGTATCGATTTGTGAAACCTGTTTGTCCGTTTGTTGATTGACTTCCGGCTCTTCCACCCATATTGAGCCGCTAGACTCCCTCCAGCTCTTTATCAGCCGGGCCCCTTAAGGCTTTAATTTTTAGAACCCAGTAACTTGTAAGCCGCCATTGCTATCTGCTCTTGTTTGATTTAGTTTCCACTTTCTCTTTGTACAGTACTTTTAAGCCGCCAACATGACACGCGCCACAAATTCCTGCAATTGGGTCGGCTCCTGCGTGACCGAAGAGTATCTGTCCGACTTAGTAGACGCTGGTACCCTTCCTCCGAAGGAAGTAGTCAACTGGCGGGTTCCGGGTGATGAGACCCGCCCCGCGCCAAAGAAAGGAGAGGTTGTAGTCTTTACGGATCATATCGAACGAGGATTCGTGCCTCCCGGGTCAAAGTTCCTTCGTGACATTCTCCATCTGTACAAGCTGCACCCCCAAGACCTTGCGCTGAATTCTGTATCAAATATTTGCCACTTTCAAGTCCTCTGCGAGCCATACCTTCAATCAAGGCCATCAGTCGGATTCTATAGAGAGTTCTTCTACGCCAACCGCCAGACTGAATATAAGAGCGGGCCAAGCTGGAACTTGGAGGAATCACCATCCAGCGCCGGAGGGGCATCACCTTTCCAGCTATTCAGATGCCCAGCCACCCAAAGGACTGGAACAAGACATGGTTCTATTGCAAGGACACATCTCCTGACACGGAGCATCGTCTGTCGAGTTATCGTCCTTCCTGGCTCTCAACTGACACTTCACTGCCCAATCGGCTCTTAGCTGCCGACCGTGCTAGATACGAGAAGCCCCACGCCAGAGTGAAGGCTCTCCTGGCCAACGGCCTTATTGGAACGGATCTTATCCGCTGCTGGGTACAATGGCGGATCATGCCTCTGAGCCGCCGGAACCGGCTCATGTGTGAATATCCAGGACATTATGACAGTAAACTGTGCTTCAGCGCCACCACTTTGACTGAGGACAACATCTGTATGACTGTCCGAAGTCTTGGGCACGAGACCTCCGGCTCTTGCAGCACCATCGGCCTAGCGCCCTTCTACGCGACCAACCCGTCGCCTCTTGTAAGTATTTCTATCTTTTTTCCATTTGTTGCATGCTTACATACTCTTCTTTACGAAGCTTGATATCCTTCCTCCGGCTTAATTTGCATAGGCTGATTCCTACGTCTGGAAGAAGGAATACGTTCCTCCTCCGAACGCAACCAAGAAGAAAGCCGCCACCAAGAAACAAAGAAAGGCAGCTCCTCAAGAGACTGGCTCGAACACCCGGCCTCCTCAGTGTCGGAGGTAAGATGTTTAACTTTACTTACTTAACTTCTTGCCTTGCTGGCTCTTTAATAATGTCTTTCCGTGTCTCACAGGACGAAGTAGAAACCAGTCACGCCAACGCTCCTGAGGTAACTTGCATGTACTCTGACTCGGAATATTTCTTCCGAAAGCCGCGGCGAGTCGTTAGAAAATTTCCTCTATCTCACCCTCTCGCTCATCTGGCTCCTGACTTCTTCATAAAAAAGCAACAGCAAACTAAATGATGTCAGACCCGGAGCACCGGCTCTACAGAGCTTGCATCTAGACTAGCAAACTCACCGGCTCCTATGAAGCGGCCTGCAGAGGTTAGTATCCATACTTCCCTTTTTCATTTCTCTTCATGTCTAAGCATCTTATCATTTCTGTGTCTTGCCTTTTTCAGAAGACGCCCTCTTCGGGCGACTCTTCAGCATCAGTTATCCCTCCACCAAAGATTAATCCTTTGTAAGTATTAAAATATCCGGATGTCTTGATGAAATACCAATCTCCTTTAAATGCTGACCCTTTACTTTGCAGTGCTCAGGAGAAACGCCGTAAGACCCATCAACCTTCTTCCATCCCTGTCGTTGACAATCAAGAGCCTGAACAGCTGGCCCCGGCCCTGGCTCAACCGGATATTGGACAGCCGGAGCAAACTCCAGCGGAAGAAGAAGCTCCACCAACGTCTTCCACTGAGTCGGCGGCTGACGACGTCATAACGGAGAACTCCCCAACTGCTCCTTCAAGGCCAGTTACACCCGCCAAGACCCCTCCGACTCCGGATGTTATCATCACCGGGTCTGCTCAGAAGTCTCCTTCACCAGCGCATGTCTTAACCCGGCATACAGAGCCGTATGAAGCTTCGCGGAAACTTGAGTTTGACTCGTCATATGACAAGATGACAGCCGAAGAACTCCACTCCGGCTACATGAACTGGGTCAACACCAGCCGAGACATGGAACTCCGGCTGGTCAGCATGATGAAAGCAAAATATGATATATGTTACCTTCCTTTGGCCATAACTTTTCCTAGCCCCCAAGGGTCGGATTTAACCTAGCATAGAATTGAATTCGGGTCTTCTTTCAAAGGTTATGTAGAAAATACTTCTGCTTTAGATAGTGTCAACACTTGTATACTGCCAAATGTAGCCCCCAAGGGCCGGCTCAAATTTTATTTGATTCGGGACTTTCTTAGTTTGAACAGAAGCGTAGTGTAGCCCCCAAGGGCCGGCTCAAATTTTTTTGAGTTAGGACTTTTGAGATTAGAAAAGAGCCAATGTATAGCCCCCATGTTCCGGGTCAATTTCTAGGAAGATGAGCCGGAACTGTAGATGTGAACAGATCAAATATATTGCTTGCAATCTGTTTGAGACTTGTAGAACTTGAACTGTGAACCTTTATGTATATGAACACTCTTGTTGTTGTAATAGCTTACACTCTGTTTTAATATGCACAGGATGCTCTGAACACCGCCGGCTCTCAGCTGGCGGATCTCAAAATCAACTTGGCAGCTCAACAGGAACCACGAAACCTTGCTGACAAGAGATGCTGGCTCTTAGCCGAAGAAGTAGCAAAGATCACCGCCGAGTTAACAACTTTAAAAGCAATGGCTGAGTCAGAGAAAGCCGCACTGATCAAACGGGCAGATGATGCCGATCAGCGGCTCATCGCCGTTGCTGAGGAGCTCCAAGGGCTCAACCGGCACATCGCTAAGATGTCTGCCGCCTTATTTGGTAAGTCAATCGTTTCAGTACTCTTTACTTAATATCCTTTACGAAACAACTGATGACTGACATGTCTCTTTCGGCTCATGTAGGACCTTTGAGCCGGCAACTTGCAGACGACAGCATCCTGTCACTGAAGGCCGTGTATACCTTCATAGAACAACTGTATTGTGGTGCAATGTTTACCATCAAAAGCATACAGCATAAGGAGAAGATTCCCAAGGCCCTGAAAGGGGTATTAGAGCTGTTCTCCATGGTGTCGATGCAAATACAAGAGCTGAAGAAGTCAACCTTCCGCTCTGGAGCCGTTGCGGGTTTGAGCCGGGCCATGGCCTTCGCACCAGATCTCACACCGGATGATATGATGGGTGGGTATCCTTCGAAGAAGGTGGACCACTTAGAATTTTCTGATGAAGACTACTTCAAAGTCGTCAAGGACTCTCGCTATCTGGCATCTGTAATGGCTGCTGAAGCGGAGGATGACTTGAAGAGCTATCAAGCAGCATACGACGAGGATGATAAACGGATCCGCGGGCCTCTTTACGAGTGTAAAGACCTAACACCTGCCCGAAGCAAAGACCTCTTCATTGGTGAGCTTAATGTCGCGCCTTTCTTTGACGGGTCATTTCCTGCCGTCTCTAACTGCAACTGGGAACTCGGCAATCTTCAGATCCGAACCGCGGGAGATCCGGAGCAGGATAAGCCGGCCGAGTGATAGAACCTTGTAATAGTCAGAGCAAGTATTGGCTCTTGTAATTACCTGCCCTTGGCGTTTTGAAACTTTGTCGGAAACATCGTTTGTTCCCTCTGAGAAAGTCTTTTGTAACAGCCCTTTAATAGCTAAATGCACTCACTGGCTGTTTAGATTATAGTACTATCAATCCTCTTTCTCAACTTCTTTACTTCCAGCATTAATAAACTTGCCAATGATTCATGTGAGGCGCTTGTAAGCCTTCAGAGTTCTTTTTAGAGCCGGATAACACCTCTGTTGGTAATCAGCCCCCATGAACAAAACGCGGATGTTGATAAACCAACACGTAATCTTTCCGAAACGTGGGTCCTTCACCCGGACTCTTTAGAGCCGGGAAGTTTACTCCATCAGCCGGAGCAGCATGACGTCTTGTCTTATAACAAAATGCCATGGAAGAGCCGACTGTCATAGGATAAAGTAAGCTATACCTGACGGTAGGAAGCCTCTATGTGACAACAACGACTGTTGAGAACTTTTAAAGCGGCCTATAGCCGGCTGTATGAAGGGTGATGTAAGCTGTACCATGATGGCAAGAAGCCTCCTTTTAACAGAAAATGCTTATCCATTGTATGCCAACACCGGTTGTCAATAGGTTTATGTAAGCTATACCAAAGGTAAGAAGCCTCTGCTGACAACCACAGCTCAAAGAGCCTGCTGTTGGAGGGTGATGTAAGCTATACCCGAAGGCAAGAAGCTTCCCCCAATCAGCCAATGTTGAATAGGGCCGGCTGCCGATGGTATTATGTAAGCTATACCTTATGGCAAGAAGCATCCATTCGACAGCCGCGACTAGTAATTGTACTTGCCGGCTGTGTGAAGGGTTTATGTAAGCTATACCCGAAGGCAAGAAGCCTCCTTCCACAACTATTTTTGGTGTAAACGCCGGTTGTTAGGGTGAGATAAACGAACCCGTCGGTAAGAAGCCCGCTTCGACAACCGCGGTTAATAAGTAACCGAAAGTGGCATAAAGCCGATCATTAGGGTGAGATAAGCGATACCCGTCGGTAAGAAGCCCCTTCTATGGCCGCAGTTGATAAGCAACTGGAATTTGATGTACACGCTGTTGCCTTAGGGGAATTTTTTAAGCTATACCAAAGGTAAGAAGCCTCCATCAGCAACAGCGCTTAATGTACTCAAGCTAGGCATCATACCAGTTCAGGGTCTCTAAAGCGAGATTGGCCGTCAACTCTGTGAGCCGGCTTAGGGTCTCTAAGGCGAGATTGACTGGTAAGAGCTTAATTGTTTAACTTACAACAGTTCAGGGTCTCTAAAGCGAGATTGGTCGTCAACTCTGTGAACCGGCTCAGGGTCTCTAGAGCGAGATTGACTGGTAAGAGTTTATTGTATTGACAACAGTTTAGGGTCTCTAAAGCGAGATTGGCCATCAACTCTGTGAACCGGCTCCTGGTCTCTAAAGCGAGATTGACTGGAATAAATTCAACAGGTCACTCTAACCGGTTCAGGGTCTCCAAAACGAGATTAACCGGCAAGGCCTTGGCGGGTCAAAGAACTAGAGGAACTGCAAATTTGCTGGTATTGAAGAATTTCATCCTTAGATCATAAAGATACATATAAGAGCCGGGGCTCTAGTCTTTGGTAGTAGTACTACTCTATATAAATATGATATGTACAATGATAATGGATCTGCATCATCTATCAAGTATAATATGGCCGCAAGTGTGCCACGTTCCATCGCCGCAAAGTCTCCTGACCCGCCGTAGCCGACTCATCACGAATATCAATAAGATAGTAGGACCCATTGTTGAGGTGTCTGCTAACCACAAAGGGTCCTTCCCACGGCGGAGAAAGCTTATGCATCCCAGATTGGTCTTGAATGAGCCGGAGCACCAGGTCTCCTTCCTGGAACGTCCGGGTCTTCACCCTGCGGCTGTGATAGCGTCGCAGGTCTTGTTGATAAATCGCCGATCTGGCCGCTGCTAACTCTCGTGCTTCATCCAAGGCATCCAACGCATCTTGGCGTGCTATCTCATTATCTGTCTCAACATAAGCCACCACCCTTGGTGAATCATGCCGGATGTCGCTGGGTAGAACCGCCTCAGCCCCGTAGGCCATGAAAAAAGGTGTAAAACTTGTAGACCTGTTAGGTGTAGTCCGGATGCTCCATAAGACGGAAGGCAACTCATCAACCCAACACCCGGGCGTCCGTTGCAAAGGGATCATGAGACGAGGTTTAACCCCTCACAGGATTTCTTGATTAGCTCACTCAGCTTGACCATTGGACTGCGGATGTGCCACGGCTGAAACATCAAGCCGGATATGCTCCTTCTCACAGAACACCTTCATAGCCCCCTTGGACAAATTTGTACCATTATCAGTGATAATACTGTGTGGATAGCCAAAACGATAGATTAATTTCTTGACAAATTCAACCGCTGTAACCGCATCACACTTGCGTACTGGCTCAGCGTCAACCCACTTGGTAAACTTGTCAACTGCCACCAAGAGGTGCGTTTTCTTATCTTTGGATCGCTTGAAGGGTCCTACCATATCAGGCCCCCAAACTGCAAACGGCCAAGTGATAGGTATCATCCTCAACTCCTGAGCCGGAACATGAGCACGTCGGCCAAATTTCTGACAAGGGTCAGACTTACGGACCTGGTCCTCTGCATCCTTGTGAGCCGTCAACCAAAAGAAACCATGTCGAAAAGCTTTGGCCACTAAAGACCTTGAGCCGGCATGATGCCCACAGTCGCTAGCATGAATTTCATTTAAGATCTGCTGGCCCTCCTTTGGTGACACACAACGTTGGAGAACACCTGTCACACTGCATTTGTGTAACTCACCATTGATAATTGTCATGGACTTAGAACGGAAAACAATCTCCCGAGCCCGGCTCTCATCGTCCGGCAACTCGCCGCGCGTCAAGTACGCTAAATGAGGAGTAGTCCAATCCGGAATAACATGTAGAGCCGCCACTAGAGATGCCTCCGGGTCAGGAATTGCTAGATCCTCCTCAGAAGGCATCTTGACAGTCGAATGATATAACACATCAAGAAAAACATTAGGCGGCACCGGCTTACGCTGAGATCCGAGTCATGATAATGCATCAGCCGCCTCGTTCCGTCGACGATCAATATGATCCTCCTAATATCCTTTGAAATGACCCGCAACAATATCAACCGCTTGTTGATAAGCCGCCATCCGTGGGTCCTTAGAATCCCAAGTACCTGAAACTTGCTGAGCCACAAGGTCTGAGACGCCCAGGCATCTAACCCGGCTCAAATTCATCTCCTTAGAAACTCTCAAACCATGGAGCAAGGCTTCATACTCAGCAGCATTATTAGTAAAAGGGAACATCAACCGGAGCACATAACAAAATTTGTCCTCCTTGGGGGAGGTGAGAACCACACTAGCACCAGACCCCTCAAGCTGTTTAGACCCGTCAAAATGTATAGTCTAGTATGTGTGGTCTGGCTTCTCTTCAGGCGCCTGTCACTCTGTCCAACCATTTATGAAATCCACCAAGGCTTGAGATTTAATTGCTGTACGAGGGGTGTAATTGGCAATCCGCCCCATAGCATCTCTGTTCTGAATAATATCTCCCAACGGGGCAGAGCTTACTACAGTTATTTGATGGCCCAAAAAGTAGTGCTTCAACTTACGATTAGCCATAAAGACCCCGTATACAAGCTTCTGCCAATGTGGATACCTGTGCTTGGACTCAGCCAAGACCTCACTGATGTAATAAACAGGCCTCTAAATGGGATACTCCTTCCCTGCCTCCTTACGTTCAACCACAGTCGCCACACTGACCGCCCGGCAGTTAGCTGCCACATAGAGGTGTAGCGGCTCTTTCTCAGCCGGAGCGGCTAACACTGGCGGCTCAGTCAACTGCTTCTTAAGAGCTTCAAGCGCCTCTGCAGCCGCCTTGCTCTATTTAAACTTGTCTGTCTTCTTCATCATTTGATACAAGGGGATGGCCTTCTCCCCAAGCCGGCTTATGAACCGGCTCAGTGCAGCAATCCGCCCTGCAATACGTTGAACATCGTTGATGCATGTCGGCTCTCGCAGAGAAGTAATAGCCTTGATTTTATCCTGGTTAGGCTCGATGCCACGCTCAGAGACCAAGAATCCCAAAAGCTTTCCTGCAGGAACACCAAAAACACACTTTGTCGGGTTAAGCATCATTTTGTAGACCCGAAGATTGTCAAAAGTTTCCTTTAGGTCCTCCAAGAGGGTTTCCTTCTTCCTAGACTTCACCACTATGTCATCCACATAGGCATGAACAATACGACCAATCTGACTGTGGAGACAATTCTGCACACACCGTTGGTAAGTCGCCTGGGCACTCTTGAGCCCGAAAGGCATGGAGACGTAGCAGAACGCCCCAAAAGGTGTGATAAATGATGTCTTCTACTGATCCTTGACTGCCATTTCGATCTGATGATACCCTGAGTAAGCATCCAAAAAGCACAAATTCTCACAACCGGCTGTTGCATCGATGATCTGATCAATGCGTGGGAGTGCGAAGGGATCAGCCGGACAAGCTTTGTTAAGGTCCATGTAATCTATGCACATACGCCAAGTACCATTCCTTTTAAGCACCAACACCGGATTAGCCAACCACTCCGGGTGAAAAACTTCAACTATGTACCCAGCGGCTAAGAGCCGGGCAACCTCTTACCCAATAGCCTTGCGCCTCTCCTCATTGAACTGCCGCAGAAACTGCTTGATCGGCTTGAACTTTGGATTCACATTAAGATTGTGCTCAGCGAATTCTCTCAGTACATCCGGCATGTCCGAAGGTTTCCATGCAAAGATGTCCCGATTCTCACGGATGAATTCGATGAGCGCGCTTTCCTATTTGGGATCCATGTGAGCCCCGATGATGAACTGCTTGGATGAGTCGCCCGGAGTAAAGTCCACTGTTTTAGTATCATCCGCTGAAAACTTGAGTGGCGGCTCTGCCTCTGTATTTGGTTTTTTCAATGGGGTCATATCCTCCGGGTCAACGTTCTCCTTATAGAACTTCAGTTCCTCCTGTGCACAGCTAGCCTCCACATAAGCCGCATCACCTTCCTCGCACTCAATAGCCGTTTTCCGATTGCCATGAACCGTAATCGTGCCTTTTAAGCCGGGCATCTTAAGTTGCAGATAAACATAACAAGGCCTGGCCATGAACTTGGCGTAAGCCGGCCGCCCAAACAATGCATTATAAGGGCTCTTGATCTTGACCACTTCGAACATAAAGTTTCGACCCTGTAATTATACTCATCGCCGAAAGCCACCTCCAAAGAGATTTTACCTACCGGGTACGCCGACTTACCAGGCACCACGCCATGAAACACAGTAGACGAAGTTTTGAGATCCTTGTCTAGCTACTTCATCCGCCGGAAGGTGTCATAATATAAGATGTTGATACTGCTACCTCCGTCCATGAGCACTTTATTTACTCCATAACCATGTATCTGAGGGGCCACTACCAGAGCTAGGCGGCCCGGGTCATCCACCCGCGGCGGGTGATCTTGCCTGCTCCACGTTATGTCATACTCTGACAACGGTAGGTATCATGGGAGAGCCGGCGCGACCGTATTAACCGCTCGCCTCCGTAGTTTGTCATCTCGCATGCTGCTACCAGTCGTAAACACATGATACTGCCCCAAACTGAGCTGCTTCGGGTTACTCTCGAATCCAGACTGATTGCGCTGTTGCTGCTGCTGCTGCTGTTGATTATTATGATTGTTGTTGCCAGGGTGCTGTTGATGTTGCTGATTATTGTGACCCGGATGACCTGCTCCTGAGCCGCCGGCACCAAAGCCAGCACCTGACCCGCCATGGCCTGAGACGCCAGGCCCTTAGCCGCCAGGTGGCCCACCGCCCTGATTATGAGGTGGCTGAAAGTGTTGATTCTTAAATCTCTGCAGGATAAAACAGTCGCCCTACGCATGCGTGGACGGCTTATCAGGTGTGTTGTGCTCTGGGCAGGGTTTCCTAAGCATCGCTTCCAAATTGAAAGGGGGCCTGTTATCACGCTAGTACGGCTTGTAACGCCCGTTCCCCTTAGGAACATTCAGCCCTATGTTAGTATTTGCCACTAGCTCTGACCCGCCATCAGCGTTGTTCTGTCTGTTTTGATTCCCATTGTTCCCGAAACTCTTGCCTTGGTTGTTCTTCTTTCCCTGATTTGACTTCTCCTCATCCGAACGCGAATCTCTGGTGCTGTCTTGACACGTACGTTTAAGCCGGCCAAGCTTCTGCTTCAGCGGAACGAAATGGCAATTCTTCTCCAAAATGAGCACTGCTTGAGCCGCCGTGATCTGTTCCGACGAGTGAATGATAGTCGACACCCGCCGAACCCAATGATGGACCGACTCATTCTCCTGCTGAACGCAATGATCAAAATCCACAATGGTCATAGGCTGCTTGCAAGTCCCTTGGAAATTTTTAATGAACTTCGCCCTCAATTCGGCCCAAGAACTTATAGTGTTGGGTGGTAAACCCTTTAACCATGTGCGAGCCGGACCCTCGAGCATCATGATAAAATATTTTGCAAAACAGCTTCGCTGACGTCTAGCATCTCCATAGCTAGCTCATAGCTCTCGACCCAAGCCTCGGGAGGGAGATCCGCCGTGTAATTGGGAACCTTCCGGGGCCCCTTGAAGTCCTTAGGCAGCCTCTCGCTCCGTAGAGCCGGAGTAAAACATCGAACTCCCACGGCTCTAGCGCTACCAGCCGCTCTGGCCTCTGTCAACACCGAGGGCCCGAAACCCGGAGGAACCATTGCTGCCTCTTCTTCTCGCCTTTTTCTTGCCCGGTCCACCAGGGCCTGCGCGTCTAACGCTGCGCGTCCTCCTTCTAGCCCACGATACGGACCACTGCTGGAAACCGCTGGCGACTCACAGCGCCGGCTGAAGCTTCGACTATGGAGAGGGGTAGAGTGGACCTGGCGCCAGCTGTGAGTATATTTCTCCTGTTGAGCCATGGCCATCTATAATTATCCGATAGCATTCCTCACCTCCTCCGCAAAGGGTGCTTCATCTAGGATAGGGATTGTTCCAAGCTGAGTAGCCGTTGCTACCATGTTCTCGGCCGGGTTAGAATAATGACCCGCCGGTGTTGTAAACCCTCCGGGTGGGGCCATGTGAGCCGCTGCTCGCTCTTCCTCAGGGGCAGCCGCCGCTCTCCCAGAGCCGGGGGTGTTGAAGAGATTCCTCGCCTCATAGCACTCCGGCAAACGAGATTGATGCCTCCTGCGATGCACATCCGCCGCTGAAACCTGTTCCAGCCCCAAACAGAAAGCGTCGGCCTGGAGCCGTGCTACCTCTGCCGCCATCTGGGTGTTTAAATCAGTTATCCTCTGACGCTCCTCAGCCATCCGGCCTTTGATCCTTGCGATCTCCGCATTACGAGCCGCCTGATTATCTGGTGTGACCTCTGTAGCCAACAAAGCCTCAAGCTCATCCATCAATTCCACAAGGCCCTGAGCCGGCGGCTGGGAAGGGTTAGCCCCTGACCCGGCCGCCCCTGGCCCTGCCATGAATACTGCTGCGTGAGACGGCCGCTCCGGCTCGCCTGACTCGGGGCAAGTGTCACCGTAGCCCCCAAGGCCACCGTTGCTGAGTTGATACACAGATTCTGTTTCCCCACTCGACGACTCATCGTCGGAGTGCACGAGAGTCCCTTGAGATCCGGATGCTTCCAGATCCATACCTTGAGTGAATCCCATGAAGACATGCTCCTGAACCGGGTTCACACGGACAGAGCCTACGATGCGTGCGGGCTGGAGACGCCGAGCCGGCTCGACGATGTTGGTGCAGACATCCGGCCCAGGTGTAGATCCGTCGATCTTTCCGATGAACACCTGGATCCCACCGAACGGAACCCGGAAACCATACTCCATGGAATCAGCGTCGAGCCCCCATCCGGCATCGTCGATGTAGAGACGGCCACGGCGACTCTTGCTCATCCTCCCAACTACGTATCCCTCGAGCTCTGGAAGGGAGCCCTTTGAGAACTCAACACCACCGAACGCGAGCCCCACAGTGGGCGCCAACTGTCATGGTTTTGTCACGGCAGATGTCCAGGTTACCAGACTTGAGTTCGGAGCCATCGCCATGGTAGTGGACTCAAAGGGGTTAGTCGAGACAAAGGACACGAGTTTACCCAGGTTCGGCCCCTCAAGTCGAGGTAAAAGCCTACGTCCTGCTTGTGTTGTTATTGCTTGTTGTATCGATTACAAGGGGCTAGAAGCTTGACCTAGTTTTCGATAACCTACCTCTAAGCCGCCCCGACTTTGCCTTTATATAAGAGGTCAGAACCGTCGGGTCTTACAATTGTACAGTCGGATCATGTTTACATCTCTGGATCTATCTCTATCTTACCAGCCAAGTTATCTTTTGGAAGGTCTTGCGCATCTGGGTCTCTATCGTCCGGCCCACATCAGGAGCCGCCAATCATCTTGGGCATCCAACTGGTACATGTCTTCGTGGGCCGGCTCATAACCAATGCTATCAACCGGAACCTTCCAGCAGGGTCATATCATGGGGTTATATACCCAACAGTTATGATTGTGTTTTCTATGTTTTAATTAGTGTTTGTGCCAAGTAAAACCTTTATGATTAGTTTTGGTGATAGTTGTTTAATCACGCTGGAAAAAGACAGAAACTTTGTGCTCACGAAATTATTTTTCATTCCTAACCAGAAATAGCTTTTGAGTTGATTCTTTTTTCTTCTGATTTATATGCAAATTTCCCCAATTTTCATAATTTTTTAAGAATTTTTGAGTTAGCATAGGAATAAGAAATATACAGATATCTACAGACTATTCTTTTTTTGACAGATATCTCCATCATCGCGTCTTCCTGAAGTTGTCTCACCAACTCTTACTTCTACTACTATGGCTAACGTTTAGCAATAAAGTAAAGTAATTATATGGCGTTTATGATTGAGACGCAGGTCATACTATAAAATAAGACAACTCCTATGGGTCCTGCCGGTTGTCATACTCATCGACATGCAAGTCATTAATCCTATTACAAGAACATGATCAATCTCATACATCACAATGCACCACATCACATCCTTTGTGCATATCACATCACAAGGAATATGCTGCAAAAACAAGTTGGACGTCCTCTAATTTGTAGTTGCAAGTTTTTACGTGGCTGCTATAGGTTTGTAGCAAGAACGTTTCTTACCTATGCCAAAACCACAACGTGATATGCCAATTGCTATTTACCCTTCATATGGACCCTTTTCATCGAATCCAAACTGACTAAGGTAGGAGAGACAGACACCCGCTAGCCACCTTATGCGACAAGTGCATGTGAGGCGGCGGAACCGGTCTCACGTAAGCGTACGTTTAAAGTTGGTCCCTGCCGCTTCATCCCACAGTACCGTCGAATCAAGATAAGACTAATAATGGCAAGCATATTAACAAGATCGACGCCCACAACAACTTGTGTTCTACTCGTGCATAGATTGTACACATAGACCTAGCTCATGATGCCACTGTTAGGAGACGTAGTAGTAAATCAAAATTTTCCTACGTGTTCACCAAGATCTATCTATGGAGAAACCAGCAACGAGTGTGGGGAGACTGCATCTTCATACTTTGAAGATCGCTAAGCGGAAGCGTTACAAGAACGCGGTTGGTGGAGTCGTACTCGTAGCGATTCAGATCGCGGTGGACTCTGATCCGACGAACAACGGCGCCTCCGCGTTCAACACACGTGCAGCCCGGTGACGTCTCCTACGCCTTGATCCAGCAAGGAGGAAGGAGAGGTTGAGGGAGAGCTCCGGCAGCAGGACGGCATGGTGACGGTGGAGCTAAGTGGTCTCCGGCAGGGCTTCGCCAAGCACTGCGGAGAGCGAGGAGAGGCAGGAGTAGGGTTGCGCCAAGAGAGGAAGAAACTTGTGTTCTTGGCAGCCCAAAACCACCACTATATATAGGAGGAGAGGGAGGAGGAGGCACCCCATCTAGGGTTCCCACCCTAGAGGGTGCGGCATCACTAGACGGGTCTTTGCCGCCGGCCAGAGAGGGAGGAGTGGAGGGCGCAGCCCTAGGTGGGCCTTAGGCCCATCTGGACCTAGGGTTTCCCCTCCCTCCACCTTTCCTACACCTTCGGCCTGGTGGGAGGGGCGCACCAGCCCCCCTTGGGTCTGGTTCCCTCCACCTCCGGCCCATTAAGCCCTCTGGGGCCGGTGGGCCCACTTGGTGGACCCTCGGAACCATTCCGGCGGTCCCGGTAGGTTACCGGCAATTCCCGAAACACTTCCGGTGGCCAAATCCTCACTTCCTATATATCAATCTTTGTCTCCAGACCATTATGGAACTCCTCTTGACATCTGAGATATCATCCAGGACTCCGAACTACCTTCGGTAACCACATACACTATTTCCCTATAACCCTAGCGTCATGGAACCTTAAGTGTGTAGACCCTACGGGTTCGGGAGACACGTAGACATGACCGAGACACCTCTGTGGTCAATAACCAACAGCGGGATGTGGATACCCATGTTGGCTTGCACATGCTCCACGATGATCTCATCAGATGAACCACGATGTCGGGGATTCAATCAATCCCGTATACAATTCCCTTTGTCTACCGGTATGATACTTGCCCGAGATTCGATCGTCTGTATCCTTATACCTTGTTCAATCTCGTTACCGGCAATTCTCTTTACTCGTTCTGTAATACATCATCCCGTGGCTAACTCCTTAGTCACAGTGAGCTCATTATGATGATTTCTTACCGAGTGGGCCCAGAGATACCTCTCTGTCATACGGAGTGACAAATCCCAGTCTCGATTCGTGCCAACCTAACAGACAATTTCGGAGATACCCATAGTGCACCTTTATAGCCATCCAATTACGTTGTGACATTTGGCACACTGAAAGTATTCATACGGTATCCGGGAGTTGCACAATCTCATGGTCTAAGGAAACGATACTTGACATTGGAAAAGCTTTAGCAGACAACTACACGATCTTGTGCTATGCTTAGGATTGGGTCTTGTCCATCACACAATTTGTTGGAAATATGCCCTAGAGGCAATAATAAATTAGTTATTATCATATTTCCTTGTTCATGATAATCATTTATTATCCATACTATAATTGTGTTGATCGAACACTTAGATGCATGTGTGGATACATAGACAAAACCATGTCCCTAGTATGCCTCTAATAGACTAGCTCATTGATCAAAAGATGGTTAAGGTTTCCTAGCCATGGACATGAGATGTCATTTGGTAACGGGATCACATCATTAGGAGAATGATGTGATGGACAAGACCCAAAATACAAACATAGCATATGATCGTGTCAGTTTATTGCTAGTGTTTTCTGCATGTCAAGTATATGTTCCTATGACCATGAGATCATGCAACTCACGAAAACCGGAGGAGTTCCTTGTGTGTATCAAACATCGCAACGTAACTGGATGACTATAAAGGTGCTCTACAGGTATCTCAGAGGGTGTCTGTTGAGTTGTCATGTATCAAGAGTGGGATTTGTTACTCTGTGTGACGGAGAGGTATCTCACGGCCCACTCGGTAATAAAACATCACAATAAGCCTTGCAAGCAATGTGACTAAGTGTTAGTCAGGGATCTTGTATTACAGAACGAGTAAAAAGACTTGCCGGTAACGAGGTTGAACTAGGTATGGACATACCGACGGTCGAATCTCGGGCAAGTAACATACCGAAGAACAAAGGGAACATCATACGGGATTTACTGAATCCTTGACATAGAGGTTCGACCGATAAAGATCTTCGTAGAATATGTAGGAACCAATATGGGCATCCAGGTCCCGCTATTGGTTATTGACCATAGAGGTGTCTCGGTCATGTCTACATAGTTCTCGAACCCGCAGGGTCTGCACACTTAAGGTTTGGTGACGTTTCGGTAGTATAGAGTTATGCATGGTGGTGACCGAAGGTTGTTCAGAGTCCCGGATGAGATCCTGGACGTCATGAGAAGCTCCGGAATGGTCCGGAGGTAAATATTGATATATAGGAAGTCCTATTTTAGTCACCAGAAAAGTTTCGGGCTCATCGGTAGTGTACCAGGAGTGCCGGTAGTGTACCGGGAGACCATCGGGAGGGATATTTCTACCCAAGAGGCTACATGGTCTGTTGGAGAGTAAATAGCAGCCCTTAGTGGGCTGGTGGAAGTTCCACACAAGGCCCATGAGGTTGGGAGAAAAAACCCAAAGAGAAAAAGGTGGAAAAAGGCAAAATAGGGAGGAATCCTAGTCCTACTAGGATTGGAGGAGGAGTCCTCCACTTCTCCTTGATTTGGCCGACCCAAATGCTGGTCCCTTGAGGGAAAGCCTCCTCCTCTCTTCCTCTTATATATACTAGAGGTTGTAGGGGGTTTCGCACCAGATTTTTAGCTACATGTTGCCCGTTCTTCTAGCGCATAGTTTCTCCTCTAGATCTGTTTTTTGTAGTGCTTAGGCGAAGCCTGCCGGAATAGCTCCACCACCATCGCCGGAGCACCATCACGCTGTCGGGGAACTCTTCTACCTCTCTGCTCCCACTTGCTGGATCAAGAAGGCGGAGATCGTCATCAAGCTGCATGTGTGCTGAACGCGGAGGTGCCGTCCGTTCAGCTCTAGATTGGAAGGACCGTGATCGAGATCGCGGGACGGATCGGGATGAGATCATGGGAGGGATCGTGATGACTTCGCGGGACGGATCTTGATTGGATCGCGGGACGGATCGTGATTGGATCGCGGGACGCTCGACAATTTGGACTGCGAAGACGTTCGACTACACCAACCGCGTTTCTTAACGCTTCCCGCTTAGCGATCTACAAGGGTATGTAGATCCACTCTCCCTCTCGTAGATGCTCATCACCATGGATAGATCTTGCGTGTGCGTAGAATTTTTTTTGTTTCCCAGGCAACGTTCCCAACACCATTCTCCTAATTATGTGATCCCATTATCAATGATATCCAATGTCCATGGTCATGAAACCATGACCATCCTTTGATCAACGATCTAGCCAACTAGAGGCTCACTAGGGACATGTTGTGGTCTATGTATTCACACATGCATTACGGTTTTCGATTAACACAATTATAGCAGGAACCACAGACAATTATCATGAACAAGGAAATACAATAATAACCATTTTATTATTGCCTCTAGGGCATATTTCCACACGTCGTCTCCGCCCCTGCCCTGCTTCTTAGCCAGCGCCCCTGCCCTGAATTTTTGTTATGTTCATGTATATGCAGTGGCTAATCTAGCATTATAATCAAGGGTAGGCTCAAAACCTCAAGTTTCTA
This sequence comes from Hordeum marinum, assembly GCA_022496015.1. Classification (NCBI taxonomy): domain Eukaryota; kingdom Viridiplantae; phylum Streptophyta; class Magnoliopsida; order Poales; family Poaceae; genus Hordeum; species Hordeum marinum. The sequence goes on from CM039676.1 coordinate 2,510,828, forward strand.
AGGCTAATTAGCAATTGCATTGTGATTCTTGCATGTAAAGCACCCAAATATAATGTTTAAGTGGTATCGTTAGCTGAAATATGTTTATGGAGGATACGCTTAAGCCTAATGATGCCTACTTAGTAGACTCGCCATTGTGTATATGTATGTATGTTTATATATGTATGTCCATGTATGTATGTATGTTCACGTATGTATATATGTATATGTTCATGTATGTGTGGCATTATTATTATTTGTTGACCGAATTTTCATATGTTGATTGTAATCTATCGTGTTCCCTTAGGAAAACCTCATCAATAAATACGATCATTTCTTACATACAAAAACAGATAAAACATTCAAATGAATAGTGCTCAAGTTAAATAATATACACATTTATAAAATTGTGTTTCTTAGGTTGCAATAAGCCATGTATGTATGTATAGATTGATGTATATAGAGATGGGGTTGCATTCCGGCCATCAAATTGATACAGAAATTCATAGACCTTGATGCGGTAAGCTAATTTATAAAGTGATGATTGCATTTTCTTATGTTTGACAACTGCTTGGGCTTATTAGGGACCATGAGGCGTAAGATCTGCATGGTCTGCCAAAATTCATGTATGGACAGTCTTGGAACTGCAGTGCAGTTTAGGGTATTTTTCAAAAACGGATTTCAAAAATCAGTGGTAACGGTCTATAACTTGAATTTGTATTGAATTCTGATCATCTGTTTAGCTATTTTACTAACTTTATTGTTTATTATTAACTGCTATGTAGTGTGTTCCATGCAACACAAGGGAGGATTTCAACAATTTATATGGTAACGTGTTGTACTTTGAGGATAATGAGGAGCGCAAATTCGAATTGGATCTATGCAAAGGAAAGAATAGAACCATCATATATGGTGATGGATGGGAGCAGTACATTGCGGTGAACAATTTTAAAGGAGGAGAACTCGTAGCTTTTTCATTAATAGGAGAGGTGAATAGGTTAATGACATTATATGTCCGAAGCAATGATGATGACGATGACCAAGATGACATCGTCAGCCAAGATGACCAAGATGACATCGAAAACCAAGATGAAGATCAGGACATCCAAGATGAACCTGAGGACAACTAAGAGTGGACACCCTTGTGGTAATCACTATAAGGAAGATTAACCGCCAGGACTATCAGATGATGGTTGCTGTTGACAATGTTTAGAACTAAGTCATCGATATATCAGCTCGAGAACTGTCAGTTAATTAATTAGTATGTTAATGTGATACATTGATGCTTGTTTCTTAAGTTGAACAACTTTCAAGTGATACAGATGGTTCTTTCTATATATTGATCATGACGATGTTGTGTAATGGTTCTTTCATTGCTATATGTAGTAGATAGCGTCGAGTTAAATGGGGGAAACACAATATGAAAACCCCTAAACCCCTCCTTTCAAAACCCCTAAACACAATATGAAAGCTTACAATAGAAACGGTAAACAAAAAAATAAAAGGGGGAAACACAATATGAAAAGCCCTAAACCCCTCCTTTCAAAAGAAAAACCCAAAGCCTGGCAGCTACTGACGTGCGGCTGTCTTTTAGTCCCGGTCATTGTTACCTACCGGGACTAAAGGTCCTCCTACCACGCCTCATGGCGGCCACGTGGAGCTTGTTTAGTCCCGGTTCGTAAGCCAACCAAGACTAAAAGTGATCGGCATTAGTCCCGATCATTTTGTTCCGGGTGCAGAACTGGAGTACAGGCCCTCTGAAACTCTTACTGATGCCATAGCTATCCGTCTTTGAATTGAATGAGAGTTCTCCAAAGTAGCTACCTCTCAGGTCGCCATCTTCATCGACCCTATATATAAATAAGTAAGCATGAGCTCTCTGCCAACAGAAAGCACACACACACACTGACAGTTCCACAAAATGGCCGGAAGCGCGAGCGCCTCTCCGGTCCGCTTCGTCTTCGTTGTCGCGACCCTTGCCACCGGGGCTAGCGAGACGTCGATGCGCTCACCATCACCAACCGGTGCTCCTTCATAGAAATTAGGTTTTTAATGAGAGTGGGTGCAACTAAAACATCGCGAAGTAGAATGGATTTTGTGGAAGAGGGAAGTTGAGCCTGACCAACACAATATATGGGAATAGATGAGCCATCACCGAGAATAATGGAAGGGAAAGGAGAGGTAGTGCAAGATGATAACCAATTACTTGATGCATACATATGACTAGAAGCTCCGGAATCAAAGATCCAATCCGTACCTGAGTTTCCTTGCGCAACAAAATTATTCATGGCCTGAAGAAAAGCAGCTTGATCCCAGCTCCACATCGCAGGTGAGGATGGCATAGGTAGCAGCGCCGACTGATGTGATGGTGCCGGGAGTAGGGTCGGCTGGGGTGTGTAGTAAGCGGCGCCATCGATGGAGTAGGGCGATGGAGGACCATAAGGAACATACGTCAGAGCCGCGTGATATGCATTGGCCGGCTCTCGGGGGTTGAGAAACCCAGGAGCACCGGTGGGCAGGTGAAGGCCAGGCTGCCAGGCACCTGTATAGGCCGACAGCGCACCGAGCGCAGGCGGAGTAGACCATGGCATGGGTCACGCCTAAACAAGCCCCATCCAAGGATCTTGCGGAGGACACCACGTAGCCGCAGATGGAGCACTAGCAAGCGGTGCAGGGCTCGGTGGTGGCGGTGTCGACGGAGGCATCGAGCAAGTCGTCGGTGGCCTGTAGATCGGGTTTTTGCCTCTGTAGTTCAGATTGGGGCACCAGCCTAGTGGCGGTTGAGCGGACATCGCGGGCGGAACAACAGTAGGAGCCTGCATGGGTGGCGCTGGTGTAGTCGGCGGAGGAGGGCGAGCCGCGGCATGGAATACCTTGGGGCAAGATTCCTTGCGAGCTCGTGTTTCCGCTACGAGCTGGAGCAGGAAGCGAACTTCAGCAAAGGTAGGCGGCGGCCGGATCATTGGGATGAACGAGGCCTGCTTGTCAAAGTCTTCGTTGAGTCCGACGACGATGATGTTGATAAGCTGGGAGTCGCTGACTGTGTCACCGAGTTCGCGAAGCTCATCACCGATGGCCTTAACGCGTTGGCAGAACAAGTTCACCGGGGCGTCTCCTTGCACCATATTGCGAAGCTCGGTGTGGAGGGCGTTTTTTCAAGCGTCGGTGTTTCTTTGGAAGAGCTAGTGGAGGGAGTGCCAGATGTTGGCAGCGGTGGCGCCGTCGTGATCAAGCATGTTGAAGATCTCGGTGGTGATGCGGGTGTAGAAGCACTGGACGATCGCGAGATCGTCTTTCAACCATTGAGGATCGTCGGGGCGGGAAAGGCAGTCGGCGGCAACGTGTGAGCGCAGGTTGCAGCGGCCGAGGTGGAGATCAAAGAGATGTCTCCTATGATAGTAGTTATGGGAGGCGAGATCAAAAATATGGGGATGAAGGGGCTGACATCAGAGATGGTGTCAGCGAGGGACATTGGGACGGCAAGGAGGGATGTATGGGTGTTTTGTGGAGCGATGGAGAGGGCCGAGAGAGAGGCGGCCGCGGCAGCAGCGGCTTTGGCGATGAGCACGACCCATGCCCTAAGCCCTAGGAGTGGTATCTCATACCATGATAGATGAATAAAATTATTACTTTTGATTGATTTGGTGTGGCATACAAGAGTATATAAAAGGTTACAAACATACTTGGACTAAAGTTACAAACCGACTTGAATTGGAAGTCGTATAACATAATAACTACTCTAACAAACTGGACCCTCGAGACGCCGGTGATCGGCTCCCAGTACATATGGGGGCGCACGGGCTGCTCCTTGGACGGGGCCGGCAGGGGGTGGTGCCAGACCGGCGAGTGCGGTGGCACCTCGCTGACTTGTGGGGGCAACCCGGCGGCGGCGGTGACCATGGCCGAGGTGTCCGTGCTCCAGGACAACTACACCTACGGCGTCACGTCGACGCTTAAGGGGTTCAACCTGCCGGTGGACCTGACGGGCACCTCCGGCGACGCGCTCCGGTGCCGGAAGGCTGGGTGTGACGTGGTGCACCCGTACGCGCAGCACTGCAGCGCCGCAAACATTCGGGTAGTTGTACCCACAGTGTCGTATGTATACATGAAGAACATAGACGTATACGTATGTATTGAACCCACCACACATACGGGTAATAGTACCCACAGTGTCACGTATTCCTAGCCGCAGCACGTACATGCATGCATGCATGCTTGTGGGACCGTCCAAGAAACTGCCCATTTCACTTTGATATTTTCGATCGGGGGCAGGTTCCGGTTCGACCTAGGCCAGTTGGCGGCCTTTCAACCCCACCCCCACACCCCCGCGGTATGGTGTCTACCGGGATTTGGCGGCCGTTCGCAAGTTTTTTTTTTAATGCAAAGCTTGAGACAAATGAATCTATTGTGTTGCTCATCATATTGTTAGTGTATACTCGCTGAATTTTCCATTGGTGCACAAGTGCCAATACTGGTCTCATAGATAATACACATAGGCAGTAGATCTTAGTTTGTTGCACACAATAATATAGTATGGAAGAGTTTAAGGACGCGGCGTTTCGGCTCTCGGGTGCATCTGCACCCACGCTCACGAAAAAAATCAAAACAAATACTAGAAATTTTTTAAAAATTCTAAAAGAAAATTGTGTGGTACATATTTTGATGCGTGAGGTTCGCGCCAAATTTCAACCTATTTGGACATTTGAGGAGATCTCAGCAAAAAAGACAAATCGGGGTCAAAAAAAAGGTTTACTGTTCACCAAATTTGTTGACCCGAATTGTCTTTCTTGTTGAGAGCTGTTCGGATGTTCAAATAAGTTGAAATTTGGAGCCGACCTCACGCATCAAAATATGTACCACATAAAAAAATTGGATTTTTTTGAATTTTTCTAGTATTTGTTTTTATTTTTTCCATCGGCAGGTGCAGATAAGCCTGGGCTCAGAAACGAATTTTCCAGAGTTTAGGTACTATCTTCTTTCTCCCAGCATGGATACAACTTTTGTCACGGGAGAATTACGAACCCGTATTCACTCATTAATGAAAAAGGATAATAAAGGAGTATATATATTCGAAGATACTGCACCTTGCGACGTTTATGTTATGTATATAATGTGGCACATCTAATGCCATTCAAAATGCATGAGTGGGTACATTTACACAGATATCAAAAGTATACCTATATTTAGCGTCGAGGAGCATATTGATAGCCAAAAAATACACTCAAACTGGATCGCCGGTCCTCATGGTTCAGTACACAAGTAACACAACAACAACAACGACGACCATGGCACCTTCACTTAGCTTCACCCTTGCTTTGCTGCTCGCAGTCGCTGCCAGCGACACTGTCACTGTCCACCTACTCAACAAGTGCCCCTACACCATGTGGCCAGGCGCCTTCTCGGTGTGCGGCGGGAGCAGGCTCGACACGGGTCAGGCGGCGTCCATACAAATCGCCCCGGGCACACCGGCTGCAACTTTGATGCCAGCGGCCACGGGTCGTGCTCCACCAGGGGGGCAGCGGCACCGAGCTCCACCCAGGGGCCAGCTGGACCCTCGAGACGCCGCTGATCGGCTCCCAGTACATATGGGGGCGCACGGGCTGCTCCTTCGACGGGTCCGGCAGGGGGCGGTGCCAGACAGGGGAGTGCGCCGGCGCCTCGCTGACTTGCAGGGGCAACCGGCGGCGCCGGTGACCATGGCCGAGGTGTCCGTGCTCCAAGGCAACTACACCTATGGGGTGACGTCGACGCTCAAGGGGTTCAACCTGCACATGGACCTGACGTGCAGCTCCTGTGACGCGCTCCGGTGCCGGAAGGCTGGGTGCGACGTGGTGCACCCTTACGCACAGCACTGCAGCGCCGCTGGAAGCCGGCTCCAGGTCGTATTTTGCCCATGATGAGCGGCAGACCATAGCACGTACCTGTACGTAACCATTAGGCGTACGTGTAGTAGACTAGTAGTACGTCCGTGCACTGTTCACCATATGTATGCTCGTGCGAGGTTCCAGTAGAGTTGCGATTTGCCTTTGATATATGATTCACGGGAATTTACACACGAAAGCACGTGAATTTATAACTACAAAACCTATAATTAATTAATATGTAAAAATAAAGCGAACTAACTTGTGGTTGGATAATTGAAAGAACATCTGTATCCCTAGCCTATTAGGATTCAAGTCTTAGACTTACATCGGTACTTTTATATTTCTCTAAATTTATTTCAACGTTCCGTAACGTTTGTTCACTGGGAAGAAACATTTAGGATCAATAGGATCCCCAATCCCATTAAACAGATCGACTGAGGATTTAAGCCGCCAGCATTTCCTGGCAACACCTGGATTTGATGCGGCCGAGCTGCATGTTGCCGGATCTCCTGTGGCTATCCCTCATGTGGAGGCAAAAAACACATATTTGAGCTAAGAGCGAAACTAATTCACGATCTGGTCCCGAATGGAAAATATTTAACAAACTGATCGTTTTGAGTAACGCCTAACACAGGGGCGCTGCACTATACTATGCAGCGCCTAGGCATTCGGCGCTGCACTCCTGGCCAGCATGGCAGCCACGGGCCAGGCGTGGCCCCACAGTCAGCAGTGCAGCGCCTGAGGCCTAGGCGCTGCACTGTGTAATGTGCAGCGCCCGACCCTTAGACGCTGCACAGCGACTTAAGCCGCATCGGGCCGGTTCCTTCCTGCCAGTTCTTCCCTCTCCCCCATCCACTTCCTCTCGGTTAGAAACAGCAGCCCCGGCGCCCCCTTCGATCCCCTCCCCCCACCCCTCTCAGATCTAACCATTTAAGCCGTGGATTCGATCCCTAATCCCTTCTACTAGGTAAACTCCTCCGTTTCCCTTTCTTTTCCTCCGTAGATTTGTTGCCATTGAAGAGATTTGTTCAAGATTTGGTGGAACCCTTGATTTACTTGGATTGGATCTTTAGATATATGTGACATGCCTAGTTTTGTAGATATTTATGATTTAGGATGTGTAGGATGTGTAGGATGTGTAGTTAGTTCATAATATATGATTCTTGTGTAGGATGTGTAGGATGTGTAGGAGGTGTAGTTAGTTTATTTGAAATATGAGATGTTGACATGAACACATATGATATGTTGAGTGTATGCCGATATTGGAGATGAACTCATATATGGATAAACAAACAAGGAATACAATGCATGCACGCACTGTTTAGATGATACTGAAAGTATATATTTGGATAAATGTAAGAAGAATGTGTACCTGGGACATCGTCGATTTCTACCGATCAAGCATATCTTAAGAAAGGCAGGCAACCATTTGAAAGGTGAGCCAGATAACCGGAAGAATCCTAGCCTCCGTACTGGTGAATATATATTTGATATGGTCAAGGATTTACAAGTAATCGTTGGAAAGGGTCCTGGCAGACAATCTGTTCCGAATGACGCCAATGGACACGCACCCATGTGGAAGAAGAAATCTAAATTTTGGGAACTTGAATATTGGAAAGCCCTAGAGGTCCGCAATACAATCGACGTGATGCACGTGACGAAGAATCTTTGTGTGAACCTGTTAGGCTTATTAGGAGAGTATGGAAAGACAAAAGATACACCAGAGGCATGGGAGGACAAGCAAAGAATTAACGAAAAAGATGGCATGCCTCCAAAGCAGTATGAAGGTCCTGCCAGCTACGCTCTTACCAAAGAAGAGAAGGAAAACTTTTTTGAATGTCTGCTCAGTATCAAGGTCCCGCCTGGCTTCTCGTCGAATATAAAGGGAATAATAAATATGGCAGAGAAAAAATTTCAAAATCTAAAGTCTCATGACTGTCACATGATTATGATGCAATTACTTCCGGTTGCACTTAGGGGGCTTCTACCGGAAAATGTTCGATTAGCCATTGTGAAGCTATGTGCATTCCTCAATGCAATTTCTCACAAAGTAATCGATCCAGAAATCCTACCAAGGCTACAGAATGACCTGGTCCAGTGTCTTGTTAGTTTTGAGTTGATGTTCCCTCCATCCTTCTTCAATATTATGACGCACGTCCTAGTTCACCTAGTTGAAGAGATTAACATTATGGGTCATGTATTTCTACACAATATGTTCCCCTTCGAGAGGTTCATGGGAGTCTTAAAGAAATATGTTCATAACTGTGCTAGGCCAGAAGGAAGCATCGCCAAGTGATATGGAACAGAGGAGGTTATTGAGTTTTGTGTTGACTTTGTTCCTTACATTAAGCCGATTGGTCTTCCCGAATCGCGGCATGAGGGGAGACTGGGTGGAAAAGGCACACTAGGAAAGAAAGAAGCAATAAATATGGACGGTCATTCTTTCACTCAAGCACACTACACGGTTCTACAAAATTCTACCTTGGTGACTCCATATATCGAGGAACACAAGGATATTGTACGGTCCAAGAACCCGGAGCAGTCTGACCCCTGGATTGAACGTAAACACATGGAGACTTTTGCCGGTTAATTGCAAACTCATCAATGACAACGATGTTCCAGATGAACTGTACTGGTTGGCCAAGACAGCAAGTTCAACTGTAACGACTTTCAAAGGGTACGAGATAAATGGGAATCCAATTTACACGATCGCCCAAGATAAAAAGAGCACCAACCTGTTGGGAAACATCGCATGGGAAACAAAAATTTTCCTAAGCACACGCAAACCTATCCATGGTGATGAGCATCTACGAGAGGGAGAGGCGATCTACGTACCCTTGTAGATCGCTAAGCGGGAAGCGTTAACAAACGCGGTTGGTGTAGTCGAATATCTTCGCGATCCAAATCGCCGAGCGTCCCGTGATCTCATCACGATCCATCCCGCGATCTTGATCACGATCTGTTCCGCGAACTCATCACGATCCGTCCCGCGATCTCATCACGATCCATCTCGCGATCTCGATCACGGTCCTTCCGATCTAGCGCCGAACGGACGGCACCTCCGCGTTCAGCACACGTGCAGCTTGATGACGATCTCCACCGTCTTGATCCAGCAAGAGGAGGTGGAGAGGAGAGAGAGTTCACTGGCAGCGTGACGGTGCTCCGGTGATGGTGGTGGAGCAATTCCGACAGGGCTTCGCCTAAGCACTGCAGAAAACCGATCTAGAGGAGAAGCTATGCACTAGAGGAACGAGTGGCACGTGGCTGAAAATCTTGTGCCAAAACCCTAAAATCCTCTAGTATATATAGGAGGAGAGGAGGAGGAGGCTTTGCTGCCAAAAAGGCAGCCCTTGGGTCGGCCAAACCAAGGAGGGAGGAGTCCTCCTCCTCCACTCCTAGTAGGATTAGGACTCCTTCCTTATTTGGCCTTTTTTTGCCTTTTTCCACCTTTTTCCTTTTGGTATTTTCTTCCCAGCCTCATGGGCTTTGTGTAGGACTTACACCAGCCCACTAAGGGCTGGTATTCATCCTCCTACATCCCATAAAGCCTCTTGGGTCGAAATACCCCTCCCGGTGGTCTCCCGGTACACTACCGGCACTCCCGGTACACTACCGATGAGTCCGGAACTTTTCCAGCGACCAAACTGGGACTTCCTATATATGAATCTTTACCTCCGGACCATTCCGGAGCTCCTCGTGATATCCGGGATCTCATCCGGGACTCCGAACAACCTTCGGTCACCACCATACATAACTCTACACTACCGAAACGTCACCGAACCTTAAGTGTGCAGACCCTGCGGGTTCGAGAACTATGTAGACATGACCGAGACACCTCTACGGTCAATAACCAATGGCGGGACCTGGACGTCCACATTGGTTCCTACATATTCTACGAAGATCTTTATCGGTCGAACATCTATGTCAAGGATTCAGTTAATCCCGTATAACGTTCCCTTTGTTCTTCGGTATGTTACTTGCCCGAGATTCGATCGTCAGTATCTCCATACCTAGTTCAACCACGTTACTGGCAAGTCTCTTTACTCGTTCCGTAATACAAGATCCCATGACTAACACTTAGCCACATTGCTTGCAAGGCTTGTTGTGATGTTGTATTACCGAGTGGGCCCTGAGATACCTCTCCGTCACACGGAGTAACAAATCCCAGTCTCGATCCATGCCAACTCAACAAACACCATCGGAGATACCTGTAGAGCACCTTTATAGTCACCCAGTTACGTTGCGACGTTTGATACACACAAGGCACTCCTCCGATATCCGTGAGTTGCATGATCTCATGGTCATAGGAACATATACTTGACATGCAGAAAACAGTAGCAATAAACTGACACGATCATATGCTATGTTTGTAGTTTGGGTCTTATCCATCACATCATTCTCCTAATGATGTGATCCCGTTATCAAATGACATCTCATGTCCATGGCTAGGAAACCTTAACCATCCTTTGATCAACGAGCTAGTCCATTAGAGGCATACTAGGGACATGGTTTTGTCTATGTATCCACACATGCATTTAAGTCTCTGATCAATACAATTATAGCATGGATAATAAACGATTATCATGAACAAGGAAATATGATAATAACTAATTTATTATTGCCTCTAGGGCATATTTCCAACAGTCTCCCACTTGCACTAGAGTCAATAATCTAGTTCACATCACCATGTGATTCGCATTGTTATGAATGTAACACCCAATGAGTTTTGGGGCTCGATCATGCTTTGCATGTGAGAGAGGTCTTATAGTCAACGGGTCTACGATATTCAGATCCGTGTGTACTTTGCAAATCTCTATGTCAAACCGTAAACACTGCTACCACACTCCACTTGGTACTATTTCCAAATGGCTGCTCCACTATATGTATCCAGATTGCTACTACTAGTCATCCAGATAGGTGTTAAAGCTTGCATCGACGTAACTCTTTACGACGAACTCTTTATCACCTCCATAATCAAGAAACATTTCCTTAGTCCTCTGGTTATTAAGGATAATTCCGACCGCTGTCCAGTGATCCACTCCTGGACCACTCTTGTACCCCTTGACAGACTCATGGCAGGGCACACATAGGTGCGGTACACAGCATGGCATAATATAGAGCCTATGGCTAAGGCATAGGGGACGACGTTCGTCCTTTCTCTTTCTTCTGCCGTTGTCGAGCTTTGAGTCTCACTCAACTTCACACCTTACAAATCAGACGAGAACTATTTCTCTGGCTGATCCATTTTGAACTCTTTCAAAATCTTGTCAAGGTATGCACTCATTGAAAGTCTCATCAAGCATCTTGATCTATCTCTATAGATTTTGATGCTCAACAATTAGGTATCTTTATCTAGGTCTTCCTTTGAAAAACACTTTTCAAACAACCTTTTATGCCTTCCAGAAATTCTACATTATTTCCGATCAACAATATGTCAACCACATATACTTCTCAGAAACTCTATAGTGCTCCCACTCACTTTATGGCAAATACAAGTTTCTCGTAAACTTTGTATAAACTACAAAAACTTTGATCACCTCATCAAAGTGTATATTCCAACTCCGAGATGCTTGCTTCAGTCGATAGAAGGATCACTGAAGCTTGCTCATCTTTTAGCATCCTTAGGACTGACAAAACCTTCTGGTTGTATCACATACAACCTTTCCTTAAGTAAACCATTAAGGAAACGATGTTTTGACATCCATCTGCCAGATTTCATAATTGAAAATGCAGCAACTGCTAAAATAATTCCAACAGACTTTTAGCATCGCTACGAGTGAGAAAGCCTCATCGCAGTCAACTCCTTGAACTTGTCACAAACAACTTTGCAACAAGTCGATCTTTACAAATGGTGACATTCACCATCAGTGTCTGTCTTCATTCTAAAGGTCCATTTGTACTCAACGACCTGCCGTCTAACGAGCAAGTCTACAAAGTCTATACTTGGTTTTCATAAATGGATCCTATCTCGGATTTCATGGCCTCTAACCATTTGTCGGAATCCTGGCCCATCATCGCTTCTCCATAGCTCGTAGGTTCATCGTTGTCCAACAACATGATCTCCAAGACAGAGTTGTCGTACCACTTAGGAGCAGTACACATCCTTGTCGACCTACGAAGTTCGATAGTAACTTGATCCTGAAGCTTCATGATCATCATCATTAACTTCCTCTTCAACTAACGTAGGCTTCACAGAAACATCTTTCTGCGTTGCGCTACTCTCTGGTTGAACAAAGGTTTAACAACCTCATCAAGTTCTATGTTCCTCCCACTCAATTCTTTCGAGAGAAACATTTTCTCGAGAAAGGATCCGTTTAAGCAACAAACACTTTGCACTAGGATCTAAGATTGAAGGTTCACCCAACCGATCTTAGGGTATTCTATGAAGATGCATTTGTCCGCCTCTCATTAGGTGAAAACATTTTCCACACAAGTGTCACAGCCCAAAATATTAAGAAATGACAGCTTAGGTTTCTATCAAACCATAATTCACACGGTGTCATCTCAACGGATTTAGATGATGCCCTATTTAAAGTGAATGTAGTTGTCTCTAATGCATAACCCCAAAAATTATAGTAGTAAAACGATAAGAGACATCACAGTATGCACTATATCAATAGAGCATGACTATGATGTTCGGACACACCATCACACCATGGTGTTCGAGGTGGCGTTAGTTGTGACACAAATTTCACGTTGTCTGATGTTGTATGCCAAACTCGTAACTCAGATATTCACCTCCACGATCATATCGCGGTAATTTTTATCTTCTTGTCACGATGATCTTTAAACTTCACTCTGAATTTGCTTGAACCTTTCAAATGATTCAAACTTGTGTTTCATTAAGTAAATATACACTATATCTACTCAAACCATCAGTGAAGGTAAGAAAATAACAATATCCACTGCACGCTACAAGACTCACTAGATTGCATACATCAACATGTATCATTTCCAATGAATCACTTGCCCGCTCCATCCAACGGGGTCCTTTAGTCATCTTGCCAAAGAGGCATGGTTCGCATGTCTCAACCGATTCGAAATCGAATGAGTCCAAATATCCATCAGCATGGAGTTTCTACATCCGCTTTATACCAATATGACATTTAGCGGTAGTGCCACAAGTATGTGGTACTATCATTATTAACTTTGTATCTTTTGACATCAATGTTATGAACATGTGTACTACTACGATCAAGATTTCAACAAACCATTCTCACTGGGTGCATGACCATTGAAGGTATTATTCATGTAAACAGAATAACCATTATTCTCTAACTTAAATGAATAACCGTATTGCAATAAACATGATCTAATCATGTTCAAGCTCAACGCAAAACACCAAATAACATTTATTTAGGTTCGTCACTAATCCTGAAGGTAGAGAGAGCGTGCGATGTTGATCACATCAACCTTGGAAACACTTCCAACACATATCGTCACCTCACCCTTAGCTAGTTCTCCGTTTATTCCGTAGCTTTTATTTCGAGTTACTAACATTTAGCAACCGAAGCGGTATCCAATACCCAGGTGCTACTAAGAGTACTAGCAAGGTACACATTAATAACTCGTATATCAAATATACTTCTATTAATGTTGCCAGCCTTCTTATCTACCAAGTATCTAGGGTTGTTCCGCTTCAGCGACCGCTCACCTCATAACAGAAGCACTTAGTCTTGGGTTTGAGTTCAACTTTGGGTTGCTTCACTGGAGCAGCAACTGACTTGCTATCCATGAAGTTTCCCTCCTTGCTCTTGCCCTTTTCGAAACTAGTGGTTTGATTAACCATCAACACTTGATGCTCCTTCTTGATTTCTACCTTCGCGGTGTCAAACATCACGAACAGCTTAGGGATCAATACTTCTATCCCTGGTGTATTATAGTTCATCACTAAGTTCTAGTAGCTTTAGTGACAGTGACTTGGAGAACTATATCAATCACTATCTTATCTGGAAGATCAACTCCCACTTGATTCAAGCGATTGTAGTACCCAGACAATCTGAGTACATGCTCAACGATTGAGCTATTCTCCTTCATCTTACAGGCAAAGAATCTCGTTGGAGATCCTATATCTCGCAACTCGGGCATGAGCCGGAGATCACAATCTCAGCTGTTAGAACATCTCATATGTTCCGTGACGTTCAAAACGTTTCGGAGCCTCAATTCTAAGCCGTAATGCATGACGCACTAAACTATCAAGTAGTCATCGAAACGTGCCTGTCAGATGTTCACAACATCTACAGACGATGCTAGATGGGGTGGCGCACCGAGCGGTGCATTAAGGACATAAGCCTTCTATGCAGCAATTTGGACAATCCTCAGATCACGGACCCAGTCCGCAATTTTTCTACCAACAACTTTCAATTCTATTTCTCTAGGAACATATAAAAATACAAGGGAGCTACAGCGCGAGCTAGTAATCTACAACATAATTTGCAAAGACACTTTGACTATGTTCGTGATAATGAGTTCAATTAATCATATTACTTAAGAACTCCCACTCAAATTGACATCCCTCCGATCATTCGAGTGATACATGATCCAAATTCACCAACTCAAGTCCGATCATCACGTGAGTTGAGGTGGCTGCAATGGTGAACATCATCATGTTGATCATATCTACTATATGACTCATGTTCGACATTTCGGTCTCTTGTGTTCCGAGGCCATGTCTGTACATGCTAGGCTCGTCAAGTTTAACCCGAGTGTTCTGCATGTGCAACACTGGCTTGCACCCGTTGTATGTGAACGTAGAGTCTATCACACCCGATCATCACGTGGTGTCTCAACACGACAAACTTTCGCAACGGTGCACACTCGGGGAGAACACAATTTAGCTTGAAATTAAGTGAGGGATCACCTTATAATGCTACCGTCGTCCTAAGCAAAATAAGGTGCATAAAAATGATTAACATCAGATGCAAATCGTAAGTGACATGATATGGCCATGAACTTATGCTTTTGATCTCCATCTAGAAAGCACCAGCATGATCTCCATTGTCACCGGCATGACACCATGATCTCCATCATCTTGATCTCCATCAACGTGTCACCATCGGGGTTGTCACGCCCTGCATGCTTCTACTACTATTGCTACCGTAGCGATAAAGTAAAGCATTACATAGCGCTTAATGATTGACACGCAGGTCATACAATAATTAAAGACAACCCTATGGCTCCTGCCGGTTGCCGTATTTAACGACATGCAAGTCGTGAAATTCTATACATCACATGATCATCTCATACATCACATATATCTCATCATGTAATTGGCCATATCACATCACAACATACCCTGCAAAAACAAGTTAGACGTCCTCTAATTGTTGTTGCATGTTTTACGTGGCTGCTATGGGTATCTAGCAAGAACAATTCTCACCTACGCATAAGCCACAACGGTGATACACTACTTTGCTTTTCAACCTTCTCAAGGACCGCCTTTGTCGAATCCGATCCAACTAAAGTAGGAGAAACTGACACCCGCTAGCCATCTGTTACAACAAGTGCAGTTGAGGGAACCGGTCTCTCGTAAGCGTACGAGTAAGGTTGGTCTGGGCCGCTTCATCCCACAATACCGCTGAACCAAAACACGACCAAGGGAGGAAGTAATCTAAGCATCAACGCCCACAAACCTTTTGTGTTCTACTCGAGATCTCATCGAACCATCAACCTAGCTCTGATACCACTGTTGGGGAATGTCGCATGGGAAACAAAAAATTTCCTACGCACACGCAAACCTATCCATGGTGATGAGCATCTACGAGAGGGAGAGTGGATCTATGTACCCTTGTAGATCGCTAAGTGGGAAGCGTTAACAAACGCGGTTGGTGTAGTCGAACATCTTCGCGATCCAAATCGCCGAGCGTCCCGTGATCTCATCACGATCCGTCCCGCGATCTTGATCACGATCTGTTCCGCGACCTCATCACGATCCGTCCCGCGATCTCATCACGATCCGTCTCGCGATCTCGATCACGGTCCTTCCGATCTAGCGCCGAACGGATGACACCTCCGCGTTCAGCAGACGTGCACCTTGATGACGATCTCCACCGTCTTGATCCAGCAAGAGGAGGTGGAGAGGAGAGAGAGTTCACCGGCAGCGTGACGGCGCTCCGGTGATGGTGGTGGAGCAATTCCGACAGGGCTTCGCCTAAGCACTACAGAAAACCGATCTAGAGGAGAAGCTATGCAATAGAGGAACGGGTGGCACGTGGCTGAAAATCTTGTGCCAAAACCCTAAAATCCTCTAGTATATATAGGAGGAGAGGAGGAGGAGGCTTGGCTTCCAAAAAGGCAGCCCTTGGGTCAGCCAAACCAAGGAGGGAGGAGTCCTCCTCCTCCACTCCTAGTAGGATTATGACTCCTTCCTTATTTGGCCCTTTTTTGCCGTTTTCCACTTTTTTCCTTTTGGTATTTTCTTCACAGCCTTATGGCCTTTGTGTAGGACTTCCACCAGCCCACTAAGGGCTGGTATTCATCCTCCTACAGCCCATAAAGCCTCTTGGGTCGAAATACCCCTCCCGGTGGTCTCCCGGTACACTACCGGCACTCCCGGTACAGTACCGATGACCCCGGAACTTTTCCGGCGACCAAACTGGGACTTCCTATATATGAATCTTTACCTCCGGACCATTTCGGAGCTCCTCGTGATGTCCGGTATCTCATCCGGGACTCCGAACAACCTTCGGTCACCACCATACATAACTCTACACTACCGAAACGTCACCGAACCTTAAGTGTGCAGACCCTGCGGGTTCGAGAACTATGTAGACATGACCGAGACACCTCTACGGTCAATAACCAATGGCGGGACCTGGACGTCCACATTGGTTCCTACATATTCTACGAAGATCTTTATCGGTCGAACCTCTATGTCAAGGATTCAGTTAATCCCATATAACGTTCCCTTTGTTCTTCGGTATGTTACTTGCCCGAGATTCGATCGTCGATATCTCCATACCTAGTTCAACCACGTTACTGGCAAGTCTCTTTACTTGTTCCGTAATACAAGATCCCATGACTAACACTTAGCCACATTGCTTGCAAGGCTTGTTGTGATGTTGTATTACCGAGTGGGCCCTGAGATACCTCTCCGTCACACGGAGTAACAAATCCCATTCTCGATCCATGCCAACTCAACAAACACCATCGGAGATACCTGTAGAGCATCTTTATAGTCACCCAGTTACGTTGCGACGTTTGATACACACAAGGCACTCCTCCGATATCCGTGAGTTGCATGATCTCATGGTCATAGGAACATATACTTGACATGCAGAAAACAGTAGCAATAAACTGACACGATCATATGCTATGTTTGTAGTTTGGGTCTTATCCATCACATCATTCTCCTAATGATGTGATCCCGTTATCAAATGACATCTCATGTCCATGGCTAGGAAACCTTAACCATCCTTTGATCAACGAGCTAGTCCATTAGAGGCATACTAGGGACATGGTTTTGTCTATGTATCCACACATGCATTTAAGTCTCTGATCAATACAACTATAGCATGGATAATAAACGATTATCATGAACAAGGAAATATGATAATAACTAATTTATTATTGCCTCTAGGGCATATTTCCAACACGACCAAAACAATGGTGTCCGCTATGATGCAACCAACTTTCAAGACACATATTATGGTTACATAGAGGAGGTATGGGAACTTGACTATGGACCTGATCTTAAGGTCCCTTTGTTTCAATGCAAATGGGTCAAATATACTGGAGGCGGGGTATAGGTAGACCCGCAGTATGGAATGACAACAGTGGATCTCAACAATCTTGGATACACAAATGACTCATTTGTCCTAGCCAATGATGTGGCTCAGGTTTTCTATGTGAAGGACATGTCTAGCAAACCGAGGAGAAAAAAAGATAAGGAAGCGAATACATCACAAGATGAGCCAAAGCGCCACATAGTTCTTTCAGGGAAAAGAAACATTGTGGGAGTGGAGGACAAGACAGACATGTCAGAAGATTATGAAAATTTTCATGAAATCCCTCCCTTTAGAGTGAAGACTGACCCAAGCATCTTGTTAAATGATGAAGATTCTCCATGGTTACGGCGCAATCATAAGCAAGGGACAAACACGCAGAAAAAGTCTTACACCGCAAGATCCCACTCTGGGATGTGACCGGCTTCACTGTCATCACTTTCTATGTGAAGGACATGCATGCATTTTCTAGCATGGTATCTTTGTAACAGTTTGTACACGAAGTGCATCCAGTTTTTGCCGTAACTCTCTCAACTCTTTAGAAGTTGCTATGTGGGTGATATTATGATGTCATGCCAAGTTTCAACCTTTTCATAGTTCATTTGTAGTGCTTTTCAATTTCAGGGTCATTTAGCTCAAAATAAATCATTAAATGCATGAAAAATATCAAATGAAGTCAGAAAGGATTGAAAATTGATGATGTGCCTTTGAATGGTGCATATTGAACACACAAAAAGTATGGAGTTAAAATAAGTTATTAAAAATGAAATCATTTTGTAATAGATGCGTTTTCGTCCTAAACCATCATACTTTGAAAGAGATTGTCCAGTTTGCACACGAAGTGCATCCTGTTTTTACCGTAACCCTCTCAACTCTTTAGAAGTTGCTATGTGGGTGAAATTATGATGTCATGCCAAGTTACAACATTTTCAGAGTTCATTTGTACTGCTTTTCAAACTCCAGAGATGACATTTCAAATGCCATTTAATCAAATTGTCTTATATAGCAGTTTAAGTTGTTCAAACATGGATGGAAATGCCATAAACATATTCTTTATATTTTTCTGATATTTTTTCATATATTATTTATTTCAATTGGAGTCATAGATTTTTTTCCTACGATTTTCTAAAGTTTAGGGGTTTTTCTAAAATAATAACTAATAATGAATTAAAAAAACCATTAGTACCGATGCGAGCCACGCACCGGTACTAAAGGTCCACCGCCCTGCGCATTTTTTGGGGAGGACCTTTAGTACCGGTGCGTGGCGTGCACTGGCCGATTCCTCTGCCACGTTTGCAGCTCGCCAAAGCAACTCCGGCACGTCCTATTGACGTGGCCGTCCAGCCCATCCCCAGGATAGCTGGCCAATGGGCCTGCAGGCCCTAGTTGACCAGTTGACCCAGTCAACTATGCTGACTTGGCAGGCCCAGTCAATGACAAGTGGAGCCGCCCACCTAATCCACTGATTAATTAAAATGAATAAGTGTTTTGTTAGATGTTAAGTGTTATTTTGCTAAGTGTTTTGTTAGATGTCAATGACAAGTGGGGCCGCCCCCAATTCACTAATTTTGCTAAGTGTTATTTAATTTGTTAGATGCTAAGTGCTAATTTTGCTAAGTGTTATTTAATTTGTTTTCATAATTAAGTGTTTCTTCTCGACGTCGACGATGCCGATCCCGCATCCTCGTCGTCGAGTCGGTGGAGGAGGTATGTTGCTTGAGCCGAGGGGCCCTGTCCGGGACTAGGCTCCACCGGGCTGGTACAGGGAGGTGCTGCCTTCCGGGCGGCGCAGCTTGGTGAGGAGCCAGTCCGTCGTCGACCCGGAGGTTCTGTCGTGCCGATCGCATGGGCCACGAAAAATTCGGAGGCTTCAGTCCCCCACGGAGGTGGTACAATACCATGTCAACAAGGAGAGCAAGCACGTCCGTCGCTACATGTCAGCTTTGGAGGCCAGGTCCGACAATACCTGGCAGATTCTTCGGGGATCTCACTGGAGCTATGCTCCTGTGATGGTTCCTTCTCTTCGGATGCCCACCACCCGCCCCGATATCCGTTGGGCTCTAGGGTTCTAGCTAGATCGATATATTAGCTACGATATATATGTATTATTATGATGTATTAGCTAGATCGATGGATTAGCCGATGTATTAACTATTATCCGAGATTATGATGAGATCTTTTCTAAGAACTACTATATATGTATTCAATGATGCATTATTAATCAACTATTAGTTATTTTGCTTCTTGAATGTATGCTAATTTGAATACTAATTTGTTTTATCTATATTATTATGGATTAGTTATTAAGCTATGGATAATACCGGTAGAGCTCATGAAGAGGACATCTTCGACATGATACACTCCTCCGAAAACCCAGCGGACCTTCTGGGAGAATCACATGATGATGACGGCTCACAATAGCTGAACGATTACGGTGATGTATGTGAGGCCGAGGAAGATCAACTTATGTTCCAAAATTCGGAACAACTAACAATGTCCGGTGAGGTATATACATATTAGCCTCTGGTGATCATTACATGTGTATTCATTGATTTGTATATATATATATATATATATATATAGAAAGTCTATTCGTCACTCAGGGTGCAGAATAAGTTAGTCTTCACCCAAGATAATCTTACGGTCTTTTCATAAATAAATTATATTTGAAATACAAATAGTTACATTTATATTGATTCATTACATAGAATTTGACATAAGAAAATAAAAACATAGGTCATAAGACCAGAAAAATCGCATTTTATCTATATTTTACACTGTATTTTTATGTTTGTAATTTTACGTGACAAAATATTTTTTACAGTGACTATATATTTTGTTACTGTCCCTCTTTGTGTATAAAATAATACAAAATTTATGAAATGTAAAATTTCCATGCATTGATGTGAAAACATACGGGGTGAAGAATAATTATTCCTCACCCAGGGTGACGAATAGTCAATCCCTATATATATATATATATTAACAAATCTTTCTTCTTTTAATTATCAGCCTTCCGGATCGAGCCAATCTAGTCTAGTAGAAAGGTACGAGGCGGTATTGGACGACAACGTAAAGCTCAATCTTGATGGTTCCAAACATGATGGTGAACTGACTCACGTTGAAGCCAATGTCAAAACATTTGTGCCTCAATGCAGAGTGGTTGTTAGGGATGGAGTCCCGATCAGAATGCAAGAATGGATTCAGGCAAACAAACCAAAACCAGGAGTGAATCATGTCAATAAAAGAATTAAAGATGCCCTTTGGCGAGAGCTCATGGAGCATTTAATCCTACCAGATTCTCTCTCGGAGCACCAAAGGGACAAAGTCAAGGAGTTTGCTCTCCATAAGATGGCCGGCGTGTTCCAGACTTGGAAGAAAAGATTATGAAACGAGTACAACGGTAGAGGCAAGAAGGCGCCTGAATTCACAGGAATATACGAGAAGGTAAGGAATCACTAGGACGCATTTATCAAGTACAAGACATCGCAAGATGCTATGGAGAAGTCGGCAAAGAATAAGATAAATGCGGAGAAAAAAAGTATCACCATAAACTAGGGACAGGTGGATACAAGTCAGCCATTTCTAAGTGGGATGCATTAGATAATAAGATGCATGTTGAAGGGATCACTCTAGTAACCTTCCACTGGCCCCGGAGGTGCAGGAATTGGTTTTTTGCGCATGGGGGAAAGTTGGACCCAGCAACAGGGAAGATTATTGCACTGGCCAGTCTGATGAGTTGATTGAAGCAATAAAAGGTGCCCAAGAAGGACGGTTTCACTCCGATAGAGAGAATGACGAGCTTACACGCGCCCTCGTGAATCATGAACATGGAGGACGAAAACGAGGCGTGGGCGTTGTTCCGTGGTATGAGGGGTTTGCGGGCTGGAAGGATAGTTATAAAAGTCATTCGAGAAAAAAGAAGGTGGAAGCAGACCGACTTTCAAAGATGGAACAGAATTACGAGCAGCAGCAGCTGCAGATACAGGTACTGAGCCAGCAAAGGGCAACTTCGTGGCAGGAGGAATCGAGACCCGTCCCATCTACACTACCAAAAAGCAGCGTGGGTTCCACGGGGGCACCGCTGGATCACACCCCCGTGGATGATATCACCGAGAAGACATCTTGTGAGCTAATCCATAAAATGAAAAACATACCTGTGCGGGTCGCGACGGGCTATGCTTTACCAAATACACCTGATGGTCTCTAGCATTTCAATATTGTTCCAGCTGGGTATGCTCATGTCGCGGTGGATGCAACAGAGCCAGGATATGATGGACTAGAGCTTGACATCCCTGGAGGTGAGGGGGAGTCCACACTGGTAGAAGCCGGCCATGGTCTCATTCTATGGAGTAAGGACTGCATCATCTTTCCACACTCGGTGCTAAGGCCACCGGCTCCTCCGAGTATCGATGTCCAGCGCGAGGGATTCCAGCCAGAGGTATCGCAGCGCTAGCAGTCTTCCCCACCTCGAGAGGCGTCCCACTTCGATAGGGATCCCAGTGCGAGTCCACCCAACCTCGGGACGGAGCACTATGCGAGTCCATATTGTTGATATCGATCTCCGTCGCGTTAGCCGACTCCACCCCGGCAGCGGTCCCGCCAGCAGGGCTCCCAAAAGAGAAAGGCCATCAGCAGTCCTCTTCGGAAGAAAGCAAAGAAGCAACCCGAGCCTCCAGCCAAAAACAAGCTGTCTTACGACATGACACCAGGGGAAAACAAAATTGAAAGCGATCGCCAAGTGAAAGCCTTTTTTGCGAAGAAGCCGCTGTCGCCAAAGGAGGTAATACCCCAGGAAGTCCAAGAGCACTTTAGGGAACACTTTATTGATCGACCCCCGGCATATGTGGAGCGTATGCTGACAGACTATGAGTGACAGATTCAGAAGGCAAGTGAGCAGAGAAGTCGGCTAGCCCATGGAAGAAGTCGGGAAGTACGAGATCAACGACAAGTGGTACTACTAGCGGGAAAACAGTTCCCTAGCTCAGAGAAAAATCCAAGAAATCGATCTCTCCGCTCAAGGTGAGTACCAATCCAAGCAAGCCATCAATCCAAGCAATCGACATTGCTGGCAAGCCAGTCGACCTCGAAGAAGTAGAGGCTGCAGGTCTCACTCTTGGCCAAATTCTTGGCACCGGGGAAATCTGCGGGTACGGTGAAGCTGAGTATGCAATGAAATATGCCGTCGCAAAACCACTTGTCACACCCGAGTAGTACAAGGAACTACCAACTGCGATGCGATAGTTGCATGATTGGTACCTGCGTGAAGCAAAGCGAGGGGAGACGGCGGTCATGGTCAAAGTAAGGAAAGAGCATTACGTCAATGGATGTGAAATATGTCTTGAATTCTCATAACTTTTCCAGTTATACCACATGGACTCTATCGACAAAACTCTCATCAGTTGCTATTGTCTGTAAGTGATTTATATCTTTAATAATTTAAGTCTCTAGCTCTTTTCTATGCTATTATGCAGATTGAAGATGTGGGAATTGAAACAAGAGGGAATTGATGACATTGGGTTCATCGACCCAAATACCGTTAATGGTCATGTGGTAAAACATTATGCCAAGGACACGGAAGAGCTCTTGAAAAAATATCTAGAGGTAATGAATACCGAATCTACTATAATATCTAGAGGCAAGTGTTTGGAAAAAGATCATAGAAAAAAAAACATCACGGTCGTCAATGGAAACCGAAGCTGAAGTGAAAAAGGATCCAGGTAATTAAGTAGTACTACTAGGTCCGCGCATCTCTTTAATTCTAGTTTCAATACCATTATCATGCTTGATTATTAATTATCTTATTTAATTCTATTCTTTTGCAAAGTGCGCGAAGCAGCCACAGGGTACAAATTTCTGTGGATACTTTCTCTGTGAGAACATTCGCATGAAGACCGAATGCCGTATACGTCGCAGAAGAGCACGTGAAAGACAACTCAAGGTTTGGCAGATGATGTCGAAGCTCTCACCACAGAAACGCTTTGTAGCACTTCAAGAGGAATTTGCGGCATTTCTTCTTCGACATGTCATTGATGTAAATGGAGAGCACTATTACTTACCGCCGCATCAATAATGCCAGCAAATCAGTAGTACAAAACTGAGATTTCATCCGGAGCACTAGCTAGCTAATCCCGGCCAGGTTTTGGGCCTTAATTTATAAGTCCAGAATATATATGGATGTGTAATTACATTTGTATATATACTGTGTATGAGATATTGTATATTATATTACATATATATATATATGCATCAACTTGTGTACTGTTTATAGTATGTAGCACCGTAAAATAATTTTGAAATGAATGGAAAACACAAAAAATAGAGAGGAAAATTAAAACCTAAAAGCTAAAACAAAAAAAAACAGAACACTCAGTACCGGTTTGTATCACCAACCGGTACTAAAGGTCCTCCACCACCAGCCCACGCAGGCAGCCACGTGGTGGGACTTTAGTACCGGTCCGTGGGCCAACCGGTACTAAAGGTCTGGACCTTTAGTCCCGACCCTTTAGTATCGGTTGGGGAACCGGTACTAAAGGCCATCCTGACCGGCACTACAGACAGACATTCTACTAATGTCTCCATGTCACGAGCACCTTCATCCTATGATTGGGTCGGCTCTGGAGTCACCAAGCAATTCTTATTGGATTTCGTAGAGGCAGGCACATTGTCGGCTCAAGATGTTATTCACTGGCAAGTTCCTTGGCCAGAGAAGAGACCCACCCCTAAGGAAGGGGAGGTTGTCATATTCGCCGATCACCTTCTCCACGGTTTCAACCGGCCCGGGTCAAAATTCTTTCGAGACGTCCTCCACTTTTTCAAGCTTCACCCTCAAGACATTGCCCCAAATTTTGTTTCCAACATGTGCAACTTCCAAGTCATGTGCGAAGTTTACCTACAAGAAGAGCCATCTATCGATCTCTTCCCTGATTTCTTCTACGTCAACCGCCAAACGGAGGTGGCGGTTGGACCAAGCTTGGAGCTCGGCGGAGTCTTCATCCAGAGACGGAGAGACCTGGCCTATCCATCTGTCCTTATGCCAAGCCACCCCAAAGACTAGAATAGAACTTGGTTTTACTGCAAAGAAACCTACCCAAAAGGAGAAAATCCACTATCATGTTATCGCCCTACCCGGCTTTATACTTCCACTGAACTTCCAGACCGGATGTCTACTACAACACGAGCGAAGTATGCTCCGGATTTCGCAAAAATCAAGGCCCGCTAGCGAACGGTTTGACTGGAGTCGACTTGACCCGCTGTTGGATCTCCTGGAAAGTCTTGCCATTAATCTGGCATGACCGACTTATGTGTGAATACACCGGCGACGAGAATGATCCTCTCTGCTCCAACCACACACCTTTGATCGAAGAGAATGTCATCTCTGCTGTTAAAGGACTTCTCCGTGAATCCCAAGTTGACAGTACGATCGAGTTAAAACCCTTCTACGTCGAAAAACCAGCTCAAAATGTAAGATTGACTTTCAAATTTCTTTACTCTTTGTCTTGACCATGTATAAGGCAACTTTAAACCTTTTGGCGGTTTTTCATATAGGCCAACTCTAGCTTCTGGAAGAATAAATACACTCCCCCTATTGGAAATATGCCCTAGAGGCAATAATAAATTAGTTATTATCATACTTCCTTGTTCATGATAATCGTTTATTATCCATGCCATAATTGTGTTGATCGGAAACTCAGATACATGTGTGGATACATAGACAACACCATGTCCCTAGTATGCCTCTAATAGACTAGCTCGTTGATCAAAAGATGGCTATGGTTTCCTAGTCATGGACATGAGATGTCATTTGATAACGGGATCAAATCATTAGGAGAATGATGTGATGGACAAGACCCAAACTTCAAACGTAGAATATGATCGTGTCAGTCTATTGCTACTGTTTTCTGCATGTCAAGTATATGTTCCTATGACCATGAGATCATGCAACTCACAGACATGGGAGGAGTGCCTTGTGTGTATCAAACATCGCAACATAACTGGGTGATTATAAAGGTGCTCTACAGGTATCTCCGAGGGTGTCTGCTGAGTTGGCATGGATCAAGACTGGGATTTGTTACTCCGTGTGGCGCAGAGGTATCTTAGGGCCCACTCGGTAATACAACATCACAATAAGCCTTGCAAGCAATGTGACTAAGTGTTCGTCAGGGGATCTTGTATTACAAAACGAGTAAAGTGACTTGTCGGTAACGAGGTTGAACTAGGTATGGAGATACCGACGAACGAATCTCGGGCAAGTAACATACCGAAGAACAAAGGGAACATCATACGGGATTAACTGAATCCTTGACATAGATGTTCGACCGATAAAGGTCTTCGTAGGATATGTAGGAACCAATATGGGCATCTAGTTCCCGCTATTGGTTATTGACCATAGAGGTGTCTCGGTCATGTCTACATAGTTCTCGAACCCACAGGGTCTGCACACTTAAGGTTCGGTGACGTTTCGGTAGTCTAGAGTTATGTATGGTGGTGACCGAAGGTTGTTCGAAGTCCTGGATGAGATCCCGGACGTCATGAGGAGCTCCAGAATGGTCCAGAGGTAAAGATTCATATATAGGAAGTCCTATTTTGGTCGCCGGAAAAGTTTCGGGCTCATCGGTAGTGTACCGGGAGACCATCGGGAGGGGTATTCCGACCCAAGAGGCTACATGGGCTGTGGGAGAGTAAATACCAGCCTTTAGTGGGTTGGTGGAAATCCCACACAAGGCCCATGAGGCTGGGAAGAAATTCCCAAAGATAAAAAGGTGGGAAAAGGCAAAAATAAGGTGAATCCTAGTCCTACTAGGATTGGAGGTGGATTCCACCTCTCCCACTTGATTTGGCTGACCCAATTGCTAGTCTATTGAGGGCCAACCCTCCTCCTCTCTTCCTCTTAAATATACTAAAGGTTTTAGGGTTTTTTGGCACCAGATTTTAGCTACGTGCTGCCCGTTCCTCGAGTGCATAGTTTCTCTCTAGATCGGTTTTCTGCAGTGCTTAGGCGAAGCCTGCCGGAATAGCTCCACCACCATCGCTGGAGCGCCATCATGGTACCGGAGAACTATCGTACCTCTCCGCTCCCTCTTGCTGGTTCAAGGAGAGGGAGATCGTCATCAAGCTGTACGTGTGCTAAACGCGGAGGAGTAATCCGTTCGACGCTAGATCGGAAGGACTGTGATCAAGATCGCGAGACGGATCGTCATGAGATCGTGGGACAGATCATGATAAGATCGCGGGATGGATCCTGATGAGATCGCGGGATGGATCATGATGAGTTCGCGGGACGGATCGTGAGTGGATCGCGAGACGGTTCGTGATGAGGTCGCGGGACGCTCGGCGATTTGGATCGCGAAGACGTTCGACTACACCAACCGCATTTCTTAACGCTTCCTGCTAAGTGATCTACAAGGGTATGTAGATCCATTCTCCCTCTCGTAGATTCTCATCACCATGGATGGATCTGCGTGTGCGTAGGAAATTTTTTGTTTCCCCAACAATGGTATCAGAGCTAGGTCTATGTGTAGATGGGATCTCGAGTAGAACACAAAAGGTTTGTGGGTGTTGATGCTTAAATTGCTTCCTCCCTTGGTCGGATTTTGGTTCAGCGGTATTGTGAGATGAAGTGGCCCGGACCAACATTACTCGTACGCTTACGAGAGACCGGTTCCCTCGACCGCAACTTGTTGCATAGATGGCTTGCGGGTGCCAGTTTCTCTCACATTAGTTGGATCGGATTCGACAAAGGCGGTCCTTGAGAAGGTTGAAAAGCAACTAGTGTATCACCGTTGTGGTTTTTGCGTAGATGATAATTTTCTTGCTAGATACCCGTATCAGCCACGTAAAACATGCAACAACAATGAGAGGACGTCTAACTTGTTTTTGCAGGGTATGTTGTCATATGATATGGCCAATTACATGATGTGATATATGTGATGTATGAGATGATCATGTGATGTATAGATTATCACGACTTGCATGTCGATGAATACGGCAACCGGCGGGAGCCATAGGGTTGTCTTTAATTATTGTATGACCTGCGTGTCAATCATTAAGCGCTATGTAATGATTTACTTTATCGCTACGGTAGCAATAGTAGTAGAAGCATGTTGGGCGCGACAACCCCAATGGCGACACGATGATGGATATCATGATGATGGAGATCATGGTGTCATGCCGGTGACGATGGAGATCATGCCGGTGCTTTCTATATGGAGATCAAAAGCACAAGTTCATGGCCATATCATGTCACTTATGATTTGATGTGATGTTAATCCTTTTATGCACCTTGTTTTTCTTAGGACGACGGTAGAATTATAAGGTGATCCCTCACTTAATTTCAAGTTAAATTGTGTTCTCCCCGAGTGTGCACCGTTGCGAAAGTTCGTCGTGTTGAGACACCACGTGATGATCGGGTGTGATAGACTCTACATTCACATACAACGGGTGCAAGCCAGTGTTGCACATGCATAATACTCGGGTTAAACTTGACGAGCCTAGCATGTACAGACATGGCCTTGGAACACAAGAGACCGAAAGGTAGAACATGAGTCATATAGTAGATATGATCAACATGATGATGTTCACCATTGCTGCCACGTCAACTCACGTGATGATCGGACTTGAGTTGGTGAATTTGGATCATGTGTCACTCAGATGACCTGAGGGATGTCAATTTGAGTGGGAGTTCTTAGGTAATATGATTAATTGAACTCATTATCATGAACATAGTCAAAGTGTCTTTGCAAATTGTGTTGTAGATTACTAGCTCACGCTGTAGCTCCCTTGTATTTTTATATGTTCCTAGAGAAATAGAGTTGAAAGATATTGGTAGCAATATTGCGGACTGGGTCTGTGATCTGAGGATTGTCCTCATTGCTACACAGAAGGCTTATGTCCTTAATGCACCGCTCGGTCCACCAACCCCTCTAGCGTCATCTATAGATGTTGTGAACATCTGATAGGCACGTTCTGATGACTACTTGATAGTTTAGTGCATCATGCATTACGGCTTAGAATTGAGGCTCCAAAACGTTTTGAACGTCACGGAACATATGAGATGTTTCTAAGAGATGAAATTAGGATCTCAGGCTCGTGCCCATGTTGCAAGATATGAGATCTCCAACAATATTCTTTGCCTGCAAGATGAAAGAGAATAGCTCAATCGTTGAGCATGTGCTTAGATTGTCTGGGTGCTACAATCGCTTGATTCAAGTGGGAGTTGATCTTCCAGATAAGATAGTGATTGATATAGTTCTCCAAGTCACTGTCACTAAGCTAATAGAACTTGGTGATGAACTCTAAAATGCCAGGGACAAAAATAATGATCCCTGAGCTGTTCATGATGTTTGACACCGCGAAGGTAGAAATCGAGAAGGAGAATCAAGGGTTGATGGTTAGTAAAACCACTAGTTTCGAGAAGGGCAAGGGCAAGGAGGAAACCTTCATGGATGGCAAGTCAGTTGCTGCTCCAGTGAATCAACCCAGAGTTGAACCCAAACCCGAGACTAAGTGCTTCGATTATGAGGAGAGTGGTCGCTGAAGCGGAACAACCCTAGATACTTGGTAGATAAGAAGGCTGGCAACATTGACAGAAGTATATTTGATATACGTGTGATTGATGTGTACCTTGCTAGTACTCCTAGTAGCACCTGGGTATTGAATACCGGTTCAGTTGCTAAATGTTAGTAACTCCAAGTAAAAGCTACGGAATAAACGGAGAACTAACTAAGGGTGAGGTGACGATGTGTGTTGGAAATGTTTCCAAGGTTGATGTGATCAACATCGCACGATCTCTCTACCTTCGGGATTAGTGACGAAACTAAATAAATGTTATTTGGTGTTTTGCGTTGAGCATGAACGTGATTAGATCGTGTTTATTGCAACATGATTATTCATTTAAGTTGGAGAATAATGGTTATTCTGTTTACATGCATAATACCTTCAATGGTCATGCACCCAGTGAGAATGGTTTGTTGAATCTTGATCATAGTAATACACATGTTTTTGATGCCAAAAGATACAAAGTTAGTAATGCTAGTACCATATACTTGTGGCACTGCCGCTAAATGTCATATTGGTATAAAGCGCATGAAAAACTCCATGCTGATGGATCTTTGGACTCATACGATTTTGAATCGGTTGAGACATGCGAACCATGCCTTTTGGGCAAGATGACTAAGGACCCCGTTTTCCGGATTGATGGAGCGGGCAAGTGGTTTATTGGAAATGATACATATTGATGTATGCAATCCAATGAGTCTTGTAACGTGCGGTGGATGTCGTTATTTTCTTACCTTCACTGATGATTTGAGTAGATATAGTGGATATTTTCTTAATGAAACACAAGTCTAAATCATTTGAAAGGTTCAAGAAGATTCAGAGTGAAGTTTAAGATCATCGTGACAAGAAGATAAAGATGTCTACGATATGATCGTGGCGGTGAATATCTGAGTTACGAGTTTGGCATACAACTTTGGACAATGTGAAAGTCGTTTCACAACTCACGCCACCTGGAACACCATAGTGTGATGGTGTGTCCGAACGTCATAGTCGTGCTCTATTGGATATGGTGCTTGCTATGATGTCTCTTATCGATTTTCTACTATAGTTTTGGGGTTATGCATTAGAGAAAACTACATTCACTTTAAATACGGCACCATCTAAATCCGTTGAGATGACACCGTGTGAATTATGGTTTGATAGAAACCTAAGCTGTCATTTCTTGATGTTTGAGGCTCGCAACGCTTGTGTGGAAAAAATGTTTTCACCTAACAAGCTCGAACCCAAAGCGGACAAATGCATCTTCATAGAATACCCTAAGAACAGTTGGGTATACCTTCTATCTCAGATCCAAGTGCAAAGTGTTTGTTGCTAAAAATGGGTCCTTTCTCGAGAAAGAGTTTCTCTCGAAAGAATTTGAGTGGGAGGAAGATAGAACTTGATGAGGTTGTTAAACCTTTGTTCAACCAGAGAGTAGCGTAGCACAGGAAGATGTTTCTGTGAAGCCTATGTTAGTTGAAGAGGAAGTTTATGATGATGATCATGAAGCTTCAGGATCAAGTTACTATCGAACCTCGTAGGTCGACAAGGATGTGTACTGCTCCTGAGCGGTATGACAACCCTGTCTTGGAGGTCATGTTGTTGGACAACGATGAACCTACGAGCTATGGAGAAGCGATGATGGGTCCGGATTCTGGCAAATGGTTAGAGGCCATGAAATCCGAGAAGAGGATCCATGTATGAAAACCAAGTATAGAATTTGGTAGACTTGCTTGTTGGACAGCAGGTCATTGAGTAAAAATGGATCTTTAAAATGAAGATAGACGCTGATGGTGAATGTCACCATTTATAAAGCTCAACTTGTCGCAAATAAGTTTTCGGCAAGTTCAGTGAGTTGACTGCGATGAGACTTTCTCACTCGTAGCGATGCTAAAGTCTGTCCTAGAAGATACAAATAGAAGGTTTTGTTAGTCCTAAGGATGCTAAAAGGTGAGAAAACTTCAGTGATCCTTCTATGGACTGAAGCAAGCATCTCGGAGTTGGAATATACACTTTGATGAGATGATCAAAGTTTTATGGCTTATACAAAGTTTACGAGAAACTTGTATTTACAATAAAGTGAGTGGGAGCACTATAGAATTTATGATAAGTATATGTGGATGACATATTGTTGATCGGAAATGATGTAGAATTACTAGAAAGCATAAGCGGTTGTTTGGAAAGTGATTTTCAAAGGAAGACCTGGATAAAGCTACCTAATTGTCGAGCATCGAGATCTATATATGAGACTTTCAATGAGTACATACCTTGACAAGATTTTGAAAGAGTTCAAAATGGATCAGAAAGAGAAAGGATGAACATCCTCCCCTATGCCTTATCCATAGGCTCTGTACAGTATGCCATGTTGTGTACCACACCTGTATGTGCCTTACCATGAGTCCGTCAAGGGGTACAAGAGTGACCCAGGAGTGGATCACTGGACAACGGTCAAGATTATCCTTACTAACTCAAAGACTAAGGAGATGTTTCTCGATTATGGAGGTGATAAAGAGTTCGTCATAAAGAGTTACGTCGATGCAAGCTTTAACACCAATCCGGATGACTCGTAGTAGCAATCTGGATACGTATAGTGGAGCAGCCATTTGGAATAGTACCAAGTGGAGTGTGGTAGCAGTGTTTACGGTTT
This sequence comes from Hordeum marinum, assembly GCA_022496015.1. NCBI lineage: Eukaryota > Viridiplantae > Streptophyta > Magnoliopsida > Poales > Poaceae > Hordeum > Hordeum marinum. The sequence goes on from CM039676.1 coordinate 2,542,576, forward strand.
GACATAGAGATTTGCAAAGTACACACGGATCGGAATGTCGTAGACCCGTTGACTATAGGACCTTTCTCACATGCAAAGCATGATCGAGCCCCAAAACTCATAAGGTGTTAGATTCATAACAATGCGGATCACATGGTGATGTGAACTAGATTATTGACTCTAGTGCAAGTGGGAGACTGTTGGAAATATGCCCTAGAGGCAATAATAAATTAGTTATTATCATATTTCCTTGTTCATGTTAAAAGTTTAGTATCCATGCTATAAATCTGTTGATCGGAAACTCAGAGAAATGTGTGGATATATAGACAACACCATGTCCCTAGTATGCCTCTAATACACTAGCTCATTGATCAAAAGATGGCTATGGTTTCCTAGTCATGCACATGAGATGTCATCTGATAACGGGATCACATCATTAGGAGAATGATGTGATAGACAAGACCCAAACTACAAGCGTAGCATATGATCGTGTCAGTTTATTGCTATTGTTTTCTCCATATCAAGTATATGTTCCTATGACCACGAGATCATGCAACTCACAGACATCGGAGGAGTGCCTTGTGTGTTTCAAATGTCACAACGTAACTGGGTGATTATAAAGGTTCTTTACAGGTATCTCCGAGGGTGTCTGTTGAGTTGGCATGGATCAAGACTGGGATTTCTTACTCCGTGTGGCGGAGAGGTATATCAGGGCCCACTCGGTAATACAACATCACAATAAGCCTTGCAAGCAATATGACTAAGTGTTAGTCATGGGATCTTGTATTATGAAATGAGTAAAGAGACTTGCCGGTAACGAGGTTGAACTAGGTATGGAGATACCGACGATCGAATCTCGGGCAAGTAACATACCGAAGAACAAAGGGAACACCATACGGGATTAACTGAATCCTTGACATAGAGGTTCGACCGATAAAGATCTTCGTAGAATATGTAGGAACCAATATGGGAATCCAGGTCCTGCTATTGGTTATTGACCGTAGAGATGTCTCGGTCATGTCTACATAGTTCTCGAACCCGCAGGGTCTGCACACTTAAGGTTCGGTGACGTTTCGGTAGTCTAGAGTTATGTATGGTGGTGATCGAAGGTTGTTCAGAGTCCTGGATGAGATCCTGGACGTCACGAGGAGCTCCGGAATGGTCCGGAAGTAAAGACTCATATATAGGAAGTCCTATTTTGGTCGCCGGATCATGATAAGATCGCGGGATGGATCGTAATAAGATCGCGGGACGGATCGTGATGAGATCGTGGGACGGATCGTGATAAGTTCGCGGGACGGATCGGGATTGGATCGCGAGACGGTTCGTGATGAGATCGTGGGACGCTCGGCGATTTGGATCGCGAAGACGTTCGACTACACCAACCGCGTTTCTTAACGCTTCTTGCTTAGTACTCTACAAGGGTATGTAGATCCACTCTCCCTCTCGTAGATGCTCATCACCATGGATAGATCTGCGTGTGCGTAGGAAAATTTTCATTTCCCATGCAACATTCCCCAACACCCCCCCACGAAGAAGAAGTCTTAGGCAGGTAAAGTCCGTGGCCACAAGAAGAATTCTTCAGCTCAAAACCTGCTTGAGATTGACGATTCAGAGGTAGAACTTGACTCCCTTGGCCATATTTTTATACAACTATTGACAATGACTGTACACAGGAGGAGACGTAAATGAGCCATGACAACGCCCCTGAGGTAACTTACGTTTCTTCCGACTTAGAAATCTTACCACAAGAGAAGATACGGCGGGTCATCCGAAAAGTTCATTTTTCACATCCTCTTGCTTACTTAGATCCCGAATTTTCCTTGAAAAAGCAACAGCACGACTCTTGGTGTCAGACCCGTAGCACCAGCTCTGAGGATCTTATGGCCACCTTACCCAACTCCCCGGCTCCAAGGAAGCGTCCTGTTGGGGTACTCACCAAAAATTTGATATTTGCCTTATACTCCTATACTACCACCTTACTCTTGTGTTTTATTGTCTTAATTTATAGGAGCCACCTCCTTCGTATGGCGACTCGACTGCCTCCAAGCTTCCCCCTATGAAGATCAACCTAGAGTATGCCTTTTACCTTGCCGTGTGTACATTATCTGTATTGTCTTTGTACTGTGTAAGGATTCTTTACACTTCCAGGGCTCAAGCCAAACGTAGGAAGACAAGCGGGTCCACCATTGCTCTTACCTCCCAAAAGCCAGAGATTGCTGAGCCATCTCCCTCCACTCATGCTAAAGCTTCTGACACTAACAAGGAGGCACCTAAGCACACTCCTACACCTTCAGATCCAGAGGATCATCGGATGGCAACTTCTGAAAGTCGAGCGGCTGACCCTAAGCCACCTAGTCCTGCCGCCGAAGACCCGTCTCTTCCCGACGTTACCATCACCGGGATGGGTTCTCAATACCCAACTCATCATGTATTGGCTAGACACTCCAGCAAGATTGACACTTGCTCTCCAGAGAAGCTTGACTTGGAGTTCCCCATCTTGGAGAAGATGACTGCAGATGATCTGCATGCTAGCTATTTGAATCGCCTTTCTGCCAGCCGCAACATGGAGACCAAACTTGTTGGTTTAATGAAGAAAAAATATGAGGTATCTTTCATCTCCTGCATTTCTCGTATACCCTTACGTAGACCCCAAGAGCCGGTATAATATTGCAAATAATGGGTCGGGTCTTTCAAACCTTTGACGTGTTGTAGAGAACTTAACCTGTAGCCCCCAAGTAAAGGGTTAAATTGTTGGGAGACGTAGTAGTTAATCAAAAAAAATTCCTACGATCACCAAGATCTATCTATGGAGAAACCAGCAACGAGTAAGAGGAGAGTGGATCTTCATACCCTTGAAGATCGCCAAGCAGAAGCGTTACTAGAACGCGGTTGGTGGAGCCGTACTCGCAGCGATTCAGATCGCGGTGGAATCCGATCTTCGCGCCGAACAACAGCGCCTCCGTGTTGAACACACGTACAGCCCGGTGACATCTCCCACGCCTTGATCTAGCAATGAGGAGGGAGAGGTTGGGGAAGATCTCCAACAGCAGCATGACGAAGTGGTGGTGGTGGAGCAGCAATGTATTCCGGCAGGGCTTCGCCTAAGCGTTGCAGAGGACTCCGAACCATTATCAGTGTCTTTAACTCCAGACCATTCCGGAGCTCCTCGTGACGTCCGGGATCTCATCTGGGACTCCGAACAATCTTCGGTAATCACGTATACCATTTCCCTATAACCCTAGCGTCATCAAACCTTAAGTGTGTAGACCCTACGGGTTCGGGAGACACGTAGACATGACCGAGACACCTCTTCGGTCAATAACCAATAGCGGGATCTGGATACCCATGTTGGCTCCCACATGCTCCACGATGATGTCATCGGATGAACCACGATGTCGGGGATTCAATCAATCCTGTATTCCATTCCCTTTGTCTATCGGTATTATACTTGCCCGAGATTCGATCGTCGGTATCTCTATACCTTGTTCAATCTCGTTACCGGCAAGTCTCTTTACTCGTTCCGTAATACATCATCCCATGGCTAACTCCTTAGTCACATTGAGCTCATTATGATGATGTCTTACCGAGTGGGCCCAGAGATACCTCTCCGTCACACGGAGTGACAAATCCCAGTCTCGATTCGTGCCAACCCAACAGACACTTTCGGATATACCCGTAGTGCAACTTTATAGCCACCCAGTTACGTTGTGACGTTTGGCACACCCAAAGCATTCCTACGGTATCCGGGAGTTGCACAATCTCATGGTCTAAGGAAACGATACTTGACATTGAAAAGCTTTAGCAAAGGAACTACACGATCTGGTGCTATGCTTAGGATTGGGTCTTGTCCATCACATCATTCTCCTAAATATATGATCCTGTTATCAACAACAACCAATGTCCATGGTCATGAAATCGTGACCATCTATGGATCAACGAGCTAGCCAACTAGAGGCTCACTAGGGACTTGTTGTGGTCTATGCATTCACACATGCATTACGGTTTCTGGTTAATACAATTGTAGCACGAACAATAGACAATTATCATGAACAAGGAAATACAATAATAACCATTTTATTATTTCCTCTAGGGCATATTTCCAATAGTCTCCCACTTGCACTAGAGTCAATAATCTAGTTACATTGTGATGAATCGAACACCCATAGCATTCTGGTGTTGATCATGTTTTGCTCGTGAGAGATGTTTAGTCAACGGATCTGCGACATTCAGATCCGTGTGCATTTTACAAATATCTATATCTCCCTCCTGAATGTAATCACGGATTGAGTTGAAGCGGCGCTTGATGTGTCTTGTCTTCTTGTGAAACCTGGGCTCCTTCGCAAGGGCAATAGCTCCAGTGTTGTCATAGAATAGAGTCATCGGGCCCGACGCATTGGGAATCACTCCTAGGTCAGTGATGAACTCCTTCATCCAGACTCCTTCCTTTGCCGCTTCCGAAGCGGCTATGTACTCCGCTTCACATGTAGATGTCGCCACGACGCTTTGCTTGTTGCTGCACCAGCTGACTTCCCCTCCATTCAAAATATACACGTATCCGGTTTGCGACTTGGAGTTGTCCGGATCTGTGTCGAAGCTAGCATCGACGTAACCCTTTACGATGAGCTCTTCGGCACCTCCATATACGAGAAACATGTCCTTTGTCCTTTTTAGGTACTTCAGGATATTCTTGACCACAGTCCAGTGTTCCGCTCTAGGATCACTTTGGTACCTCCCTACCAAACTTATGGCAAGGCTCACATCAGGTTTGGTACACAACATGGCATACATAATAGAGCCTATGGCTGAAGCATAGGGGATGACACTCATCTCTTCTCTATCCTTTGCCATGGTCGGGCATTGAGTCATACTCAATCTCACACCCTGTAACACAGGCAAGAACCCCTTCTTGGACTGATCCATATTGAACTTCTTCAATGTCTTTTCAAGGTATGTGCTTTGTGAAAGACCTATGAGGCGTCTCGATCTATCTCTATAGATCTTAATACCTAATATGTAAGCAGCTTCTCCAAGGTCCTTCATTGAAAAACACTTATTCAAGTAGGCCTTTATACTTTCCAAGAGTTCTATATCATTTCCCATTATCAGTATGTCATCCACATATAATACTAGAAATGCTACAGAGCTCCCACTCACTTTCTTGTAAATACAGGGTTCTCCATAAACCTGTACAAATCCAAACGCTTTAATCACCTCATTAAGGCGAATGTTCCAACTCCGAGATGCTTGCACAGCCCATAGATGGAGCGTTGGATCTTGCATATACTTTTTTAGCATCTTTAGGATCGACAAAACCTTCCGGCTGCATCATATACAGTTCTTCCTTGAGGAAGCCATTAAGGAATGCCGTTTTGACGTCCAGTTGCCAGATCTCATAATCATAAAATGCGGCAATTGCTAACATGGTTCGGACAGATTCAGCATCGCTATGTGTGAGAAAGTCTCATCGTAGTCAACTCCTTGAACTTGTCGATAAACCTTAGCGACAAGACGAGCCTTATAGACGGTCACATTACCATCCACGTCAGTCTTCTTCTTAAAGATCCATTTATTTTCAATAGCTCGCTTATCATCAGGCAAGTCCACCAAAGTCCATACTTTGTTCTCGGATTTCATGGCATCAAGCCATTTGTTGGAATCCGGGCCAGCCATCGCTTCTTCATAGTTCGAAGGTTCACCGTTGTCCAACAACATGATCTCCAGGACAGGGTTGCCGTAGCAGTCTGGTGTGGAACGTGTCGTAGTGGACCTTCGACGTTCAATAGTAACTTGATCTCAAGTTTCATGATCATCATCATTAACTTCCTCTCCAGCCGGTGTAGGCTCCACAGAAACAACTTCCTGTGCTGTGCTACTCTCCGGTTCGAGTGGAGGTACAATTAACTCATCAAGTTCTATTTTCCTCCCACTTACTTCTTTCGAGAGAAACTCTTTCTCGAGAAAGGATCCATTCTTGGCAACAAAGACTTTGCCTTTGGATCTGAGGTAAAAGGTATACCCAATAGTCTCTTTGGGATATCCTATGAAGACACACTTTTCCAATTTGGGTGCGAGCTTCTCAGGTTGAAGTTTCTTCACATAAGCATCGCATCCCCAAACTTTTAGAAAAGACAGCTTAGGTTTCTTTCCGAACCATAATTCATACGGTGTCGTCTCCATAGATTTTGATGGTGCCCTATTTAAAGTGAATGCGGCAGTCTCTAATGCATATCCCCAAAATGAAAGCGGTAAGTCAGTAAGAGACATCATAGATCGCACCATGTCCAATAGGGTGCAATTATGATGTTCATACACACCATTTCACTGAGGTGTGCCATGTGGCGTGAGTTGTGAAACAATTCCACATTTCCTTAGGTGCGTACCAAACTCGTGACTTAAATATTCTCCGCCACGATCAGATCGTAGACACTTTATTTTCCTGTCACGTTGGTTCTCTACCTCACTCTGAAATTCCTTGAACCTTTCAAAGGTTTCAGACTTGTGTTTCATTAAGTATACATACCCATATCTGATCAAGTCATCAGTGAGGGTGAGAACATAACGGTAGCCACCGCGAGCCTCAATGCTCATTGGACCGCATAAATCGGTACGTATTATCTCCAACAAGTCAGTTGCTCGCTCCATTGTTCCGTAGAACGGAGTCTTGGTCACCTTGCCCATGAGGCATGGTTCGCACGTGTCAAATGATTCGAAATCAAGTGACTCCAAAAGTCCATTAGCATGGAGCTTCTTCATGCGTTTGACACCAATATGTCAAAGGCGGCAGTGCCACATGTAAGTGGGACTGTCATTATCAACCTTACATTTTTGGTACTCACACTATGGACATGTGTAACATCACGTTCAAGATTCATCAAAAATAAACCATGGACCAGCGGGGCATGACCATAAAGCATTTCTCTCATATAAATAGAACAACCATTATTCTCATATTTAAATGCGTATCCATCTCGTATCAAGCGAGATCTAGATACAATGTTCATGCTCAAAGCTGGCACCAAATAACAATTATTAAGGTTTAAAACTAATCCCGAAGGTAGATGTAGAGGTAGCGTGCCGACGGCGATCACATTGACCTTGGAACCATTCCTGACGCGCATCGTCACCTCGTCCTTTGCCAGCATCCACTTATTCCGCAGCTCCTGCTTGGAGTTACAAATGTGAGCAACTGCACCGGTATCAAATACCCAGGAGTTACTACGAGCACTGGTTAGGTACACATCAATAACAATTATATCACATATGCCTTTAACGTTGTTGTCCTTCTTATCCGCTAAGTACTTGGGGCAGTTCCGCTTCCAGTGATCGGTACCCTTGCAATAAAAGCACCCAGTCTCAGGCTTGGGGCCATTCTTGTTCTTCTTCCTGGCAACTTGCTTACCGGGCACGGCAATAGCTTTGCCGTCCTTCTTGAAATTCTTCTTACCCTTGCCTTTCTTGAAACTAGTGGTCTTATTCACCATCCACACTTGATGCTCCTTTTTGATCTCGACCTCCGCTGATTTCAGCATCGAGTACAACTCAGGAATGGACTTCTCCATACCTTGCATGTTGTAGTTCATCACAATGCTCTTGTAGCTAGGTGGAAGCGACTGGAGGATTCCGTCAATGACCGAGTCATCCGGGAGATTAACTCCCAGCTGAGTCAAGCGGTTGTGCAACCCAGACATTTTGAGTATGTGCTCAATGACAGAACTATTTTCCTCCATCTTACAACTGAATAACTTGTCGGAGATATCATATCTCTCGACCCGGGCATGAGCTTGGAAAACCAGTTTCAGCTCTTGGAATATCTCATATGCTCCGTGTTGCTCAAAATGCTTTTGAGCCCCGGTTCTAAACTGTAAAGCATGCCGCGCTGAACTAGGGAGTAATCATCACAACGCGTATGCCAAGCGTTCATAACATCTTATTCTTCTAGGAGAATGGGTGCATCACCTACCGGTGCATCTAGGACATACAATCTCTTGGAAGCTATGAGGATGATCCTCACGCTACGGATCCAGTCCGCATAGTTGCTTCCATCATCTTTCAGTTTGGTTTTCTCTAGGAACGTGTTGAAGTAGAGGGTGACATTCGTGTTGGCCAGTGGATCTACAATATAGATTGTAAAGACAATTTTAGACTAAGTTCATGACAATTAAGTTCACATAATCAAATTATTTAATGAACTCCCACTCAGATAGACATCTCTCTAGTCATCCAAGTGATACATGATCCATGTTAACTAGCCCGTGTCCGATCATCATGTGAGACAGACTAGTCATCCATGGTGAACATCTCCATGTTGATCGCATCTTCTATATGACTCATGTTCGACCTTTCGGTCTTCCGTGTTCCGAGGCCATGTCTATACATGCTAGGCTCGTCAAGTCAACCTAAGTGTTTTGCATGTGTAAATCTGGCTTACACCTGTTGTATGCAAATGTTAGAACCTATCACACCCGATCATCACGTGGTGCTTCGGAACAACGATCCTTAGCAACGGTGCACAGTTAGGGTGAACACTTCTCTTGAAATTTTATTGAGAGATCATCTTATTTACTACCATCATTCTATGCAAATAAGATATAAACATGATAACCATCACATGCAATCAATATAGTGACATGATATGGCCAATATCATCTTGCTCCTTTGATCTCCATCTTCGGGGCACCATGATCATCACTGTCACCGGCACGACACCATGATCTCCATCATTATGATCTCCATCATCGTGTCTTCATGAAACTGTCTCGCCAACTATTACTTCTACTACTATGGCTACCGTTTAGCAATAAAGTAAAGTAATTACATGGCATTTATGATTGACACGCAGGTCATACATAAAATAAGACAACTCCTATGGCTCCTGCCGGTTGTCATACTCATCGACATGCAAGTCGTGAATCCTATTACAAGAACAGGATCAATCTCATACATCACAATGCATCACATCACATCCTTTTGGCCATATCACATCACAAGGCATATGCTGCAAAAACAAGTTAGACGTCCTCTAATTTGTAGTTGCAAGTTTTTACGTGGCTGCTATAGGTTTCTAGCAAGAACATTTCTTACCTACGCCAAAACGACAATGTGATATGCCAATTGCTATTTACCCTTCATAAGGACCCTTTTCAACGGATCCAATCCGACTAAGGTGGGAGAGACGGACACCCGCTAGCCACCTTATGCAACTAGTGCATGTCAGGAGATGGAACCGGTCTCACGTAAGCGTACATGTAAAGTTGGTCCGGGCCGCTTCATCCCACAATACCGCCGAATCAAGATAAGACTAGTAGTGGTAAGAAAATGAAAAAAATCGACGCCCACAACTGCTTTGTGTTCTACTCGTGCATAGATTCTACGCATAGACCTAGCTCTGATACCACTGTTGGGAGACGTAGTAGTAAATCAAAAAAATTCCTAGGATCACCAAGATCTATCTATGGAGAAACTAGCAACGAGTAAGAGGAGAGTGGATCTTCATACCCTTGAAGATTGCTAAGAGGAAGCGTTACTAGAACACGGTTGGTGGAGTCGTACTCGCAGCGATTCAGATCGCGGTGGAATCCGATCTTAGCGCCGAACAACGACGCCTCCGCTTTCAACACAGGTACAGCCTGGTGACTTCTCCCGCGCCTTGATCCAGCAAGGTGGAGGGAGAGGTTGGGGAAGATCTCCAACAACAACACGACGGCATGGTGTGGTGGAGCAGCAAGGTATTCCAGCAGGGCTTCGCCTAACCGCTGCGGAGGAGGAAGAAAAGAGGTAGGGCTTCACCGTGAGAGAGAGATCAGATCTTGTGTCAAAAGGCCAAAACCTCAAGTATATATAGGAGGAGGGACAGGGAGGGCTGCCTTGGCCCCTCCTCCCAGGAGGAGGGCTTCGGCCGAAGCTAGGGAAGAGTCCACCTCCCACAAGGGAGGTGGATCTCCTTCCTATCAAACTCCTTTTGCGTTATCTCTTGATCTCCAACCGCACGGGCCTTTCTAGAAGGTCTTGGCCAGCCCAATAAGGGGTGGTACACCTCCGCTAACAGCCCACGAAGTCCCATGGTCGTCACACCCCTCCCGGGGGTCCTCAGGCACCCTCCTAGCACTCCCGGTACACTACCGATGAGCCCGAAAACTTTCCGATGACCAAAACTGGACTTCCTATGCATCAATCGTTACCTCCGGACCATTCTGGAGCTCCTCGTGACATCCCGGATCTCATCCGGGACTCCGAACAACCTTCAGTAATCACGTATACCATTTCCCTATAACCCTAGTGTGATCGAACCTTAAGTGTGTAGACCATACGGGTTCGGAGACATGTAGACATGACCAAGACACCTCTCCGTTCAATAACCAACAGAGGGATATGGATACCCATGTTGGCTCCCACATGCTCCACGATGATCTCATCGGATGAAGCACGATGTCGAGGATTCAATCAATCCCGTATTCAACTCCCTTTGTCTATCAGTATGATACTTGCCCGAGATTCGATCGTCGGTATCTCTATACCTTGTTCAATCTCATTACCGGCAAGTCTCTTTACTCGTTCGGTAATACATCATCCCGTGGCTAACTCCTTAGTCACACTGAGCTCATTATGATGATGTCTTACCGAGTGGGCCCAGAGATACCTATCCGTCACACGGAGTGACAAATCCCAGTCTCGATTCGTGCCAACCCAACAGACACTTTCGGATATACACGTAGTGCACCTTTATAGCCACCCAGTTACGTTGTGACGTTTGGCACACCCAAAGCATTCCTACGGTATCCGGGAGTTGCACAATCTCATGGTCTAAGGAAACGATACTTGACATTGAAAAGCTTTAGCAAACGAACTACACGATCTTGTGCTATGCTTAGGATTGGGTCTTGTCCATCACATCATTCTCCTAATGATGTGATTCCGTTATCGACGACATCCAATGTCCATGGTCATGAAACCGTGAACATCTATGGCTCAACGAGCTAGCCAACTAGAGGCTCACTAGGGACTTGTTGTGGTCTATGTATTCACACAAGCATTACGGTTTCTGGTTAATACAATTGTAGCACGAACAATAGACAATTATCATGAACAAGGAAATACAATAATAAGCATTTTATTATTGCCTCTAGGGCATATTTCCAACATAAATCGCTTATAAGCCGGTACTTACTTTAAATCTTAGATCCAAGTGTAGCCCCCAAGTCCGGATCATTATAAAACTGATGAGTCAGAGCTTTCATGTTTGAGAAATTCGCCGGGTGTAGCCCCCAAGTCTGGGTTATTATGATAATGATGAGCCGGAACTTGATCGTAAACTCGGAGAGAAAACTTGGACATTAGCCCCCAAGAGCCAAGTATATTGCTTGCAATCTTCTTGGGACTTGTATCAGAATAATTCCATCCTGGAGACTTATCCATTATAATCTCTCACTTGTATAATGGAGGAGGCATTAGACGCAGCTGGGTCTGAACAGGCCGGCTTAAGGGAAAACCTGAATGCCCAACAGACCGCTCGAGCCATAGCAGAAGAGAAATTATGGGTGGATGTTGAAAAACTTGAAAAGCTCCTGACTAACTTTAACACGTATAAAAAGACTGCCGATGAGCAAGCTGCCTTGTCCAAGTGTGCAAATGACATTAAGGAATAGCTTAAGTTGACATTAGAAGAACTAAAGACTCTCAAAGGCCATATATCCAAGATGATTGCCGCTGTCTTCGGTATGTCCGTACGGCTTAGAAATTTTTCTTGCTGAAAAAAGTCCTCTCAGGCGGCTTATCACTTTGGATCTTTTTTTGCAGGTGAGAGAAGCCGCCAGCTATCCTCTGATAGTTTGCTGAAATTGAAGGCAGTATACACTTTGACTGAGAAACTATACAGTGGAGCTGTGTGTACCATCAAAGCTATGATAACTACCAAGTATGTTCCCAAATTCATGAAGGGCGTTGTAGAAATATTATCAACTTTGCCCAAGCAGGTAGAGGAAATGAGGCGATCAGCCGCCTGGAGAGGGGCCATAGCTGCGCTAAGCCGGTCCCTGGCCTTTGCTCCTGAGCTAACAGCCGAAGAAATGATGAATGACTTCCCCTCCAAAAAGGATGACGGCTCAGATTTTACTGAGGGGGGTTACGCAAAATGCGTCAGGGACTCCAGGAGACTTGGCTCTGTCCTTGTCGATGTAACGGATCTGATTCCCTACCAAGCGGCTTACGATGCAAAAAAGCAATGGCTACACTACCCAACTTTCGAAGCCAGGGACTTGATCCTCGCATGCCGTAAGCCGCCCTTCGTCCCTAAAGTTGATCCGTCTCCTACGACGCTCAATTCAAATCTTTGTTAAACTGCAATTGGGATGTGGATAATCTTCAGATCGAAGAGCACGAAGACCCGGTCCAAGATGACCCATCGGCGAGTTAAAACTTTGTTGTCCTTGACTGAATGTATCCCGGACAACTGAGCCGCCGAAACTTGGAAGTGTGTAAAAAATTGAAGTCCTTCATCTTTTGAGCTCCTGGAGAGCTTTGTAATAGACATAGTAGAAACTTGATTGCCCCAGCCATGCCATCATGCTCACATGATGTTATAATCATCTTATGCAGTTATAATCTACCTTGCATTCTTCTCACAATGTTTTACATAACCTCAGTTCATCTTAAGAGATAAAACCCTACAAAAATAAACAAGACAGAATAGTCTGCATTGTCATACGGGCGGCTTGAAAAAGCATAACCCGGAGATGTTAAAATTTGTTGCAGCCTTGCTCCTTCTTTCATAATCTTGCTCTGACCCGGTTTAGTAAACCGGCATGATATGCGAATATGATGCAAATGAAGTATTGTACGATGGAATGCACGATGCAAAGTATGATGCAATGTATGTTGTTCTTGCTTTTCCTTTTTGTTTTCAAAAACTCATATGATGTTTCTTCCTGGGTGGACTCGATGCTTGAACTCATACCAGTGCAGGGTCTCTAACGAGAGTAACCGTCAACTCCTTTGAGCGACTCAGACTCTCTAGGCGAGATTAACTGATAAGAGTGCAACGATCTAGAAAGAGACACATTTTGCCGGTTCTGCTGGGTGGACTCATTGCTTGAACTCATAACAATACCCGGTTTCTAGGCGAGAACTGATGAGCGCAACGCCCTAGAAAGAGACACAGACGTCGGTTCTGCTGAGCGGAGTCGCTACTTGAACTCATAGCAATACTCGGTTTCCAGGCGAGGATGGATGAGCGCAACGTCCCAGTAAGAGACACAACAGGGCATGTGTATCCCTAGGGCCCAGAAGCCCCCTCTCACGTGACACAGTCCGCCGTTTGAACCTTAAACAGTGCTCAGGGTCTCCTGGCGAGATTAACCGACCGATCTGTTATTCAGACAGTGTCTCTAAGCGGTGATTAACTGGTAAGAGTTCGGCGGGTCACCTGTTGGAGAGTCCATCAAAAGGGGGTAAGTTTATAACTCGATGCCCCCCTAATGATCTGGTTTTACAGAGTCAAAATATGGGTCCACTGTTGGAGAACGTTGCATGGGAAACAAAAATTTTCCTACGCACACGCAAACCTATCCATGGTGATGAGCATCTACGAGAGGGAGAGTGGATCTACGTACCCTTGTAGATCGCTAAGAGGGAAGCGTTAAGAAACGCGGTTGGTGTAGTCGAACTTCTTCGCGATCCAAATCGCCGAGCGTCCCGCGATCCAATCACGAACCGTCCCGCGAACCAATCACGAACCGTCCCATGATCTCGTCACGATCCGTCCCACGATCCAATCACGAACGTCTCGTGGCCTTGATCACGATCCTTCCGATCTAGTACCGAACGGACGACACCTCCGCGTTCAGCACACGTGCAGCTTGATGACGATCTCCACCGTCTTGATCCAGCAAGAGGGGTGGAGAGGAGAGAGAGTTCACCGGCAGCGTGACGGCGCTCCGGTGATGGGGGTGGAGCAATTCCGGCAGGGCTTCGCCTACGCACTGCGGAACTACGATCTAGAGGAGAAACTATGCACCGGTGGAACGGGTAGCACGTGGCCGGAAATTCTGTCCAAAAACCACCCAATCCACTAGTATATATAGGAGGAGAGGAGAGGAGAGGCATCCAAGTCCTTTGGGTCGGCCGAAATAGGAGGTGGGAGCAATCCTACTTCACCTCCAATCCTAGTTGGAGTAGGATGGCCTCCTATTGGCTGATTTTCCACTTTTTGCTTTAGGACTTTCTCTCCTGTGCCATGGGCCTTTGTGGCTGTTTTCCCAGCCCACAAAGGGCTGGTTATTATTATCCCACAGACCATGGACCTCTTGGGGTCGAAATACCCCTCCCGGAGGTCCCCCGGTACACTACCGGCACTCCCGGTACACTACCGATACTCCCGGTACACTACCGATGAGCCCGAAACTTTTTCGATGACCAAACTGGGACATCCTATATATGAATCTTTACCTCCGGACCATTCCGGAGCTCCTCGTGACTTCCGGGATCTCATCCGGGACTCCGAACAACCTTCGATCACCACCATACATAACTCTATACTACCGAAACGTCACCGAACCTTAAGTGTGCAGACCCTGCGGGTTCGAGAACTATGTAGACATGACCGAGACACCTCTACGGCCAATAACCAATGGCGGGACCTGGACGTCCACATTGGTTCCTACATATTCTACGAAGATCTTATCGGTTGAACCTCTATGTCAAGGATTCAGTTAATCCCGTATAACGTTCCCTTTGTTCTTCGGCATGTTACTTGCCCGAGATTCGATCATCGGTATCTCTATACCTAGTTCAATCTCGTTACCGGCAAGTCTCTTTACTCGTTCCGTAATGCAAGATGCCGCAACTAACAATTAGTCACATTGCTTGCAAGGCTTATTGTGATGTTGCATTACCGAGTCGGCCCCAAGATACCTATCCGTCACACGGAGTAACAAATCCCAGTCTCGATCCATGCCAACTCAACAGACACCATCGGAGATACCTGTAGAGCACCTTTATAGTCACCCAGTTACGTTGCGACGTTTGATACACAGAAGGCACTCCTCCGATATCCGTGAGTTGCATGATCTCATGGTCATAGGAACATATACTTTGACATGCAGAAAACAGTAGCAATAAACTGACACGATCATATGCTACGTTTGTAGTTTGGGTCTTGTCCATCACATCAGTCTCCTAATGATGTGATCCCGTTATCAAATGACATCACATGTCAATGGCTAGGAAACCCTGACCATCTTTGATCAACGAGCTAGTTCACTAGAGGCATACTAGGGAAATAGTGTTTGTCTATTTATCCACACAAGCAATGTGTTTCCGATCACTACAGTTATAGCATGGATAATAAACGATTATCATGAACAAGGAAATATAATAATAAACACTTTATATATTGCCTCTAGGGCATATTTCCAACATCCACGACCCGCCTTATAGTGGCTGAAAAGCCTGATCGAGAGGGGTGCAGCTTAACCCGGTGGGTTTGAAAGCCCGGAAACAACCTTGTCGATGTTATCAACTTTTGCGCCACTTTGTAAGCGCCATCTTGCGGATCACCTACTTGTGAACCGTCGTCTTGTGGATCATCAACTTGTAAGTCGCCGTCATGTAAGCCGCCGTACAATGTCCCTGTTCTGGCTGAAAAGCCGATGGGTTGGAAGCCCCCAAGTGACCATGTAGAAGTGTTCATCTTTGCACAAATCTTTAATGCAAAAGAAAAACGGTAGAGGCCCCGACTTTTAGGGATGCCAACTTTATTATATGAAAAATATATATACAAAGGAGTATGTATGTACAAACATGGGAGTCGATGACTCAAGTATAGTAAGGCCGCAGATGAGCGATATTCCACGGCCGGTGGGTCTCCTGTTCGGAAGTACGTGACTCGTTCCGTATGACAATGAGATAATATGACCCATTCTTTAGGTTTCTGCTAACCACAAAGGGTCCTTCCCAGGGGGGAGATAACTTGAACGTAACACCAAGTCGCCTTCTTGGAATGTCCGAGTCTTAATCATGCGGCTATGATAGTGTTGCGGGTCTTGTTGATAAATTGCCGACCGAGCTGCGGCAAGATCACGTGCTTCATCAAGAGCATCCTGAGGCGCTGATACGTCTCAAACGTATCTATAATTTATGAAGTATTCATGCCATGTTTACGATAATTCTATATGATTTTGGTATGATTTTATTACAACTAATCCGTACTGACGCTGTTTTCAACAGAACTACCATGGTGTTGTTTTTGTGCAGTAATAAAAGTTCTCGGAATGAGTTGAAAATTTATGGAGAATATTTTTGTAAAATATAAAAAATACTAGAGAGAGGAGTCACCAGAGAGGAGGGACGAGGAAAACACAAGCCACAGAGGCGCCCCCCCTAGGGACACCCCCCTAGCTTGTGACTTCCTCGGGAACCTTCTTTACGTGGGACCGACGCCAAAAATTCCTATAAATACTAAAACCCCTAGAAAGAAACCTAGATCGGGAGTTCCGCCGCCGCAGGCCTCCAAAGCCATGAAAAACCATTCGAGAGCCCATCCCGGCACCCTGCCGGAGGGGGAAACCATCCCTGGAGGCCATCTTCATCATCCCGGCGCTGTCCATGACGAGGAGGGAGTAGTTCACCCTCAGGGCTGAGGGTATGTACCTGTAGCTATGTGTTTGATCTCTCTCTCTCTTATTCTTGAGATGGGATGATCTTGATGTACCGCGAGCTTTATTAATATAGATGGATCATATGGAGTTTCCCCTCTCTATCTTCTTGTGATGAATTTATTTTTCCCTTTGAAGTTTTCTTATCGGATTGAATCTTTAAGGATTTGAGAACACTTGATGTGTGTCTTGCGATGGGATATCTGTGGTGACAATGGGATGTTCTATTGATCTACTTGATGTATGTTTTGGTGATCAACTTGCGGATTCTGTGACCTTGGGAATCTATGCATAGGAGTTGGCACATGTTTTCGTCTTGACTCTCCGGTAGAAACTTTGGGACACTCTTTAAAGTTCTTTGTGTTGGATTGAACATGATGAATCTGAAATTATGTGATGCATATCATATAATCAAACCCACGGGTACTCGAGGTGACATTGGGGTATCTAGCTGACATTAGTGTTTTGGTTGATGTGTATCTTAAGGTGTTGTTTTAGTACGAACTCTATGGTTGTTTATGATACTTATAGGGATAGCTCATAAGATTGGTCGGAAAATATAACTTTGAGGTGGTTTCGTACCCTACAATAATTTCTTCGTTTGTTCTCCTCTATTTGTGAATTTGGAGTGAACTCTTTGTCGCACATGAGGGATTTACATATGATTCAACTATGTCAGTATTGTTGAGAGAACTTGCACTAGTGAAAGTATGAACCCTAGGCCTTGTTTTCAATCATTGCAATACCATTTGTGCTCACTTTTACCATTAGTTACCTTGCTGTTTTTATATTTTCAGATTACAAAAACCTATATCTACCATCCGTATTACACTTGTATCACCATCTCTTTGCCGAACTAGTGCACCTATAAAATTTACCATTGTATTGGGTGTGTTGGGGACACAAGAGACTCTTTATTATTTTGTTGCAGGGTTGTTCGAGAGAGACCATCTTCAACCTATGCCTCCCATGGATTGATAAACCTTAGGTCATCCACTTGAGGTAAAATTGCTACTGTCCTACAAAACTCTGCGCTTGGAGGCCCAACACGAGTCTACAAGAAGAATGTTGTGTAGTAGACCTCAAGCTCTTTTCTAGCGCCGTTGCCAGGGAGGTGAGTGCTTGAAGGTATATCTTTAGATCTTGCATTTGAATCTTTTAGTTTCTTTTTTTCACTAGTTTGGTTTTATAAAAGAAAACTACAAAAAAATGAAATTGAGGTTGCCTCATATGCTTCGTCTTTTTAATGTCTTTCGTGAAAATGATGGAAAGGAAAATTGCTCTCAAGTGTTATAAGAAGAAGTTATTAAAATGTTTGGCACTAAATCTTTGATTGATGAGCATGATTGGAATGTTGTTGGTATGAATTCTTTGAATATCCATAGTACTAATGATTATTGCACTAGTCATGAGAAAAAGATTTCTTATAAGCATGTCAATTTTTGTGGAGTGCATAGAGTTTGTGAAGACATGCCTAAAAGATAAGATGGATTTTGTAAGAGGCATAAGTATTTAGAAACTAAATGGTTGCCAGAGAGGCTATATGTTTGTGCTGAAAGACATCATATTTCCCGCCATCCTTGTGAACTTTGCTATGAAAGTGGTCATTTTAATTTCCAATGCGAATTATTTCATGATCGAATTGTGTCCAAAAATTGTGATAACCTCATTACCTTGAGCATCATAATGAACTTAGTCTATTTCTTGGGTATGAAGAAATGAAACATAAAACTAAAGATGTTCACTGTTGGGGAACGTTGCATGGGAAAAAAAAATCCTACGCACACGCTAGATCTATCCATGGTGATGAGCATCTACGAGAGGGACAGTGGATCTACATAACCTTGTAGATCGCTAAGCGGGAAGCGTTAAGAAATGCGGTTGGTGTAGTCGAACGTTTTCGCGATCCAAATCGCCGAGCGTCCCGCGATCTCATCACGATCCGTCCCGCGATCCAATCACGATCCGTCTCGTGATCTCATCACGATCCGTCTCGTGATCTCATCACGATCCGTCTCGCGATCTTGATAATGTCCTTCCGATCTAGCACCAAACGAACGGCACCTCCGTGTTCAGCACATGTGCAGCCTGATGATGATCTCCGCCTTCTTGATCCAGCAAGAGGGAGCGGAGAGGTAGAAGAGTACTCTGGCAGCGTGACGGCGCTGCGGTGATGGTGGTGGAGCTATTCCGGCAGGGCTTCGCCTTAGCACTGTGGAAAACCGATCTAGAGGAGAAACTATGCACCAGAGAAGAGGGTAGCACGTGGTAGAAAAACTAGTGCAAAAAACCTAAAAACTCTAGTATATATAAGAGGAAGAGATGAGGAGGATTGGCCAAAGGGACAGACCTAGGAGGCTTCGGCCGGAGTGAATAGGAGAGGAGGAATCCTCCTCCAATCCTAGTAGGACTAGGACTCCTTCCTTTTTTGCCTTTTTTGCATTTTTCCACCTTTTCTCTTTGGGATTTTCTTTTCCAGCCGCATGGGCCGTGTGTGGGACTTCCACCAGCCAACTAAGGGATGGTATTCACTCTCCCACAGACCATGTAGCCTCTTGGGTCGAAATACCCCTCCCGATGGTCTCCTGGTACACTATCGGCACTCTCGGTACACTACCGATGAGCCCGAAACTTTTCCGGCGACCAAAATAGGACTTCCTATATATCAATCTTTAACTTCGGACCATTCCGGAGCTCCTCATGATGTCCGAGATCTCATCCGGGACTCCGAACAACCTTCTCCATGCATAACTCTATACTACCGAAACGTCACCAAACCTTAAGTGTGTAGACCCTGTGGGTTCAAGAACTATGTAGACATGACCGAGACACCTCTACGGGTAATAAGAAATAGCGGGACCTGGATGCCCATATTGGTTCCTACATATTCTATGAAGATATTTATCGATCGAACCTCTATGTCAAGGATTCAGTTAATCCCGTATGATGTTCCCTTTGTTCTTTGGTATGTTACTTGCCTGAGATTCGATCGTCGGTATCTCCATACCTAGTTCAACCTCGTTACCGACAAGTCTCTTTACTTGTTTCATAATACAAGATCCCATGACTAACACTTAGTCACATTGCTTGCAAGCCTTGTTGTGATGTTGTATTACCGAGTGGGCCCTGAGATACCTCTCCATCACACGGAGTAACAAATCCCAGTCTTGATCCATGCCAACCCAACAGACACCCTCGAATATACCTGTAGAGTACCTTTATAGTCACCCAGTCACATTGCGACGTTTGATACACACAAGGCACTCCTCCGGTGTAAGTGAGTTTTGCATGATCTCATGGTCATAGGAACAGATACTTGACATGCAGAAAATAGTAGCATTAAACTAAAACACGATCATATGCTACGTTTGTAGTTTGGTTCTTGTCCATCACACCATTCTCCTAGTGATGTGATCCCGTTATCAAATGACATCTCATGTCCATGGCTAGGAAACCTTAACCATCTTTAATCAATGAACTAGTCTATTAGAGGCATACTAGGGACATCGTTTTGTCTATGTATCCACACATGCATCTAAGTCTCCAATCAATGCAATTATAGCATGGATAATAAACGATTATCATGAACAAGGAAATATGATAATAACTAATTTATTATTGCCTCTAGGGCATATTTCCAACAGTTCCATCTAGGGTTCTCATGAAAATGATTGATTTTGATCTAAATGCAATCTATATGTATTGTGTGGTAAATTGCATTTAGATTCCTTAGATTGTCAATTACTTGAAGATAATAAAACAAATAGAAGATGTAGAGAATACTAATGAAGGGGAAGAGGTTTCCCAATATCCTCCTATTTTTTTCCTATGATGAATCAGGTAACGAGGAGGAGCTTTTTATTCAACCAACCTCTTCAAAAGGAAGCTTGGAGGAATTAAATAAACCCACACATAATGTGGTGAATAAGAAGAAACGAAGGAAAAGTAAAGGTAAAGAGATATCTCTCCCAAATAATGTTGCTCCCATTATTGATAGGCCTCATGAGAATGAATCAGAAATAGTTGAGGAACATGATACACTTGAGGATGATTTTGTTAGGCCTATTGCTTGTTCTGATAATTATCATTGGGAAGATAATTATACTGCTTATAATATTGAAAATATTTATGGCACCAACTTGGAGGATGATGATAATAATTGCTATACTATTGGTGCTATTCATACCATTAATAATGAGAGTGATTATGTTTCTGATATGCAAAGACACAAGCTTGGGAATGCTATGTTTTATGAAAATGACATGTTTGAGAATTTATTTGCTGCAATTAATGTTTGTCCCAAGCTTGGGTATGCTATGCTCAATGAAGATGATCTTTTTATTCCCCCTACTTTGAATGATCAAATATGTTATAATGATTGCATGCCTCCTACTTATGATGATTATTGTGATGATAATTATGCGATGAAAAGGAGTAATAATTATTATTATGATACTTATCATAATTATGAATATCCTTTTCCTAAATATTACTCTTTTAGTGTGGAACCAATTTTTAGTATTCAATTCTTTTATTATACTCCCACTATTAGTCATGAGAAGAAGTTTTCTTGTGTGGAGAAGTATAATTCCTATGCTTGTAGATCATGAAAGTAATTATTTATGAGCTAGTTATATTGTGTAATTCCTTCATGATGCTACTGAAAATTATTATGAGGGAGGAACATATGCTTGTAGGAATTGCAATAATATCAAGTTTCCTCTCTATGTGCTCAAAGTTTTGAAGTTATGCTTGTTTTGCCTTCCTATGCTAGATAATTCTTGTGCCCATAAATTGTTTGCTTAAAAAATACCTATGGATAGTAAGTGGGTTAGAATTAAATATGCTTGTCATGATATTCATGATGCTCTCTTGCATGTTTCAAATACTATTCCTATACAGGCATCATTGAAATCGTCATGCCTAGCTAAAAGGCATTCAAAAAAAGTGTTTGTTGGGAGACAACCCAACACTTTTACTTTGTGTTTTTGTGTGTTATCATGATTAATTTACTATATTACTCATTTTTTATGGATTTTATTACAATAAAGTGGCAAGTAAAACCTTTGGGATGACTCACAAGATGAGTATAATTGATGCTGAATCAAAACAGAAACTTTTGACTCAAGTACAGGAATTTTCATTTTTTAGTGGAGCACCATAATGATCTGAAATTTTTACACAGTCTTTATTTATAAATTATTTAGGTTTTACTAATGTTTCAGAATTTTTAGAGACAGGGAATTATGGTTATACTACAGATCTTCACAGACTGTTCTGTTTTACACAGATTCTGTTTTGCATGCATACTTTGCTTGTCTTAGTGTTCCCATAGCTTATATTCAGTTATATAAATTATGGGAATGATATAATACAGTTGGTAAAATGTGTAAACAATTATGAATCTTGTCTTGATAGTACCTAATTGAATGATCTGTCTTTATTACACTAACCCTTCTCACGAAGTTCCGTTAAGTTTTGTGTGATTGAAGTTTTCAAGTTTTGGGCGAGACACCGATATGAGAAGAATAAGAAGTGACAAGAACCTAAGATTGTTGATTCCCAAGGCACACCCGAGGTAATATCCAAGGAATACTCAAGCGCCTAAGCTTGGGGATGCCCGGAAGGCATCCCCTGTTTCGTCTTCAACACTATCGGTATATCTTACTTGGAGCTATATTTTTATTTGTCACATAATATGAGTTTTGCTTGAACCATCATTTAATTATGTTGTTTTATGTTAAGAGTTATTGATAATATTATTTTTCTGTAAAAACTTCCAAGAATTACCTTAGGATGCTCGCATTGCATTTTTGATGAGTGTTGTGTAAAAACAGAAAAATTGGCGGCAGTGTTTGAATTTTCATATTTTACTGGAACGTGGAAAGTTTATGAAATGTTTACAAAGTGTTTTCATATAAATTTATAGCATGTCCTAAATTTTTATAATGTTTTGAGTTACAGAAGTACACTGTTTTCATAAATTGCTACAGGCTGGTCTGTTTGGGCAGATTGCTATCATAGTTTTGTTATCTACTTATCCTATATTGGTAGATATAAATTGTGGAATCGATAGTATAAAGTAACTCATGTTTGAAAATCATTATGAAACTTGACTTGGCAGTACATGAAGTGTTGATTTATTCTTATGTGTACTAACCTATCTCACGAGTTCTTTTCAAGTTTTGTGCGGATATGAGAGGATTGCACGAGATACAAAAGCTCAAGCTTGGGGATGCCTAAGGTACCCCAAGTAAATATTTCAAGAAGTCTCAAGCATCTAAGCTTTGGGATGCTACGCATCCCACCTCTCTTCATCAACAATTATCGGTTAGCCTATGTTGAGCCTAAATTATTATTCGTTCACATGATGTGTGATATTCTTGGAATGATTTTTTTTCTTTTGCTTGCTGTTGAATAATATACTCAGATCTGGAAATATTTATTGAGGGAGAGAGAGTCTTCACATAGCTACTTAATTGTTTGACTACTCATTAATCTTCACTTATATCTTTTGAGAGTAGCTTGTCATTTGCTCATGTGCTTCATTTAAATTTGTTTGAGCTTGCCAAAAAGCAATGGAAATATATGAAACTAGTCCCAAAGTGATAGATATCCAAGGAGGATATAATAAAAACTTTCATGAAGATAATTGGACAAATTAAACTTGATTCTTTGTAATAGTTTTGAAACATGATGATAGTAATATGTGAGTCATGTTAGTGAGTAATTATGCTTAGTAGGAATATTGGTGTTAAGGTTTGGGATTCCCTATGCATGCACGAAAGTCAATAGTTATGCAATGAAGTTACATCCTACTTGTGGTGCATTATTCGGTGTTAGTTATGACTCAATTCTCACTTATGAGATTTTTCGTTCCTTAGTTTGGTTGCTTCCCAATCCATTTGCTAGCCTTCATTCTTACTAAGTAGAAATACCACTTGTAAATCCAAAATCCTTAAACCAGGTTTTTCCTTATGAGTCCGCCATACCTACCTATATGCGGTATTTCCATGTCGTCCCAAGCAAAGTTGTATGTGCCATCTCTAAATTTTCAAAATAAATTTTCTCTTTTGTGTGCCCGTACCACTCATGAAACGGTGGGGAGTACCCAATATTTTTCCATGCTAGGTGTGTTATTCTAACGATATGTGTTGATTCACCATCATTCACGAGAAAGTGGCTGGTATTCGGGATGCCCAGTCCCATGCTCAAAAATCAAATCAATAAATAATGAAACAAAACTCCCCCAGGATTGTTGTTTGTATGGACGGTACCCATGGATTCAGCTCGCCGTGGAGTGTGATATATTGGTGGAGGGGGAGTAAAAACTTTACCATTCTGTTTGGGAACTGCCTATAATATATATAGCATGGAAATTATTGTGAGCTACTTTATCGTTTTCGTTGACAGGAAAAGCATGCCACTCAAGATAATTTTTCTCTCTCAATTTAAACCTTGAGCTCTAGCACCTCTACAAATCCCTACTTCCCTCTGCGAAGGGCCTATATACTTACTTTATGCAATTTTTGTCTTTGCTTTGAGTCTCCATCTTCTCTTATAAGCACCAACTAGGGGGCACTATGATCGTACTTGAGTATTGGGCATAGCTAATATTTGGGTGTGTTTCATGAATGGATCAATGATTGAGCATGATGGGTTAGGGATAACTTGCTTTAGTGTTGATATTTTGAAAGACATGGTTGCTTGTTGATATGCTTGAGTATCGAAGTCATTATGTTAAAAGTAGACTATTGCTTTGAATCATTTACAAGTCCAAATGTCCATGCTATATAAACAAAAAAAAGAATATGATGAACATGTTGGGTAGCATTCACACTTCACAAATTATTTCTTTTATCATTTACCTACTCGAGGACGAGCAGGAATTAAGCTTGGGGATGTTGATACGTCTCCAACGTATCTATAATTTATGAAGTATTCATGTCATGTTTACGATAATTCTATACGATTTTGGTATGATTTTATTAGAACTAATCCGTACTAACGCTGTTTTCAGCAGAACTACCATGGTGTTGTTTTTGTGCAGAAATAAAAGTTCTTGGAATGAGCTAAAAATTTACGGAGAATATTTTTCGAAAATATAAAAAATACTGGAGTGAACAGTCACCGGAGAGGAAGGCCGAGGAAGCTAGAAGCCACAGGGGCGCCCCCTCCCTAGGGCGCGCCTCTTGGCTTGTGACTTCCTCGGGAACCTTCTAGATGTGGGACCGATGCCAAAAATTTCTATGAATACTAAAACCCCCAGAAAGAAACCTAGATCGGGAGTTCCGCCGCTGCAAGCCTCCAGAGTCACGAAAAACCAATCAGGAGCCCGTTCTGGCACCCAGTCGAAGGGGGAAACCATCCCTGGAGGCCATCTTCATCATCCCGATGCTCTACGTGACGTGGAGGGAGTAGTTCACCCTCGGGGCTGAGGGTATGTACCAGTAGCTATGTGTTTGATCTCTTTGAGATGGCACGATCTTGATGTACCATGAGCTTTATTAATATAGATGAATCATATGGAGTTCCCCCTGTCTATCTTCTTGTGGTGAATTGAGTTTTCCCTTTGAAGTTTTCTTATTGGATTGAATCTTGATGGACTTGAGAATACTTGATGTATGTCTTGCGATGGGATATATGTGGTGACAATGGGATGTTCTATTGATCTACTTGATGTATGTTTTGGTGATCAACTTGCGGGTTTCGTGACCTTGGGAATCTATGCATAGGGGTTGGCACACATTTTCGTCTTGACTCTCCGGTAGAAACTTTGGGGCACTCTTTAAAGTTCTTTGTGCTGGATTGAACATGATGAATCTGAAATTATGTGATGCATATCGTATAATCAAACCCACGGGTACTCGAGGTGACATTGGGGTATCTAGGTGACATTAGGGTTTTGGTTGATGTGTATCTTAAGGTGTTATTTTAGTACGAACTCTAGTGTTGTTTATGACACTTATAGGGATAGCTCATAAGATTGATCGGAAAAGATAACTTTGAGGTGGTTTCGGACCCTACAATAATTGCTTCGTTTGTTCTCTGCTATTTGTGACTTTGGAGTGAACTCTTTGTCGCACATGAGGGATTTACATATGATTCAACTATGTCAGTATTGTTGAGAGAACTTGCGCTAGTGAAAGTATGAACCCTAGGCCTTATTTTCAAGCATTGCAATACCGTTTGTGCTCACTTTTACCATTAGTTACCTTGTTGTTTTCATATTTTAGGTTACAAAAAATCTATATCTACCATCCATATTACACTTGTATCACCATCTCTTCGGCGAACTAGTGCACCTATACAATTTACAATTGTATTGGGGGTGTTGGGGACACATGAGACTCTTTGTTATTTGGTTGCAGGGTTGTTCGAGAGAGACCGTCTTCAACCTACACCTCCCATGGATTGATAAACCTTAGGTCATCCACTTGGGGGGAAATTTCTACTGTCCTACAAAACTCTGCGCTTGGAGGCCAAACACGAGTCTACAAGAAGAAGGTTGTGTAGTAGACATCACACGATGTCTCGTTATCAGCTTCCACGTAAGCCGCCACCCGAGGCGAGTCATGACGTATATCACTTGGGAGCACGGCCTCTGCACCGTAAAGCATGAAGAAAGGTGTATGAACTGTTGATCTGTTGGGGGTAGTATTGATGCTCTAGAGGACAGAGGGCAACTCATCAACCCAACAACCGGTGTTCGTTGCAAAGGAACCATAAGCCGGGGTTTGATGCCTCTCATGATTTCCTGGTTAGCACGTTCTGCCTGACCATTGGGCTGGGGATGAGCCACAACACAGACGTCAAGACGGATGTGCTCACTTTCACAGAACGCCTCCATAGCCCCCTTGGACAATTTTTTTCCATTGTCCATGATGATACTATGAGGATAGCCGAAACGATAGATCAATTTTTGACAAACTAAACTGTCGTGGCTGCATCACATTTGCTAACCGGCTCAGCCTCCACCCACTTGGTAAACTTGTCCACCGCCACCAAGAGGTGGGTCTTCTTATCCTTAGACCTTTTGAAAGGCCCAACCATATCAAGCCCCCAAACTGTGAACTGCCAGTGATCGGAATCATCAGTAATTCCTGAGTCGGCACGTGAGCACGTCTTCTGAACTTCTGACACCCGTCACACTTGGAAACCAGGTCCTCTGCGTCCTTATGAGCCATCAGCCAGAAGAAACCATGCCGGAAAGCCTTAGCCACCAAGGACTTTGAGCCGGTGTGATGTTCGCAATCACCGGCATGTATTTCATTTAGAATCTCCCTGCCCTCTTCTGGAGAGACACAACGCTGGAAATGCCGATAACACTAAACTTATGTAACTCGCCATTAATGATTGTCATGGACTTAGAGTGCCTCATAATCTGCCATGCCAGAATCTCGTCCTCACGCAACTCGCCGCGGGTTAGGTACGCCAGGTAAGGCAGCGTCTAGTCCGGAATAGCATGTAGAGTCGCCACCTGCTGCCCTTCCGGGTCAGGTATAGCCAGATCTTCCTCTGAAGGTAGCTTAACAGACAGGTGATAAATTACATCCTAGAAAACATTAGGCGGCATTGGCTTACGCTGAGAGCTCAATCTTGGCGACGCATCGACCGCCTCGTTCTTGCGACGATCAATGTGATCTACCTGATAACCTTTGAAATGGCCAGCAATGATATCCACTGCCTGATGATAAGCCGCCATCCGCGGGTCCTTAGAGTCCCACGTGCCTGAAACTTGTTGTGCCACGAGATCTGAGTCGCCAAGGCACCTAACCCGGATCAGGTTCATCTCCTTTGCCACACGAAGGCCATGGTGCAAAGCTTCATACTCATCTTCATTGTTAGTACAAGGAAACATCAGCCTTAGCACGTAACAGAACTTATCACCTTTGGGGAAAGTTACGACCACTCCAGCCCTTAATCCCTCCAACTGTCTGGAACCATCAAAGTGAATTGTCCAGTACGTGCTGTCAGGCTTCTCCTCTGGCGACTGACACTCCGTTCAATCGTTTATGAAATCCACCAATGTCCAAGACTTCACGGCTGTGTGAGGCACATACCTCAAATTCAGAGGCCCAAGCTCCAGCGCCCACTTAGCAATTCTGCCTGTAGCCTCCTTGTTTTGAATTACATCACCCAACAGGGCAGAGCTAACCATTGTGATCCGGTGTCCAAGGAAATAATGCTTCAACTTGCTGTTTGACATGAACACCCCGTATATTAGCTTCTACCAATATGGGTACCCTTGCTTGGACTCTATAAGGACCTCACTGACATAGTAAACCAGCCTCTGAACCGGGCACTCTTTCCCTGCTTCCTTGTGATCTACCACAATCACGGTGCTGACAGCCCTATTGTTAGCCATCACGTAGAGGAGCAAAGGCTCTTTCTCAGCCGGAGCAGCCAAAATTGGCGGCTCAACCAACTGCTTCTTGAGCGCTTTGAGTGCTTCCTCTGTAGCCTTACTCCAGACAAATTCATCTATCTTTTTCATCATCTGGTACAGAGGAATAGCCTTCTCGCCAGGCGGCTGATGAAGCGACTTAAAGCGGCGATACGACCCGCCAAGCGTTGCACATCATTGACGCTCGGCTTTGCTAGTGACGTTATGGCCTTTATATTGTCCGGGTTGGCCTTGATCCCTCGCTTCGAAACCAAGAAACCCAGATGTTTACCTGCAGGAACTCTGAAAACACACTTAGCTGGGTTAAGCATCATCTTGTAGACCCGTAAGTTGTCAAATGTTTCCTTTAGGTCGTTTAGCAATGTCTCCTTCTTTCTTTACTTAACCACACTATCGTCTACATAAGCATGAACATTGCACCCAATCTGATCGTGAAGGCAATTCTGCAAACAACGTTGATAAGTCGCCTACGCGCTCTTGTGCCCGAAAGGCATATACACATAGCAAAAATCCCCAAAAGGCATTATAAATGACGTCTTCTCTTGGTCTTTAACTGCCATCTTGATCTGGTGATAACCCGAATAAGCGTCCAGGAAGCATAAACTCTCGCAACCCGTCGTTGCATCAATAATCTGGTCGATTTGGGGGAGAGCAAACGGGTCAACTGGACAGGCCTTGTTAAGATCCGTGTAATCCACACACATACGCCACGTGACGTTCTTCTTAAGCACCAGTACGGGATTTGCTAACCACTCTGGGTGAAATACTTCCACGATGAACCCTGCTGCCAAGAGCCGGTCCACCTCTTCTCCAATTGCTTTACGCCACTCTTCATTGAAACGACGGAGGAACTACTTGATCGGCTTAAACTTGGGGTCCACATTAAGGTGGTTCTTAGCGAATTTTGTCGGTACACCCGGCATGTCAGATGGTTTCCATGCGAAGATGTCCCGATTCTCACGAATGAACTCGATGAGCGCGCTTTCCTATGCGGAGTCCATGTTAACCCCGATAGTGAACTGTTTTGATGAGTCGCCCGGAGTAAAATCCACCAGCTTGGTGTCATCTGCCGCAAACTTCAAAGGCGGCTTAGACTCCGTACTGGGCTTCTTCAATGGAGTCATATCTGCCAGGCCAACATTTTTTTTATAGAACTTGAGCTCGTCCTCCGCACAAATTGATTCCGCATAAGCCGCATCTCCTTACTCACACTCAATGGTCACCTTCCGATCACAGTGCAGTGTAATCATTCCATTGAGAGCCGTCATCTTGAGCTGCAGATGGACATAACACGGCCCGGCCATAAATTTCGCGAAAGCCGGCCGGCCGAATAGGGCATGATACGGGCTCTTAATCTTCACCACTTCAAACCACAAGGTTTACCCTGTAATTATATTCATCCCCAAATGCCACTTCTAAAGCAATCTTTGCCACTTGGTAAGCCGACTTGCCTGGCACCACTCCATGGAAAACTGTCGATGACGGCTTAAGAGCCTTATCAGTTAATCCCATCCACTGGAAAGTGTCGTAGTACAAGATATTGATGCTGCTGCCCCCGTCCATCAATACTTTCGTAAACTTATAGGCCCCAACCTGAGGAGCTACCACCAAAGCCAGGTGACCCAGATTATCAACCCGCGGTGGGTGATCCTCCATGTGATTGGATATTCTGACCACTTCAAGTATCGTGGGAGAGCTGGTGTGTCCGCATTAACCATCCTCTTGTGTAGCTTCTGATCCCGCTTATCAAGGCTCGTAGTGAAGACGTGATATTGCCCTCCGCTAAGTTGCTTCGGGTTACTCTGGTATCCTGACTGCTTGTTCTGATGCTGACCACCATTGTCAGTCTGTTGATGATGATTTCCTTGACTGTCTTGGCCCTGGTAACCTGAACCTGACCCGTCAGCACCGAAACCAGCTCCTGAACCGCCCGGACCTGAACCGCCTGACGGTCCATTGCCATTATTACGGTGTTGTTGAAGGTTGTGTTCCCGCAACTATCGCATGATGTTGTAATCCTTCCATGCGTGGGTCGCCACCTTATCAGGTTGGCTGTGCTCTTGGCACGATTTGTTAAGCGCCTCTTCCAGGTTGAAAGGGTGAGGTGCCTTGCCCTTGCTAAACGGCGGCCTGAAATTTCCATTACCCCTTGCACGATTGTTTCCGGTATTGGTATTCACCACTAATTCTGACCTGCCATCTGGGTTCTTCTGTTTTCCCTGGTTGCCGTTTCCAGCACCACTCTAATGTTGATTCTTGCCATTGTTGCCCTTCTTGCCGTGAGCCGACTTCTCATCGTCGGAGCTCGGGTCCTTGGTGGTATCTGAATCCGCATATTTGGTGAGAGCCTTCATGAGCTCGCCCATATCCTGACAAGAATGCTTCAGCCGCCCCAGCTTCTGCATAAGGGGTAAAAAGTGACAGTTCCTTTCTAAAATCAGAACTGCTTGAGACGCTGAAATATTCTCAAACGATTGGATCACCGTCGAGACCCACCGGACCTAGTGATGGGCCGAATCACCTTCCTGCTATACACAGTGATCAAGATCCACGATCGTCATGGGTTGCTTGCAGGTTCCCCTGAAATTCTAGATAAAGCATGCTTTCAACTCGACCCAAGCTGTGATGGTGTTAGGTGACAAACCCTTCAACCAAGTGCGGGCCAGTCCTTCTAACATCATGATGAAGTATTTCGCACAAACCGCCTCGCTGACATCCAGCATCTCCATGGCAAACTCATAGCTTTCAATCCAGGCCTCCGGGGGTAAATCGGCCATGTAGTTAGGCACCTTCCGTGGCCCCTTGAAGTCCTTAGGAAATCGCTCATTCCTTAAATCCCCGTAAGACATAGCACACCAACTCCCCTGGATGAGGTACTAATGGGAGGGTTTGTCGGTGCTAACTCGGGTACCTCCGGGAAACCCATCATGGGTGTTGATCCTTGCTGAGCCCGTTCCCTGTCCGCAGCCTCCGGACCATCCCATCCAGGCGTGTTACGGTTAGGCGGGTTACGCCTCTGCTCACTACTGGAAACCGTTGGCGACTCTATGCGCCAGTTGTATCTACGGCTATGAACCGGCATAGAGTGCACCCACCTTCGGCTGTACGTATACTTTTCTAGCTAAGCGACTGCTGTCTGCAACAGACTAATTGTGTTCCGTGCCTCTTCGGCGAACGACATTCCTTCAGCCAAGGGGAGGGCGTCGAGTCTGGCTGCCGCTGCTTTCATATTTTCCACTGGGTTAGAGTAATGGACGGGCGGTGTTATAATCCGTCGCGATGGGGTCCTCCTTGGTAGGTCTGGCTGCCGCAGCACCTTCGCAGCCCGGGTTACCACCGGCGTTGTACTTGGTACGGCTCCAGGAGTGTTGAAAAGATTTCGAGGCTGAATAGGGAGACCGGCCTGGGTCCTCCTGCGTTGAATCGCCTCCAAAGCTTGCTGGTCCAAGCTAAAACGGAGAGCATCCACCCTCAAGCGTTCTAACTTGGCATTCATCTGAACCTGCAATACGTTAATATCCTCCTGGGCCTGAGCCATCTGTCCCTTGATCCGGATGATCTTGGCATTGCACTCTGCTTGGTTTCTGGCTGTAACTTCCATGGCCATCAAGGCTGATAGCTCATCCATGAGTTCCAGGAAGACTTGAGTCGGCGGTTTAGGAAGATGGGCCTCGAGTGCCGCCGCTCCGGACGTCGTACCGTTAGAAGTCGGCGCTGGGCCCACCATGAACACGGTGGCTCGCCTCGGCAGGTAGTAGGGCTCCGGAATACTTTCGCCATCGGCATATCCCCCTAATCCGCCGTCGTGAAGCTGGTAGATTGAGTCTGCGTCCCCACTGGAGGATCCTTCATCCGAGAAGGCTAGGATGTCCCCTCTGAGACGGAATCTTCTCTGTCCTGCGTAAATCCGATGAAAACACTCTTCTGCCTAGGTTGAACTCGGGCGGGCTTCGCACGCTGGGCCGGCTCGACGAGGTCAGTGCAGATGTCCGGCCTGGGTGTGGATCTGTCAAGCTTGTCGATGAACATGTGCATCTTGTTGATGGGAACCCGGTACCCGTACTTGATTGAGCCAGCCTCTGGACCCCATCCTGAGTCGTCGATGTAGAGCTTGCCATAACGACTCTTCGTTATCAAGCCGACGGCGTATCCTTCGATCCCTGGGAGAGAGCCGTTTGAGAATTCAACACCATCGCACGCTAGCCCCACGGTAGGCGCCAACTGTCATGGTTTTGTCACGGCAGATGTCCGAAGACTTAGGTTCGAGGCCATCGCTAAGGCGGTGGACTCAAAGGGGTTGATCGGGACGAAAGACATGGATTTACCCAGGTTCGGCCCCTCGGGAAGAGGTAAAATCTTACGTCCTGCTTTGTGTGTATTGATTGGAGTATCGATTACAAGGGAGCGTATTCGCTTGACCTAGTTCTAGATTGATTGGTTTCTAGTCTAAGCCGTCCCCGCGTCTCGCCTTTATATAGGAGGTCAAGACCCCGAGTTACATGAGTCCCAAACCGACTCTGGCAATGTGTCTGTCTCTGTCTCTAAGCCGCCTTGCCTTCCTTGGCAAGCTGTCTCCGGGCGGATCACCCGCATGAGTCTTACGCCATCTTTCTATCTCTGAGCCTCTGTCTTAGCCCATCTAGTGAGCCGCCGTGCAGCCTAGACTTCCTCTTCCAACCCACTTGATAGCGAGCCGCCAGGTATGACCCGGCCCCTCTTGGGCGGGTCTTACCACGGGGTTATATCCCCAATAGTTTGTACTTCAACAGGTGAACCCAACAGTCTCACAAAGCACTAGGTAATGCAAAATGAAAAAACATGGCACTTAGTTTGTCAACATGAACATAAAATTTTAATTTACTGTAAATGGTATTCAAAACCAGTAAATGGTATTCAAGACTTGTGGCCAAAGGTTTCAAACAGAGATATGGCATTGACTATGCGGACACTTTAGTCATGTTCAAAAGTCCCCTACCATTCGTCTTGTACTGACAATTGTTGTTTTAAGGGGATGAAGTCTGATGCATCTAGATATGCAGAACGTGTTTCTTTATGGTTTGAGGCTAAATATGTGCTTTTTCATGTGTGCGGACTTAGTAAAGCTCTATAAGGACTGAAGCAAGCACCACTAGCATGGTACTCATGGTTAAGTGCCGAACGACGGGTTCTTGGTCTTGTTCCTTCCAAATCTAACATGTCACAATTTATCTACAATGATTTGCAAACACCCATATGTGTCCTTGTTTATGTTGATGATACCACTGTAACTAGCTCATCTGATGAGGTAGTGACCTTATTGCACAAGGATTAGAGCGTTGAATTTGCCTTTAAAAATTAGGCAATATACACTTCTTTTGGGGCATTGAAGTAAAATAGACTAGAGATGGTTTTCATTTATCACAAGAGAAATATGCAACTTACTTGCTAAGCCGAGTTGGCATGCTACTCTCTCCAACCCCCTTGTGAAGCTCAGAACCTTTTTTCCTTGACTAAAGGAGAACTCCTGAATCAGGAAGATGTCACCAGTTACAAAAGTATAGTTGGTGCTCTTTAGTACTTGACCCTATTAGGCCAGATGTATTTTTTTTTCACTCAACAAAGTATGTCAGCTTCTTCATGATCCCACTACGGCTCATTGGATAGAGAATTATAAGGTATTAATGAAAGCGTATGCATTGGTTTAACATTCAATAAATCACAGTCCATTCGTAGTTTGGGCCGTCCCCATATTTAGTGCCTTTTTCGACGTGGCTTGGGCCATCCCTGGATGACAGAAGGTCCATCGGTGGTTTTGAAATCTTTTATGGATGAAACTTAATTTTATGGTGTGCAAAGAAATATGCTATTGTTTCCGGGTCAAGCAATGGAGTAGAAACTCCATGTCTTTGATGTAATAATCTTCTAGGTGCTACCTATTTATCTGCATATCCAGTGTTCAATGCAAGGTGTGAGAATAGTGAAATGGATTTTCATTTTATTCGAGAACGAGTTTCTAAAAAACAAATAGAAATTATATTTATTCCTTCCAAAGATCAACTAGCATATGGATTCACTAAAGCATTGCCTACAAGAAGATTTCAGACATAATCTCAACTTTCTTAGTGGTGATTAAAGGCAGGTGTCAAACTTAGCATACACGCGCAACATATCCAGTACATATATGTGTACTACACACATATTTTTTATGAGGAGATTATTTTAGGAGGTTTCCTTTGATCCTAATTAACCTTCCTTAATATCCCCAAAATATATATACCCAAATGATGAGTGCCACACGTGTGACACGGAGCAACATGGTTCAAACGCCTTCACTGTAACTCATCTTGCCACATCAAACAGATGATATCAGCGAAAACTTTTTGGTTTTTCGGACATAAAAATGTTTTGTATCTTAAATAAAAAAATCCGATTAAAATTCGTTTTCTTCATTAAATCCGTCTCGACGAGATTTTTAAAACTATATCCTTTATTGATATATTTCGATGACTTTTTTACTAAAAGTTGTCATGATGTTTACATGGAAGTTTTTTTTGCAGAAAAACTTCCAATCTGTTCATTATCAATCATACCAGTAAAACGGACACGAAAGATAATAAAAATTACATCCAGATCCGTAGACGACCTAATGACGACTACAAGCGCCGAAGCGAACCGAAGGCGCACCGCCATTATCAACCCTCATTCACCGGAGCAGGACAAAGCTTGTCGTAGTAGACAATTGGGAAGTCGTCATGCTAAAACCCCATAGGACCAGCGCACCAGAACAACAACCGCCGCCGATGAAGATAAGCGTAGATCGGAAGTATCCAACCTGAAGATACACTTACATAGACAAACGAAGACTGGATCCGAGTGGATCCACCAAAGACAACCATCGACCGGATCCTACGGGATACGTCGGAGACAGAATTTCACACGCCCTCCGACAATGCTAGATGCATCACCGGAACGGGGCTAGGCGAGGATACCATTATTCCATCTTTAGAGAGACGTTGTCGTCTCGTCTTTCCGAACAGGACACAAACCCTAGCGACACACAAAGAAACGCATAAAAATGGAGCCCTTCCACCGGCAAGGACTGGAATCCACCGTGCTCCCATGGCCCTAAGCCCCTAAGGCCACAGGATGCAAGATAGATCGACGGTGCCGTCGGCGGGAGGCAAAAACCCTATCTGCCTGGTGTGTTCGTTTACACTAAAGTTGTCATAGTGTTTACACTAAAGTTGTCAGGATATGTTTCATCTGATTTTTTCTTTTAGATTTAAAGCTATCATCGTATTCCAACTACTTTTCACGGAAAATTTTATTAATTGACCTTGGCAATTTTTAGTGATTAACCACGGCAAATTTACTTCATGGATCATGGCAACTTTTAGTAATCATCATGGCAAATTTAGTTTAAAGATTATGACAAAGTTAGTTTATAGATCATGGCAATTTTAGTATTTTGACCATGGCAATTCTAGTATTTTGACCATGAAAATTATTTATTATATGAAATATGGAAAATTTAGTGCCTTTATCATGGCAAATTTGAGTAATTCACCATGGTAATTCTAGTTCATGGTTCATGGCAAATTTAAGTTATTAACCATGCATTTTTAAAGTAATTGACGACGGATTTTGTTTTAAATACCAAATGTCAAAATAATTTCATGGATCATGCCAAATTTTTCTAATTCACCGTCGCAAGTTTTGTTAATTAATTCCCTTTTTTATAACTTGTCAAATTTCACTTTAAACCAAGAATAAAAGGTAATTGAAACATATCATGACAACTTTACTGTAAACACCATAGCAATTTATGTGCCATACACATGGCAAGTTTTAAACAGAAAAACGTCAAAACATATCGATGTGCGATTTAGTTTCGAAGACCTCGTCGCGACGGATTTAATGGTAAAAATGGTTTTTCAATCAGATTTTTAATTTAAAAGATAAAACATTTTAAAAACTGAAAAACCCAAAAGATTTCTGTTGAGATCATCTGTTTTGTCATCTTTAGATGCATGCACTGACGTGGCACAATTGATGACATAGAGCATGTTTGGTCCATGTCTCCTTATAAAAGGACACGGGAGGCCACGGTGGCCCTCCCGAGGGAGCCGTTATGGGTGACTGGCACCCACAGCGTCGCAACATCGTCGTTATGGAGGTGTCAAGGTCTGACCACGAGAGGTCAATTATGGAACTCACATCGACCGGCGACACCCAGGCTACGGGCTCCGAGAAGGCATGGGAGATGGCGGCGCCTTGAAGTCCCATGAGTCCATCAACGTCTTATGTCCTCCTTTTCCTTGTCGGTGACTACATCTTCACTCGGGAAAGGGAGGAGGGGGGTTCAATATATGACCTAACATTTTGCAAGTGTTTTGAGAATATGTTGTAGATGCCCCAAGATGGCAAATTCTCCTTCACCGTTGTGCTATGTTGTGCGTGAACAAGCCGACAGAGAGTTGTTGATGCATGGCAACATTTGTCATACATCCGCAAGTTACACTTCTTATCGAAGCAACATGCATTGCGACGTGTATGTACTCCATTGTTGCTTCAAATTTGCAAAAAGAGCGGACGTATATATGTGGCAAATGGTGCACCCCATCCAATACTTCTGGCAGAAATATATATTAACAGCACTTCATAGACTTACGACCATATTCAGGCTGCCAAAAATCGAGTCCGTCTAGATGAAAGATATTTGTTACTCAACAAGTATACATATTCAAATGCATGTTACACTAGTCTCAAATTTAACCAGATTCTAGAATAAAACCCATGGCTTATGAAGAAGACAACCCCGAGAGACCTGGAGGTGCAAAGCATTGTGTAGCACCACTGCCAACCCCAAAGTATTGTCTATGCGAGAATCCAGAGGCGGGGGGTGCACTGCCCGGGAATCCTTGTGGTACGCCAGCGCCCAAGTATCCCGGTGGACCAATATATACCTTAACAAGACTGTCCTGGAAGTCACACGGTCTCGGTGTTGTATCATCAAGGCCCTAAACATGCACAATCAAGGAGTAATCAATCAAGTATCCCACATACATAATCATGCAACTAAATAAAAGGTAGTACTATTATCACACGAGATATGCCATCTCACCTGTAAACTTCTTCTCAACCTGGCCTCCTCAGCTTCGTACTGCAAAAGATACGTGATTAGCAACGGATGAAGCAACAGAATATTGAAGGTTGGCTTGCTAGGAAATAAATCGTCATCATACGTACGTCTTCCTGGTCATAGCTTCCTGGCATTACCCTAGGTCCACTGAATGGCTGGTACGTGTTCATCGCATGACCACCAGCATAACCAACATCACTGGGATGCGTCATATCAACACTTCCATTGTTTATACAACCAAAGCAGTTACCTATAACAAACACAAGAAAGAGGGGAAATTAGTCATGAACTGCCAAGTAGCAACATTAACCTTCTCTCCTGTTCAAATTTGTCAGATCATCTCTACATGTTACTCGGTTCTGCCCCAACCATTTACAACCAGTCATTCAAGTGTGAGTGGCAATAGAGTCAAGGAGGAGGATCTTACCACAAAGTCCAATTACTTTGGAAGAAGTGATCATAATGGATCCGAGATGTTTTCATCTATAATGTCAGCATGTTGGAACTACCTTTCGATAGCAGCCAAAAGGTCAAAACAGATGGCGATCAGTGTGTAGATTGTACTTTGCTCCTCTAGAACTATGTTAGGAGTGCATGCTGGTGCAATCTGTGGTTAAGTAAGATGTTTTTTTGCCATTTGTAACTGTCATATGATGCCCACGCATAAAGGCCCGCACACATCTGGGATGTTTCATGTCAATGTTCGTGCTTTAATCCAGTTATTAATGATGCTGAATTTTTCAATGGCGTTGTCATGCAAAGCCATCCAAATGTAGAAAACAGATCACCTAGTTGCGATTAGAGAACTATATAAAGAGAGAGCTCTACAGGCATAACATTACAAGTCACTGAAGAAGTGAAGATATCATATATGCTTAATTGCCTGGTGACTTTGATCAAAATCTAATTGCTATGGATTGTAAACAGAACTTTAATGCAACATATCAGTCAGAAAACAAAGGAAGAAGATCTGCCTCAAGGTGTTATGTCAGTATCACTCCTTAAGCACAGGTAAATTTTATATTGCAAAAATCTCAGTTATTGTAATTTGTATCTTTACTCTGAATTTTCTGTTCACTGCTATGTACTTTTGTGTTCTAAAGAAAATACCATTAGCTTGGATGCTCTCCAAGGACAATAGTTCACATTGTCCAGGTGGAATTTTGGAGGATATCATGTTATTTTCATTTCCTAGCTTATTTCGCTTGCTGGTAACTATTCTACCCCTTCTCCTTTCCTAGCGTCCGATAATTTCCCATGATGTAGGGTAGGGAAGACAATATCAACAGTCGCCCTAATACAAAAAGGAGAGGGTTCAACAGTTTAACTTTATGTTTACTGATTCCGATACTAAAAATATGTGCCGTTGGACCTTGGTGAGGATGATATAGTGATGGCAATGGACAAGAAGTAACTGAAGGGTTTATCCTCAGATAGGCTTTGATCTCGAGCTCTTTGATCGAGTCTCTCATTAATATATCTTTCTCTTCACATTTTCTTAATTCAATTTTCAATACAGGGGAGCGTTGTTGATAACAAACAGAGCATTCACACTTCGATTTATATTGCAGAAATAATACATGATGTGACTCCAAATGTTTCCTCATATTACAATAACCATTGTTACTACTCCTTTTTCTTTTGCTAGTGCCTGATAGAGTAGGTCTTTTAGATTAAGTAGTGAAATTTCACTTTTTTGGCATGTAAGCGTTCTGCCATTTAGTTTTTTGTGATGGTTCATAGTACTATTCAGATAATCGTAAAGGAGCTGTCTTCGTAATAGATATAGTTTTATTGAAGCGTCTATCTGTACTTAACACCTTACAAAGTTCAGTAGTCAAAAGTTAAAACCTGCATTGGAGTTTTAGTTTCCTGGATGTACCTCCGCAAAGTCAGTAAGGTGTTTGAAGCCTGAGAAAGATCAATTGGCAAACAGAAACTATACATTCCTATGTAGTTAACGCCCAAAGCAAATTGATAGTGTTGAAATTTCCCGACATCTCTCTAACTGTAGTCAGTTACATGGATGATCTGCTGTCTTGCAGATTTTCCTGAACTAAAATTTCAGTGTTCTATTATGTCTGAGTGACCCATAGAGAAATTTTCCTGATGTTGTAGTGCCTACTAATGTATTTTTCATGTATATCCAAACAATTACTGGCAAGTAGATAAACAAGTACCATGTTAATGTGGAGTTTTATCAGAGAAAGACAGAATTATTTAGATCATGTCGACTGCAACTATGGAATTATACAGATTCACTTTTAATGTGCGTATTGCAACCTATTGATGGTTTTGACTATTGTCTATATGTGGTTCTAAGGTTTGATGTTCTGGATCCAGTTTCTGTTGTGTACTAAATCAACCTTTTTGTATTGTCGCTTCACATAGGAAAAATGGAACTGAACCGTCATAGTAATAATGTAATAAAGGAGAACCATTTTGAGTTGTTGTCCTTATATATATTTGTTCATTTATCTCATTTCTGATCATTAGTCGTATGCCTCATTATGAGCAAATGATATCTGCTAATATGGTATCATCATTATCTCTCTAATACTTCTCGTGTTTCTTCCTCATTTGTTTTTATGGAGAAGCAGATAATCCTTTTCAGCGACCAGGAACTATCTGGCATGTTTTTCTCTGCCCAACTATTGTATAAGATACAGCACGAGGGAATACCCTTTTATAGAGGAAAATCCCTTGCTTCAACAAAAAATTACCTTGCCTGCCCCAGAATTTGCTAGATAACAAATATGGTGGCTTCATGTTACATATTAATATTGGAATGCTAAAAATGTCCATGGCACATAAAATCCTGATTTATTTCTCATTTTATTTTCAGTAAACTTGCCAGCTTAGTTTGGTTTAGATGTTTCGTAAGCACTTTAGAAAATGTTCGACTTGCATGAATTTGAGATTATTGTATCATCTCTTGGTACATAACTTAATGTGTAGCACATACATTGTTTCCTGTATAAACTATAAATTTTCTTATTTGATGCACAGTTGCATTTAATAGTCAAGTACAGTCCAATTTCACTAGCTTTGGCATCTTTTGTGCACTTTATTGGCATGGAACTCTGTATTTCATCCTGGGAAGAACTGTAGGGAGATATTATCTGCTATTCTGTTCGTTGCATTATCTTCCAGAGTTTCAATTTTCATTGGGACAAGACGATGGATGTATCATACTGAAAGTGCATGAAAAGAAACAAATTGGTCAGCAAATAATCTGACAAGTTTATAAACGACATTTGAGTCATTTTCAGGTTGTAGATTTAGAATTTCTACTTGGTATTGTCATAGTTTTAAACCCAACAAGTTCACCTGTTCAATTTTCATCAGCTGATGGCTGTTCTTTCTTACCCTATAGTTCAAATGTTCAGTATTGCTTAGGATATTTAATGTGTAACTGATTGATTGTCCGATAGGGTCCCATTCCATCATTTTTTCTGTTTCTAAGAAAGTGAGTAACTCTCGGTGCCTGCCTTACATTCACGAAGAAAATCGGTCACACAAGCTGCGCACAATGGCGACGGCAGTAGTCAAAAGCTATGGGATCATTAGTCTTTTGATCCAAGGATTGTTATATGATTTGCTACTAACCAAGGGAGATTTACAAATAACCTATGGGGTCAGGTTGTTATGGAGGGTATATCAATGTAAAACATGTTTGTATTACCCCTTAGATCATTATATCAA
Source organism: Hordeum marinum (assembly GCA_022496015.1). Lineage (NCBI taxonomy): Eukaryota > Viridiplantae > Streptophyta > Magnoliopsida > Poales > Poaceae > Hordeum > Hordeum marinum. The sequence goes on from CM039676.1 coordinate 2,583,437, forward strand.
AAAGAGTGGCAGAGTAAATCTGCACAATTGGACTAGCTATTATGTGTGGCAACAACCTAGATTCTGACTGCGAAGTCAAGTGTTTCTTTACTGTGCAAGGGGCCTGGTTTTTCTTTTGTATGTAGTGTGGATTCATATACTGTTCCCCACATTGTTTGTTCTTATTAAATTTATTGATCTGTATTTGTGGTTTGCTAATGAATTTCTTGATGCTCCAATAGCTATATGTTCTGAATTAAGTAGAGTTTCTCCTGTTAGAAGCCTTGGATGGTGATTAAAGGGAGGAAGATGGTCCAGACGAAGGGGTTGTGACCACTGAAGAAGTAGATGTACTATTCAACATGTGAAGTTATTGTATGAGTTGATTTCTATCCGTACGTCAAACTTCATGTGTTAAGAGTCGGTCCATATATGAAACATATAACTTGCGTTCGCCCCTTCCAAACTTAGACGGACCAGAGCGCCAAAACTCTAATACTAAGTTACTAACATACAAGACACTCAAACAAGCAAATCAACCAACCCAAAAAAATGTCCTTCTTAAATTCCATCATATTAAAAAACAAACATCACTCTAAATATAAAAACACCCATTGTATAACAACAAGATAAGACATATAAGCGAACAATATCAATAAAAAAAATTACCCATTGTACAACAACATGCATTGTTATCTACAAACAGCACGCGGCATGCCACCGCACGGGTATCATCTAGTACTAGAGCAACATAAAAGATAATACTGCAAACAACATATATACTAGATCAGAAACATATTTACATAACTATCTAACACATAAGTCAAAGTTAGCACCGCACACAAATGAACTTCAACAGCAAGTGGAGATAAGAGTAAATTACCGTTATCAGTAGGTTTAAGCATGCACAAACAACTGACTGGCAATTCCAAAGAGTCTTCTTGCATAAATATGACTTCAGCAAAGAAAAACTTGCAATGAGCTGTTGCTTTAGTCTTTGCAGTGAAATTAATATGATGGTACCACATATGGAGATCACCCTCACAAAACGGTTGGTAGCACGCCACAGCGTTCACTTCATATGCAAGATCCTAACATAATAGGCATTGATTCAATTAATCATTAATTGTTATGAATAATAAATGAATAATGAGAAAATCTACTATACAACACAAGCACTGCTGCTTTACGGTGCGAGCCCGGTGCGGTGGCTCGCACGGACCCACACGGTCCATCCTGTGACTAGGAGAGCAGTGAAAAAGTTTTTTACTTGTTCAGGCTCGCAGAACAACTGGCTAACAGGCGCAAAAAACGGAACAGAGTGTAATAATCGCTGCAATGGAATATATTCCCTGTCCTGCTACAGTGTAGTAGACAGTAATTCACATGGCAATCCTGTTAAAAACTTGTAATTTAGGATTGCTAAGATCAACCTTAACTACAAATGATTGGTAGTGACAACAACTACCCAAAATTGGCAATTAAGCTTTAATTCTTTTTGCAACCAAGTACTCCCTCTATCCGTATATATAGGGCCTAATGCATTTTTCATGGCTAATTTTAACCACATATTAGAGCAATAATATACGACATGCGAGTTACACAAATCATACCGTCAAATTCGTATGTGAAAGAAGTTTTCAATGATATAATTTTCAAATTATACATCTCATATACTCCCTCCGTTCCTAAAAATATAAGTCTTTTTATAGATTCCACTACGGACTACATACTTTAGTGTAGATTCACTCATTTTGCTCAATATTTAGTCCCTAGTGAAATCTTTAAAAATACTTATATTTAGAAACGGAGGGAGTACTATTCATCTTATCAGTAGTCAAAGGCAGTCTCGAAAAACGCATTATGCCCTATATATATGGATGGAGGGAGTATCTATATAATCTGGAAACTGGACATGTTTAGACTTTTTGGCAACAAAGTAACTTGTATTTTTCGGGCAGCTAAGTATGTCTCAAACCTGATAAGTCAGCATATTTTAAACCTGGCAGCGAAGTGCATGTAAGCCGGCAAGCAATTACGTTTGTGCGACACAGCTACCTAGCCAATCTCATGAATAATAGGACAGAAAATGAGAACCAGAGAGAGGGACAGAGAGCAAACCCCTAGCAGATTGTTGTCCTCGTTATACTTGTCCATCAAAGCATTAACCAACTGGCGCTGGCTATCACGGATTTCGTCAACCGGTTCTGATCTCAAACGCCTCCTCCGTGTGCCATCAGGAAAGTAAAGGAAGTTTCGTACAGCGATGTCCACTTTAGACATATTATCCATCGAGAACCTAGTTTACATCAAACAAATTATATATGATTAGTATATGACACTTTCACAGAAGCGTTGACAATACAATGTGACGCTAAGAACTCTAGCATCATTGGCAATTAAGCTGCTCTTTGATCAACAAGGAACAAACAGCTTATGATGGTATGTAATGGACAAAAACAAAACCGGAGGGCTGGAAATCGAGAAGGAAGTTGAGAAAAATTACATTTTTGGATCCCGACGATCATGAAGATAGTGTTCAATAGCATGTTCTGTTTCCTGTAGGTTCTGAAATGGCCCACCAACATGAGGATAAGTGTGGTAGTATCCCGCATGGTCAATCCTTATGTAGAAGTCAATACCCCACTCATATTGTTTCTGGCACAGGAAAGGTGGCCCTAGAGATGGGATAAGGCGGCGCCCTGGTGGCCTCGGAGGGTACTGAGAATGTTGCCAAGCAGGCTGGGAAGGGCAGAGCCATGGTTGTGGTGGCTGCTTAGGGCACCAAGATGATTGGTGCAGAGAGGGTGATGAGTAAGAGGCAGTGATCGGAGATTCCCCATATGTTGTAACGCCAGACATCAGATTAGAGGACAAGACATTCTGTTGCACCACTACCGATGTGTTAGGGGGCACATGATGCTTCTCATGCCTAAAACAGAATAAGCAGGTTCATGAGTACAACTGTACAGTTCATCTTATCGTATACCATGGGAGATGAACGAAATAATCAGCATTGTCATGGTGCTATGGAAAGTTGATGTGGAACAAGAAAGCTTTTCATATATTCTCTTGGTGTTAGAAAATCTGTAATTAAACCTCTTCAGTACATTGTCCAGTTCATTCCAATGCCCAACCAGTGGACATGACTAACCTGAAGCAGATACGATATTACATGAGAACAAACTTCTTCAACAGGCACTGTTTTCACTTTTATTGTTAATGTGAGAATGTCTATATGTCCCTGCCTGGCATAAGAAGATCAACAATTCTGGCAACAAATTAAAGTGCAAAGATGATTTTAAGACATCAAAGTGCTACAGCTCCTACTGTTTGGCAATTAGTGAGTAGAGATTTTAGACTCCTGATGGAGGAGGCTTTTCATGAGTGGTCTGAAATCTTTTTTCTGTACAGCCCATGTGTGTTGTTAACACTGCCGGATTTATCCTTTTTCATCTGCTCTGTTTGAGCCCTCTGCAACTTTTTCTTCCGAACTTAATGCAACAGCAGAACACCTGCTATTTATATATGCAATAAAACAAAACCACAGGTCGATTTCGAGGAAGAAGAACCAACAGATTTCTTCCAAACTTAATGCAACTGCAGATCATATTTGCTCCTAGCAAGCAAGCAGGCTAATTTATGCTAATGTGGCCGATCTACAGTGAGATCATATATCCTTCACCCAAAGGAGAGGAAAAGATGCAGGAGCATCATCGATCGGTACACAAACCAACTCGATTTCCACCATGGCCCCATCCATCAATGGAATAGAAGAAACAACAAATGAAGTTCATACCCTGGCGGCGGCGGCGGCGGCGGCTGATGGGGGGCGACGCCCGCGCGCGGGACGAAGTTCCCATCCCCGGGAACATAGACGTAGGGGGTGTTGCCGAGGAATAATTGGGTAGGGGGCGGCACCTCGGTAAACCAGGGTCGCCGATGACCGGCCGTTCCATGGCTGGGTGGGCGGTGGCGCCTCCGGCGACGGCGACGGCGACAGCGACGAGGGTTAGGTGCGGTGCGGGTGCGAGAGGGGTGCGGCTTCGGGTTTCCTTCTCTTTTCCTTTTCCTTTGTAAAGTCGGCGTGCATCGTGGTTGGGCTTCCACCGTTGGATGCGTCCCCTCGCCGCATCCTGTCCGTTGGTTATCTTTCCCTTGGTCCTTTTCTCTTTTTTTTTGGCATAAATCCTCCTCCTCCTCCTTTTCTCTTGAGGCCTGGTTTCGCACAAAGGGATTGGAAGGGTTTTCAGAGGATTATCCCTGCGTGGGCCAAAAACTTCTGAAATCCCTGTGAGCCCATTTGACGCATAGGGTTTACACGGGCGAGCGACCCCCCGATCCATTGAAACCCCCTCAACACACGCGGTTCAAAGCCGTCGAGGGGGTACTCGTGGAAGAGAAACCCCCGACACGCCGTCGTTGCCAGCCCGATGCGCTGTCGTCGACTCCTCCTCGACACCCCGCTGCCCGAAACCTCGACGCCGATGAACTCCTCCGGCTAGACTTCTCTCCCATGGTAAGTCATCCCCCCTTCCCCTTCCTTCTCCTCTCCCGGAGGCAAGTCTTCGCCATGGCCGCCACACCCCACACGCCCTCCGCCCGCCTCGTTCTCATCGGCGAGCACACCAAGAACGGCGTCTCCTACCCCCAGCTCCACATTGATCCTAACCCTACTGGCTAGCTCGCCCAGAACCGTCCTCTTCTAGCCCATCTTCTACCCCATCTTCTACCCTAACCCCAGCCGGCGAGATTGACATTAATCTGGGTTGGTGATGGTCCGATGGATCTAGCAGCAAAGATCTGACTCCAGTTCATCAACCTTTCTTTTTGCGGGTGACTAGCTCATCGATCTGAAACGGGCATTGCCCCTGTGAGCTCTGCTGCCATGCCTTATAGTTGCTTCGGTGACATATAGTATTACGGTACTGAGGAATATAGTATACAGAGGAAGTAGATTGCATGTTCAGTTAAGTTTGAGCCTTTTCAGTCATTACGGCAAAGGCTACAAGACGCACCTAATTCTTCTGCACTTTCCTTCCGTTTTTACCAACTTGTAAGGCTGTAAAGCCAGGGATCTAGAGCCTTCGAGTTACTCCCCTTTGTATTGGGTTAAACCCTGGCTACCAGTGTTCCTGGCTGACCCTTAGGTGCATCTCAAATTCATCTGTTTTGATCGGAATCATCCTCTGAAACTGCCAAGTTTTGTGCTGTGTGTTTAATCACTACATCTGTTCGTCAGTTATGAGGGGTCGAGGAGCCGGAATAAACTCTTTAATCACTGCATCCAGATGCAATGTTTACAACTAGTAGATATCAAAACGACACAAATAAACTCTAGCCACGGAACTAAAAATTATGATGTATTTGACTTGTTTGTTTAAATCAGATCTGAATGGTCCAGTCAAGGGCTTCTTTTTGAAATTATAGCTTGATTGATATCATCGTAATATATTTTTTGGCCTATGCAGTTCTCCATCGGACGGTTGGTAAACTGGTGCTGAAGAACTCTAAACAGGTATTGCAACTTTTGCACTATATTCAAGCATGAGGGCACTCTGCCCATTTTACAGTACTGTAGCGTCTCCATCATGTTAAAAAAAGGCAGTAAAATGTATGTATGCAGCAGTACATGTTATGATAATGGCCTTGTCAACCATTGATTGAGTCGCTATCTTGCCGTGTCACTCACCATCTTGGACCATGTGGCCATACAGACATACAGAATTTGATATAGTAGATTTTGTGGGTCTTTTCCTCCTGAACTGGACAAAAAGATATTATAACCTAAGTAAAAAGATATTATAACCTGAGTAAAAAGATATATGATTTTGGTGAGATGCAGATGTAGATTAGTCATGCATATACACTCATGGCCTATAAATTTGAGGCTCTTAGTTAGAATTCAGCTTTAGACCTGAACATGTACTAGTTTTTACTAAATATGCTTCAACCAGATTGCCTAAAGCTAATATGAGTGACACCGTACGCTACCTCTAAGTACCATTTAATGATGAACCTCTTGTATTGCTGCTAATTATATTCAGTTGAGATAAAAAATTATCGGTTTGACCAGAGAGGAACTAAACAAGAACTACTGGTATATGCATGCTTATTCAGTTTTGTATTGCTTGCTTATTGTATCATGTCTCTATGGTAAACTTGCTTCAAGTCAAGTAAACCGTCAAATGTATTTCTTATTTCTTGCATGCTTATTCTAATTTTAGTGTCGAGATGAATTCCGAGATAATCGAGCGAATTAGGAACAGGAGAAGGGAGGATGATGAAGACATGGTGCTCTTTATTTGGCTCATATTACACGAAATGCATAATAGAAGACCAATCCAGAGAAAGCAGCGGCATAGCTCCATCCTATATGGCAAGGGACGTGTCAATGATATACTTACAGGGCATGTTAAGACCTGTCTCGTAGCTTATAGGATGGAGCTGCATATCTTTAGGTATTTGGCATCTTACCTTAGAAGAGAAAAGTTAATAGTGGATACAAGAATTAAGGTGGAGGAGAAGTTGGCCTTTTTTCTGTACATGGTGTCTCACAACGTGTCTTATGAAGATCTCCAGTTAGAGTTTCAACATAGTGGTCAGACATTCCATGAGTACATCAACGAGTTCTTCAACATTGTTCCTTTCTTAGCTAGTCGGTTTTTGAAGCCTCCGAGCATTGATGAGACACATCCAAAAATCTCCACCGATGAAAGATTTTATCCTTACTTCCAAGTTTCCATTTGTAACACTTCCACAATTTCTTGTCTTATCTAACTTGAAGTTCTTTATTGACCTTCAATCTATTTACTTTCAGAACTGTTTAGGAGCCTTGATGGTTCGCATGTCCCTATTACCGCAACACCTAGGATTGCCACTCCATTTCGAAATAGGAAGGGCACCCTCAGTCATAACATCATGGTTGCATGCGACTTCGACCTACGATTCACTTTCATATCATGTGGCTAAGAGGGTTCAGCAACCGATGCTAGAGTTCTTCAGTCTGCGATGATAAAAGGCTTTAAAGTGCCTGAGGGCAAGTTTTACTTAGTTGACGGGGGTTATGCAAACACTCAGTCATTTTTGGCACCTTATCGAGGTGTCCGATCTCATTTTAAGGAATTTGGTCATGGACACGCTCGACCACAGAACCACAAGGAATTGTTCAACCATCGGCATGCTATTCTACGCAACCATATGGAAAGGTCCCTAGGAATTCTTAAGAAGCGCTTCCCAATTCATCACATTGGCACACTACATACAATCGAGAACCAAGTGAAACTTCCTGCAGCTGCTGCAGTTCTTCACGATATCATCAAGATGTGTAATGGTGACGAGACTTGGCTTGATAACCAGCCAAATAACATAGCGCCAAATGATTTTGTTGATCTCCCAAATGGTGATGAGAATAACTATGGGAACAATGGCTTAGGGAACACTTTGCGGGATGAAATCACAATGCAAATGTGGGAGGCATATCATCATGAATAGACAACATTGTGGTGTGTGTTTTAATCATATATACATATGTATCAATTAACTATTGTCGTCTTTCATCATCAAATAATATAATCTGTGTTGAATGCCCCAAAGTACAACCTTATGAAAGCGGGTGGAAAAAAAGATTCACATGGTGTGAAGAAGCCGTCACCCAAAATTAAGAAGCCGAGAGCTCAGTGGAACCCGACTCTTGAAAAGGGTCTGGTAGAGTTACTTCATGAACATAACAATCCGTATCACAGGGTACAAAATGGCTGGTCTACCGAATCTTGGAATAGGATGGCAAGTATATTCCATGAGAGATATGGCCACACAAATTTCACCAAACAACAGATCCAAGAGAAGCAGAAGGAGTTGAAGGGGCAATACAAGCTTCTCAAGGATGCTCGAAAGCAGAGTGGTGTTAGCTGGAACTATCAAACACACATGATAGATGTTGAGTCACATCTTTGGCAGAACTTGATCACCGTAAGTTCTAGCTTAGTGCATTTCTTATTTGCAACTTGAAACTTGCATTCCATGTTTATTTTGTTAACAATCTTGTTTTCTTTTATATTCAGTCTTGGCTAGAAATAAGCAAGTTTCAGAATAAGCCATTTCCTCTCTATGATAAGCTAGGTGATCTGTACGATGGTGAGTTGAATGGATTTTCCTTCCTTTTTGTTGACCTTTATAATGATAAGCTACGTGAACTTTTGTATGAATGATGTACATGTTGATAACTTGGGTGTTTTTGCAGGACACATTGCAGAAGGCAACTACAATTTCACGTCAATTGAGGTTACCCAAGTCAGTAATGGTGATCCCGAAGGTGAAAGAGAGGAGATTGCCTTCTCTTTTGACCTGAATCAATATGATGATGATCTGCATATGTATGATGATCCAAGAGACGCTGCTCAAACTGATGATCCAAGAGACGCTGCTCAAACTGATGATCCAAGAGAAGCTAATCAAAATGATGGTTCAAGAGATGCTGCTCAAAGAGGTTCTGGTGGTGGTTCAAACAAGAAGCATGTGAAAGAACCCAAGAAGAAGAAACGAGATGAGTCTATGGTGGAAGTGATGTCAAAATATGTGAAGATCAAAAGAAAGCCAGCGGAGGAGGAATCTGCTCTCTTGGCAGGGTCAAAAAATGCCAAGAGTTTTCCATTAGCAAATGCATTGCTATTCTTCACAAGATGGAAAGCATCCCACGTGGTCAAAGAGCCGCTGCTGCGTACAAGGTTTTCAGAAACGTCGACAATCGCGAGATTTTCATCAATTCAGCTGCCGAGGATGAAGAGAGTGCCACGGTGTTTCTTCAAGGCAAGATGGCAGAGTTGGCTCGAGGTATCTGAGGTAAAATTTCTTGCTCCAGTCTGATGGTAATGACCAAATTATTGTTTCTAAACCTGCCAATGTTGGCCAGTAAGCTACCATGTAAACAAGTAAATCAATTTACTTTTAGTGTATAGCTAATGAACAGATAAAGAGTTAAATTGTTTCCACTATCTTTTAGTGTACTGACTACATTAGTTGATTACACATATGTGCAAGGAAGTTCTGTTTGTAGTTTCTTCACCATACTAATAATCATGTATTCAACGTTGGTCTTCATTAGTTGATTATTTCGTCCAATCGATGTTGACTTGTTAACAAGAGTGTTTGTGAGAATGGAAAGCAAAGTTTATGCGTAGAGAAAGAAGGATGTATGATCTTTGTTCCATGTCAATCTTGACAATCAATGCTTGAAACTAAGTAAGACGCTGGTACTGTATTAGTAAATTGTTTGTTGTTTCAGATCAGGACTTGTTTTCTTGTTCAAATGCTGTGAGGTGCATGAACGGTTTAAATTTAAAAATGTTATGAGATGCATGGATGGACTTTTGGGCACAGGATCACAGGAACATGTAGTATACTGAATACATGCTACTTTAGTACTGTACTGAACTAGCTAGCTTCCTGAATTCCGCATATAGTTTTCTTTCATACAGTTTTCCAGTCAAATGTTTAGTGTAGATACTCGAAGTTCTTGACCTGACGCTGTTCTTGGACTCAACTATTTTTTTATTATGACTTGTTGTTGTTCTTGGGTCTGTCAATGTCGAAACAATAGCTGTTGTTGGATGCTCTGTTCGCCATATGCTTCATATGTTCAGTTTTTTTCCAGCATCTATCTAACCCTATGGACCAATTAGCATATGGTCAATTTTTTCAGCATCTAACCCTATGGACAAATTCATCTGTTTTATAGGGACCTGATCTCGCGGAAGCAAGGGCAACCACACTTTGCCGCATAAGTCTCCCCCACGCTGTGCCGTCCGCAAACATGTCTCGGAGCATTGGCCGGTCAAACATGTGTTTATGTTGTGATGAACCGTTGACTTTTGTTGGCGAACATCTTGTATTTTTTATTTGAACCATTGATAGTACTTGTAACAAATTATACGAGCATGTTTGTTGTTTTGCGTAATCTAATTGCACCTTTATTACAAAGTGTGGTTGGAGGGGTTTGAGGGCTTGTTCGGTTAATTCCCACCACAAGGGGAATGGAGAGGATTGGAGGGTTTTGAGGTGGATTTTGACTTGCTGGGGATTTAATCCCTTCCAATCTCCTTCAAACCTCTTGAAACCCTAAGCAACCGAACATGGCCTCCTCCCTTCATTTTGCTATCATCGTCAGGGAATTAGCCTGCCCACTGGTCAACATAGCCACTAATTAGGGGTAGCGGGTTTGTTGGTTTCACTCAAGCACTTGGATGTGTTGATTTGCTACTTGGATTTGTTCTGGATTAAGTATTACAATTTGCGTATGTAGCTGCATCGCAAGAGCAGCAGCATTTCAAGGGCTACAATCTTGCATTCCTACATACGAGTATCACACTACCAGAATCAGGGTCGTTGCCGACGGGCTGGACTATGCCGACGGCCCTCATCGGCATACGTCATCCTACGCCGACCACCAGAGCCTCACCGTCGGCGTACAAAACACCGTCGGCGTAGATGAACCTATACCGACGGCCCCCGTCGGCGTACAAAGGCCATCGGCGTAGGTGAACCTATCCCTACGGTGGCCGTCGGCGTAGATACCTCGTCTGCATATCAACGGGCCCGGTCGCTCAATGGGTAACTCTCGTTTGACACCATCAAAGATATGCTCACGACCCTGACAGAAACCGTCGGCATAGCTTCGACGTGCCACGTCATCGATCCGCGGTAGGTGTCACGTCACCAATCTAAGGAGGTGCGGATCTGGGGCGCATCTACGTCGACGGTTATGCAGTCGGCATACTTTTGGGCTACGCCGATGGTGTAACCGTCAACGTAGGTACAATTTAATTTTTTATTGCACCTACGCCGACGGTTACACCGTCGGCATAGCTTCGACGTGCCACGTCATTGATCCGCGGCAGCTACCACGTCACCGATCCGAGGAGGTGCGGATCCGGGGCCGTATCTACGCTGACGGTTATGCCGTCGGCATACGTTTCGGGCTACGCCGACGGTTAGGTGCACCTTTTTTCACATCTACGCCGCCGGTTACACCGTCGGCATAGGTGCATTTTTTAAAAAAAAATCCCTGTATTAAAATTTATTTTAAATAGGAAGTGTATAGACCATGTCCATGTTATATATAGTCTAAGTTTTTTCAATGCATCGTCTATTTAGGAGTGTGTATAGGCACCCCAGATGCGTCTCCGGAATGTGTCGCTCCTCGGGGATATCGTCTTGGAAATATACCCTAGAGGCAATAATAAAATGGTTATTATTGTATTTCCTCATTCATGATAATTGTCTATTGTTCATGCTATAATTGTGTTAACCAGAAACCGTAATGCATGTGTGAATACATAGACCACAACATGTCCCTAGTAAGCCTCTAGTTGGCTAGCTCGTTGATCATTGGATGGTCACGGTTTCATGACCATGGACATTGGATGTCGTTGATAATGGGATCACATCATTAGGAGAATGATGTGATGGACAAGGCCCAATCCTAAGCCTAGCACAAGATCATGTAGTTCATTTGCTAAAGCTTTTCAATGTCAAGTATGGTTTCCTTAGACCATGAGATTGTGCAACTCCCAGATACCGTAGGAATGCTTTGGGTGTGCCAAACGTCACAACATAACTGGGTGGCTATAAAGGTGCACTATGGGTACCTCCGAAAGTGTCTGTTGGGTTGGCACGAATCGAGACTGGGATTTGTCACTCCGTGTGATGGAGAGGTATCTCTGGGCCCACTCGGTAAGGCATCATCATAATGAGCTCAATGTGACTAAGGAGTTAGCCACGGGATGATGTATTACGTAACGAGTAAAGAGACTTGCCGGTAACGAGATTGAACAAGGTATAGAGATACCGACGATCGAATATCGGGCAAGTATCATACCGATAGACAAAGGGAATTGTATACGGGATTGACTGAATCCCCGACATCGTGGTTCATCCGATCAGAACATCGTGCAGCATGTGGGAGCCAACATGGGTATCCAGATCCCGCTGTTGGTTATTGACCGGAGAGGTGTCTCGATCATGTCTACGTGTCTCCCAAACCCGTAGGGTCTACACACTTAAGGTTCAATGACGCTAGGGTTATAGGGAAATGGTATACATGATTACTGAAGGTTGTTCAGAGCCCCGGATGAGATCCCGGACGTCACGAGGAGCTCCGGCATGGTCCATAGGTAAAGATGGATATATAGGAAGTCCAGTTTTGGTCACCGGAAAGTTTTCGGGCTCATCGGTAGTGTACCGGGAGTGCCGGGAGGGTGCCGGAGGACCCCCGGGAGGGGTGTGACGACCATAGGACTTCGTGGGCCCTTATAGGAGGTGTGCTAGCCCTTTTCTGGCTGGCCAAGACCTTCTAGAAAGGCCCATGCGGCTGGAGATAAGGACATAGGGCAAAGGAGTTTGAAAAGGAGGAGATCCACCTCCCTTGTGGGAGGTGGACTCTTCCCCCTAGTTCGTCCGAACCTCTCCTCCTTGGAGGAGGGGCCAAGGCTGCCCTCCCTCTCCCTCCTCCTATATATATGCAAGGGTTTGGTCTGATTTGAGACATGACTTCTCTCTCTATCGGCGCAGCCCTACCCTTCCTCTTCCTCGTTCTCCGTAGCGCTTGGCGAAGCCCTGCCAGAGTCCACGTAGCTCCATCGTCACCATGCCGTCGTGCTGCCGGAGCTCTCCCTCAACCTCTCCTTCCTCCTTGATGGAACAAGGCATAGGATACGTCATAGGGCTGCATGTGTGTTGAACGCGGAGGCGCCGTTGTTCGGCGCTTAGATCGGAATCCACCGCAATCTGAATCGCTGCGAGTACGACTCCACCAACCGCGTTCTTGTAACGCTTCCGCTTAGGAATCTTCAAAGGTATGAAGATGCAATCTCTCCCCACTCGTTGTTGGTTTCTCCATAGATAGATCTTGGTGACACGTAGAAAAAAAATTGATTTACTACTACGTCTCCCAACAGTGGCATCATGAGCTAGGTAACGTCTCCGCGTTCAACCCGGTAACGGCGCCTCCGCGTTCAACACACGTGCAGCCCGGTAACGTCTCCTACGCCTTGATCTAGCAAGGAGGAAGGAGAGGTTGGGGAAGGGCTCCAACAGCAGCACGACGGCGTGGGGGTGGTGGAGTAGCAAGGTATTCCGGCAGGGCTTCACCTAAGCGCTGCGGAGGAGGAAGAAGAGAGGTAGGGCTTCGCCGTGAGAGAGAGAGTTCAGATCTGTTCTCAAAAGGCCAAAACCTCAAGTATATATAGGAGGAGGGAGAGGGAGGGCTGCCTTGTCCCCTCCTCCAAAGAGGAGGGCTTCGGCCGAAATAGGGATGGAGTCCACCTCCCACAAGGGAGGTGGATCTCCTCTTTTTAAAACCCTTTGCCCTTTATCTCTAGATCTCCTGCCGCATGGGCCTTTCTAGAAAGTCTTGGCCATCCCAATATGGGCTGGCACACCTCCTCTAAGGTCCCACGTAGTCCTATGGTCGTCACACCCCTCCCGGGGGTCCTCCGGCACCCTCCCAGCACTCCCGGTACAATACCGATGAGCCCGAAAACTTTCCGGTGACCAAAATTGGACTTCCTATATATCAATCTTTACCTCCGGACCATTCCGGAGCTCCTCATGACGTCCGGGATCTCATTCAGGACTCCAAAAAACCTTCGGTAATCACGTATACCATTTCCCTATAACCCTAGCATCATCGAACCTTAAGTGTGTAGACACTACGGGTTCGGGAGACACGTAAACATGACCGAGACAACTCTCCGGCCATTAACCAACAGCGGGATCTGGATACCCATGTTGGCTCCCACATGCTCCACGATGATCTCATCGGATGAACCACGATGTCGGGGATTCAATCAATCTCGTATACAATTCCCTTTGTCTATCGGTATGATACTTGCCCGAGATTCGATCGTCGGTATCCCTATACCTTGTTCAATCTCATTACTGGTAAGTCTCTTTACTCATTCCGTAATACATCATCCCATGGCTAACTCCTTAGTCACATTGAGCTCATTATGATGATGTCTTACCGAGTGGGCCCAGAGATACCTCTCCGTCACACGGAGTGACAAATCCCAGTCTCGATTCGTGCCAACCCAACAGACACTTTCGGAGATACCCATAGTGTACCTTTATAGCCACCCAGTTACGTTGTGACGTTTGGCACACCCAAAGCATTCCTACGGTATCTGGGAGTTACACAATCTCATGGTATAAGGAATCGATATTTGACATTAGAAAAGCTTTAGCAAACGAACTACATGATCTTGTGCTATGCTTAGGATTGGGTCTTGTCCATCACATCATTCTCCTAATGATGTGATCCCGTTATTAATGACATCCAATGTCCATGATCATGAAACCGTGACCATCTATTGATCAATGAGCTAGCCAACTAGAGGCTCACTAGGGACATGTTGTGGTCTATGTATTCACACATGTATTACGGTTTCCGGTTAACACAATTGTAGCATGAATAATAGACAATTATCATGAGCTAGGAAATACAATAATAACCATTTTATTATTGCCTCTAGGGCATATTTCCAACATATTTAAGTCACGAGTTGGGCATGGACCTAAGGAAATGTGGAATTGTTTCACAACTCAAGCCGCCCGGCACACCTCAGCGAAATGGTGTGTCTGAACGTCGTAATCGCACTCTATTGGATATGGTGCGATCTATGATGTCTCTTACCGACTTACCGCTATCATTTTGGGGATATGCATTAGAGACTGCCGCATTCATTTTAAATAGGGCACCATCAAAATCCGTTGAGACGACACCGTATGAATTATGGTTTGGAAAGAAACCTAATCTGTCATTTCTAAAAGTTTGGGGATGTGATGCTTATGTGAAGAAACTTCAACCTGAGAAGCTCGAACCCAAAGCGGAAAAGTGCATCTTCACAGGATATCCCAAAGAGACTATTGGGTATACCTTCTACCTCAGATCCGAAGGAAAATTCTTTGTTGCTAAGAATGGAACCTTTCTCGAGAAAGAGTTTCTCACGAAAGAAGTAAGTGGGAGGAAAATAGAAGTTGATGAGGTAATTGTAACTCCGCTCGAACCGAAGAGTAGCACATCACAGGAAGTTGTTTCTGTGGAGCCTACACCGGCTAGAGAGGAAGTTAATGATGATGATCATGAAACTTCGGATCAAGTTACTATTGAATGTCGAAGGTCCACTAGGACACGTTTCACATCAGAGTGGTACGACAACCCTATCCTAGAGATCATGTTGTTAGACAACGGTGAACCTTCGAATTATGAAGAAGCGATGGCGGGCCCGGATTCCAACAAATGGCTTGAAGCCATGAAATCCGAGATAGGATCCATGTATGAGAACAAAGTGTGGACTTTGGTGGACTTGCCTGATGATAAGCGAGCCATTGAAAATAAATGGATCTTTAAGAAGAAGACTGATGCGGATGGTAATGTGACCGTCTATAAGGCTCGGCTTGTCGCTAAGGGTTATCGACAAATTCAAGGAGTTGACTACGATGATACTTTCTCACCCGTAGCGATGCTAAAGTCTGTCCGAATCATGTTAGCAATTGCCGCATTTTATGATTATGAGATCTGGCAAATGGATGTAAAAACGGCATTCCTTAATGGCTTCCTGAAGGAAGAACTATATATAATGCAGCCGGAAGGTTTTGTCGATCCTAAAGATGCTAACAAAGTATGCAAGCTCCAGCACTCCATCTATGGGCTGGTGCAAGCATCTCGAAGTTGGAACATTCGCTTTAATGAGGTGATCAAAGCGTTTGGGTATGTACAGGTTTATGGAGAACCCTGTATTTTCAAGAAAGTGAGTGGGAGCTCTGTAGCATTTCTCATATTATATGTAGATGACATACTGATGATGGGAAATGATATAGTACTTTTGGAAAGTGTAAAGGCCTACTTGAATAAGTGTTTTTCAATGAAGGACCTTGGAGAAACTGTTGACATATTAGGTATTAAGATCTATAGAGATAGATCGAGACGCCTCATAGGTCTTTCACAAAGCACATACCTTGAACAGATATTGAAGAAGTTTAATATGGATCAGTGTCACAACCCTAGCAAGTCTCCAGGTTAGCATTGTGTTTGCATCATCATCATCATCATTGCATCAATATGAAATGGGGAGAAAGAAAAGAAACCCCAAGCACTTAATGAATTAAAGAAATTCCAGATAAATGAAATATCAACAAATCCAAAATGCCCATCAAAAATGTTCCCTACGTCTGATAATTGAGGGCATGGATATACCAGGGACCATTCTAATTATTTGAACATTTCAAATAATTGAAATTTCTGAATTAAGCCTCTGAAAATGATAAATAAAAACATTATCATTACTACTGTTTTCAAAATAATCTCAAACTTTTTATACAAGTTTGAAATATTCAAATTTGAATATATAAAAGTTTTGGAATTATTTGAAAGGGTATTTGGGGCTTCAAAGAAATAAACAATGTTAGTATGAAATCAGAAAACAGAAATAAAAAGAAAAGGGAGAAGATCACCTCTACAGTGGAAGGCCCAGCCCAGCCCACCAGGGGTGGGAAGGTCATCTTCCACCTCACGCCAGTAGGCATCGAGGTGGCGACCGAGCCGTCGGCGGCCTCCACCTCCTGCTTCCACGGAGCAGGCTGCTCCCCTGCTTCCCCGCGCCTGGAAGATGCGTGAGCTCTCTCCCCCGAGCTCATTCCCCCTCCATTCTCCTCTGTCTCTCTCTCTCTCCCGATCCCCTGCCGAAGGCCACTGTCGCCGCCGTCGATTCGTCGCCGTTGCTGCCTGCCCGAGCCCGCTGACCAGCTCCCTGGAACCGCCGTGAGCCCCTCTTCCTCCCCCATGTGCTTCCCCTCTCTCTAGCGTTCCCTAGCTAGCTGCTTCGCCGGACCCGAGAACCTCCCGCCACCGTTGATGTTCGCCGCCGTGCGTAGAGCCCTCCAAGCTCACCTGCGCGTGCATGGTTGAACTCCCGGAGTTCCCAGGAGCCCGTAGAGCCCATTGTAGCGTCGCCCCGTGCCCTGTGTCGAGTTTTGATCCGAGCCCGAGCTCCGGCCGCCGCCACGAGCTCGTTTCCGGCGAGCTCCGGCGACCCCGTGACCTCCCGTGGCCTCAGATGGATGCGACGCCGATGTTCTCAGCGCGCCAAATGATCCCCTGTAGGAGAAACCTGATGGACACCGCCGTCCCTGTTGGTCACCGGCGTCGAGCCGCCGGCCAACTCCGGCAGGTTTGACCCTAGGTGGGCCCTGGCTTGACTCTATGAGTCAATGACAGGTGGGGCCCCGGCCTTGATTAGTTTAGGTTAATCTGTAATTAGTTAATCATTTTATTAATTAATGTGTCACTAACAAGTGGGCCCAGATCTGATAATTAGTTAGGATTAGTGTTAATTTTATTAGTTAAGTGAATGAGTCATTGACATGTGGACCCCACAAATCAGGTTTGACTCTGGGCCGGGTCAGCTGACTAGCTGATGTCATCATGACATCATGCTGATGTCATAATTCATTTTCTAGTTTAAAAATAATTCCATAAATTATTTAAATTTTTTAAAAATCATATAAATTAATCTGTAAGTCAAATGAACATAATTTATATATGAAAATTTATCAGAAAAATCCAATGAATCCAATGGTGCTATTCTCATGCACGTTAGAGCAACCTAAATAGGTGAACATGGAAATTTAACATTAGGTCAATATATGGAATTTGAAACGAGAACAACTTTGAACCTATATTCAAATTCATTTCAAATTGACATGATCTCTAGTTACATTAGCTCACCCATGCATACTACCATGCCATCATCATGCATCATATTGTTGCATCTGTTTGTATTGAATGTTTTTATCTGCGTTGCGGTAGGCCCTAATCCAGAAGATACTACACCGTACCCCGACGAAGGAGAGAACTCCTCCGCAACCCAGCAAGGCAAGCAACCCCATTGATCATTCCGATAACATCCCATTCTCTCGCTTCTGCTCTTGTTTATTGCATTATGACAAACGATCACATGTCAATCATACACGGTAGATGATCCTATTCTTATGCATGACCTGATCTTGTCACAGTAAATAGCTAAACCTTGCAACCTAGCATACCTGGTAGATGCTTGTGCCATGATGTGCTCAGCTTACCTTGCTTGCTATGCTTTCTATGCTTAGAGTTGTGTCAGGTCGCTTTCATCTGGGTGATGAACTGAGTGAAACAGTATTGTCCGATGTGATGAGCTCATAATGAATACGATTTATTAAAGGTAGCGATGAGAGGCTATGTAGGAGTACATAGTGGGTTGTCTCATTGGGACCGTTCTTAGGAACCGGGTTCCGTTTTTGTGATCCAAGACGAGATACTACCACACGTTGGGATACTTAATTGACCCTCTCGACTTATCAGTCGCTTAGTCTTTGGTCCAGGTATTGCAAGTAGTTTCTGGTGTTTATAGCATGCTGGAGGCCGTGCGTAGCGCTGACCCTTGGGGTGGGTTACGACGCAGTAGGCAGTGGCACGGTATACCAAGGGTCACCCGAATGGTGGGCTTGGGAACCCTGCGCACATCGTTTGGGACCGTAGCGGAAACTTCAGCCAGACTTTCATGCAGGTCAGTCTCAAATAGGCGGTAGCCTAGACTAGAGGTCTTATGTGATTGACGGTCGTGGCCGACTCCCTCGCTGGGCATCCGCTTGAAGGTTGCCGAGGTGCATGGTTTTATGAGCACATAGCGATAAGTGGCGAGAGCGTGTGTGAAGAAGTACACCCCTGCAGGGTATGAAACTATTCGAATAGCCGCGTCCTCGGATATGGACTACTTGGAGAACTTATGTTGTTCATAGATAATCAAATGGATACTTCTAAAAATCTCAAGACAAGTGTGAGTACCGTGGATGGCACTCTTCCGGAAGGGGAAGGTGGGTCCATGGTAGTGTATTGTGATGGAGGTAATGGACTCGTGTGTGATAACTAAAATTGTAACAAAGAGTTTAAAATTGAGTAGTGTAGGTTAGCCATGAGTCAAAGGTGGCATTCTGCATGAACTCCACCACCCCTTTGTGATACATGAGCATAAATAGACTAGGTCTGTTTAAAGACTTGCTGAGTACGATTGTACTCATCCTTGCTTAATTAATGTTGCAAAAGAGAACCAGGACCCATCAGGTGGGTTCTATCTAGACGTTGACGATGCCGAATAGCTGGTGTCCCAGCTACGATCTTGCCTATGTGGTGGGCTGTAGATAGTCAGGCCGTGTGCCTCTTTTATATTTTGTCGTCTGTACTCAGACAATTTAAGTTTCCGCTGGCTTGTATGAACTTGTTTGTATGACTTGAGTGCCGGGTCATGTCACCCCTATCTGTAAGAACATATTATGCAAGGCTCTTCTGAGCCTCTTAAATAAAAGTCATGTTGTTGTATGGTTATGTTGTGATGCCATAGTTGTATCTATGCATATCGGGCATGTTGTGCGTACGTGTGACGTGCAACGCTATGTATGGGATCCGACACCTAGTCGTGTACCTTTAGTAGTACTCTTTACGGGAAACTGCCTCTTTGTGCTTCCACCGAGCCATGGTAGCTTGCTATTGCTCCGGACACATTGATTGACTGGCATGTAACCTTCTTTGCTGCTGTGTCTGTCCCTTCGCGGAAATGTCTCGCAGTGTAATGGAGTCCCTATAGCCTGCTACGACTCGTCTACGTGCAGTGATGAAATTCGTGTCTCGTGACGTAATGGAGTCCTTGTAGCTTGCTATGACTCGTCTACACACACTTGAGACCGACACCTGCATTGTTGGGTTATGTATGCCTGTTTCCGTACGGATGTGCCACTTGGGTTCTATGACTAGTCATGTCGGCCCGGGTTCTTTGTTGTGTGATTGCCAGCGACATGTTCACATACGTGAGCCAAAAGATGCAAACGGTCCCGGCCAAGGTAAGGTGGCAGCCGTGGAGTACCGTGCGTGAGGCTGCAAAGTGATGTGGCTTGTTACAGTATGGAATCATATGACTTAGGATCGGGGTCCCGACAATCAGTCCAAGAAGGGGTTCTTGCCTGTGCTGCAGGGTGTGAGATTGAGTGCGACTCAATGCCCGACCATGGCAAAAGATAGAGAAGAGATGAGTGTCATCCCCTATGCTTCAGCCATAGGCTCTATTATGTATGCCATGTTGTGTGCCAGACCTGATGTGAACCTTGCCATAAGTTTCATAGGGAGGTACCAAAGTGATCCCAGAGCGGAACACTGGACAACAGTCAAGAATATCCTGAAGTACCTGAAACGGACAAAGGACATGTTTCTCGTACATGGAGGTGTCGAAGAGCTCATCGTAAAGGGTTACGTCGATGCTAGCTTCGACATAGATCTGGACGACTCCAAGTTGCAAACCAGATATGTGTATATTTTGAACGGAGGGGCAGTCAGCTGGTGCAGCAACAAGAAAAGCGTCGTGGCGGCATCTCCATGTGAAGTGGAGTACATAGCTGCTTCGGAAGCAGCAACGGAAGGAGTCTGGATGAAGGAGTTCATCATCGACCTAGGAGTACTTCCAAGTGCGTCGGGCCCGATTACTCTATTCTGTGACAACACTGGAGCTATTGCCCTTGCAAAGGAGCCCATGTTTCACAAGAAGACAAGACACATCAAGCGCCGCTTCAACTCCATCTGTGATTACATTCAGAAGGGAGATATAGATATTTGTAAAGTGCATACGGATCTGAATGTCGCAGATCCATTGACTAAACCTCTGTCATGAGCAAAACATGATCAACACCAGAATGCTATGGGTGTTCGATTCATCACAATGTAACTAGATTATTGACTCTAGTGCAAGTGGGAGACTGTTGGAAATATGCCCTAGAGGCAATAATAAAATGGTTATTATTGTATTTCCTTGTTCATGATAATTGTCTATTGTTCATGGTATAATTGTGTTAACCGGAAACCGTAATGCATGTGTGAATACATAGACCACAACATGTCCCTAGTAAGCCTCTAGTTGGCTAGCTCGTTGATCAATAGATTGTCACGGTTTCATGACCATGGACATTGGATGTCATTGATAACGGGATCACATCATTAGGAGAATGATGTGATGGACAAGACCCAATCCTAAGCATAGCACAAGATCGTGTAGTTCGTCTGCTAAAGCTTTTCAATGTCAAGTATCGTTTCCTTAAACCATGAGATTGTGCAGCTCCCGGATACCGTAGGGAATGCTTTGGGTGTGCCAAACGTCACAACGTAACTGGGTGGCTATAAATGTGCACTACGGGTATCTCCGAAAGTGTCTGTTGGGTTGGCACGAATCGAGACTGGGATTTGTCACTCCGTGTGATGGAGAGGTATCTCTGGGCCCACTCGGTAAGACATCATCATAATGAGCTCAATGTGACTAAGGAGTTAGCCACGGGATGATGTATTACTGAACGAGTAAAGAGACTTGCCGGCAATGAGATTGAACATGGTATAGGGATACCGACGATCGAATCTCGGGCAAGTATCATACCGATAGACAAAGGGAATTGTATACGGGATTGATTGAATCTCCGATATCGTGGTTCATCCGATGAGATCATCATGGAGCATGTGGGAGCCAACATGGGTATCTAGATCCCGCTGTTGGTTATTGACCGGAGAGGTGTCTCGGTCATGTCTACGTGTGTCCCGAACCCGTAGGGTCTACACACTTAAGGTTCGATGACACTAGGGTTAGAGGGAAATGGTATACGTGAGAGGGTGCCGAAGGACCCCCGAGAGGGGTGTGACGACCAAAGGACTTAGTGGGATGTTAGAGGAGGTGTACCAGCCCTTATTGGTCTGGCCAAGTCCTTTAGGAAAGGCCCATGCGGATAGGGATAAAGAGATAAGGCTAAAGGAGATTTAAAAGGAAGAGATCCACCTCCCTTGTGGGAGGTGGACTCCTAACTAGCTTCGGCCAAAGCTCTCCTCCTTGGAGGAGGGGCCAAGGCAGCCCTCCCTCTCCCTCCTCCTAAATATACTCGAGGTTTTGGTTATTTTGAGACAAGATTTGATCTCTCTCTCCCACGGCACAACCCTACCTCTCTTCCTCCTCCGCAGTGCTTAGGCGAAGCCCTGCCAGAATACCTTGCTGCTCCACCACCACCACGCCGTCGTGCTACTATTGGAGCTCTTCCCCAACCTCTCCCTCCTCCTTGCTAGATCAAGGCGCGGGAGACGTCACCGGGTTGTACGTGTGTTGAACGCAGAGGCGCCGTTGTTCGGCGCTGAGATCGGAGTCCACCGCGATATGAATCGCTATGAGTATGACTCCACCAACCGCGTTCTTGTAACGCTTCCTCTTAGCGATCTTCAAAGGTATGAAGATGCAATCTCTCCTCACTCGTTGCTGGTTTCTCCATAGATAGATCTTGGTGACACGTAGGATTTTTTTTGATTTACTACTACGTCTCCCAACAAAAGAGCGCACCCTCACCGACTTAGGGGTGTTGTCTTAGAGGCCCTCCTCTAGTTAGGTACTCTTTGCCGAGGAGGAGGAGGACGAGGAGGAGGAGGAGGTGGTTCGCGAGGAGGGGGGTGAGGAGGACGAGGAGGAGGAGGTGGTTCGCGAGGAGGGGGTGAGGAGGAGCAGCAGCAGCAGCAGGAGGAGGTTGGGGAGGGGAACGAGGAGGAGGAGGAGGCAGGCGGGGATGATGGTGGTGGTGGGGACGTTGGTGGTGGTGGGAATGGCAACAATAAGGGATGGCTGCGAGGTAACACAAAGGTCCCAAAGCATATTCCTACCGAGGAGCAGAAGTGGCTCATTGAGCCAAAGGGGATAGAGTAAGTTCCACTAAATAATTTCAATAATAATTTAATTCTTTTGCTTGTCACATCCTAATATTTTCATTCTTTAAATCTTTTGCTTGTCACATGCTAATATTTCCATTCTTTATATCTTTTGCAGTAACTGGGTACATCCTAAAGGGGACCGTGTTCCCAACGGCATGATCACCATCTTGCTGAAGGAATACTGGCCGGGGTTGTACTGTCCAGATCCAGTTAGGCACCCGGATCTTAGGGTTTTGGCTAAGACTTGGGAGCACTGGGAAGCGCCCCCACGCGGAGTATGTGACCCATGCTAAGGCCGCGATCACTAATTTTTGGGTGAGTTCTCTTCACAAGCACACATCCATTCTGGTTTCATGAGTGATTTAACTCATGGCTTCTTCCATTCTGGTTTCATGAATTATTGTTGAAATACTATCGATTTCTTCCGGAGCACAAGGCCATTGCCGATGAGATCGTGCTGCGCCAAGCGAAGAAGAAGGCCCGCCAGATGTAGTACGAGGTGCAGTTGGTGGCCATCACGCAATACTATCATGACTATCTTGGTATGAAGATGACCAAGGAAGGAGTGAAGGCACGACACATTAACTTGGAGAGGGACGAGTACTTGTCGGTAAGTATTAACGATTTTTCATTAAGATGTTTGTGGTAAATTTCATCGTTTCGTGTTACACATGCCATTATGCTTCCTATTATGTAGGTGTGTCCAAATTAGTGTTATGGAAAAGACGAGTCCTGGGCGGCATTGGTGGACCTGTGGTGTGGTCAGGATGAAGCCTGGGCGGCTACTAGCAGCAAAAACAAGGCTAACCGAGGGAAGGAGGGAGTACATGCTCAGGGAAACCGGAACCACTTTCTCCACAAGACACTTCAGGTATGACTAACCTTATTAAACAATCTTCTTCTATTTATCGTCACTTTTTTATGTATGACTAACATCTGTTTGTTGGTGCAGGAGGAGAAACTCAAGCGGCCGCTCTCACACATGGAGGCGTGGGAGATCGCCCATACTCGGAGGAAGCCCAAGCCTAGGAAAGGCAAGTACTACGGCAACACCACGCAGAAGAAGAAGAACTACTCTGCGGCGTATCTGAGTCTACATCCTGACACACCTGACCCCATCAAGGCACCTTTGGACGACATGGCGGTGGTTGGCATGGGGCCGAAGGCTCATGGTCGGCAGCCGGTTCTGGATGTTCTGGTCACTCCTTCTATCTCCTACACACAGCTCCGAGCTACCGACCCAAGCCTAAGACAGCGCACGCCCACGACCACTACGCAATCACAGTCCCTCCTAGCCGAGCGGCACTCTGTAAGTATTTTTCCCTCTTATCTTCATTGCTCACTTTATTTTCCGCATTGAGATGTTTAATGAGTTCCATCACATCATATTGTAGGCCTACATGGACGACAGGCGATCATGGTGTGGAGCGCGAGAGTTGCAGCCGTCCAGGACCACATCACTCGCATGATGACGGTTAGTTTAGCCCCTTTCATTTCATTTCCATATTGACACTTTCATTTCTTCTGACATTGGTGTTTGCTTTGTCAATTAACATGTAGCTCGTGTTTGAGAGAATGAGGAATGGCACGATTCCTGAAATGGAACCAGCACCAGCAGCTGCAGGACCACAACCAGTGCGGCTTACCTCTGAGGAATTTCTAGCACAACAATCGGGGACAACAGTGGTTAGTACATCCCCAAACTATTCAACCACCGCTTACTATTTATTCAACACAATATCATTCCCTCGACATGTCTTTTCAAACATCCAGGGAACCGGTGGATCATCCGTTGGTGGTGGTGTCGGTGTTCACATCAATCCTGAGTCACGGAGCCCGGTCACTCCAATCCACCGAGGCGGTAGCTCTGCCGCTAGCAGTGAAGACCTGGGCTTTGGCGGACTTGGCGTTGGAGGTGGACGTACTAGCGCTCCTTAGATGACTTGTGCTCTTTAGATGACGTCCGTCTTTTTACGCTACTTATATTTCTGATATGCTTATGTTGTTGGTTGTGAGGATGTGATGGTGGTGGTGTTGATTCTAAGGATGTGATGGTGGTGTTGGTTGTGAGAACATATATATTTATGATGATCTTGATGGTGCTCCTGTGCATTTATATTTCATTGTATATACCCTGCTATTTTGAATTGAAATGAATTTGTATGAAACAGGAAAAAAACAGCACAAACCTACACCGACGGCTAAGCCGTCAGCATAGATGGCGTTCGAGTTACCAGTGGCTGCCACGTGGTAAGCTATGCCGACAGCTAGGCCATCGGCATAGCTTTTTAGCCTATGCCGACGGCCTGAGCCGTCGGTGTAGGTGTTGGGGAACGTCGCATGGGAAACAATTTTTTTCCTACGCACACGCAAACCTATCCATGGTGATGAGCATCTACGAGAGGGAGAGTGGATCTACATACGCTTGTAGATCGCTAAGCGGGAAGCGTTAAGAAACGCGGTTGGTGTAGTCGAACATCTTCGCGATCCAAATCGCCGAGCGTCCCGCGATCTCATCACGATCTGTCCCGCGATCCCATCACGATCCGTCCCGCGATCTCATCACGATCTTGATCACGATCTGTCCCACGAACTCATCACGATCCGTTCCGCGATCTCATCACGAACCGTCTCGCGATCTCGATCATGGTCCTTCCGATCTAGCGCCGAACGGACGGCACCTCCGCGTTCAGCACACGTGCACCTTGATGACGATCTCCACCGTGTTGATCTAGAAAGAGGAGGTGGAGAGGAGAGAGAGTTCACGGGCAGCGTGACGGCGCTCCGGTGATGGTGGTGGAGTGATTCCGGCAGGGCTTCGCCTAAGCGCTGCGGAAAACCGATCTAGAGGAGAAACTGTGCACCGGTGAAACGGGTAGCACGTGGCCGGAAATTCTGTCCAAAAACCACCCAATACACTAGTATATATAGGAGGAGAGGAGAGGAGAGGCATCCAAGGCCTGTGGGTTGGCCGAAATAGGAGGTGGGAAGCAATCCTACTTCACCTCCAATCCTAGTTGGAGTAGGATTGCCTCCTATTGGCTGATTTTCCACTTTTTTCTTTAGGACTTTCTCTCCTGCGCCATGGGCCTTTGTGGCTGTTTTGCCAGCCCACTAAGGGCTGTTTATTATTCTCGCACAGCCCATGGACCTCTTGGGGTCGAAATACCCCTCCCGGAGGTCCCCCGGTACACTACTGGCACTCCCGGTACACTACCGATGAGCCCGAAACTTTTTCGGAAACCAAACTGGGACTTCCTATATATGAATCTTTACCTATGGACCATTCTGGAGCTCCTCGTGACGTCCGAGATCTCATCCGGGACTCTGAACAAACTTCGGTCACCACCATACATAACTCTACACTACCGAAACGTCACCGAACCTTAAGTGTGCAGACCCTTTGGGTTCGAGAACTATGTAGACATGACCGAGACACCTCTACGGTCAAGAACCAATGGTGGGACCTGGACATCCACATTGGTTCTTACATATTATAGTAAGATCTTTATCGGTCGAACCTCTATGTCAAGGATTCAGTTAATCCCGTATAACGTTCCCTTTGTTCTTCGGTATGTTACTTGCCCGAGATTCGATCGTCGGTATCTCCATACCTATTTCAACCTCGTTACTGGCAAGTCTCTTTACTCGTTCCATAATACAATATCCCATGACTAACACTTAGCCACATTGCTTGCAAGGGTTGTTGTGATGTTGTATTACCGAGTGGGCCCTGAGATACCTCTCCGTCACACGGAGTAACAAATCCCAGTCTCGATCCATGCCAACTCAACAAACACCATCGGAGATACCTATAGAGCACCTTTATAGTCACCCAGTTACGTTGCGACGTTTGATACACACAAGGCACTCCTCCGATATCCGTGATTTGCATGATCTCATGGTCATAGGAACATATACTTGACATGCAGAAAACAGTAGCAATAAACTGACACGATCATATGCTATGTTTGTAGTTTGGGTCTTATCCTAATGATGTGATCCCGTTATCAAATGACATCTCATGTCCATGGCTAGGAAACCTTAACCATCCTTTGATCAACGAGCTAGTCCATTAGAGGCATACTAGGGACATGGTTTTGTCTATGTATCCACACATGCATTTAAGTCTCCGATCAATACAATTATAGCATGGATAATAAACGATTATCATGAACAAGGAAATATGATAATAACTAATTTATTATTGCCTCTAGGGCATATTTCCAACAGTCTCCCACTTGCACTAGAGTAAATAATCTAGTTCATATCACCATGTGATTCGCATTGTTATGAATCTAACACCCAATGAGTTTTGGGGCTCGATCATGCTTTGCATGTGAGAGAGGTCTTATAGTCAACGGGTCTACGATATTCAGATCCGTGTGTACTTTGCAAATCTCTATGTCAAACCGTAAACACTGCTACCACACTCCACTTCGTACTATTTCCAAATGGCTGCTCCACTATACGTATCCAGATTGCTACTACTAGTCATCCGCATAGGTGTTAAAGCTTGCATCGACGTAACTCTTTACGACGAACTCTTTATCACCTCCATAATCAAGAAACATTTCCTTAGTCCTCTGCTTACTAATGATAATTCCGACCGCTGTCCAGTGATCCACTCCTGGACCACTCTTGTACCCCTTGACAGACTCATGGCAAGGCACACATAGGTGCGGTACACAGCATGGCATAATATAGAGCCTATGGCTAAGGCATAGGGGACGACGTTCGTCCTTTCTCTTTCTTCTGCCGTTGTCGAGCTTTGAGTCTCACTCAACTTCACACCTTACAAATCAGACGATAACTATTTCTCTGGCTGATCCATTTTGAACTCTTTCAAAATCTTGTCAAGGTATGCACTCATTGAAAGTCTCATCAAGCATCTTGATCTATCTCTATAGATTTTGATGCTCAACAATTAGGTAGCTTTATCCAGGTCTTCCTTTGAAAAACACTTTTCAAACAACCTTTTATGCCTTCCAGAAATTCTACATTATTTCCGATCAACAATATGTCAACCACATATACTTATCAGAAACTCTACAATGCTCCCACTCACTTTATTGCAAATACAAGTTTCTCATAAACTTTGTATAAACTACAGAAACTTTGATCACCTCATCAAAGTGTATATTCCAACTCCGAGATGCTTGCTTCAGTCCATAGAAGGATCACTGAAGCTTTATCATCTTTTAGCATCCTTAGGACTGACAAAACCTTCTGGTTGTATCACATACAACCTTTCCTTAAGTAAACCGTTAAGGAAACGATGTTTTGACATCCATCTGCCTGATTTCATAATTGAAAACGCAACAACTGCTAACATAATTCCAACAGACTTTTAGCATCGCTACGAGTGAGAAAGCCTCATCACAGTCAACTCCTTGAACTTGTCACAAACAACTTTGCAACAAGTCGAGCTTTACAAATGGTGACATTCACCATCAGTGTCTGTCTTCATTCTAAAGGTCCATTTGTACTCAACGACCTGCCGTCTAACGAGCAAGTCTACCAAAGTCTATACTTGGTTTTCATACATGGATCCTATCTCGGATTTCATGGCCTCTAACCATTTGTCGGAATCCGGGCCCATCATCGCTTCTCCATAGCTCGTAGGTTCATCGCTGTCCAACAACATGACCTCGAAGACAGGGTTGTCGTACCGCTTAGGAGCAGTACACATCCTTGTCGACCCACGAAGTTCGATAGTAACTTGATCTTGAAGCTTCATGATCATCATCATTAACTTCCTCTTCAACTAACGTAGGCTTCACAGAAACATCTTTCTGCGCTGCGCTACTCTCTGGTTGAACAAAGGTTTAACAACCTCATCAAGTTCTATCTTCCTCCCACTCAATTCTTTCGAGAGAAACCTTTCCTCGAGAAAGGATCCGTTTTAGTAACAAACACTTTGCACTTGGATCTGAGATAGAAGGTTCACCCAAGTGATCTTAGGGTATTCTATGAAGATGCATTTGTCCGCCTTGGGTTCGACGTCATTAGGTGAAAACATTTTTCACACAAGTGCCGCAACCCCAAGTATTAAGAAATGACAGCTTAGGTTTCTATCAAACCATAATTCATATGGGTCATCTCAACGGATTTAGATGGTGCCCTATTTAAAGTGAATGTAGTTGTCTCTAATGCATAACCCCAAAATTATAGTACTAAAACGACAAGAGACATCATAGCACGCACCATGTCCAATAGAGCATAACTATGATGTTCGGACACACCATCACACTATGGTGTTCCAGGTGGCGTTTAGTTGTGAAACAACTTTCACATTGTGTTAAGTTGTATGCCAAACTCGTGACTCAGATATTCACCTCCACGATCATATCGCAGTCATTTTTATCTTGTTGTCACGATGATCTTTAAACTTCACTCTGAATTTGCTTGAACCTTTCAAACGATTCAGACTTGTGTTTCATTAAGTAAATATACACTATATCTACTCAAATCATCAGTGAAGGTAAGAAAATAACGATATCCACTGCACGCTACAAGACTCACTAGATTGCATACATCTACATGTATCATTTCCAATGAATCACTTGCCCGCTCCATCCAACGGGGTCCTTTAGTCATCTTGCCCAAGAGGCATGGTTTGCATGTCTCAACCGATTCGAAATCGAATGAGTCCAAATATCCATCAACATGGAGTTTCTACATGCGCTTTATACCAATATGACATTTAGCGGCAGTGCCACAAGTATGTGGTACTATCATTATTAACTTTGTATCTTTTGACATCAATGTTATGAACATGTGTAATACTACGATCAAGATTTCAACAAACCATTCTCACTGGGTGCATGACCATTGAAGGTATTATTCATGTAAACAGAATAACCATTATTCTCTAACTTAAATGAATAACCGTATTGCAATAAACATGATCTAATCATGTTCATGCTCAACGCAAAACACCAAATAACATTTATTTAGATTCGTCACTAATCCTGAAGGTAGAGAGAGCATGCGATGTTGATCACATCAACCTTGGAAACACTTCCAACACATATCGTCACCTCACCCTTAGCTAGTTCTCCGTTTATTCCGTAGCTTTTATTTCGAGTTACTAACATTTAGCAACTGAACCGGTATCCAATACCCAGGTGCTACTAAGAGTACTACCAAGGTACACATTAGTAACTCGTATATCAAATATACTTCTATCAATGTTGCCAGCCTTCTTATCTACCAAGTATCTAGGGTTGTTCCGCTTCAGCGACCTCTCACCTCATAATAGAAGCACTTAGTCTCGGGTTTGAATTCAACTTTGGGTTGCTTCAGTGGAGCAGCAACTGACTAGCTATCCATGAAGTTTCCCTCCTTGCTCTTGCCCTTTTCGAAACTAGTGGTTTGATTAACCATCAACACTTGACGCTCCTTCTTGATTTCTACCTTCACGGTGTCAAACATCGCGAACAGCTCAGGGATCAATACTTCTATCCCTGGTGTATTATAGTTCATCACTAAGTTCTAGTAGCTTTAGTGACAGTGACTTGGAGAACTATATCAATCACTATCATATCTGGAAGATCAACTCCCACTTGATTCAAGCGATTGTAGTACCCAGACAATCTGAGTACATGCTCAACGATTCAGCTATTCTCCTTCATCTTACAGGCAAAGAATCTTGTTGGAGATCTCATATCTCGCAACACAGGCACGAGCCTGAGATCACAATCTCTGCCCCTAGAACATCTCATATGTTCTGTGACGTTCAAAACGTTTTGGAGCCTCAATTCTAAGCCGTAATGCATGATGCACTAAACTATCAAGTAGTCATCGAAACGTGTCTGTCAGATGTTCACAACATCTATAGACGACGCTAGAGGGGGTGGCGCACCGAGCGGTGCATTAAGGACATAAGCCTTCTGTGCAGCAATGAGGACAATCCTCAGATCACGGACCCAGTCCGCAATATTGCTACCAACATCTTTCAACTCTATTTCTCTAGGAACATATACAAATTTAAGGGAGCTACAGCGCGAGCTAGTAATCTACAACATAATTTGCAAAAACACTTTGACTATGTTCATGATAATGAGTTCAATTAATCATATTACTTAAGAACTCCCACTCAAATTGACATCCCTCCGATCATTCGAGTGACACATGATCCAAATTCACCAACTCAAGTCCAATCATCACGTGAGTTGAGGTGGCTGCAATGGTGAACATCATTATGTTGATCATATCTACTATATGACTCCTGTTTGACCTTTCTGTCTCTCGTGTTCCGAGGCCATGTGTGTACATGCTAGGCTCGTCAATTTTAACCCGAGTGTTCTGCGCGTGCAAATCTGGCTTGCACCCCTTGTATGTGAACGTAGAGTCTATCACACCCGATCATCACGTGGTGTCTCAACACGACGAACTTTCGCAACGGTGCACACTCGGGGAGAACACAGTTCATCTTGAAATTCAAGTGAGGGATCACCTTATAATGCTACCGCCGTACTAAGCAATACAAGGTGCATAAAAGGTTTAACATCACATGCAAATCATAAGTGACATGATATGGCCATGAACTTGTGCTTTTGATCTCCATCTAGAAAGCACCGGCATGATCTCCATCGTCACCGGCATGACACCATGATCTCCATCATCTTGATCTCCATCAACGTGTCGTCATCGGGGTTGTCACGCCCTGCATGCTTCTACTACTATTGCTACCGTAGCGATAAAGTAAAGCATTACATAGCGCTTAATGATTGACACACAGGTCATACAATAATTAAAGACAACCCTATGGCTCTTGCCGGTTCCCGTATTCATCGACATGCAAGTCGTGATAATCTATACATCACATGATCATCTCATACATCACATATATCACATCATGTAATTGGCCATATCATATCACAACATACCCTGCAAAAACAAGTTAGACGTCCTCTAATTGTTGTTGCATGTTTTACGTGGCTGCTACGGGTATCTAGCAAGAACAATTCTCACCTACGCATAAACCACAACGGTGATACACTAGTTTGCTTTTCAACCTTCTCAAGGACCGCCTTTGTCGAATCCGATCCAACTAAAATGAGAGAAACTGTCACCCGCAAGCCATCAAGGCAACAAGTTGCGTCGAGGGAACCGGTCTCTCGTAAGCGTATGAGTAATGTTGGTCCGGGCTGCTTCATCTCACAATCCCGCTGAACCAAAATACGACCAAGGGAGGAAGCAATCTAAGCATCAACGTGTTGGGGAACGTCGCATGGGAAACAAAATTTTTCCTACGCACACGCAAACCTATCCATGGTGATGAGCATCTACGAGAGGGAGAGTGGATCTACGTACCCTTGTAGATCGCTAAGCGGGAAGCGTTAAGAAACGCGGTTGGTGTAGTCGAACTTCTTCGCGATCCAAATCGCCGAGCGTCCCGCGATCCAATCACGAACCGTCCCGCGAACACATCATGATCCGTCCCGTGAACTCATCACGATCCGTCTCACGATCTTGATCACGATCTGTCCCGCGAACTCATCATGATCCGTTCCGTGATCACATCACGAACCGTCTCGCGATCTCGATCACGGTCCTTCCGATCTAGCGCCGAACGGACGGCACCTCCGCGTACAGCACACGTGCAGCTTGATGACGATCTCCACCGTCTCGATCCAGCGAGAGGAGGTGGAGAGGAGAGAGAGTTCGCAGGCAGCGTGACGGCGCTCCGGTGATGGTGGTGGAGCAATTCCGGCAGGGCTTCGCCTAAGCGCTGCGGAACTACGATCTAGACGAGAAACTATACACCGGTGGAACGGGTAGCACGTGGCCGGAAATTCTGTCCAAAAACCACCCAATCCACTAGTATATATAGGAGGAGAGGAGAGGAGAGGCAGCCAAGGCCTTTGGGTCGGCCGAAATAGGAGGTGGGAGCAATCCTACTTCACCTCCAATCCTAGTCGGAGTAGGATTGCCTCCTATTGGCTGATTTTCCACTTTTTGCTTTAGGACTTTCTCTCCTGCGCCATGGGCCTTTGTGGCTATTTTCCCAGCCCACTAAGGGCTGTTTATTATTCTCCCACAGCCCATGGACCTCTTGGGGTCGAAATACCCCTCCCAGAGGTCCCCCGGTACACTACCGGCACTCCCGATACACTACCGATACTCCCGGTACACTACCGATGAGGCCGAAACTTTTCCGGCGACCAAACTGGGACATCCTATATATGAATCTTTACCTCCGGACCATTCCAGAGCTCCTCGTGACGTCCGGGATCTCATCCGGGACTCCGAACAACCTTCGGTCACCACCATACATATCTCTACACTACCGAAACGTCACCGAACCTTAAGTGTGCAGACCCTGCGGGTTCGAGAACTATGTAGACATGACCGAGACACCTCTACGGTCAATAACCAATGGCGGGACCTGGACGTCCACATTGGTTCCTACATATTCTACGAAGATCTTTATCGGTCGAACCTCTATGTCAAGGATTCAGTTAATCCCGTATAACGTTCCCTTTGTTCTTCGGTATATTACTTGCCCGAGATTCGATCGTCGGTATCTCCATACCTAGTTCAACCTCGTTACTGGCAAGTCTCTTTACTCGTTCCGTAATACAAGATCCCATGACTAACACTTAGCCACATTGCTTGCAAGGGTTTTTGTGATGTTGTATTATCGAGTGGGCCCTGAGATACCTCTACGTCACACGGAGTAACAAATCCCAGTCTCGATCCATGCCAACTCAACAAACACCATCGGAGATACCTGTAGAGCACCTTTATAGTCACCCAGTTACGTTGCGACGTTTGATACACAGAAGGCACTCCTCCAATATCCGTGAGTTGCATGATCTCATGGTCATAGGAACATATACTTGACATGCAGAAAACAGTAGCAATAAACTGACACGATCATATGCTATGTTTGTAGTTTGGGTCTTATCCATCATATCATTCTCCTAATGATGTGATCCTGTTATCAAATGACATCTCATGTCCATGGCTAGGAAACCTTAACCATCCTTTGATCAACGAGCTAGTCCATTAGAGGCATACTAATGACATGGTTTTGTCTATGTATCCACACATGCATTTAAGTCTCCGATCAATACAATTATAGCATGGATAATAAACGATTATCATGAACAAGGAAATATGATAATAACTAATTTATTATTGTCTCTAGGGCATATTTCCAACTGTAGGCACGCCCCAGGAACCACCAGCGGCCGCCACATGTCAGGGTATGCCGACGGCTATGCCGTCGGCGTAGTTTGGGAGCCGTCGGCATAGTTATGCCACCAGGGACCATCGCCGACCGCCACGTGGCAGTCTATGCCGACAGCCCGACCGTTGACATAGTGAGACACATGGCCGCCCCTGTATGGGGCGCTTTTGACGGCAGCGCTGCCAGACGCCGTTTGCCATGGATCTATGCCGACGGTCGGGACCGTCGATATCGATGTACGGACACCGTCGACATAGAATCTATACCGACGGCTTTTCTATGCCGACGGCAACCTCGGGT
Source organism: Hordeum marinum (assembly GCA_022496015.1). Taxonomy (NCBI): domain Eukaryota; kingdom Viridiplantae; phylum Streptophyta; class Magnoliopsida; order Poales; family Poaceae; genus Hordeum; species Hordeum marinum. The sequence continues at coordinate 2,617,723 of CM039676.1, forward strand.
ATGCCGACATATATGGTGTCGACGGTGCTACGCCGACGAGGGCCGTCGGCATAGGTCTATGCCGACGGCCGAGCCGTCGGCATAGGACTTTATCCTGGTAGTGTCAATTTGTACAGACCTTGCTGTGTAGAATTATGCTTTGATTTAATAAACAGATTATTGACCATGCATGTGAACATACTTTCATGACAAGATCCGCTACTTACTGATGGTTTCATTTCACTCGTGTTCATTTCGTCAGCTAAATTCAGCTCAAATGCCAGAGGTTGCAACGGAAGGGGTGCTCCGTCACAGTGTATGTGCCTTTTTTCTGTCAGTCTCCTTCACAGTGTATCTTATGCTGAAACCTGCATCGCTATCAAAATCACATCCTAACTTGTGGTTTGCCAAACTTAGTATGGCAACCAGATACGCCCTAAATGTTAAACTTCTAGCTCATGTTCCAATACTCGTATAACCAGAGTCTTAATTATTAGTCTACTCTAAGTGCTTAGTATTTCTTCCCTTCTTACCAGATCAGTATAGGACTATAATCAACTGCTGAAATGCCTCACCTAGATGCATTAATTTCCTGAATGTTGTGAAATATGTGATCAGTATTATCTAGTTGCTATGATGCCCAACTTTAGTTGTAGCACAAAATGATGCTATTTTGTTGCCATCTATTTAGTGGCCACTTCTGACAACGAAATCCGGTGCTCTTCTGCTTCCTTATCCTCCAATGACGCAGGATACGAATCCGTGCTCGCCTTCTTCCACGACCAGCCGGGGTGCCCAACTCCTCACAAGGTTCAATCCGCCTCCAACCCTTCCTCTTTCGATTCTCCCCGTCCATTTGTGTGTGATCCATTTGTGATTTTTTCGATTCCAAACAGCAGCAGGCGAGGATGACGACGGAGGAGGTCGAGGACCTGTGCTCGAGCAGACGCACCGCACAAAGGACCCTGCTTCCTGCTGGCCGGCAACGGCTCCCTTCCCTCCAGGTAACACCTCCCTCTCCCTCCCTACACTCACTTGCTAATCTCCTTTAGCCACAAAAGCGTGCCGGCAATGAAAAATCACAAGAGGCATCAAGACTTAAGAGTTAGCCTCGTGCTCACTGATGCAATACACAACACCTTGCTTGGTGGGCGAGTAGCAACATGCATCAAGGCGTTGAACAATAGCAACATCAATTGCTGACCATGAATTGGCCTCATTCTGTAACTTCTCAAGGAATTCCACTGCTCTCCTGATGCATTGTTCTATTTCATCTTCTCGATGCTCAGGGTGTTATTCCCGAAACAGCACCAATGCTTGGATCCACGTACATGTGATATGCATGTGTATTAATATCGAGCCACATTCGAGAGATGTTGCAAATGAAGGATGTAGATTTCTTTCTGATGCTCCACCATGATGTCTGCATATCCCTCTCTCATGTTGAAAATCTGAGAAAGGGAAAATAAATAAATAAAAAGTCTCATTACCCAATGTTAAATTGACTTGCCGAAATTCCAGATAAAAATAGCATGCAATGCAGGTGTTTACAGAACACTTGCCTGCATCCATGGATGAGTAGTTGGTGTGCATATCAGAGATTGCATATCAGAATCATGAATCTGCAAAATGTAAATAAACAATGCTCACAGTAGGTAGCTTGGATGCCCTTGGCCTTCTGTTTTCTCAAGTTTATAGCCTGGATTCCCCAAGAACAGCAAGTCTACTGTTAACTATCCTTGCTGCCTTTGATTTTGCAAGTCTACTGTTTGTTTGACCTCTCATTGGGTTGTCCATGTCACACGTGATAAATCCTCAAATTATTTCGTGACCATGCATACCTCCACAGCCTCCATTAGCTGGCACCAAAACCAAAAGGCAATCTGCACATGTACTGCTGGTTTGCATATGTGGCACTCAAACTGTAAACTCTGATCTTCTATCTTTCTGAAAATTAAGAGAGAACTCTGAATTTGACTGTATAATATACATGTGTTTATACATGTAAAAATTCTTTGGATGCAATCTTCTTCTTCTGCTTGCTTGCGTGCCCCCACGAGGAGCACACCCACACCCTCAGGCCTCTTTTGCAGCTGCAGCAACAGAGAATCACTTGCCTTCATGCTCGTTCAAACACAAGTTGGTTCAAAAAGGTCCAAATATACAGTAGTAGCTTTATGAAGACACTGGCTTTCCTTTGTAGATTAAAGTTACCTATTGAATTTCTTTTCCTCTGATAGAGCTACGTTCTTGTCTCGATTGGTACCTAAAGTGTCTTCTTTTTGGTTAACTGAAGGAGTGAAGAGTTTGCAAAGGAGCTGGGCGTCCAGGGGCATGGGATCCCGGTGAGGTGACAGTGGCCAAACACCACCTACATGGGCATGGATGCCCTCCACTCCGCTGGCGGCCTCGGCAAGCTGCCAGTCTACCAGTAGCTTGTGGAGGAGGTCAAGATGGATGTTGACACGCCGAAACCGCTCTGGATAATTAATCCATTCATGCCTTTCAGATTCTAAAGCATACATAGTTTTATGATTTGATCATCAACTAATTCAACTGGGCTGTGTGGATTTTAATTCAACTAGTTCACGCTTTTCAAGTTCATAGCCTGGATTCCCTAAGTACAACAAGCCTTTTTTTGTTAAATAACTATCTTGCTGGCTTTGATTTTGCAAGTCTACTACTTGCTCAACCTCTCATTGGGTTGTCCATGCCACACGTAACAAATTCCCAAATAGTTTCATGACCCTGCATATCCCCATATCCTCCATTAGCTGGCACCAATCGGCACTAGTACTGCTGCTTTTCATATGTGTCACTGAAACAGGAAACTCTGAACTTTTTTCTTTCTTTCTTTCTTTCTTTCTCAAAATTAAGTGGGAACTCTGAATTTTGCTGTAGAATATACTTGTGTTTATATGTAAAAATTCTTCATCTGCCTGCCTGCCCCCACAAGGAGCACCCACACCCTTAGATCTCTCTTGTTACTGCAGCAACAGAGAATCGCTTGCCTTCTTGCTTGTTTCATGCATGTATGCGCTTCTCCGTTTTTCTTGTTCGATGATGGGATTATGCTCAATCGTGCTCTTATTGTTCATGCTTCTCTTACCAGGATTTCTTGGATTTGTACAACTAGGACCTCTGTATTCCGAGCTCATCTTTTGGTGTTCGGGCATTTAGGCGGGACTCAATTCTGAAGGTGTCTTGTCCTGGCAGTTGGATTTTCTTGGGAATTGAAAGCTCAGGGAAAAAATATGAACCTGTTTTTGACCTTTAGGTGACATGGCCTCACAAAGCTCCTGCCTTTCTTGCTGTATATGTGCATCTTTTCTTGTTTGAGTTCAGTGTTTTTACCCTGCCTTTGTTGCTGTTCTGTTTCTCTCTTTTTCCCCTCATCAAATCGCCAAGTTCTCTGTTTTCCTCTGTACAGGATGTTTCTTTCTTGGCCTGCAATGTGGGCTTATCATCTGTAGAGGGGACTTTGTGATTGCTGTGTTGTGTTGGGTCATTTTTGCAGTGGGCTCTTCAGTTGCTATGTTCTTGTCACGATTGCTGGACGTGCAGGGGTTAGGTGACAGTGGCCAACACCACCTACATGGGCATGGATGCCCTCCACTCCGCAGGCGGCCTTGGAAAGCTGCCGGTCTACCAGTAGCTCGTGTAGGAGGTCAAGATGGGCATCGACACGCTGAAACCTATCTGGGTAATCATCCATTCACGCCTTTCAAACTCTAAAGCATACATAGTTTTATGATTTGATCATCAACTGATGCAACTGGTTCGTGTGGATCTTAATGCTAAAGTTTACACCCATGGTACTGGAACTTATCGGGTTGTCTAGTTAGCAGGGGAGGACCCAGCCAAGAATTCAGTGGGGGCCCAAGTGACTGGATGCACAAATATTTGGCTAACCGGGGCCCCAACTAGTACCGGCTTCAAAGCGGTACAAATAGAAATTGACTGGGGGCTTGGGCCCTCACTCGGCCCAGCATGGGTCCGCCCCTGCTAGTTAGTACTGTGTACTAGTGGATGTTATTTGATTTATAGTCCTTTTTACCAAGTCATGTGTAGTGTACAGGCGATGTGCAATGTGTATTTCTTAGATTTATCAGGGATGTTCTCCTCTTGCAAACGTTCGATAACATAGCTATTGATTTTTTATTATTGTTTGGTCACTGCTATGATTGATTGTTTATAGCCATGGACCTTTCCTCACTTATTTTTGTCACCATGCACCTCTGTTTTGTAACTTAGATTTGGTAATGGCTCAATTACTAACGTACACGGCTTCTGTAGTCGTCGTCCCAACCAGCAAACCCCTCATACCACGGAACAACGTCTTTTTCTCGTGTTCTTTCTGGGTGTTTAGGATTCTTTAGGGCGTGCGTAAGCTCGTCGTCCTCTCTGTTGGGCGTGAACTCCCCCGTTCGAGCTTCTTGTATTTTTATCAAAATTTTGTCTGTCACTTTTTTAAGACTTGCCTTCACCATAATAGCCCCTGTCTTTGGGTCCAAATTCCACCCATGCGTATAAGATCCCTGCACTAATCATATCATTTTCGGATTGATCCCACTTAGGCAGTGTTGGAAATATGCCCTAGAGGCAATAAATAAAGTGTTTATTATTATATTTTCTTGTTCATGATAATCGTTTATTATCCATGCTATAATTGTATTGGTTGGAAACACATTACATGTGTGGGTAAATAGACAACACTTTGTCCCTAGTATGCCTCTAGTGAACTAGCTCGTTGATCAAAGATGGTCAAGGTTTCCTAGCCATTGACATGTGATGTCATTTGATAACAGGATCACATCATTAGTAGAATGATGTGATGTACAAGACCCAAACTACAAACGTAGCGTATGATCGTATCAGTTTATTGCTATTGTTTTCTGCATGTCAAGTATATGTTCCTATGACCATGAGATCATGCAACTCACAGACACCGAAGGAGTGCCTTGTGTGTATCAAATGTCGCAACGTAACTGGGTGACTATAAAGGTGCTCTACAGGTATCTCCGAGGGTGTCTATTGAGTTGGCATGGATCAAGACTGGGATTTGTTACTCCGTGTGACTGAGAGGTATCTCAGGGCCCACTCGGTAATACAACATCACAATAAGCCTTGCAAGCAATGTGACTAAGTGTTAGTAACGGGATCTTATATTACGGAACGAGTAAAGAGACTTACCGGTAATGAGGTTGAACTAAGGTATGGAGATACCGACGATCGAATCTCGGGCAAGTAACATACCGAAGAACAAAGGGAACATCATACGGGATTAACTGAATCCTTGACATAGAGGTTCGACCGATAAAGATCTTCGTAGAATATGTAGGAACCAATATGGTCATCCAGGTCCCGCTATTTATTATTGACCGTAGAGGTGTCTCGGTCATGTCTACATAGTTCTCGAACCCGTAGGGTCTGCACACTTAAAGTTTGGTGAAATTTCGGTAGAATAGAGTTATGCATGGTGGTGACCGAAGGTTGTTCGGAGTCCCAGATGACATCCTGGATGTCACGAGGAGCTCCGGAATGGTCCGGAGGTAAATATTGATATATAGAAAGTCCTATTTTGGTCGCCGGTAAAGTTTCGGGCTCATCGGTAGTGTACCGGGAGTGCAGGTAGTGTACCGGGAGACCATCGGGAGGGGTATTTTGACCCAAGAGGCTACATGGGCTGTGGGAGAGTGAATAACAGATTTTTGTGGGCTGATGGAAGTCCCACACAAGGCCCATGCGGCTAGGGAAAGAAAGCCCAAAGAGAAAAGGTGGAAAAAAGGCAAAAAGGCAAAAATAGGAGGAATCCTAGTCCTACTAGGATTGGAGGTGGAATCCTCCTCTCCCACCTGGTTCGGCCAAAGCCTTGGAGGCTTGGCCCTTGGGCCAAGCCTCCTCCTCTCTTCCTCCTATATATACTGGTGGTTTTAGGGTTTTTTGCTCTAGTTTTTCAGCCACGTGCTACCCGTTCCTCGAGTGCATAATTTCTCCTCTAGATCGAATTTCTGCAGTGCTTAGGCGAAGCCCTGCCGGAATAGCTCCACCACCATCGCCGGAGCGCCGTCACGCTGCCGGAGAACTCTTATACCTCTACGGTCCCTCTTGCTGGATCAAGAAGGGGGAGATCGTCATCAAGCTGTACGTGTGCTGAACGCGGAGGTGTCGTCGGTTCGGTGCTTGATCGGGACGGATCGTGATTGGATCGCGGGACGCTTGGCGATTTGGATCGTGAAGATGATCGACAACACCAACCACGTTTCGTAACGCTTCCCTCTTAGCGATCTACAAGGGTACGTAGATCCACTCTTCCTCTCATAGATGCTCATCACCATGGATAGATCTTCGTGTGCGTAGGAAATTTTTTGTTTCCCATGCAACGTTCCCCAACAATGGCATCATGAGCTACGTCTATGTGTAGATGAGATCTCAAGTAGAACACAAAGAGTTTGTGGGCATTGACTCTTAGATTGCTTCCTCCCTTGGTCGTGTTTTGGTTCAACGGTATTGTGGGATGAAGCGGTCGGGACCAACATTACTCGTACGCTTACGAGAGACCGGTTCCCTCAACTCCAACTTGTTGCATAGATGGCTGGCGGGTGCCAGTTTCTCCCACTTTAGTTGGATCGGATTCGACAAAGGCGGTCCTTAAGAAGGTTGAAAAGCAACTAATGTATCACCATTGTGGTTTATGCGTAGGTGAAAATTGTTCTTGCTAGATACCCATAGCAGCCACATAAAACATGCAACAACAATTAGAGGGCGTCTAACTTGTTTTTGCAGGGTATGTTGTAATGTGATATGGCCAATTACATGATGTGATATATGTGATGTATGAGATGATCATGTGATGTATAGAATATCACGACTTGTATGTCGATGAGTACGACAACCGGCAGGAGCCATAGGGTTGTCTTTAATTATTGTATGACCTGCGTGTCAATCATTAAGCGTTTTGTAATGCTTTACTTTATCCCTAAACGGTAGCAATATTAGTAGAAGCATGATGGGCGCGACAACCCCGATGGCGACACATTGATGAAGATCAAGACGATGGAGATCATGGTGTCGTGCCGGTGACGATGGAGATCATGCCGGTGCTTTCTAGATGAAGATCAAAATCACAAGTTCATGGCCATATCATGTCACTTATGATTTGCATGTGATGTTAATCCTTTTATGCACCTTGTTTTTCTTAGGACGACGGTTGGATTATAAGATGGTCCCTCACTTAGATTTCCAGATGAATTGTGTTCTCCCCGAGTGTGCAACGTTGCGAAAGTTCGTCGTGTCGAGACACCACGTGATGATCGGGTGTGATAGATTCTATGTTCACATACAACAGCTGCAAGCCAGTGTTGCACAGGCAGAACACTCGGGTTAAACTTGACGAGCCTAGCATGTACAGACATGGCCTCGGAACACAAGAGACCGAAAGGTCAAACCTGAGTCATATAGTAGATATGATCAACATGATGATGTTCACCATTGAAACCATCTCAACTCACGTGATGATCGGACTTGAGTTGGTGAATTTGGATCATGTAACACTCAGATGACCCGAGGGATGCCAATTTGAGTGGAAGCTTTAGTAAATTTGATTAACTAAAACTCATTATATTTAACAATAGTCTAAGTAACCTTTGCATATTTATGTTGTAGACCAATGGCTCGCGTAGTAGTACCCCTGAATTTTAATGCGTTCCTAGAGAAAGATAAGTTGAAAAATGATGGAAGTAACTTTGTTGACTGGGCTCGTAATCTGAGGATTATCCTCACGGCTTTCGAGAAATCATGTGTCCTTGATGCACCGCTTGGTGACCAACTAGAAGACATGTCGTCCGAAGACGTTAAGAACGCTTCGGAGGCACGTTCTGGAGATTACTCAATAGTTCAGTGTGCAATATTGTATGTCTTAGAACCGGGACTTCAAACACGTTTTGAACGTCATGGAGCATATGAGATGTTCTAGGAGTTGAAGTTTATCTTTCAGAAGAATGCCCGGATCGAGAGGTATGAGACGTCCGATAAGTTCTATGCTTTCAAGATGGAGAACGGGTCTATCAGTGAGCATATACTCAGAATGTCTGGGTATTCAAATCGTCTAGCAGAGTTGGGAATTGTCCTTCTGCAAGAGGCGATCACTGACAGAGTTCTTCAATCACTGTCACCTAGTTACAAGAGCTTTGTGATGAACTATAACATGCACGGGATGAACAAGTCAGTCGCCGAGCTGTTTGCGATGCTAAAAGTCGTTGAGTCTGAAATCCAGAAAGAACATCAAGTGTTTATGGTCAATAAAACCACTAGTTTCAAGAAGAATGGCAAGGGCAAGGGCAAGAAGGGTAAAACCAAGAAGGATGGCAAAGCAGTTGCTACTCCTATAGAGAAGACCAAGCATGGACCTAAGCCAGAAACTGAGTGCTTTCATTGCAAGGAAACTGGACACTGGAAGCGGAACTGCACCAAGTACCTGCCTGACAAGAAAGCGGCCAATGACAAACAAGGTATATATGATATACATGTTATTTATGTGTACCTTACTAGCTCTCGTTGTAGTGCCTGGGTATTTGATACCGGTTCGGTTGCTCACATTTGCAACTGAAAACAGGAACTACGGAATAGACGAAGGCTGGCAAAGGATGAAGTGACAATGCACGTGGGAAATGGTTCCAAGGTTGATTTGATCGCCGTCGGCACGCTCTCTCTTCGATTACCATCGGGATTAGTGATAAACCTGAATAATTGTTATTTAGTGCCTGCGTTAAGCATGAACATTATATTTGGATCGTTTTTATTGCGAGACGGTTACTCTTTTAAATCAGAGAATAAAGGTTGTTCTATTTATATGAGTAATATCTTTTATGGTCATGCACCCAATGTGAGGTGTTTATTCATATTGAATCTTGATAGTGATGATAAGCATGTTCATAACATTGATGCCAAAAGATGTAGAGTTGATAATGATAGTACCACTTTCTTGTGGCACTGCCGTTTAGGTTATATTGGTGTAAAACGCATGAGGAAGCTCGATGCTGATGGACTTTTGAAATCACTTGATTTTGAATCACTTGACACATGTGAACCATGCCTCATGGGCAAGATGACTAAAACGCCGTTCTCTGGAACAATGGAACGGGCAAGTGACTTATTGGAAATCATACATACTGATGTGTGCGGTCCAATGAATGTTACAGCGCGTGGTGGATATCGTTATTTTCTCACCTTCACTGATGACTTAAGTAGATATGGGTATATTTACTTAATGAAACACAAGTCTGAAACATTTGAAAAGTTCAAGCAATTTCAGAGTGAAGTTGAGAATCATCATAACAAGAAGATTAAGTTCCTGCAATCTGATAGAGGAGGTGAATATCTGAGTTATGAGTTTGGCGGTCACTTAAGACAGTGTGGAATTGTTTCATAGTTGACACCGCCCGGAACACCACAGCAAAATGGTGTGTCCGAACGTCGTAATCAAACCTTATTAGATATGGTGCGTTCTATGATGTCTCTTGCTGATTTGCCACTATCGTTTTGGGGTTATGCATTAGAGACAGCTGCATTCACTTTAAATAGGGCACCATCGAAATCCGTTTTGACGATGCCATATGAACTATGGTTTGGCAAGAGGCCAGAGTTGTCGTTTCTTATAGTTTGGGGATGTGATGCTTATGTCAAAAAGCTTCAGCCTAAAAAGCTGGAACCCAAAGCGGAGAAATGCGTCTTCATAGGATACCCGAAAGAGATAGTCGGGTATACCTTCTATCTCAGATCCAAAGGCAAAGTGTTTGTCGCTAAGAACGGAACATTTCTTGAGAAAGAGTTTCTCTCGAAAGAATTGAGTGGGAGGAAAATAGAGCTTGGTGAGGTTATTGAACCTTTACTTCAACCAGAAAGTAGTGCAACGCAGAAAGATGTTTCTGTGGAACCTACAACGGTAGAAGAGGAATTTAATGATGATGATCATGAAGCTTAGGATCAAGCTACTATTGAACCTCGTAGGTCGACAAGGGCGCATACTGCTCCTGAGTGGTACGGCAACCCTGTCTTGGAGGTCATGTTGTTGGACAACAATGAACCTACGAGCTATGGAGGAGGAGTGATGGGCCCGGATTCTGAGAAATGGTTAGAGGCCATGAAATCCGAGATGGGATCCATGTATGAAAACAAAGTATGGACTTTGGAAGTATTACCTGAAGGGCAAAAGGCCATTCAGTACAAATGGATCTTTAAGAAGAAGCAGACGCAGATGGTAATGTCATCATCTATAAAGCTCGAATTGTGGCAAAGGGTTTTTCACAAGTTCAAGGAGTTGACTACGATGAGACCTTCTCACCTGTAGCGATGCTTAAGTCTGTCAGAATCATGTTGGCAATAGCTGCTTATTTCGACTATGAAATTTGGCAGATGGATGTCAAAACAGCGTTCCTCAACGGTTTCCTTGAGGAAGAGTTCTATATGATGCAACCAGAAGGTTTTGTCGATCCAGAGAATGTTGACAAAGTTTGCAAACTCCAGCGATCCATTTATGGGCTGGTGCAAGCATCTCGGAGTTGGAATAAGTTCTTTGATGAGGTGATCAAAGCATTTGACTTTATACAAGTTTGTGGAGAAGCTTGTATTTACAAGAAAGTGAGTGGGAGCTCTATAGCGTTTCTAATATTATATGTGGATGACATATTGCTGATTGGAAACAATATAGAAATGCTGGAAAGCGTGAAGGAATATTTGAACAAGAGTTTTTCAATGAAGGACCTAGGAGAAGCTGCTTTCATATTAGGCATTAAGATCTATAGAGATAGATCGAGACGCTTAATAGCACTTTCACAAAGCACATACCTTGATAAAGTTTTGAAGAAGTTCAAAATGGATCAGTCCAAGAAGGGGTTCTTGCCTGTGTTACAAGGTGTGAAGTTGAGTAAGACTCAATGCCCAATGACTGCAGAAGATAGAGAAAAGATGAGTGTCATCCCCTATGCTTTAGGCATAGGCTCTATCATGTATGCAATGCTGTGCACAAGACCCGATGTCAGCCTTGCCATAAGTATGGCCGGAAGGTTTCAAAGTGATCCTGGAATGGAGCACTTGGCAGCGGTCAAAAATATCCTTAAGTACCTGAAAAGGACTAAGGAAATGTTTCTCGTTTATGGAGGTGATGAAGAGCTCTTTGTAAAGGGTTATGTCGATGCAAGCTTTGACACTGATCCGGATGACTCTAAGTCACAAACTAGATACGTATTTATTCTCAACGGGGGAGCGGTAATTTGGTGCAGTTCCAAGCAAAGTGTGGTAGCCGATTCTACGTGTGAAGCGGAGTACATCGCAGCCTCGGAGGCGACGAAGGAAGGTGTATGGATGAAGCAGTTCATGACAGATCTTGGAGTAGTGCCCAGTGCACTGAATCCAATGAACCTGTTCTGTGACAACACTGGTGCCATTGCTCTGGCGAAGGAACCAACGTTTCACAAGAGGACCAGAAACATAAAGCGACGCTTCAACTCCATCCGCGATTACATCAAGGAGAAGGACATAAATATTTGCAAAGTGCACACGGATCTAAATGTTGCAGACCCGCTGACTAAACCTCTTCCAAGGGCTAAACATGATCAACACCAGAACTGCATGGGTGTTCGATTCATTAGAATGTAAATAACATAGTGATGTGAACTAGATTATTGACTCTAGTGCAAGTGGGAGACTGTTGGAAATATGCCCTAGAGGCAATAAATAAAGTGTTTATTATTATATTTCCTTTTTCATGATAATCATTTATTATCCATGCTATAATTGTATTGGTTGGAAACACATTACATGTGTGGGTAAATAGACAACACTTTGTCCCTAGTATGCCTCTAGTGAACTAGCTCGTTGATCAAAGATGGTCAAGGTTTCCTAGCCATTGACATGTGATCTCATTTGATAACGAGATCACATCATTAGGAGAATGAAGTGATGGACAAGACCCAAACTACAAACGTAGCATATGATCGTATCAGTTTATTGCTACTGTTTTCTGCATGTCAAGTATATGTTCCTATGACCATCAGATCATGCAACTCACGGACACCGGAGGAGTGCCTTGTGTGCATCAAACGTCACAACGTAACTGGGTGACTATAAAGGTGCTCTACAGGTATCTCCGAGGGTGTCTATTGAGTTGGCATGGATCAAGACTGGGATTTGTTACTCCGTGTGACGGAGAGTTATCTCAGGGCCCACTCGGTAATACAACATCACAATAAGCCTTGCAAGCAATGTGACTAAGTGTTAGTCATGGGATCTTGTATTACGGAACGAGTAAAGAGATTTACCGGTAACGAGGTTGAACTAAGGTATGGAGATACGGATGATTGAATCTCGGGCAAGTAACATACCCAAGAACAAAGGGAACATCATACGGGATTAACTGAATCCTTGACATAGAGGTTCGACCGATAAAGATCTTCGTAGAATATGTAGGAACCAATATGGTCATCCAGGTCCCGCTATTTATTATTGACCGTAGAGGTGTCTCGGTCATGTCTACATAGTTCTCGAACCCGTAGGGTCTGCACACTTAAAGTTTGGTGACATTTCGGTAGAATAGAGTTATGCATGGTGGTGACCGAAGGTTGTTAGGAGTCTCAGATGACATCCTGGACGTGATGGGGAGCTCTGGAATGGTCCGGAGGTAATATTGATATATAGAAAGTCCTATTTTGGTCGCCGGAAAGGTTTCGGGCTCATCGGTAGTGTACCAAGAGTGCCGGTAGTGTACCGGGAGACCATCGGGAGGGGTATTTTGACCCAAGAGGCTACATGGGCTGTGGGAGAGTGCATAACAGCCCTTTGTGGGCTGATGGAAGTCCCACACAAGGCCCATGCGGCTAGGGAAAGAAAGCCCAAAGAGAAAAGGTGGAAAAAAGGCAAAAAGGGAAAAATAGGAGGAATCCTAGTCCTACTAGGATTGGAGGTGGAATCCTCCTCTCCCACCTGGTTCGGCAAAAGCCTTGGAGGCTTGGCCCTTGGGCCAAGCCTCCTTATCTCTTCCTCCGATATATACTGGTGGTTTTAGGGTTTTTTGCTCTAGTTTTTCAGCCACGTGCTACCCATTCCTCGAGTGCATAGTTTCTCGTCTAGATCGAATTTCTGCAGTGTTTAGGCGAAGCCCTGCCGGAATAGCTCCACCACCATCACCGGAGCGCCATCACGCTGCCGGAGAACTCTTATACCTCGACGCTCCCTCTTGCTGGATCAAGAAGGCGGAGATCGTCATCAAGATGTATGTGTGCTGAACGCGGAGGTGTCGTCCGTTCGGTGCTTGATCGGGACGGATCGTGATTGGATCGCGGGATGCTTGGCGATTTGGATAGCGAAGATGATCGACTACACCAACCACGTTTCTTAACGCTTCCCTCTTAGCGATCTACAAGGGTACATAGATCCACTCTTCCTCTCATAGATGCTCATCACCATGGATAGATCTTCGTGTGCGTAGGAATTTTTTTGTTTTCCATGCAACGTTCCCCAACAGGCAAGGCCGTCTGGTAGCCACCTGGCCCCAAAGTATGGTGCCACTCCTATTTCGCAGTATTAATATTGTTCTTTCTCGACCGTTCCTTAGCTAGTTCTGATTCCTTGAAGTTCACGAAATTGTCCCAGTGATCTTTTGCCTTCACCCGTTCTCCCTCGAATTTTGGAGGAATCTTGTTTGCTTTGACGTACGCAGCCCATGCATTTTTCTTGAAGGTGTTGAATGCGATCGCCATCTTTTTAAGAGCATAGTTTCTGACTTTCTTCAGGTCTGCATCTGTCAAGTTATCTGGTAGTGTGAAATGTGATATCAGCTCGGTCCAAAGCACATTTTTTGCTCTTTCATTGACAAAAGTAACTCCTTCTCGATCTCCCTTTGCTGCCTTTTTCCATTCTTGTGTGGACATCAGGATTTGGTACCTGACAATAACTTCGCATTGATTCTTGAACTTGGTCGCATTTTTCTTAGGTTCAAGTGGTTCGCCAGTTGATGTATTGATGGAACCGATGCTAAACTTTACATCAGGGTCCAACTTTTTGGCCGGGCATCGAACTTCCCTGTCGCTTGTAGAAGATTTGCTCGATCCGGAGGCCTAAAAGAAGAAAGATCAATTCGTTAATACATATACAACTCAATTAAGACATGTAATGATCACCGGATGGCTTATATAATAAATATACCTCGCCGATCTTTGTTATTTGAAGAACATTTTCTTCGTCAACATGATTGTCGAATTCATCTATTCTCTCGTCTTCATCAAACATACAATCCTCACCGGAATTGTTCAGATATTGCGAGCCGTCATTATCTTCATGTTCATGCTCTGGGCTCGTGGAGCGTATGATGTTGAATAGAGACTTTTCTCCTTCTCTGCCGGTATTGTCCATAGCTTTTATTTAACTAACCCAAAAGAAAGATAAAACAATTTAGTATTCAAATTAGAATGCATGCAATCAATAAGGAAAAGTGAATCATAGTACATAATATGCATCATCGAATATAAACTCGAATACTTCTCGAATATTATTGATTATATAATATCACTATTATAGATCCAGTTGACGTCTCGCGCGGCAGGCAGTGGACACCCAAAGAGAAGAAACTATGACAGGATCATAGCTCGGTGAGATCCCTGAAGAACCTATCAGGTATTGGAGAACCTTACGTCCGACGCATCCATGTACCGACGGACGTGCTAGTCCTCCTTCCTAACATGGCGGCGTACCACCTCTGGCGGGGCCGGCTGCCTTCGCACCAAAAGTGGCCGACGCGAACGCCACCACAGACGATCCTCACCAAGCTGCGCCCCCTGAAGGTAGCACCTCCCAGTGCCAACCCGGCGGGGCCCAGTCCCGAACGTTGCCCCTTTGAAGCAGGACGTCGTCGCGAACGAGTCGACGATGAGGATGGAGGCCAGGCATCGTTGACTCTGAGAAGAAATTATGCAAATTAAACATTTTTTAAATGCTTGATTGTGCTTTCTTATATACGAGAAACCTTCATAATCCTAATGGAATCTCTTAACGTTACGACCCACGACTTTTGCAAATACATAACAAATACTACTTGCAAATTAATATATAAAAAACTTTTGCAAATACAACATTAAAATATGCAACTTTCGCAAATACTAATTCTATAAATTGTATTCATACATATATATATATATACTAATTTCCCTACATATATTGGATCAAAATATAAAAATTCCATATATTAATTTATATATATATATATACTAATTTCTCTCTCTCTATATATATATACTAATTTCATATATTTATATATTAATTTCTATATATAGTAATTAGCGTGTGTTCATAAAAATTAAATAGGGTGTGTTCATCAAAATTGGGGGGGGGAGGTGGGCCGGGGAGGGGCCGGCGGGCGCCATGGCGGCACAGGGGGCAGCGGAGAGGGGGAGAGGGGGGGGAGCTCATAGTGTTGGGGAACGTCGCATGGGAAACAAAAAATTTCCTATGCACACGCAAATCTATCCATGGTATTGAGCATCTACGAGAGGGAGAGTGGATCTACATACCCTTGTAGATCGCTAAGCGGGAAGCGTTAAGAAACACGGTTGGTGTAGTCGAACATCTTCGCGATCCAAATCGCCGAGCGTCCCGCGATCTCGTCACGATCCGTCCCGCGAACTCATCACGATCCGTCCCGCGATCTCATCATGATCCGTCTCACGATCTTGATCACGATCTGTCCCACGAACTCATCACGATCCATCCCGCGATCTCATCACGAACTGTCTCGCGATCTCGATCACGGTCCTTCCGACCTAGCGCCGAACGAACGGCACCTCCGCGTTCAGCACACGTGCAGCTTGATGATGATCTCCACCGTCTTGATCCATCAAGAGGAGGTGGAGAGGAGAGAGAGTTCACCGACAGCGTGACGGTGCTCCGGTGATGGTGGTGGAGTGATTCCGGCAGGGTTTTGCCTAAGCACTGCGGAAAACCGACCTAGAGGAGCACCAGTGGAACGGGTAGCACGTGGCCATAAAATCTGTGCAAAAAACCCTCTATTCCACTAGTATATATAGAAGGGAGGGAGAGGAGGACGCAGCCTTGGCCTCCAAGCCTTGTTGGTTCGGCCGAGCCACAAGAGGAGGAGTCCTACTCCTTCCTCCACTCCTAGTAGGAGTACGACTCTTCCTTTTTGCCTTTTTTCCACCTTTTTCTTTAGGCAGTTTTCCTCCTGGCGCCATGGGACTTTTGTGTCTGTTCCACCAGCCCACTAAGGGCTCGTTATTATTCTCCCACAGCCCATGGACCCTCTGGGGTCGAAATACCCCTCCCGGAGGTCTCCCGGTACACTACCGGCACTCCCGGTACACTACCGATGAGCCCGAAACTTTTCCGGCGACCAAACTGGGACTTCCTATATATGAATCTTTACCTCCGGACCATTATGGAGATCCTCGTGACATCTGGGATCACATCCTAGACTCCTAAAAACCTTCGGTCACCACCATACATAATTCTACACTACCGAAACGTCACCAAACCTTAAGTGTGTAGACCCTGCGGGTTCGAGAACTATGTAGACATGACCGAGAAACCAATACGGTCAATAACCAATGGCGGGACCTGGACGTCCACATTGGTTCCTACATATTCTACGAAGATCTTTATCAGTCGAACCTCTATGTCAAGGATTCAGTTAATCCCGTATAACGTTCTCTTTGTTCTTCGATATGTTACTTGCCCGAGATTCGATCGTCGGTATCTCCATACCTAGTTCAACCTCGTTACTAGCAAGTCTCTTTACTCGTGCCGTAATACAAGATCCCGCAACTAACAATTAGTCACATTGCTTGCAAGGCTCATTGTGATGTTGTATTACCGAGTGGGCCCTGAGATACCTCTCTGTCACACGGAGTAACAAATCCCAGTCTCGATCCATGCCAACTCAATAGACACCATCGGAGATACATGTAGAGCACCTTTATAGTCACCCAGTTACGTTGCGACGTTTGATACACACAAGGCACTCCTCCCATATCTGTGAGTTGCATGATCTCATGGTCATAGGAACATATACTTGACATGCGGAAAACAACAGCAATAAACTGACACGATCATATGCTACGTTTGTAGTTTGGGTCTTGTCCATCACATCATTCTCCTAATGATGTGATCCCATTATCAAATGACATCTCATCTCCATGGCTAGGAAACTTTAACCATCTTTTGATCAACGAGCTAGTCTATTAGAGACATACTAGGGACATGGTTTTGTCTATGTATCCACACATGCATTTAAGTCTCCGATTAATACAATTATAGCATGGATAATAAACGATTATCATGAATAAGGAAATATGACAACAACTAGTTTATTATTGCCTCTAGGGCATATTTCCAACAGTGTCCCACTTGCACTAGAGTCAATAATCTAGTTCACATCACCATGTGATTCGCATTGTTACGAATCTAACACCCAATGAGTTCTGGGGTTCGATCATGCTTTGTATGTGAGAGAGGTCTTATAGTCAACGGGTTTGTAACATTCAGATCCGTGTGTACTTTACAAATCCCTATGTCAAACTGTAAACACTGCTACCACACTCCACTTGGTACTATTCCAAATGGCTGCTCCACTATATGTATCCAGATTGCTACTACGAGTCATCCGGAGTAGTGTTAAAGCTTGCATCGACGTAACTCCTTACGACGAACCCTTTATCACGTCCATAATCAAGAAACAATTCCTTTAGTCTTTTAGTCACTAAGGATAATGTTGACCGCTGTCCAGTGATCCACTCCAGGATCACTCTTGTACCCCTTGACCGCTGTCTAGTGATCCACTCCAGGATCACTCTTGTACCCCTTGACGGACTCATGGGAAGGCACACAACATGGCATACTATACAGAGCCTATGGCTAAGGCATAGGGGAAGGCGTTCGTCCTTTCTCTTTCTTTTGCCGTGGTCGAGCTTTGAGTCTCACTCAACTTCACACCTTACAAATCAGGCGAGAACTCTTTCTCTGACTGATCCATTTTGAACTCTTTCAAAATCTTTGTCAAGGTATGTACTCATTGAAAGTCTCATCAAGTCATCTTTGATCTATCTCTATAGATCTTGATGATCAACAATTATGTAGTTTTATCGAGGTTTTGCTTTGAAAATCACTTTCCAAATAACTGTTTATGCTTTCCAGAAATTCTACATTATTTCCGATCAACAATATGTCATCCACATATACTTATCAGAAATTCTATAGTGCTCCCACTCACTTTATTGTAAATACAAGTTTCTCGTAAACTTTGTATAAACTAAAAACTTTGATCAACTCATCAAAGCGTATATTCCAACTCCGAGATGCTTGCTTTAGTCCATCGAAGGATCACTGAAGCTTGCTCACCTTTTAGCATCCTTAGGACTGACAAAACCTTCTGGTTGTATTACATACAACCTTTCCTCAAGTAAACCGTTAAGGAAACGATGTCTTGACATCCATCTGCCAGATTTCATAATTGAAAATGCAGCAACTGCTAACATAACTCCAATAGACATTAGCACCGCTACGAGTGAGAAAGTCTCATCATAGTCAACTCCTTGAACTTGTCACAAACATCTTTGCAACAAGTCGCTCTTTACAAATGGTGACATTCACCATCATCGCCTGTCTTCATTTTAAAGATCCATTTGTACTCAACCTGTTGTGCAACGAGCAAGTCTACCAAAGTCTATACTTGGTTTTCATACATGGATCCTATCTCGGATTTCATGGCCTCCAACCATTTGTCGGAATCCGGGCCCATCATCGCTTCTCCATAGCTCGTAGGTTCATAGTTGTCCAACAACATGACCTCCAAGAAAGGGTTGCCGTACCGCTCAGGAGCAGTACACATCCTTGTCGACCTACGAAGTTCGATAGTAACTTGATCCTGAAGCTTCATGATCATCATCATTATCTTCCTCTTCAAGTAACGCAGGCTTCACGAGAAACATCTTTCTGCGCTGCGCTACTCTCTGGTTGAACAAAGGTTTAACAACCTCATCAAGTTCTATCTTCCTCCCACTCAATTCTTTCGAGAGAAACATTTCCTCGAGAAAGGATCCGTTTAAGCAACAAACACTTTTCACTTGGATCTGAGATAGAAGGTTCACCCAACTGATCTTAGGGTATTCTATGAAGATGCAGTTGTCCGCCTTGGGTTTGACCTCATTAGGTGTAAACATTTTCCACACAAGCGTCGCAGCCCCAAACATTAAGAAATGACAGCTTAGGTTTTTATCAAACCATAATTCACACGGTGGCATCTCAACGGATTTAGATGGTGCCCGATTTAAGTGAATGTAGTTGTCTCTAATGCATAACCCCAAAATTATAGTAGTAAAACGATAAGAGACATCATAGCATGCACTATATCCAATAGAGCATGACTATGAAGTTCGGACACACCATCACACTATGGTGTTCCAGGTGGCGTTAGTTGTGAAACAACTTTCACATTGTCTTAAAGTTGTATGCCAAACTCGTAACTCAGATATTCACCTCCACGATCATATCACAGTCATTTTTATCTTCTTGTCATGATGATCTTGAACTTCACTCTGAATTTGCTTGAACCTTTCAAACAATTCAGACTTGTATTTCATTAAGTAAATATACACTATATACACTTGAATCATCAGTGAAGGTAAGAAAATAACGATATTCACTGCACGCTACAAGACTCACTGGATTGCATACATCAACATGTATCATTTCCAATGGATCACTTGCCCGCTCCATCCAACGGGGTCCTTTAGTCATCTTGCCCAAGAGGCCTGGTTCGCATGTCTCAACCGATTCCTAATCGAATGAGTCCAAAGATCCATCTGCATGGAGTCTCTTCATGCGCTTTATACCAATATGACATTTAGCGGCAGTGCCACAAGTGTGTGGTACTATCATTATTAACTTTGTATCTTTTGACATCAATTTTATGAACATGTGTATTACTACGATCAAGATTTCAACAAACCATTCTCACTGGATGCATGACCATTGAAGGTATTATTCATGTAAACAGAATAACCATTATTCTCTAACTTAAATGAATAACCGTATTGCAATAAACATGATCTAATCATCTTCATGCTCAATGCAAAACACCAAATAACATTTATTTAGGTTCGTCACTAATCCTGAAGGTAGAGAGAGCGTGCGATGTTGATTACATCAACTTTGGAAACAGTTCCAACACATATCGTCACCTCACCCTTAGCAAGTTCTCCGTTTATTCCGTAGCTTTTATTTCGAGTTACTAATATTTAGCAACCGAACCGGTATCCTATACCCAGGTGCTACTAGGTGTACTAGTAAGGTACACATCAATAATTCGTCTATCAAATATACTTCTGTCGGTGTTGCCATCCTTCTTATCTACCAAGTATCTAGGGTTGTTCCGCTTCAGTGACCGCTCACCTCATAACAGAAGCACTTAGTCTCGGGTTTGATTTCAACATTGGGTTGCTTCACTTGAGCAGCAACTCACTTGCTATCCATGAGGTTTCCCTCCTTGCTCTTGCCCTTCTTGAAACTAGTGGTTTGATTAACCATCAACACTTGATGCTCCTTCTTGATTTCTACCTTCGCGGTGTCAAACATCGCGAACAGCTCAGGAATCATTATTTCTATCCCTGGTAATTTATAGTTCATCACCAAGTTCTAGTAGCTTAGTGAGAGTGACTTGGAGAACTATGCCAATCACTATCTTATCTGGAAGATCAACTCCCACTTGATTCAAGCGATTGTAGCATCCAGACAATCTGAGTACATGCTCAACGATTGAGCTATTCTCTTTCTTCTTGCAGGCAAACAATCTTGTTGGAGATCTCATATCTCGCAACACGGGCACGAGCCTGAGATCCTAATTTCAGCTCTTAGAAAGATCTCATATGTTCCGTGACGTTCAAAACGTTTTGGAGCCTCAATTCTAAGCCGTAATGCATG
This sequence comes from Hordeum marinum, assembly GCA_022496015.1. NCBI lineage: Eukaryota > Viridiplantae > Streptophyta > Magnoliopsida > Poales > Poaceae > Hordeum > Hordeum marinum. The sequence continues at coordinate 2,638,681 of CM039676.1, forward strand.
ATGCACTAAACTATTAAGTAGTCATCAGAACGTGCCTGTCAGATGTTCACAACATCTACAGACGACGCAAGAGGGGTTGGCGCACCGAGCGGTGCATTAAGAACATAAGCCTTCTATGCAGCAATGAGGACAATCCTCAGATCACGGACCCAGTCCACATTATTGCTACCATCATCTTTCAATTCTATTTCTCTAGGAACATATAAAAATAAAAGGGACCTCCAGCGCGAGCTAGTAATCTACAACATAATTTGCAAAGTCACTACTGACTATGTTCATGATAATAAGTTCAATTAATCATATTACTTAAGAACTCCCACTCAAATTGGCAGCCCTCCGATCATTCGAGTGACACATGATCCAATTTCACCAACTCAAGTCCGATCATCACTTGAGTTGAGGAGGCTGCAATGGTGAACATCATCATGTTGATCATATCTACTATATGACTCATGTTCGGCCTTTCGGTCTCTTGTGTTCCGAGGCCATGTCTGTACATGCTAGGCTCGTCAAGTTTAACCTGAGTGTTCTGCGTGTGCAACACTGTCTTGCACCCGTTGTATGTGAACGTAGAGTCTATCACACCCGATCATCACGTGGTGTCTCAACACGACGAACTTTCGCAACGGTGCACACTCGGGGAGAACACAATTTATCTTGAAATTAAGTGACGGATCACCTTATAATGCTACCGTCGTCCTAAGCAAAACAAGGTGCATAAAAGGATTAACATCACATGCAAATCATAAGTGACATGATATGGCCATGAACTTGTGCTTTTGATCTCCATCTAGAAAGCACCGGCATAATCTCAATCGTCACCGGCATGACACCATGATCTCCATCATCTTGATCTTCATCAACGTGTCGCCATCGGGGTTGTCACGCCCTGCATGCTTCTACTACTATTGCTACCGTTTAGCGATAAAGTAAAGCATTACATAGCGCTTAATGATTGACACGAAGGTCATACAATAATTAAATACAACCCTATGGCTCCTGCCGGTTGCCGTACTCATCGACATGCAAGTCGTGATAATCTATACATCACATGATCATCTCATACATCACATATATCACATCATGTAATTGGCCATATCATATCACAACATACCCTGCAAAACAAGTTAGACATCCTCCAATTGTTGTTGCATGTTTTACATGGCTGCTACGGGTATCTAGCAAGAACAATTCTCACCTACGCAAAAACCACAACGGTGATACACTAGTTGCTTTTCAACCTTCTCAAGGACCGCCTTTGTCGGATCCGATCCTGCAAGCCATCTAGGCAACAAGTTGCGTCGAGGGAACCGGTCTCTCGTAAGCGTACGAGTAATGTTGGTCCGGGCCGCTTCATCTCACAACCCTGCTGAACCAAAAATACAACCAAGGGAGGAATCAATCTAAGCATAAATGCCCACAAACCTTTTGTGTTCTACTTGAGATCTCATCGAACCATCAACCTAGCTCATGATGCCACTGTTGGGGAACGTCGCATGGGAAACAAAAATTTTCCTACACAAACGCAAATCTATCCATGGTGATGAGCATCTACGAGAGGGAGAGTGGATCTACATACCCTTGTAGATTGCTAAGCGGGAAGCGTTAAGAGACACGGTTGGTATAGTCGAACATCTTCGCGATCCAAATCGCCGAGCGTCCCGCGATCTCATCACGATTCGTCCTGCAAACTCATCATGATCCGTCCCGCGATCTCATCATGATCCATCTCACGATCTTGATCACGATCTGTCCCGTGAACTCATCACGATCCGTCCCGCGATCTCATCACGAACTATCTCGCGATCTCGATCATGGTCCTTCCGACCTAGCACCGAACGGACGGCACCTCCGCGTTCAGCACACGTGCAGCTTGATGACGATCTCCACCGTCTTGATCCAGCAAGAGGAGGTGGATAGGAGAGGGAGTTCACCGGCAGCATGATGGCGCTCCGGTGATGGTGGTGGGGTGATTCCGGCAGGGCTTTGCCTAAGCATTCCGGAAAACCGATCTAGAGGAGCACCGGTGTAACGGGCAGCACGTGGCCGTAAAATCTATGCAAAAACCCTCTATTCCACCAGTATACATAGAAGGAAGGGAGAGGAGGACGCAGCCTTTTCCTCCAAACCTTGTTGGCTCGGCTGAGCCACAAGAGGAGGAGTCCTACTCCTTCCTCCACTCCTAGTACGAGTAGGACTCTTCCTTTTTGCCTTTTTTCCACCTTTTTCTTTAGGCAGTTTTCCTCCTGGTGCCATGGGCCTTTCGTGTCTGTTCCACCAGCCTACTAAGGGCTGGTTATTATTATCCCACAGCCCATGGACCCTCTGGGGTCGACATACCCCTCCAGAAGGTCTCCCGGTACACTACCGGCACTCCCGGTACACTACCGATGAGCCCGAAACTTTTCCGGCGACCAAACTGGGACTTCCTATATATGAATCTTTACCTCCAGACCATTCCGGAGCTCCTCGTGACATCCGAGATCTCATCTTGGACTCTGAACAACCTTAGGTCACCACCATACATAACTCTACACTACCGAAACGTCACCAAACCTGAAGTGTGCAGACCCTGCAGGTTCGAGAACTATGTAGACATGAACAAGACACCTCTACAGTCAATAACCAATGGCAGGACCTAGACATCCACATTGGTTCCTACATATTCTATGAATATCTTTATCGGTCAAACCTCTATGTCAAGGATTCAGTTAATCCCGTATAACGTTCCCTTTGTTCTTCGGTATGTTACTTGTCCCAGATTCGATCGTCGGTATCTCCATACCTAGTTCAACCTCGTTACTGGCAAGTCTCTTTACTGGTTCCGTAATACAAGATCCCGCTACTAACAATTAGTCACATTGCTTGCAAGTCTCATTGTGATGTTGTATTACCGAGTGGGCCTTGAGATACCTCTCCGTCAGACGGAGTAACAAATCCCAGTCTCGATCCATGCCAACTCAACAGACACCATCGGAGATACCTGTAGAGCACCTTTATAGTCACCTAGTTATGTTGCGACGTTTGGTACACACAAGGCACTCCTCCGATATCTGTGACTTGCATGATCTCATGGTCATAGGAACATATACTTGAGATGCGGAAAACAGCAGCAATAAACTGACACGATCATATGCTACGTTTGTAGTTTGGGTCTTGTCCATCACATCATTCTCGTAATGATGTGATCCCGTTATCAAATGACATATCATGTCCATGGCTAGGAAACCGTAACCATCTTTTGATCAACGAGCTAGTCTATTAGAGGCATACTAGGGACATGGTTTTGTCTATGTATCCACACATGCATTTAAGTCTCCAATCAATACAATTACAACATGGATAATAATCGATTATCATGAACAAGGAAATATGATAACAACTAATTTATTATTGCCTCTAGGGCATATTTCCAGCACATAGCGGGGCGACGGCGAGGCGAGGCGAGGCGAGTCGGGGCGGCGACGGTGAGGAGGTCGATCGGGGCGGTGCAGCGAGCGCGGGTGGCATCAAGCGGGGCTCGGGAAGGAATGGGCGCGTGCGGCGTCGAAGATCGGCGCGAGGAGTCGCGGCCGGCCGGCGTCGGGGGCGGTGACGAGCTCCGGCGTTGGGGAGGCGAAATGGCGACGGCGCGGCGATGTCGCGAAGATGTCGAAGAGTAGAGTAACTGAATTGTTTTTGAAGTGTAGTATATATAAGGAGACCTTTAGTCGCGGTTGGTGGCTCCAACCGTGACTAAAGACCCTCCTTTAGTCATGGTTGGAGCCACCAACCGCGACTAAAGGTGAATTTCAGTGGGCGCGGGTGGCGGGAAGCGAAACCCATTAGTCGCAGTTGGTGGCTCCAACCGCGACTAAAGACCCCCCCTTTAGTCGCGGTTGGAGCCACCAACCGCGACTAAAGGGTTTCGCCTGGCACAACACCCTTTAGTAGTAGTTGGTCGCTCCAACCGCGACTCCCCTTAGTCACAGTTGGAGCCACCAACCGCGACTAAAGTTGGTGTTCACATAGGCGCGGTGCAGGGAAACTTTAGTCCCACCTCGCCAAGCAAGGGGCAGCCGCACTGGTTTATAAGCCCTGCTGCGGCTGCTCCCTCGAGCTCCTCTCTAAGCAGGCCTATGTGGGCCTATTGAACCTGTGCGGCCCTGTTGGGCCTACTGGGCCTTGCGGGCCTGCATCTTGGCCCAGGTTGGGTTTCTAGTCGTGTGCAGGCCGTGGCGGCCCAGTAGGCGGCCTATTTTTTATTTATTTTCCATTTTTTCCATTTTTTGCTTTATTTATTTTCTTTTATTTCTGAGTTTTTTTTGTGCTTTATTGAGAGTTAATGAGTGAATCTTTTTGCATTAGGTCAAACAAATTATAAACTTTCTGTTAGTGGCAGTAGTTTTCAAATTTGAATAGTTTAAATTTGAATTATTTGAAATTTGTGTGAATCACTAGTTTGTGAATAACTTTACTTTAAAAATAGATTTTACAGTGATTCTTTTTTCTACTGTTTAATATTATCGTGTTTTATCATTACATCCAATTTGGTAATTCTTAGGTTATTTAAAAAATGAAATGCCTTTTTAACAGGTGAGTTTTCGTCTGAAACCCTGATACTTCGAAAGAAATTGTCCATTTTGTACACGAAGTGCATTCAATTTTTGCCGTAACCCGATCAAATTTTTAGAACATGCTATATGGGTGAAATGATGATACCATGCTAAATTTCAACCTTTTCAGAGTTCATTTGTAGTGCTTATCAATTTCAGGGTCATTTAGCTCAAAAACCCTAGTAAATGCATGAAAAATAGCAAATAATTCAGAAAGGGTTGAAAATTCATGGTCTCCCTTAGAATGTTGCATACCGAACGCACAAAAAGTCTGGAGTTGAAATAAGTTAAAAAATGAAATGCCTTTGTAACAGGCGAGTTTTTGTCTGAAACCCTCATACTTCGAAAGAGATTGTCCATGTTGTACACGAAGTGCATCCAGGTTTTGCCGTAACCCTCTCAACTTTTTAGCACATGCTATGTGGCTGAAATGATGATACCATGCCAACTTTCATCTTTTTCAGAGTTCATTTGTAGTGCTTATCAATTTCAGGGTCATTTAGCTCAAAAAAATCAGTAAATGCATGAAAAATAGCAAATGAAGTCAAACAGGGTTGAAAATTGATGGCCTCCCTTCGAATGGTAAATACTAAATGCACAAAAAGTCTGGAGTTGAAATAAGTTAAAAAAATGAAATGCCTTTGTAACAGGCGAGTTTTCGTCTGAAACCCTGATACTTCAAGAAAGATTGTCCATTTTGTACACGAAGTGCATTCAGTTTTTGTTGTACCCCTCTCAACTTTTTAGCACATGCTATAAGGGTGAAATGATGATATCATGCCAACTTTCAACCTTTTCAGAGTTCATTTGTAGTGATTATCAATTTCAGGGTCATTTAGCTCAAAAAAATCAGTAAATGCATGAAAAATAGCAAATGAAGTCGGAAAGGGTTGAAAATTGATGGCCTCCCTTCGAATGTTGCATACTGAACGCACAAAACACATAAGTACACTACTATTACAAAGATTCCCTTCGGTTTGTCCGAAGTGGGACTTTCTAGGTATATATGTGCGGAAACTAACTAGAGAAGCTGGTCACATCCCAAAGTGGGATCTTTGGGTGTAAAAACTTTTCTTCGCGTGTGTCCCTTTGAGTCATAACCATGTACAATCTTCATCATTTAACTTGATGCTCGGGTCAACATTCATTGTGAAGGGAGCAATTTCATTTAACTTTTCATAATCTTCTGACATGTCTGCCTTGTCCTCCACTCTTACGATGTTTCTTTTCCCTGAAAGAACTATGTGGCGCTTTGGCTCATCACATTATGTATTTGCTTCCTTATATTTTCTTTTTCTCGGCTACGTAGACATGTCCTTCACATAGAAAACCTGCGGCACATCATTGGCTAGGACGAATGGTTCGTCTGTGTACCCAAGATTATTGAGATCCACTTTGTCATTCTGTACTGCAGGTCTTCCTTTACCCCTCCTCCTATAAAATTGACCCATCTGCACCTAAACAAAGGGACCTTCAAATCAAGTCCATAGTCAAGTTCCCATATCTCCTCTATGTAACCATAGTATGTGTCCTTTGGCCCATTGTTGTTTGCTGCATCAAACTGGACACCATTGCTTTGGTTGGCGCTCTTTTTATCTTGGGCGATGGTGTAAAATTTATTCCCATTTATCTCGTACTCTTTGAAAGTCAATATAGTTGAAGATAGTAACTTGTACAACAAGTACATGTCATCTTCAACAGTGTCGTCATGCATGAGACGTGTCTGCAACCAACCGGCGAAAGTCACCGTTTGTTCATGTGTAATCCAGTTGTCAGACTTCTCCGGGTGTTTGGAGCATAGAATATTCTTGTGTTGCTTGATATATGGAGCATCCAAGGCGGAAATTTGTAGAACTGTGTAGTGTGCTTGGGCCAGAGAATGCCTATCTCGGCATATTAGTGAATTCTTTCCTAGTGTGCCTTTTCCACCCAGTCTGCCCTTATGTCGTGATTAAGGAACACCAACTCGAAACTGACAAGACATTGCACCAAATCATTCTCTAACCTTGGTAGGATTTCTGGATCAATTACCTTCTGAGAGATTGCATTCAGGAATGCACATAGCTTCACAATGGCTAATCGAACGTTTTCCGGTAGAAGACCCCTCAATGCAACCGGAAGCAGTTGTGTCATAATCACGCGGTAGTCATGAGACTTTAGGTTCTAGAACTTTTTCTCTGCCATATTTATTATTCCCTTTATATTCGAAGAGAAGCCAGACGGGACCTTCATACTAAGCAGGCATTCGAGGAAGATTTCGTTCTCTTCTTTGGTAAGAGCGTAGCTAGCATGACCCTGAAACTGCTTTGGATCCATGTCGTCTTTTTCGTGCATACGTTGTTGGTCCTCCCGTCCCTCCGGCGTATCTTTTTTCTTCCCATACACGCCCAAGAAGCCTAGCAGGTTCATGCAAAGATTCTTCGTCATGTGCATCACATCGATTGCAGAGCGGACCTCGAGGTCTTTCCAATATGGTAGGTCCCAAAATATAGATTTGTTCTTCCACATGGGTGCGCATTTGTCACCATCATTCGGAACAGATTGTGCTCCAGGACCCTTGCCAAAGATTACTTTTAAATCCTTGACCATATCAAGTATTTCATCACCCGTACGGTGGCGAGGCTTCTTCCGGTGATATGTCTCACCTTTGAAATTCTTTCCTTTCTTTCTTATGGGATGCCTGCTTTGAAGAAATCGACGATGCCCTAGATACACATTCTTCTTACATTTATCCAATATATAGTGTCGGTATCATCTAAACAGTGCGTGCATGCGTGGTATCCCTTGTTTGTTGGTCCTGAAAGGTTACTGAGAGCTGGACAATCATTGATGGTTACAAACAGCAACGCATGTAGGTCAAATTCCTCCTAATCTTTCACATCCCATGCACGTACACCTTTTCCATTCCACAACTAAGTTCTTTAACCAATGGCCTTAGGTACACATCAATGTCGTTGGCGGGTTGCTTGGGGCCTTGCATGAGCACTGGCATCATAATGAACTTCCGCTTCATGCACAACCAAAGAGGAAGGTTATAGATACATAGAGTCACAGGCCATGTGCTATGATTGTTGTTCTGCTCCCCAAAAGGAATAATGTCATCTGCACTTAAACCAAACCATACGGTCCTTGCATCCTTTGCAAAGTCCTTCCACTTTCTCTCGATTTTTCTCCACTACGACCCGTCAGTGGGCACTCTCAACTTCCCGTCTTTCTTACAGTCTTCGTTATGCCATCGCATCAACTTGGCATGCTCTTTGTTTTGGAACAAACATTTCAACCCTGGTATTGTAGGAGCATACCACATCACCTTGGCAGGAATCTTCTTCCTAGGGCACTCGCCCTCAACATCACCAGGGTCATCGTGGCCGATCTTATAGCACAATGCACAACATACCGGACATGCATTCAAATTCTCGTACTCACCGCAATAGAGGATGCAGCCATTAGGGCATGCATGTATCTTCTCGACCTCTAATCCTAGAGGACAGACAGCCTTCTTTGCTTCGTACGTACTCTCTGGCAATTCGTTGTCCTTTGATAGCTTCTTCTTTAACGTTATCAGCAACTTTTGAAATGCCTTGTTAGATACACCATTCTTTGCCTTCCATTGCAGCAATTCCAGTGTGCTACCCAACTTTTTATTGTCATCTTCGCAATTTGGCTACAACCCTTTTTTGTGATCCTCTAACATGCGCTGCAACCTTAGCTTCCCCTTTTCACTTGCGCAGTTTCTGTTTGCATTAGAAATGGCCCGACCAAGATCATCAGCGGGCTCATCTGATGCCTCTTCTTCAGCTCCTTCCCGCATTGTCGGCTCAGCTTCTCCCCCCATTGTTGTACCATCGCATTCATGGAATCCATGGCCAAGATAGTTGTCGTCATCCTCTTCTTCTTCATTCTCTTCCATTAGGACCCCTCTTTCTCTGTGCTTGGTCCAACAGTTATAGCCGTACATGAAACTGGACTCAAACAGGTGGACGTGAATGGTTCTTGAGTTAGAGTAATTTCGATCATTCTTCCAGCCAGCACATGGACAATACATAGAATCATCCGGCCGCTTGTTTGCCTCAGACGCAACCAGAAAAGTATGCACACCATTAATGAACTGGGGAGAGCATCGATCATTGTACATCTATTGCCGGCTCATCTTCATTACACAACACCGAAAAGACCAAATTAATACAAGTTCGTACATAAAGTTCATACACACTTGTTCTCATAAAACAACATACAAACTCTCTAGATAAAGCATTTAAATGCAACAACAAATGCGATCAACATCACAACTAAGGTAACAATTGATCCAACAACATAGTGATACCAAGCCTCACTATCAATGGCATATCTTTTAAATTTTCTAATCTTCAAGCGCATTGCACCCATCTTGATCTTGTGATCATCGACGACATCGCCAACATACAACTCCAGTTTCATCTTCTCTTCTTCAACTCTTTTTAATTTTTCTTTCAAATACTCATTTTCTTTTTCAACTAAATTTAACTTCTTGACAAGAATATCTATGTCGGTTGGAATCTCTGGTTCACATACCTTCTAGATAAAAACATCTATGTCAACTTGATTTGCATAATTGTCATGAACACGAAATCCAACAAAGAGTTATTAAAGAGAGTATATACCAAATCCACATCATAAACCGGACGAGTGCCGACGGGGACAGATTTCAAAACCATGCCACTATGTATAAAAAACAACGACATAGGTAAAAAAACTATACAATTAACTAACTAAATATTACAAACATGGTTTTTATTATTATAAAAAGGATAAGAACAAGAGGCTCACCAAGGTGGTGCCGGTGACGGGACGGTGCGGGCGATCGACGGTGGTTAGGACGGGGACGGGAAGGCACTAAGTAAACCACACCTACAAATGCAAAGTAAGAAGTTAATTTGAGCTCAAATTGCATAAATTAAATAAACTACCACATACAAACTAAAACCCACAAATTACTATACTTATAGAGCATTGCGAGAGATAATCTAGCAATGAGAGATGAAAGGACAAAGTTGCTAACCTTTGTGGACACTTGGATGGATGGGATGCCTATAAATCTTGACAAATTTTGGAAAAAATGGAGGATGAGCTCGAGGAAGAGAGGCAAAACAGAGAGGAGAGGAAAGGGGAAGAACATAGGACTCTGCTCAGGCTGGCGCCAAAGGGTTTCATATAGGGGACCTTTAGTCTCGGTTGGTGGCTCCAACCGCGACTAAAGGTTAGCCTATAATCACGGTTGGAGCCACCAACTGGGACTAAAGGTTCCCGTCGGGCCCCAGGCTAATGCCAGCCTGCCACCACACCTTTAGTGCCGGTTCATGGCACGAATCGGGACTAAAGGTCCGGAACGAACCGGCACGAATGATGCCCGTCACGAACTGGGACTAATGAGCACATTAGTGTTAGAAATATGCTCTAGAGGCAATAATAAATTAGTTATTATCATATTTCCTTGTTCATGATAATCGTTTATTATCCATTCTATAATTGTGTTGATCGGAAACTGAGATACATGTGTGTATACATAGACAACACCATGTCCCTAGTATGCCTCTAGTAGACTAGCTCGTTGATCAAAAGATGGTTAAGGTTTCCTAGCCATGGACATGAGATGCCATTTGATAACGGGATCACATCATTAGGAGAATGATGTGATGGACAAGACCCAAACTACAAACGTAGCATATGATCGTGTCAGTTTATTGCTACTATTTTCTGCATGTCAAGTATGTGTTCCTATGACCATGAGATCATGCAACTCACGGACATCGGAGGAGTGCCTTGTGTGCATCAAATGTCGCAACATAACTGGGTGACTATAAAGGTGCTCTACAGGTATCTCCAATGGTGTCTGTTTGTTGGCATGGATCAAGACTGGGATTTGTTACTCCGTGTGACGGAGAGGTATCTCAGGGCCCACTCAGTAATACAACATCACAATGAGCCTTGCAAGAAATGTGACTAAGTGTTGGTCACGGGATCTTGTATTACGGAACGAGTAAAGAGACTTGCCGGTAACGAGATTGAACTAGGTATGGAGATACCGACGATCGAATCTCGGGCAAGTAACATACCGAAGAACAAAGGGAACATCATACGGGATTAACTGAATCCTTGACATAGAGGTTCGACCGATAAAGATCTTCGTAGAATATGTAGGAACCAATATGGGCATCCAGGTCCCGCTATTGGTTACTGACCTTACAGGTGTCTCGGTCATGTCTACATAGTTCTCGAACCCGCAGGGTGTGCACACTTAAGGTTTGGTGACGTTTCAGTAGTATAGAGTTATGTATGATGGTGACCGAAGGTTATTCTGAGTCCCGGATGAGATCCCGGATGTCACGAGGAGATCCGAAATGGTCTGGAGGTAAAGATTGATATATAGGAAGTTCTGGTTTGATCGCCGGAAAAAGTTTCGGGCTCATCGGTAGGGTACCGAGAGTGCCGGGAGGGTACCGGAGGACCATCTTTAGGGGTGTCACGCCCCGAGGGGCCTCATGGGCTGTGGGAGGAGACAAACCAGCCCTTGGTGGGTGGACGAAGCCTCCACTAAAGCCCATGAGGTTTGAGATGGAAAAAATCCAAAGGTGGAGAGGTGGAAAGAGTTTCCAAGTGGAAAGTAGGAATCCTACTCCTAATAGGATTGGAGTAGGACTCCTCCACCTCCAATTTTGGCCAGATCTTGAGGGTTTGAGGCTGCCTCCTCTCCTCCCTCCCTCCTATATATAGTAGAGGATTTAGAGGGAAAAGCTAACCCTAATTGCCACGTGCTGCCCTCTTCTTCTCTAGATCGTAGTTTCTCCTCTAGATTGGTTTCGACGGTGCTTAGGCGAATCCCTGCCAGAATAGCTCCACCACCATCGCCGGAGCGCCGTCACAATGCCGGAGAACTCTTCTACCTCTCCACTCCCTCTTGCTGGATCAAGAAGGCGGAGATCGTCATCAAGCTACAAATGTGCTGAATGCATATGTGCCGTCCGTTCGGCGCTAGATCGGAAGGACCGTGATCGAGATCGCGAGACGGATCATGATGAGATAGCGGGACGGATCGTGATGAGTTCGCGGGACGGATCGTTATTGGATCGCGGGACGGATCCTGATTGGATCGCGGGACGCTCGGCGATTTGGATCGCGAAGACATTTGACTACACCAACCGCGTTTCTTAACGGTTCCCGCTTAGCGATCTACAAGGGTATGTAGATCCACTCTCCCTCTCGTAGATGCTCATTACCATGGACAGATCTTGCGTGTGCGTAGGAAATTTTTTGTTTTCCATGCAACGTTCCCCAATAGTGGCATCATGAGCTAGGTCTATGTGTAGATGAGATCTCGAGTAGAACACAAAGAGTTTGTGGTCGTTGATGCTTAGATTGCTTCCTCCCTTGGTCGTGTTTTGGTTCAGCGGTATTGTGAGATGAAGCGGCCCAGACCAACATTACTCGTACGCTTACGAGAGACCGGTTCCCTCGACCGCAACTTGTTGCATAGATGGCTTGCGGGTGTCAGTTTCTCTCACTTTAGTTGGATCGGATTCGACAAAAGCGGTCCTTGAGAAGGTTGAAAAGCAAATTATGTATCGCCGTTGTGGTTTATGCATAGGTAAAAATCGTTCTTGCTAGATACCCATAGCAGCCACGTAAAACATGCAACAACAATTAGAGGACGTCTAACTTGTTTTTGCAGGGTATGTTGTGATGTGATATGGCCAATTACATGATGTGATATATGTGATGTATGAGATGATCATGTGATGTATAGAATATGATGACTTGCATGTCGATGAGTACAACAACCGGCAGGAGCCATAGTGTTGTCTTTAATTATTGTATGACCTGCGTGTCAATCATTAAGCGCTATGTAATGCGTTACTTTATTTCTAAACGGTAGCAATAGTAGTAGAAGCATGTAGGGCGTGACGACCCCGATGGAGACACATTGATGGAGATCAAGATGATGGAGATCATGGTGTCGTGCGGGTGACGATGGAGATCTAAAGCATGAGTTCATGGCCATATCATGTCACTTATGAATTGCATGTGATGTTAATCCTTTTATGCACCTTGTTTTGCTTAGTACGACGATAGCATTATAAGGTGATCCCTTCCTTAAATTTGAAGATAAATTGTGTTCTCCCCCAGTGTGCACCGTTGCGAAAGTTCGTCGTGTTGAGACACCACGTGATGATCGGGTGTGATAGACTCTACGTTCACATACAACAGGTGCAAGCCAGTGTTGCACATGCAGAACACTCGGATTAAACTTGACGAGCCTAGCATGTACATACATGGCCTCGGAACACAAGAGACCAAAAGGTCAAACATGAGTCATATAGTAGATATGATCAACACAATGATGTTCACCATTGAAGCCACCTCAACTCATGTGATGATTGGACTTGAATTGGTGAATTTGGATCATGTGTCACCCAGATGACCTGAGGGATGTCAATTTGAGTGGGAGTTTTAGGCAATATGATTAATTGAACTCATTATCATGAACATAGTCAAAGTGTCTTTGAAAATTATGTTGCAGATTACTAGCTCACACTGTAGCTCCCTTGTATTTTTATATGTTCCTAGAGAAATAGAATTGAAAGATAATGGTAGCAATATTGCGGACTGGGTCCATGATCTGAGGATTGTCCTCGTTGCTGCACAGAAGGCTTATGTCCTTAATGCACCGCTCTATGCACCACCCCCTCTAGCTTTGTCTGTAGATGTTGTGAACATCTGACAGGCACGTTCCGATGACTACTTGATAGTTTTGTGCGTCATGCATTACGGCTTAGAATTGAGGTTGCGAAATATTTTGAACGTCACGGAACATATGAGATGTTCTAAGAGCTGAGATTGTGATCTCAGGCTCGTGCCCGTGTTGTGAGATATGAGATCTCGAACAAGATTCTTTTCCTGTAAGATGAAGGAGAATATCTCAATCGTTGAGCATGTACTCAGATTGTCTGGGTACTACAATCGCTTGAATCGAGTGGGAGTTGATCTTCCAGATAAGATAGTGATTAACATAGTTCTCCAAGTCACTATCACTAAGCTACTAGAACTTGGTAATGAACTATAAACTGCCAAGGACAGAAAAAATGATTCCTGAGCTCTTCGCGATGTTTGACACCGCGAAGGTAGAAATCAAGAAGGAGCATCAAGTGTTGATGGTTAGTAAAACCACTAGTTTCGAGGAGGGAAAGGGCAAGGAGGAAAACTTCATGGATGGCAAGTCAGTTGCTGCTCTAGTGAAGCAACCCAGAGTTGAACCCAAACCCGAGACTAAGTGCTTCGATTATGAGGAGAGCGGTCGCTGAAGTGGAACAACCCTAGATACTTGGTAGGCAAGAAGGCTTTGAACATCGACAGAAGTATATTTGATATACGTGTTATTGATGTGTACCTTACTAGTACTCCTAGTAGCACCTGGGTATTGGATACCGGTTGAGTTGCTAAATGTTATTAACTCGAAGTAAAAGCTACAGGATAAACGGAGAACTAACTAAAGGGTGAGGTAACGATGTGTGTTGGAAATGTTTCCAAGGTTGATGTTATCAACATCGCACGCTCTCTCTACCTTCGGGATTAGTGACGAACCTGAATAAATGTTATTTGGTGTTTTGCGTAGAGCATGAACGTGATTATATCGTGTTTATTGCAACACGGTTATTCATTTAAGTTAGAGAATAATGGTTATTCTGTCTACATGAATAATACCTTCAATGGTCATGCACCCAGTGAGAATGGTTTGTTGAATCTTGATCGTAGTAATACACATGTTCATAACATTGATGCCAAAAAGATACAAAGTTAATAATGATAGTACCACATACTTGTGGCACTACCGCTAAATGTCATATTGGTACAAAGCACATGAAGAAACTCCATACTGATGGATCTTTGGACTCATTCGATTTCGAATCGGTTGAGACATGCGAACCATGCCTCTTGGGCAGGATGACTAAGGACCCCGTTTTTCGGATTGATGGAGCGGGCAAGTGGTTCATTGGAAATGATACATGATGATGTATGCAATCCAATGAGTCCTGTAGCTAGCGGTGGATATCGTTATTTTCTTACCTTCACTGACGATTTGAGTAGATATAGTGTATATTTACTTAGTGAAACACAAGTCTGAATTGTTTGAAAGGTTCTAGCAAATTCAGAGTGAAGTTTAAGATCATCGTGACAAGAAGATAAAAATGTCTGTGATATGATCGTGGAGGTGAATATCTGAGTTACGAATTTGGCATACAACTTAAGACAATGTCAAAGTTGTTTCACAACTCACGCCACCTGGAACACCATAGTGTGATGGTGTGTCCAAACGTCATAGTCGTGCTCTATTGGATATGGTGCGTGCTATCATGTCTCTTATCGTTTTTCCACTATAATTTTGGGGTTACGCATTAGATACAACTACATTCACTTTAAATAGGGCACCATCTAAATCCGTTGAGATGACACCGTGTGAATTATGGTTTGATCGAAAACTAAGCTGTCATTTCTTAATGTTTGGGGCTGCGACGCTTGTGTGGAAAATGTTTTCACCTCATGAGCTCGAACCCAAAGCGGACAAATGCATCTTCATAGAATACCCTAAGAACAGTTGGGTAAACCTTCTATCTTAGATCCAAGCATAAAGTGTTTGTTGCTAAAACGGGTCCTTTCTCGAGAAAGAGTTTCTCTCAAAATAATTGAGTGGGAGGAAGATAGAACTTGATGAGGTTGTTGAACCTTTGTTTCAACCAGAGAGTAGCGCAACGCAGAAAGATGTTTCTGTGGAACCTACGTCAGTTGAAGAGGAAGTAAATGATGATGATCATGAAGCTTCGGATCAAGTTACTATCGAACCTCATAGGTCGACAAGGATGTGTACTGCTCCTGAGCGGTACGACAAACCCTGTCTTGGAGGTTATGTTGTTGGACAACGATGAACCTACAAACTATGGAGAAGCGACAATGGGCCCGGATTCCAACAAATGGTTAGAGGCCATGAAATCCGAGAAAGGATCCATGTATGGAAACCAAGTATAGACTTTGGTGGACTTGCTCGTTGGACGGTAGGTCATTGAGTACAAATGGATATTTTTAAAATGAAGACAGACGCAGATGGTGAATGTCACCATTTATAAAGCTCGACTTGTCGCAAAGAAGTTTTTGGCAAGTTCAAGGAGTTGACTACTATGAGACTTTCTCACTCGCAGCGATGCTAAAGTTTGTTGGAATTATGTTAGCAGTTGCTGCAGTTGTCCTCTATGCCTTAGCCATATGCTCTATATTACGTCATGCTGTGTACCGCACCTGTGTATGCCTTGCCATGAGTCTGTCAAGGGGTACAAGAGTGGTCCAGGAGTAGGATCACTGGACAGCGGTAAAAATTATCCTTAGTAACTAAAAGACTAAGGAGATGTTTCTCGATTATGGAGGTGATAAAGAGTTCGTCGTAAAGAGTTACGTCAATGCAAGCATTAAACACCAATCCGAATGACTCGTAGTAGCAATCTGGATACGTATAGTGGAGCAGCCATTTGGAGTAGTACCTTTCTGAATGTTGCAGACCCGTTGACTATAAGATTGGTAGCAGTGTTTACAATTAGACATAGAGATTTGCAAAGTACACATGGATCTGAATGTTGCAGACCCGTTGACTATAAGACCTCTCTCACATGCAAAGCATGATCGAGCCACAGAACTCATTGGGTGTTAGATTCATAACAATGCGAATCGCATGGTGATGTGAACTAGATTATTGACTCTAGTGCAAGTGGGAGACTGTTGGAAATATGCCCTAGAGGCAATAATAAATTAGTTATTATAATATTTCCTTGTTCATGATAATCATTTATTATCCATGCTATAATTGTGTTGATCGGAAACTCAGATACATGTGTGGATACGTAGACAACACCATGTCCCTAGTATGCCTCTAGTAGACTAGTTTGTTGATCAAAAGATGGTTAAGGTTTCCTAGCCATGGACATGAGATGTCATTTGATAACGGGATCACATCATTAGGAGAATGATGTGATGGACAAGAGCCAAACTACAAACATAGCATATGATCGTGTCAGTTTATTGGTAATATTTTCTGCATGTCAAGTATGTGTTCCTATGACCACGAGATCATGCAACTCAAACGTCGCAACGTAACTGGGTGACTATAAAGGTGCTCTACAGGTATCTCCAATGGTGTCTGTTGAGTTGGCATGAGTCAAGACTGGGATTTGTTACTCTATGTGACGGAGAGGTATCTCTAGGCCCACTCGGTAATACAACATCACAATAAGACTTGCAAGCAATGTGACTAATTGTTAGTAGCGGGATCTTGTATTACGGAACCAGTAAAGAGACTTGCCAGTAACGAGGTTGAACTAGGTATGGAGATACCGACGATCGAATCTGGGACAAGTAACATACCGAAGAACAAAGGGAACGTTATACGGGATTAACTGAATCCTTGACATAGAGGTTCAACCGATAAAGATCTTCATAGAATATGGGCATCCAGGTCCCGCTATTGGTTACTGACTGTACATGTGTCTCGGTCATGTCTATATAGTTCTTGAACCCGCAGGGTCTGCACACTTAAGGTTTGGTGACATTTCGGTAGTATAGAGTTATGTATGATGGTGACCGAAGGTTATTCGGAGTCCCGGATGAGATCCCGGACATCACTAGGAGCTCCGAAATGGTACAGAGGTAAACATTGATATATAGGAAGTCCTGTTTTGGTCGCCGGAAAAGTTTCGGGCTCATCGATAGTATATCGAGAGTGCCGGGAGGGTACCGGAGGACCATCAGGAGGGGTGTCACGCCCCGAGGGGCCTCATGGTCTGTGGGAGGAGACAAACCAGCCCTTGGTGGGTTGGATGAAGCCTCCACTAAAGCCCATGAGGTTTGAGAAGGAAAAAAATCCAAAGGTGGAGAGGTGGAAAGAGTTTCCAAGTGGAAAGGAGGAATCCTACTCCTAATAGGATTGGAGTAGGACACCTCCACCTCAATTTCAGCCAGATCTTGAGGGTTTGAGGCTGCCTCCTCTCCTCCCTCCCTCCTATGTATACTAGAGGATTTAGAGGGAAAAGCTAACCCTAATTGCCACGTGCTGCCCTCTTCTTCTCTAGATCGTAGTTTCTCCTCTAGATTGGTTTCGGCGGTGCTTAGGCGAAGCCCTGCCGGAATAGCTCCACCACCATCGCCGGAGCGCCGTCACGCTGCCGGAGAACTCTTCTACCTCTCCGCTCCCTCTTGCTGGATCAAGAAGGCGGAGATCGTCATCAAGCTGCACGTGTGCTGAACGCGGAGGTGCCGTCCGTTCGGCGCTAGATCGGAAGGACCGTGATCGAGATCGCGAGACGGATCGTGATGAGATCGCGGGACGGATCGTGATGAGTTCGCGGGACGGATCGTGATTGGATCGCGGGACACTCGGCGATTTGGATCGCGAAGACGTTCGACTACACCAATCGCGTTTCTTAATGCTTCCCGCTTAGCGATCTACAAGGATACGTAGATTCACTCTCCCTCTCGTAGATACTCATCACCATGGATAGATCTTGCGTGTGCGTAGGAAATTTTTTGTTTCCTATGCAACGTTCCCCAATAATTAGTGTCGGTTCAAAACCCAGCGGGAATAATGATACGGAGAAAAGGTCTATTTTCTACTAGTGGGTCCCGGTTCGTGTCTGTAACCGGGACCAATGGGGTCAGACGAACCGGGACCAATGGCCCACGAGGCCCGGCCTGCGCCCTGGCCTCACGAACAGGGACCGATGCCACCTTGGGTCCCGGTTCGTGAGTGAATCGGGATTAATGGCATTTCAAGCCTGGACCAAAGCCTTGTTTTCTACTAGTGTTTGCAATTGTTTTGAGAGTATGTTGCAGATGCCCCGAGATGGCAAATTCTCCTTCACCGTTGTGCTTCCGGCAAATGCTTTTGCGTTGAGATATGTTATGCGTGAGCAAGCCGACAGAGAGTTGTTGATGCATGGCAACATTTGTCATACATCTGCAAGTTACACTTCTTATCCATTGTTGATGTACTCCATTGTATGTACTCCATTGTTGCTTCAAATTTGCAAAAAGAGCAGACGTATATATGTGGCAAATCGTGCACCCCATCCAATACTTCTGGCAGACTTCATGGTAAAAAATGGTTTTTCAATCATATTTTTAATTTAAAAGAGAAAACATTTTAAAAAACTGAAAACCCCAAATGACATCATCTGTTTTGTCATCTTTAGATGCATGCTTACGTGGCACAATTGATGACATAGAGGAAGTTTGGTCCATGTCTCCTGTATAAAAGGACACGGGAGGCCACGGTGGCCCTCCCGACGGAGGCGTTACGTGTGAATGGCACCTACGGCATCGCAACCGCGTCGTTATGGAGGTGTCAGGGTCTGACCACGACAGGTCCATTATGGACCTCAACCGGCGACACCCAGGCTATGGGCTCCAAGAAGGCATGGGAAATGGTGGCGCCTCGAAGTCCCGTGAGTCCATCAACGTCTTATGTCCTCCTTTTCCTTGTCGGTGACTACATCTTCACTCGGGGGGGGGGGGGTCAATATATGACCTAACATTTTGCAAGTGTTTTGAGAGTATGTTGCAGATGCCCCAAGATAGCAAATTCTCCTTCACCGTTGTGCTTCCAGCAAATGCTTTTGCGTTGAGATATGTTGTGCGTGAGCAAGCCGACAGAGAGTTGTTGATGCATGGCAACATTTGTCATACATCTGCAAGTTACACTTCTTATCGAAGCAACATGCGTTGCGACGTGTATGTACTCCATTGTTGCTTCAAATTTGCAAAGAGAGCAGACGTATATATGTGGCAAATCGTGCACCCCATCCAATACTTCTGGCAGACTTCATGGTAAAAAATGGTTTTTCAATCATATTTTTAATTTAAAAGATAAAACATTTAAAAAAACTGAAAGCCCCAAATGACATCGTCTGTTTTGTCATCTTTAGATGCATGCTTACGTGGCACAATTGATGACATAGAGGAAGTTTGGTCCATGTCTCCTGTATAAAAGGACACGGGAGGCCACGGTGGCCCTCCCGACGGAGCCGTTACGGGTGACTGGCACCCACGGCGTCGCAACCGCGTCGTTATGGAGGTGTCAGGGTCTGACCACGAGAGGTCCATTATGGACCTCGCATCGACCGGCGACACCCAGGCTATGGGCTCTGAGAAGGCATGGGAGATGGTGGCGCCTCGAAGTCCCGCGAGTCCATCAACGTCTTATGTCCTCCTTTTCCTTGTTGGTGACTACATCTTCACTCGGGGGGGCGGGGTGTTCAATATATGACCTAACATTTTGCAAGTCTTTTGAGAGTACGTTGCAGATGCCCCAAGATGGCAAATTCTCCTTCACCGTTGTGCTTCCGGCAAATGCTTTTGCGTTGAGATATGTTGTGCGTGAGCAAGCCGACAGAGAGTTGTTGATGCATGGTAACATTTGTCATACATCCGCAAGTTACACTTCTTACCGAAGCAACATGCTTTGCGACTTGTATGTACTCCATTGTTGCTTCAAATTTGCAAAAAGAGCGGACGATATATATGTGGCAAATCGTCCACCCCATCCAATACTTCTGGCAGATTTAATGGTAAAAAATGGTTTTTCAATCAGATTTTTAATTTAAAAGATAAAACATTTTAAAAAACTGAAAACCCCAAAAGATTTCCGTTGACATCATCTGTTTTGTCATCTTTAGATGCATGCGCTGACGTGGCACAGTTGATGACATAGAGCATGTTTGGTCCATGTGTCCTGTATAAAAGGACACGGGAGGCCATGGTGGCCCTCCCGACGGAGCCGTTACGGGTGACTGGCACCCACGGCGTCGCAACCGCGTCGTTATGGAGGTGTCAGGGTCTGACCACGAGAGGTCCATTATGGACCTCGCATCGACCGGCGACACCCAGGCTATGGGCTCTGAGAAGGCATGGGAGATGGTGGCGCCTCGAAGTCCCGCGAGTCCATCAACGTCTTATGTCCTCCTTTTCCTTGTTGGTGACTACATCTTCACTCGGGGGGGGGGGGTTCGATATATGACCTAACATTTTGCAAGTGTTTTGAGAGTATGTTGTAGATGCCCCAAGATGGCAAATTCTCCTTCACCGTTGTGCTTCCGGCAAATGCTTTTGCGTTGAGATATGTTGTGCGTGAGCAAGCCTACAGAGAGTTGTTGATGCATGGTAACATTTGTCATACATCCGCAAGTTACACTTCTTACCGAAGCAACATGCTTTGCGACTAGTATGTACTCCATTGTTGCTTCAAATTTGCAAAAAGAGCCGACGATATATATGTGGAAAATCGTCCACCCCATCCAATTCTTCTGGCAGATTTAATGGTAAAAAATGGTTTTTCAATCAGATTTTTAATTTAAAAGATAAAACATTTTAAAAAACTGAAAACCCCAAAAGATTTCCATTGACATCATCTGTTTTGTCATCTTTAGATGCATGCGCTGACGTGGCACAGTTGATGACATAGAGCATGTTTGGTCCATGTCTCCTGTATAAAAGGACACGGGAGGCCACGGTGGCCCTCCCGACGGAGCCGTTACGGGTGACTGGCACCCATAGCGTCGCAACCGCGTCGTTATGGAGGTGTAAGGGTCTGACCACGAGAGGTCCATTATGGACCTCACATCGACCGGCGACACCCAGGCTATGGGCTCCGAGAAGGCATGGGAGATGGTGGCGCCTCGAAGTCCTGCGAGTCCATCAACATCTTATGTCCTCCTTTTCCTTGTCGGTGACAACATCTTCACTCGGGGGGGGGGGGGGGCTTCAATATATGACCTAACATTTTGCAAGTGTTTTGAGAGTATGTTGCAGATGCCCCAAGATGGCAAATTCTCCTTCACCGTTGTGCTTCCGGCAAATGCTTTTGCGTTGAGATATGTTGTGCGTGAGCAAGCCGACAGAGAGTTGTTGATGCATGGCAACATTTGTCATACATCCGCAAGTTACACTTCTTACCGAAGCAACATGCGTTGCGACGTGTATGTACTCAATTGTTGCTTCAAATTTGCAAAAAGAGCGGACGATATATATGTGGCAAATCGTCCACCCTATCCAATACTTCTGGCAGATTTAATGGTAAAAAATGGTTTTTCAATCAGATTTTTAATTTAAAAGATAAAACATTTTAAAAAATTGAAAACCCCAAAAGATTTCCGTTGACATCATCTGTTTTGTCATCTTTAGATGCATGCGCAGACGTGGCACAATTGATGACATAGAGCATGTTTGGTCCATGTCTCCTGTATAAAAGGACACGGGAGGCCACGGTGGCCCTCCCAACGGAGCCGTTACGGGTGATTGGCACCCACGGCGTCGCAACCGCGTCGTTATGGAGGTGTCAGGGTCTGACCACGAGAGGTCCATTATGGACCTCACATCGACCGGCGACACCCAGGCTATGGGCTCCGAGAAGGCACGGGAGATGGTGGCGCCTCGAAGTCCCGTGAGTCCACTACATCTTGACTCGGGGGGGGGGGGGGTGTTCAATATATGACCTAACATTTTGCAAGTGTTTTGAGAGTATGTTGCAGATGCCCCAAGATGGCAAATTCTCCTTCACCGTTGTGCTTCGGGCAAATGCTTTTGTGTTGAGATATGTTGTGCGTGAGCAAGCCGACAGAGAGTTTTTGATGCATGGCAACATTTGTCATACATCCACAAGTTACACTTCTTATCGAAGCAACATGCGTTGCGACTTGTATGTACTCCATTGTTGCTTCAAATTTCCAAAAAGAGCGGACGTATATATGTGGCAAATCGTGCACCCCATGCAATACTTCTGGCAGAAATATATATTAACAGCACTTCATATTACAATAACCATTGTTACTACTCAGTTTTCTTTTGCTAGTTCCTGATAGAGCAGGTCTTTTAGATTAGGTAGTGAAATCTTCACTTTTTTGGCATGTAACGTAGGTTTGCCATTTAGTTTTTGTGATTAAAAGACAGAAGCTTGTACTTTGGGTTCACAGTACTATTCAGCTAATCGTACAGGAGTTGTCTTCGTAATAGATATAGTTTTATTAAAGCGTATATCTGTACTTAACACCTTATAAAGTTCAGTGGTCAAAATTCAAAACCTGCATTGGAGTTTTAGTTTCCTGGATGTAGCTCCAAAAAGTCAGTAAGGTGTTTGAAGCCTGAGAAAGATCAATTGGCAAAAAGAAACTATACATTCCTATGTAGTTAACGCCCAAAGCAAATTGATAATGTTACACTTTCCTTGCATCTCTCTAACTGTAGTTAGTTACATGGACGATCTGCTCTCTTGCAGATTTTCATGAACTAAAATTCAGTGTTCTATTATATCTGAGTGACCCACAGAGAAATTTTCCGGATGTTGTAGTGCCTACTAATGTATTTTTATCAAAGTACCATGTTAATGTGCAGTTTTATGAAAGAAAGACTGAATTATTTAGATCATGTCAAAGGCAACTATGGAATAATACAGATTCACTTTTAATGTGCGTATTGCAACCTATTGATGGTTTTGACTATTGTGTATATGTGGTTCTAAGGTTTGATATTCTGGTCTAGTTTCTGTTGTGTACTAAATCAACCTTTTTGTATTGTCGCTTCACATAGGAAAAATGGAACTGAACCGTCATGGTAATAATGTAATAAAGGAGAACCATTTGGAGTTGTTGCCGTTATATATATTTGTTCATTTACCTCCTTTCTGATCATTAGTCGTATGCCTCATCATGAGCAAATGGTATCTTCTAATATTGTATCATCGTTATCTCTCTAATACTTATCCTGTTTCTTCCTCATTTGTTTTTATGGAGAACCAGATAATCCTTTTCAGCGACCAGGAACTATCTGGCATGTTTTTCTCTCCACAACAATTGGATAATATACAGCACGAGGGAATGCCCTTTTTTAGAGGAAAATCTGCTATTATGTTCCTTGCATTATTTTCCAGATTTTCAATTTTCGTAGGGACAAGACGATGGATGTATCATACTGAAAGTGCATGAAAAGAAACAAATTGGTCAGCAAATAATCTGAGAAGTTTATGAATGACGTTTGAGTGATTTTCATGTTGTAGATTTTGAATTTCTACTTGGTATTGTCATAGTTTTAAACCCAACAAGTTCACCTGTTCAATTTTACATCAGCTGATGGCTATTCTTTCTTACCCTATAGTTCAAATGTTCAGTATTGCTTAGGATATTTAATGTGTAACTGATTGATTGTCCGATAGTGCCCCATTCCATCATTTTTTTCTGTTTCTAAGGAAGTGACTAACTCTCAGTGTCTGCCTTACATTCACGAAGAAGATTGGTCACACTAGCTGCGCACAATGGCGACGACAGTAGTCAAAAGCTATGGGATCATTAGTCTTTTGATCCAAGGATTGTTATATGATTTGCTACTAACCAAGGGAGATTTACAAATAACCTATGGGGTCAGGTTGTTACGGAGGGTATATCAATGTAAAACAAATTTGTATTACCCCTTAGATCATTATATCAAAAAGTGTGGCAGAGTAAATCTGCACAATTGGACTAGCTATTGTGTGTGGCAACAACCTAGATTCTGGCTGCGAAGTCAAGTGCTTCTTTAGTGTGCAAGGGGCCTGGTTTTTCTTTTGTATGTAGTGTGGATTCATATACTGTTCCCCACATTGTTTGTTCTTATTAAATTTATTGATCTGTATTGTGGTTTGCTAATGAATTTCTTGATGCTCCAATAGATATATGTTCTGAATTAAGTAGAGTTTCTCCTGTTAGAAGCCTTGGATGGTGATTGAAGGGAGGAAGATGGTCCAGAAGAAGGGGTTGTGACCACCGAAGAAGTAGATGTATTATTCAACATGTGAAGTTATTGTATGAGTTGATTTCTATCCGTACATCAAACTTCATGTGTTGAGAGTTGGTCCATATATGAAACATATAACTTGCGTTCGCCCCTTCCAAACTTAGACGGACGAGAGCGCAAAAACTCTAATACTGAGTTACTAACATACAAGACACTCAAACAAGCAAATCAACCAACCCAAAATGTGTCCTTCCTAAATTCCATCATATTAAAAAACAAACATCACTCTAAATATAAAAACACCCATTGTACAACAACAAGATAAGATATATAAGCGAACAATATCAATAAAAAAATTACCCATTGTACAACAACATGCATTGTTATCTACAAACAACACGTGGCGTGCCACCGCACGGGTATCATCTAGTACTAGAACAACATAAAAGATAATTAATACTGCAAAAAACATATATACTAGATCAGAAACATATTTACATAACTATCTAACACATAAGTCAAAGTTAGCACCGCAAACAAATGAACTTCAACAGCAAGTGGAGATAAGAGTAAATTACCGTTATCAGTAGGTTTAAGCATGCACAACAAACTGACTGGCAATTCCAAAGAGTCTTCTTGCATAAATATGACTTCAGCGAAGAAGAACTCACAATGAGTTGTTGCTTTAGTGTTTGCAGTGAAATTAATATGATGGTACCGCATACGGAGATCACCATCACAAAACGGTTGGTAGCACGCCACAGCGTTCACTTCATATGCAAGATCCTAACATAATAGGCATTGATTCAATTAATTATTAATTGTTATGAATAATAAATGAATAATGAGAAAATCTACTATACAACACAAGCACCGCTGTTTTATGGTGCGGTGGCTCGCACGGACCCACACGGTCCATCCTGTGACTAGGAGAGCAGCGGAGAAGTTTTTTACTTGTTCAGGCTCGCACGAGCAACTAGCTAACAGGCGCAAAAAAGGAATAGAGTGTAATAATCGCTGCAATGGAATCTATTCCCTGTCCTGCTACAGTGTAGTAGACAGTAATTCACATGGCAATCATGTTAAAAAGCTTGTAATTAAAGATTGCTAAGGTCAACCTTGACTACAAATAATTGGTAGTGACAACAACTACCCAAAATTGGCAATTAACCTTTAATTTTTTTTGCAACCAAGTAATCCCTCTATCCATATATATAGGGCCTAATGCATTTTTCAGGGCTAATTTTAACCACATATTAGAGCAACAATATACGACATGTGAGTTACACAAATCATACCGTCAAATTCATATGTGAAAGAAGTTTTCAATAATATAATTTTCAAATTATGACGAAAAAGGGTTTTCCCTCGCTTTATATTATAAAGCAACGACAAGCGAGATAACAAAAGTACCAGCAGCAAGCCAACTCACGCACACACACCTACAGGAAGCAGAACTGAAAGTGCAACACGCCACACACAGGAACCCAGAACTGAAAGTGCAACACGCGACACAGAGTCTTCTTGGGGGAACAGCACAAGAATCCCCAAGATAAAGCAGGCTACGAACTAAACTAATCCGGCTCTGGGGGTGGCGGAGGCGCCGGAGGGGCTGACATGGCGGTGGCGGCGGCCCGGAGCTCGGCAATAGTCCTGTCGATGAAGTCCCGATCGAGACGACGGCTAAGCGGCCGCCAGAACTGTAAAAAACCACACATTTTGAACATTGCATCAGTAGCACGCACTGGAATAACATGTTCGATCACCAGCTTATTACGAACATTCCATAGTGTCCACAGAAGGGTACCCACAATAACCCAGAGGGCCGGTCGCACCACGGAAGAGTGGAAATCGCGGACCTCCCTAAACATATCGGGCAGGTTGTCATGGCACCAACCGCCACCTACAGCCTCCCGTAAACAGCTCCAAAGGAACCTAGCGGCAGGACACCGAAAGAATATATGGTTGGAGTTCTCCGGGATCCCACACAACGGACACAGACCATCAGAAGGACCCTTTCGCTTTTGTACCTCCGTGCCCGATGGAAGGCGGCCCCGTACCAGCTGCCATAGGAAGATTCTAATCTTCAGAGGAAGCTTGATCTCCCAAAGGAGATTCAGCTCCTTCGGACCTAAAAATATAAATCTTTTTATAGATTCCAGTACGGACTACATACGGATGTATATAGACATACTTTAGAGTGTAGATTCACTCATTTTGCTTCATTTGTAGTCCGTAATGAAATCTTTAAAAATGTCTATATTTAGAAATGGATGGAGTACTATTAATCTTATCAGTATTCAAAGGCAGTCTCGAAAAACGCACTATGCCCTATATGTATACGGATGGAGGGAGTATCTATACAATCTGGAAACTGGACATGTTTAGAATTTTTGGCAACTAAGTAACTCGTATATTTCGGGCAGCTAAGTATGTGTCAAACCTGGTAATTAAGTCAGCATATTTTAAACCTGGTAGCTAAGTGCATGTAAGCTGGCAAGCAATTACGTTTGTGCGACGCCGCTAACTAGCCAATCACATGAATAATAGGACAGAAAATGAGAACCAGAGAGAGGGACAGAGAGCAAATCCCTAGCAGATTGTTGTCCTCGTTATACTTGTCCATCAAAGCATGAACCAACTGGCACTGGCCACCACGGATTTCGTCAACCGGTTCTGATCTCAAACGGCTCCTCCTTGTGCCATCAGGAAAGTAAAGGAAGTTTCGTACAGCGATTTTCACTTTAGACATACTAGCAAAAATACCTGTGCGTTGCAACGGGATAATAAAATTGTGGTGTTTAAATCAAGTTTTAAATATTCACACTCTATGTATATATACGTATCTGAATATTTGTGCACCAACCGCACAAATGCGAATGTAAGACACGTGCATTTTAACATGCTCACAATGTATTGATGTTGAACTTGATCCTTGATGTGTGTATTTTTTAGTATATCTTTGATGCGTGTATGAGAAGGAAAAAAAAAGGTAAGTCTCTCGATAGATGGAAAACTGTAGTGTCTTACGACGAACGAATATTTGAGAGGAATGCTCGTTTTTTCACTTTTACAGATGACAGGGTGTGTAATTTTTTTGACAAATGGCAGGGTGTGTAATTTATTTCAACTTCCGGGGCAGTTCGACGACAGAAGAAACATGTAAAGAAACAATTCGCAAAGAGTGTTTTTCACTTACGGGTGGCGGGGTCGGTAATTTACTTCAACTTTAAGGACAGTTTGAGTGACATGCAAAAAAAAAACAGCGAAACAATTAACGAAGAGTTTTTTTTCATTTATGGATGGCGTGGTGTGTAATTTTTTTTTCATTTATGAATGACGAGGTCGGTAATTTACTTCAACTTTAAGGACAGTTTCAGTGACATGCAAAAAAAATCAGAGAAACAATTAACGAAGAGTTTTTTCACTTATGGGTGGCGTGATGGATAATTTAGTTTAATTTTATGGGTTGATAGGTGGACGTACGAAATGAATAGGAGGACGAAAAAAAGTGAAAAAACGATCCTCCCTTTAATATTTAAAATATTAGGTATAGAGGTATAGATTATCCATCGAGAATATAGTTTACATCAAACAGATTATATATG
The DNA here is from genome assembly GCA_022496015.1 of Hordeum marinum. Taxonomy (NCBI): domain Eukaryota; kingdom Viridiplantae; phylum Streptophyta; class Magnoliopsida; order Poales; family Poaceae; genus Hordeum; species Hordeum marinum. The sequence goes on from CM039676.1 coordinate 2,666,711, forward strand.
ATTAGTATACGACACTTTCACAGAAGGGTCGACAATACAATGTGACACCAAGAACTCTAGCGTCATGAGCACAGCATATGATTATCGTGAACTAGTTTGAAATGTGCTCTTTGTTCAACAGGTAACAAACAGAAACAACTTATGATGGTATGTATGTAATGGACAAAAATAAAACCGAAGGGCTGGAATCAAGAAGAAAGGTGAGAAATTTTACATTTTTGGATCCCGACGATCATGAAGATAGCGCTCGATAGCATGTTCTGCTTCCTGTAGGTTCTGAAATGGCCCGCCAAAATGAGGATAAGCATGGTAGTATCCCGCATGGTCGATCCTGATGTAGAAATCAATACCCCACTCATATTGTTTCCGGCACAAGAAAGGTGGCTGTAGAGATGGGATAAGGCGACGTCCTGGTGGCCTCTGAGGGTACTGGGAATGACCACAGGCAGGCTGGGAAGGGCAGAGAGGGTAATGAGTAAGAGGCAGCGATAGGCGATTCCCCGCATGTTGTAACGCCAGACATCAGGTTAAAGGACGAGATATTCTGTTGCGCCGCTACCGATGTGTTAGGGGGCACATGCTCCTTCTCATGCCTGAAACAGAATAAGCATGTTGATGAGTATAGCTGTGTGGTTCATCTTATCGTATACCACAGGAGATGAACGAAATAATCATCATTGTCATGGTGCTATGGCAAATTGATGTGGAACAGGAAAGCTTTTCATATATTCTCTTGGTGTTAGAAAATATGTAATTAAACCTCTTCAGTAAATTGTCCAGTTCATTCCAATGCCCAAGCAGTGGACATGGCTAACCTGAAGCAGATACGACATTAGATAAGAACAAACTTTTTCAACGGGAACTTTTTTCACTTCTATATTTATATGTGAGGATGTCTATGTGTCCCTGCCTGCCATAAGAAGATTAACAATCCTGGCAACAAATTAAAGTGCAAAGATGATTTTAAGACATCAAAGTGCTACAGCTCCTACTGTTTGGCAATTAGTGAGTAGAGATTTAGCCTCCTGATGGAGGAGGCTTTTCATGAGTGGTCTTAAATCTTTTTTCTGAAATCTGTAGCTCCTACTGCCGGATCTTTGCTTTTTCATCTGCTTTGCTCGAGCGCTCTGCAACTTTTTCTTCCAATCTTAATGCAACAGCAGAACACCTGCTACTTATATATAGCAAAAACAAAACACAGGTCGATTTGGAGGGAGAAGAACCAACGGATCAAGTTCCAGCAGGCAGATCATATTTACTACTAGCAAGCAAGCAAGCAAGCTACTTTGTGTTCATAATGTGGCCGGTCTACAGTTAGATCATATATCCTTGACCCAAAGGAGAGGAAAAGATGCACGAGCATCATCGATCGATACAGAATAGAAACGATAGAATAGAAGAAACAACAAAGGAAGCGGCGGCGGTGTTTATACCCTGACGGCGGCGGCGGCGACGGCTGATGGGGGGCGATGCTCGCACGCGGGACGAAGTTCCCATCCCCGGGAACATAACATAGGGGGTGTTACCGAGGAATGGTTGGTAACCGGGTAGGGGGCGGCACCTCGGGAAATCAGGGTCGCCAGTGACCGGCGGATCCATGGCTGGCTGCATGGGCGGTGGCACCTCCGGCGACGGCCACGAGGGTTTGGGGCGGGTGTGAGAGGAGAAGAAAAGATAGTGGACGGCTGTCTTCTTTTTTTTTTGCTTGGTAATATGTGTCTCATTCATGTCATAAAGATCAAAGTACAAGTCACATAAAGACGGACATGACAAAACTAAAAAGATAAAAGAACATCTCTGAGTTTGACACCAACGTTCGTCATCTGTCTTCAGTACCACCATAGCAACCACCGAAGAAAAGAACGACAAATCACCTCCTCACCCGAGCTCGACGCGGCTCCATCGCTGATATGCAGCTTTGAGGACCTCCAAGGTGGTTCACCAAAAGTGAAACCCTTGACGTTGAACGAATCAGACCGGGGCAACACCCCGGACACGTCATCGAACTCCAGATCTGACACCCCACCACGATTAAGACGTCAAAGGAGGAAACCATACCTGCCATTCACGAACCACGAACCCAACACATGTTCCGTCTTTCAGATGTCGTCGATGCAGAGCACCATTTGTATCCGCTCCTGGACTACCTTCCAAACTCCGCGCCGACGCTGGAGCAAACGCCGTCGCAACGGCGGAGTCCGAGGACACACGTCCACCACGAGGATGCCGTCATCGCCACGCCATCATTAGTTGAACAGACTGGTTTTTAAATCCATCCCCAACCATAAGACCGATGGCCTCGTCGGGGAAGAATCCGAATAATCTTTGTTCAGCGCCGTCATCGCCGCTGCCAAAGCCAAGACAATGAACAACCTAAAAACCTAGATTACGAGGATTAAAAACGACCTACATGCGTGGATCCGATGATCCTCTTCATCACCGACGACCAAGATCGCTGACGGAGGAGAACCGTCGAAAAACGACGCTGAAGATTGTCCTTTCCCTGACGGCGGCTAGGGTTCCAGCCGCCAGGAAAGGAGAAAACGCCTCCTCGTACGTACCTTGACTGTGGCCGGCTTGCCTCCGGAGACCGAAGTGCAAAGAGGAGATGTATACAAACTACAGCAGATACGAACACGTTACGTACTAGCACACGTAATTAACGTGTGCGTAGGAGTACTATTTAATTCTGTTGTGACGAGGCTTGTTTTTCTCGTCTCGCGCCGGCACCAAACCCTAGTTGCCAGAGGCGTCACCGACCACCCACCCACCACCCAGCCATGGATCTGCCCGAGAACCCACCAGTCCTCGGTAGCCTCGAATACCCCTTCGTCTATGTCCCCGGCGATGGGACATGGGTCGGCCGCTTCGTTCCGCGTGGCAGCGGCGCCAAATTCTTACCTCATCAGTACTACTACCCGGGTCAGCCGTCATCACCGCCTCCGCCTCCGCCTCCGCCTCCGCCTCCAGGGTATGAAGAACACCGCCGCCGCTTCGTCGTCGAAATCTTTTTTTCTGTTTCGTCGGGTTCTCTTTGGGTCTCGTTGAAATCTCTTTGGGTGGTTTAGAACGCATGATCTGGCCCAATCCGAGTTATTTTGATTCTAGACACTAGAGATTCGTCGGGATTATTAGTTGTTAGTAGAGTGTAGTAGTATTTGAGTCGGTAGATTTTATTACGTCACGTACAATTCTATAAAGAACACTGGAAAAATATGAAAGCTTTGGTTCAGTGTTTGTTCCACGTCAATGTTCTTCATCCAGCTCTTAAGATCCAGTATAAGATGAACACTCCCTGTACTCATCATACCCCCCCTTGTACTCACCATACCCCCCCTTGCTCTGTTTCAGGTGTGGCAAGGAGCATCTACCTGGACCGTCGGCACAAACAGTGCAACAGGATGCCTGGTCCTCTAACCTGGTGTCTGGCACTACAACGCCCAGCGCCGCCACTTACCCGCCCTCTCCGCAACAACCATCTTGGTTCCATCAACAGCCACCACGGCTCTCCTCTTCCCAGCCTGTCTGGACACACTCTCAGTATCAGTATCCTCAGAGGCCACTAGGGTGCCGCCTTACCCCTTTTCTAGGGCCACCTTTTCGGCGCCGGGTGCAGTTTGTGTGGGGAATTGAGTTCTACATCAGGATTGACCGTGCGGGCTATCATCATGTTTACCCTCATGTTGGGGGCCATTTCACAGCCTACAGGAGGCAGAATATGCCATCGAGCGCTATCTCCATGACCGTCGGGATCCAAAAATGTAAAGTTCTCACCTTCTTTCTAGATTTTCAGCCCACCTATTTAACTTGTGTGCATGCTTGCAATTCGATTATACTCGAACCATTCAATTCTCAAATGCTACTTATTGGCATGTATAAGAACTTGAGCTTTGTTTTTGTCGATTACATACAATACCATCATTAGCTGTTTGACCTTTTCAACAACTATACTCAAAACTAATTCACCATAACCTTCCATGTTGGGCTTATGACACTGTTGTTTTTAGTGTCACTTTGTATTATTCATGCTTCTATGGAAGTTTTATCTATTGATCATATGGAATTCCTTTGATGTCAACTAGGCATACCATGGATAATGTTTCTCCAGTGGATATTGCCGTGCGACAATCTCTCTACTTCCCTGATGGCACAAGGAAGAGGCGCTTAAGATTGGAAGCAGTTGATGAAATCAGTGATAGTAAGCTTCAATTGGTTAAAGCTTTGGTCGACAAGTATAACGAGGATAACAATCTTTTTTGGGTTTGCTCTCTATCCCTCTCTTCATCCCTAATTTTCTGTCATGCTATTCATTTGTAAGAACTAATCGAATCCATGCTTATTATTATAGGATCTTGCATATGAACTCAACGATGTAGTATGCTACCAACCATTTTCCGAGGGTGATGTTCGTACGTGGTTTCATCATATCAACTTCACTGCAAAGACTAAAGGAGCAGTTTCTATTGACACATTCTTTGCCGAAGTCACTTTTACACAAGTGGAATTTGAAGAACTGGCGGTCAGCTGCTTGTGCATGGTTAAGCCTACTGATGCTGGTAGGTTGAAATATAGTTCTATAGATAAGGTTTTGGTTCTACTCCCTCCGATCCGTTCCTAATTATAAGCCCTTTTAGAGATTCCAATATGAACTACATATGGTACAAAATGAATGAATCTACATTCTAAAATACGTCTATATAAAGGAAAAAATAGCGTGCTATGCAAAATAACGTGACTCCTGAAAATATGCTATTAGAGTGGTATAACGCGATATAGCGTGCTATTAGCGAGACATTGTACACGAATCTATTTAGTCACAAAAGAGAACACAAGTCACAACTAGTCTTAAAACAAGATTAGAGAGCTTCTAGATTATTATTTTGAGAGAAAATAGCTTCTATTTGGGACAGTTGACACCTGCCATGTTAATAAACTTACTAAATTGTTCATATAATGCAACTTAATGATTTCTATGGATCGTCATATAAACTTCAGATGTTGGGGGGCTATGGCAAAAGAAACACCACATCAAACAAAACAAAGAAAACCTCTTTCTCACCTAAGTAGCCATTGTGTTGGTAGTTACCTAGACCCGTCCAAATCAACTAGTGTTACCTTGTTTGCTTCCCTCTTGGTTCATCTCATACTGCATGAGCTTTACGATTGTTATGTCTTGAACTTCGAATGATCTAAGTGACCATGTGGGCATGTTTTCCTACATTGCATTCTATGTATTATTATGATGCAGTTTTTCTTTGCCTGGTTTGATATTTGGCAGTTAATAACGAATTCCCGCTCTTTGTCCCTTGTGTTTTTGAATAAAGGTAACTGTTTTGGCTGCATAAATCATGGAAATGTTGATATGAAGCACCCAAATTATGTTGGTTATGCTGGTGGTCATGTGATGAACTCGTTCATGCGAGTTAATGGACCTAAGATAATGACGACATTCTTTGAGGAGGAAAGCGTATGTATGATCAAGTCATTAGCATTTTAATTTTTGTTGCTTTATTTGTTGCTAATGAAAGTCTTTTGCAGTTAGAGGCAGAGGAGAGTAGGTTGAGAAGTAGTTTGCAGGTAATAGCATACAATCTTTGGGAGTTATATATGTTGGTTACTTTATTGATTATTTAATCCTCTTTTTGTGTGGTCATGTACAGTACCTTGACGATCCATAGCTGTCAATGAACTTCCCGGGCAGTCTTGCCAAAAAGTATTCAGGACCCCCGGGACACTTGGGTAGTATGCAACAGGGTGTACCTTTATCATTCCCGAGCGGTGGCGCTTCTATGCAGTATTTTGCACCATCAGGATGGTGATGCTAACGAGGGTGCTGGAGGTAGGATGGAACAGAAACATGTGTGGTTTGTACTTAGTTTGGACTATGTTTATCTTTTGAATATTCTATACATGCAAGAGTTTTTGCCTGGCTGACTCTAATCAAACGTAAATGATGGACACAACCACAGTATGTTCGTCATTGTAGAAGCACACTAGTAGATCATAATAATAATGACCATATTTTTGTAAAAGCACACACGGCTGGCAATGTCTACATAGTAAAATTGCTGGCTGCTTCTAGTAAAATAATGAGATCTCATCGTAGATCTGGACAGACACTGACGTAAAGCAGTTTTCCTTTGTATTGGACACCATTTTACTAGGAAAGAAGCACTCCTGATTGCAAAAAAAAAGGGGTACGGGGCCTATGACTTAATTACCATGAAACAACAAATCAGATTAGCTAGGGCAAGACAGAAACCAACAATTATGTTTTACTGTATATTGGTGGCCATTTACTATCAAAATCAAAAGGCAAGGGGTGTACTTGTACTATGCCTGTTAGTAGTATTACAGTAGCGTAGGAGGTACGAGCTCATGCTAGTGTCATGTTATCATGTGACATTGTTTTCTAGTTTACTTTTATCCTTTGATTTTACTGTCACTTTTGTGTGCATGCTACTTTAGGAAAGACTAAGCCATGTTCTAGTACAGATCTATTGTGTTTTACGATCCAGTGGAGGCGGGTGCATTAGGCCTTATTTTGTTTCTACACACATAAGTTTAATAAGAAGCCTGATGCTGATTGTCGAGTTTTATTGCATTTCTTTCTTTTGTACCTGTTTTTATCATTCATCTGCATTTTTTGTAAGGATTTGATGAACAAGACAAGTGATGAGGAATGCGTTCTCTTTCATGTTAAATTCCTGTTGGCTTCGGAAACTCCCCAGCCTGTACGTTGCAGAACCCGGGTCCCGCGAGGGCTGAAAACAGCTCATCCCCTTTGGTGGTGTTTTGTTGCTCGACTTACCTGGGTCTCTAGGACCCCTCAAAGAAGAAAGTCTTGATCTGTGGGAACTTATTGCTTTGGTCTTTTGCTTTATCCGGAATAAAATGATACATTCGGAGTCGTGTAGATTCCAATATCTGCATTTCAAGTACTCCCTATGTAAAATAATATAAGCAGTCACGGAGCCAACGTTGCACCGTTGGGTTCAGATGAACCCAATGAAATTTGACAGCTACGTGCATGTGTTAGTAGGACGTATTGGCTTGACCCCAATAAAGTATTAAGCCTGACCCATTAAGCTGCTAACACCACATGAATAAACAAATAACAGGCCCAAAAGCCCACTCTCAGGCCTGATTGTTACTGAATCAATATCGCTAAAAAAAGGAAATTAATACTTGTACGATGAATACATGAACGGCAGCCGCACGCCTCGTGGATTTCCCAACTCGTGTCGCCTCTCTCTCCTCCGTGTGACCGTCTTGCCTAGTTTTTTCTTTTCTATTAACCCTTTACAAAGAAAGGATAAGACATCCTTAGTGCTATGTCATGTGTGAAGTCAACAAGTTAAGGAATGAGCTACAGGAACTAAGGGAGAATGGATGGGACTCACTGACACAGAAGACATATTTATTTTGTGAAGAACATCACACCGAGAACACAAATATGCAGGAACAGTATATCAATTGACACAAACAATGACAACAAAGTAACAAGACAAACCTCAAGCATTATCGAGTAGAGTGTCTTAATTATGTTATTGACTGGCAACTTCAAGAGTTTGATGAAAGTTTCAATGAGGTAAATTCTTCATTGCTTGGTCACATCACTAGTAGAAAAAGGCCCATTTGTCCCGGTTCGTAAGGCCCATTTGTCCCGGTTCCGTTACCGAGACTAAAGGGTCGGGACTAAAACCCAAAATCTTTAGTCCCGGTTCTCTTACAAACCGGGAAAGAAGGGGCTCCATGTGGCCTCTGCGGGGAGCCCAGGCAGGAGGACCTTTAGTCCCGGTTTGTAACACCAACCGGGACCAAAAGGCATCCACGCGTCAGCATCTAGCAGTTGCTGAGTTTTTTTTGAAAGGGAGGGGGGTTATGGGGTTTTGGACGGTTAATTTAGGGGTTTTATATTGTTTTAGCTAGCTAATTAATAGAGAGAAGTGTCCTCTCTTTCTCCGTGTTTGGTCGACGCTAGCTATTATAGAGAGAACTCGACACGCTAGCTAGTAAGCAAATGAAGGAACCATTAAGTAGAGAAGATTGTCATGAACATATAGAGATAGAAGTGATCGACCTCTCTTTCTCTGAGAGATTGGTCGTATAACAAGTTTTCGTATATATATCCGACGCTACTAGCTACGTATATACAATATAATATCTCTTACAATCCCTAACATCTAATGTCAACTTTCAGATGGTATTCTTCGGTTCTATTTATGACGTGGTCAAGAAAGAATCCCGCCAATTCTTCTTGAATTGCTCGTATGCGATCATGTGGTAGGAGTTCATCCCGCATCTGCCACATCTAATTTGAAGAAGGGGGTCAATACATATATATGGTAATAAAATAAAATTGTGAATATTATTGCTTACGCACTTGAAATTGTTTTTCAGAGTAGCCCCGTTTAGGGGTCGTCGCGTTGTAGATGAACTCGCAAACGTAGTATCCACATAAATTAGTCCCGGTTTCCTGTCACAAGCACTTTACGAGAAATAGAGTTCAATCAAACTGATAATCAAGCATGATAAATGGTATTTAAGAAACTAGAATCAATGGGAGATGCGCGGAACTAGCTAGTAGCTAGTACTTACTTTCGGGGTGTGTAAATCGCAGCTCCCCTGACAGTGTCGGAACAATTGCTGTGAACTCTTTCCAAACCCTGCCAGACAAAGAAAATAACTACTTGATATCAGGAAATGAACAAAGTTGCCGATCTGATGCGATAATGATCGATTGAACTTACTTCTGGAATTTTAGTCATGTCCGCATATTCCTGAGGATATTTTCGTTTCGAGTCTAAGACGGTTACTACTCCCCGCTCAAGCTGAATCTCTAGCAGAATAAAGTGGAAACTACGCACGCATGCATAACTCATCAATTACATTACTATAAACCTCGAGTAATAAGCGAAAACAAATATTCGCAAGACAGTAACACTCACTTGAAGTTCTAAGGAAAGAGTATTGTCCCTTTGTTTTGATTTTTAAGCAACAATTGTAGCAAGTTCTCCTCGGTTTGTGTGGGATAATTTTGAAAATTATACTCATTTATGACATTTGAGTTAATGAACCCAATGTCATACATTTGTGCTTATCTGGATAATATAGTAGTGAGGATAATTATATATACACGCAATGAAAGAGCTGAGCTATATACATAGATAAGATCAAGAGGCTCACCACGCGCGGGCGATCGACGGCGGTTTCAGGACGGGGACGGGACAGGACGGAACGCCAAACCTAGACAAATCTTGACGAAAAATGGAGTTTGGACAATGAGCTTCGAGAGGAGAAAGCTTAAGTTTGGCTTAGGCATTTCATCAAACACCTCATGTGCATAGGAGGTGAGCTAGAGCACAACAAAGCTCTCCCCTCGCCGGCCAAAAAAACAGAGCAGTGTGGAGTGCTCTGCTCGCCGGCTAGGGGGTATATATAGGCATCTCATTGGTCCTGGTTCGTGGCTGCAACCGGGACTAAAGGACCCCCTTTGGTCCCGGATCCAGCCACGAACCGGGACCGATGGTTGTGGGCCAGGAGCGAGGCACATTGGTCCCGGTTCGTGTCTGGAACCGGGACCAAAAGTTCCAGACGAACCGGGACCAATGCCCCACGTGGCCCGCCCGGCCCCCTGGCCTCACGAACCGGGACCGTTGCCCCCATTGGTCCAGGTTCGTGACTGAACCAGGACTAATGGGCTGGCCCGACCCGAACCAATGCCCTGTTTTCTACTAGTGCATGGCTTCTTTCATCCCAAAAGATGGATTTGTCACTTTTAACTTGGATAGCTTAGTGAAGCTAGCTAAGTCTTATCCAAATGATTCTGATTCAAAAAATGGACAATCTTGGTCCTGAACTGCACACTTACATTGATAATGTGCGAGCAGATGAAAGGTTTGCTAATGTGGATGGGATTGCTGATCCTGCTAAGTTAACGGTGCAAATAAATAAACATGTTACTTTTCCTTTGGTATATCACCTTTTGAAGTTACTGTTGATATTACCAATTGCCACAGCATCCATGGAGAGATGCTTTTCGGCTATGAATGTTGTCAAGAAAAAGTTGTGCAACAAAATTGGTGATCAATTCACGAGTGATTGTCTAATCTGCTATGTGGAGAAAGAGATGTTTTCTCCCATTGCTAATGGTGCTATGTTTGGCCTTTTTAAGGTGATCAAAAATCGAAAAGGGATGCTCTGAAATGTGAGTGACTTTACATGATTATCTCACATGATATCACTTTTATTTTAAACTTGCCAAACTAACTTGTTATTTTCTAAATGTTTTCAGAAAGATGAGAAGTTGGATCTAAAGTATGAAGTTTATTTGGTACTACTCTATTCATAATATGTAAACAGGTTATTTATAATTTTATCTTATCGGTAAGTTTTGCACTCTTCAATTTTAAAGTAACAAATATGTGTGATAAGTGATATCATGCGCTTTCTTTGACTGATATAATCTCGTTGCGATATGTCACAAAGTTGGACTTGATCATGCAGAAATTTAACAACTAGTTAGTGGATGAACCCATTGAAAACATTCCTAGATCCGCCCTTGAATATAAGTGTAGGGTAACGCAGCAGAAAACAAAAAAATTCCGACCTACGCACCATCCCAGGACCACTATGGAGACTGCATACAAGGTTTGATCATTTTCGTTAACCGACTCGTAGCGCAGCGAAAGTAGAGTCGATGACAAACGGCGGTGCAGATACCCACAGCTAGGACTTACAACCTCCCAACCGCGAGGATATATACCCTCATCTACCCCGCAGACAGCCCACCGGGAGGCGGTCAGACAGTTCCCCGGACGGTGTCGCGGACAGCCCTTCGGGAGGACCTCCGCAACTCAGACTGTCACTCGGACAACCCTTCGAGAGGACCTCCAAAACTCGAACGGTCACACGGACAGCCCTTCGTGTTGGGAGACGTAGTAGTAAATCAAAAAATTCCTATGTATCACCAAGATCTATCTATGGAGAAACCAACAACGAGTGGGGAGAGATTGCATCTTCATACCTTTGAAGATCGCTAAGCGGAAGCGTTACAAGAACACGGTTGGTGGAGTCGCACTCATAGCGATTCAGATCGCGATGGACTCCGATCTCAGCGCCGAACAACGGCGCCTCTGCGTTCAACACACGTGCATCCCGATGACGTCTCCTATGCCTTGACCCAGCAAGGAGGAAGGAGAGGTTGAGGGAGAGCTTGTCAGCACGACGGCTTTGTGACGATGGAGCTACATGGACTCCGATAGGGCTTCGCCAAGCGCTACAGAGAACGAGGAAGAGGAAGGGTAGGGCTGCGCCGAGAGAGAGAGAGAGAGAGAGAGAGAAGTCGTGTCTCAAATCAGCCCAAAACCTTGGGTATATGTAGGAGGAGGGAGAGGGAGGGCTGCCTTGGCCCCTCCTCCAAGGAGGAGAGGTTCAGCCGAACCTAGGGAGGAGTCCACCTCCCACAAGGGAGGTGGATCTCTTCCTTTTGAATCCTTTTCAGCCTTATCTCTTATCCCTAGCCGCATGGGCCCTTCCGGAAGGTCTTGGCCAACCCAATAAGGTCTGGTACACCTGTTGGAAATATGCCCTAGAGGAAATAATAAATTAGTTATTATCATATTTCCTTGTTCATGATAATCGTTTATTATCGATGCTATAATTGTATTGATCGGAGACTTAAATGCATGTGTGGATACATAGACAAAACCATGTCCCTAGTATGCCTCTAATGGACTAGCTCGTTGATCAAAGGATGGTTAAGGTTTCCTTGCCATGGACATGAGATGTCATTTGATAACGGGATCACATCATTAGGAGAATGATGTGATGGATAAGACCCAAACTACAAACATAGCATATGATCGTGTCAGTTTATTGCTACTGTTGTCTGCATGTCAAGTATATGTTCCTATGACCATGAGATCATGCAACTCACGGATATCGGAGGAGTGCCTTGTGTGTATCAAACGTCGCAACGTAACTGGGTGACTATAAAGGTGCTCTACAGGTATCTCCGATGGTGTCTGTTGAGTTGGCATGGATTGAGACTGGGATTTGTTACTCCGTGTGACGGAGAGGTATCTCAGGGCCCACTCGGTAATACAACATCACAACAAGCCATGCAAGCAATGTGGCTAAGTGTTAGTCATGGGATCTTGTATTACGAAACGAGTGAAGAGACTTGCCAGTAATGAGGTTGAACTAGGTATGGAGATACCGACGATCTAATCTCGGGCAAGTAACATACCGAAGAACAAAGGGAACGTTATACGGGATTAACTGAATCCTTGACATTGAGGTTCGACCGATAAAGATCTTCGTAGAATATGTAGGAACCAATGTGAATGTCCAGGTCCCTCCATTGGTTATTGACCGTAGAGGTGTCTCGGTCATGTCTACATAGTTCTCGAACCCGCAGGGTCTGCACACTTAAGGTTCGGTGACGTTTCGGTAGTGTAGAGTTATGTATGGTGGTGACCGAAGTTTGTTCGGAGTCCCGGATGAGATCCCGGACGTCACAAGGAGCTCCAGAATGGTCCGGAGGTAAAGATTCATATATAGGAAGTCCCAGTTTGGTTTCCGGAAAAGTTTCGGGCTCATCGGTAGTGTACCGGGAGTGCCGGTAGTGTACCGGGAGTGCCGGTAGTGTACCGGGAGGCCTCCGGGAGGGGTATTTCGACCCCAAGAGGTACATGGGATGTGGGAGAATAATAACCAGCCCTTAGTGGGCTGGGAAAACAGCCACAAATGCCCATGGCGGTGGAGAAAAAGTCCTAAAGCAAAAAGTGGAAAATCAGCCAATAGGAGGCAATCCTACTCCAACTAGGATTGGAGGTGAAGTAGGATTGCTTCCCACCTCCTATTTCGGCCGACCCAAAGGCCTTGGCTGCCTCTCGTCTCCTCTCCTCCTATATATACTAGTGTATTGGGTGGTTTTTGGACAGAATTTCCGGCCACGTGCTACCCGTTACACCGGTGCATAGTTTCTCCTCTAGATCGGTTTTCTGCAGCGCTTAGGCGAAGCCCTGCCGAAATTGCTCCACCACCATGACCGGAGCACCGTCACAGTGCCGGTGAACTCTCTCTCCTCTCCACCTCCTCTCGCTGGATCGAGATGGTGGAGATCGTCATCAAGCTGCACGTGTGCTGAACGCGGAGGTGCCATCAGTTCGGCGCTAGATCGGAAGGACCGTGATCGAGATCGCAAGACGGTTCATGATGTGATCACGGAACGGATCGTGATGAGTTTGCGGGACAGATCGTGATCAAGATCGTGAGACGGATCGTGATGAGTTCGCGGGATGGATCATGATGTGTTCGTGGGACGGTTCGTGATTGGATCGCGGGACGCTCGGCGATTTGGATCGCAAAGAAGTTCGACTACACCAACCGCGTTTCTTAATGCTTCCCGCTTAGCGATCTACAAGGGTACGTAGATCCACTCTCCGTCTCGTAGATGCTCATCACCATGGATAGGTTTGCGTGTGCGTAGGAAATTTTTTGTTTCCCATGCGATGTTCCCCAACAGTGGCATCATGAGCTAGGTTGATGGTTCGATGAGATCTCGAGTAGAACACAAAAGGTTTGTGGGCGTTGATGCTTAGATTGCTTCCTCCCTTGGTCAGATTTTGGTTCAGCAGGATTGTGAGATGAAGCGGCCCGGACCAACATTACTCGTACGCTTACGAGAGACCGGTTCCCTCGACGCAACTTGTTGCTTAGATGGCTTGCGGGTGACAGTTTCTCTCACTTTAGTTGGATCGGATCCGACAAAGGCGGTCCTTGAGAAGGTTGAAAAGCAATCTATGTATCACCTTTGTGGTTTATGCGTAGGTGAGAATCGTTCTTGCTAGTTACCCGTAGCAGCCACGTAAAACATGCAACAACAATTAGAGGACGTCTAACTTGTTTTTGCAGGGTATGTTGTGATGTGATATGGCCAATTACATGATGAGATATATGTGATGTATGAGATGATCATGTGATGTATAGAATTTCACGACTTGCATGTCGTTGAGTACGGCAACAGGCAGGAGCCATAGGGTTGTCTTTAATTATTGTATGACCTGCGTGTCAACCATTAAGCGCTATGTAATGCATTACTTTATCGCTAAGCGGTAGCAATAGAAGTAGAAGCAGGGCTGGTGCCACAACCCCAATGGCAACACATTGATGGAGATCAAGATGATGGAGATCATGGTGTTGTGCCGGTGACGATGGAGATCATGCCGGTTTCGAAGATGGAGATCTTAAACACAAGTTCATGGCCATATCATGTCACTTATGAATTGCATGAGATGTTAATCCTTTTATGCACCTTGTTTTGCTTAGTACGGTGGTAGCATTATAAGGTGATCCCTCACTTGAATTTCAAGATGAACTGTGTTCTCCCCGAGTGTGCACCGTTGCGAAAGTTCGTCGTGTTGAGACACCACGTGATGATCGGGTGTGATAGACTCTACGTTCACATACAACGGGTGCAGGCCAGATTTGCACGCGCAGAACACTCGGGTTAAACTTGACGAGCCTAGCATGTACAGACATGGCCTCGGAACACAAGAGACCGAAAGGTCGAGCATGAGTCATATAGTGGATATGATCAACATAATGATGTTCACCATTGAAGCCACCTTAACTCACATGATGATCGGACTTGAGTTGGTGAATTTGGATCATGTATCACTCGAATGACCCGAGGGATGTCAATTTGAGTGGAGGTTCTTAAGTAATATGATTAATTGAACTCATTATCATGAACATAGTCAAAGTGTCTTTGCAAATTATGTTGTAGATTACTAGCTCGCGCTGTAGCTCCCTTGTATTTTTATATGTTCCTAGAGAAATAGAATTGAAAGATGTTGGTAGCAAAAATGCGGACTGGGTCCGTGATCTGAGGATTGTCCTCAATGCTGCACAGAAGGCTTATGTCCTTAATGCACCGCTCGGTGCGCCACCCCATCTAGCGTCGTCTGTAGATGTTGTGAACATCTGACAGGCACGTTTCGATGACTACTTAATAGTTTAGTGCGTCATGCATTACGGCTTAGAATTGAGGCTCCGAAACATTTTGAACGTCACGGAACATATGAGATGTTCTAAGTGCTGAGATTGTGATCTCAGGCTCGTGCCCGAGTTGCGAGATATAGGATCTCCAACGAGATTCTTTGCCTGCATGATGAAAGAGAATAGCTCAATCGTTGAGCATGTGCTCAGACTGTCTGGGTACTACAATCGCTTGAATCGAGTGGGAGTTGATCTTCCAAATAAGATAGTGATTGATGTAGTTCTCCAAGTCACTATTACTGAGCTACTAGAACTTGGTGATGAACTATAAAATGCCAGGGAAAGAAATGTTGATCCCTGAGCTGTTCGCGATGTTTGACACTGCGAAGGTAGAAATCAAGAAGGAGCGTCAAGTGTTGATGGTTAATCAAACCACTAGTTTCGAGAAGGGCAAGAGCAAGGAGGGAAACTTCATGGATAGCAAGTCAGTTGCTGATCCAGTGAAGCAACCCAAAGTTGAACTCAAACCCGAGACTAAGTGCTTCTGTTATGAGGTGAGCGGTCGCTGAAGTGGAACAACCCTAGATACTTGGTAGATAAGAAGGCTGGCAACATTGATAGAAGTATATTTGATATACGAGTTACTAATGTGTACCTTGCTAGTACTCTTAGTAGCACCTAGGTATTGGATACCGGTTCGGTTGCTAAATGTTAGTAACTCGAAATAAAAGCTACGGAATAAACAGAGAACTAGCTAAGGGTGAGGTGACGATATGTGTTGGAAGTGTTTCCAAGGTTGATGTGATCAACATTGCACGCTCTCTCTACCTTCAGGATTAGTGACGAACCTAAATAAATGTTATTTGGTGTTTTGTGTTGAGCATGAACATGATTAGATCATGTTTATTGCAATACGGTTATTCATTTAAGTTTGAGAATAATGGTTATTCTGTTTACATGAATAATACCTTCAATGATCATGCACCCAGTGAGAATGGTTTGTTGAAATCTTGATCGTAGTATTACACGTGTTCATAACATTGATGTCAAAAGATACAAAGTTAATAATGATAGTACCACATACTTGTGGCACTGCCGCTAAATGTCATATTGGTATAAAGCACATGTAGAAACTCCATGTTGATGGATATTTGGACTTATTCGATTTCGAATCGGTTGAGACATGCGAACCATGCCTCTTGGGCAAGATGACTAAAGGACCCCGTTGGATGGAGCGGGCAAGTGATTCATTGGAAATGATACATGTTGATGTATGCAATCTAGTGAGTCTTGTAGCGTGCAGTGGATATCGTTATTTTCTTACCTTCACTGATGATTTGAGTAGATATAGTGTATATTTACTTAATGAAACACAAGTCTGAATCGTTTGAAAGGTTCAAGCAAATTCAGAGTGAAGTTTAAAGATCATCGTGACAAGAAGATAAAAATGACTGCGATATGATCGTGGAGGTGAATATCTGAGTCATGAGTTTGGCATACAAGTTAAGACAACGTGAAAGTTGTTTCAAAACTAAACGCCACATGGAACACCATAGTGTGATGGTGTGTCCGAACATCATAGTTATGCTCTATTGGACATGGTGCGTGCTATGATGTCTCTTGTCGTTTTACTACTATAATTTTGGGGTTATGCATTAGAGACAACTACATTCACTTTAAATAGGGCACCATCTAAATCCGTTGAGATGCCACAATGTGAATTATTGTTTGATAGAAACCTAAGGTGTCATTTCTTAATATTTGGGGATGTGACACTTGTGTGGAAAATGTTTTCACCTAATGAGGTCGAACCCAAGGCGGACAAATTGCATCTTCATAGAATACCCTAAGATCAGTTGGGTGAACCTTCAATCTCAGATCCTAGTGCAAAGTGTTTGTTGCTTAAACGGATCCTTTCTCGAGGAAATGTTTCTCTGAAAAGAATTGAGTGGGAGGAAGATAGAACTTGATGAGGTTGTTAAACCTTTGTTCAACCAGAGAGTAGTGCAGCGCAGAAAGATGTTTCTGTGAAGCCTACGTTAGTTGAAGAGGAAGTTAATGATGATGATCATGAAGCTTCAGGATCAAGTTACTATCGAACTTCGTAGGTCGACAAGGATGTGTACTGCTCCTAAGTGGTACGACAACTCTGTCTTGGAGATCATGTTGTTGGACAACGATGAACCTACGAGCTATGGAGAAGCGATGATGGGCCCGAATTCCGACAAATGGTTAGAGGCCATGAAATCCGAGATAGGATCCATGTATGAAAACCAAGTGTAGACTTTGGTAGACTTGCTCGTTGGACGGCAGGTCGTTGAGTACAAATGGATCTTTAAAATGAAGACAGACACTGATGGTGAATGTCACTATTTGTAAAGCTCGACTTGTTGCAAAGATGTTTGTGACAAGTTCAAGGAGTTGACTACGATGAGAGTTTCTCACTCGTAGTGGTGCTAAAGTCTGTTGGAATTATGTTAGCAGTTGTTGTGTTTTCAATTATGAAATCTGGCAGATGGTTGTCAAAACATCGTTTCCTTAACGGTTTACCTGAGGAAAGGTTGTATGTGATACAACCAGAAGGTTTTGTCAGGCCTAAGGATGCTAAAAGGTGTGCAAGCTTCGGTGATCCTTCCATGGACTGAAGCAAGCATCTCGGAGTTGGAATATATGCTTTGATGAGGTGATCAAAGTTTTGATATTTATACAAAGTTTACGAGAAACTTGTATTTGCAATAAAGTGAGTGGGAGCACTATAGAATTTCTGATAAGTATATGTGGATGACATATGGTTGATCAGAAATAATGTAGAGTTTCTGGAAAGCATAAAACGGTTATTTGGAAAGTGATTTTCAAAGGAAGACCTGGATGAAGCTACCTAATTGTTGAGCATCAAAATCTATGGAGATAGATCAAGATGCTCGATGAGACATTCAATGAGTGCATACCTTGACAAGATTTTGAAAGAGTTCAAAATGGATCAGTTAGAGAAAGTGTTCTCGCCTGATTTGTAAGGTGTGGAAGTTAAGTGAGACTCAAAGCTCGACAACGGCAGAAGAAAGAGAAAGGACGAACGTCGTCCCCTATGCCTTAGCCATAGGCTCTATATTATGCCATGCCGTGTACCGCACCTGTGTGTGCCTTGCCATGATTCCGTCAGCAGGTACAAGAGTGAACCAGGAGTGGATCACTGGACAGCGGTCAAGATTATCCTCAGTAACTAAGAGACTGAGGAGATGTTTCTCGATTATATAGGTGATAAAGAGTTTGTCGTAAGGAGTTACATCGATACAAGCATTAACACTAATCCGTATGACTCGTAGTAGCAATCTGGATACGTATAGTGGAGCAGCCATTTGGAAATAGTACCAAGTGGAGTGTGGTAGCAGTGTTTACGGTTTGACATAGAGATTTGCAAAGTACACACGGATCTGAATATCGCAGACCCGTTGACTATAAGACCTCCCTCACATGCAAAGCATGATCGAGCCCCAGAACTCATTGGGTGTTAGATTCATAACAATGCGAATCACATGGTGATGTGAACTAGATTCTTGACTCTAGTGCAAGTGGGAGACTGTTGGAAATATGCCCTAGAGGCAATAATAAATTAGTTATTATCATATTTCCTTGTTCATGATAATCGTTTATTATCCATGCTATAATTGTAGTGATCGGAGACTTAAATGCATGTGTGGGTACATAGACAAAACCATGTCCCTAGTATGCCTCTAATGGACTAGCTCGTTGATCAAAGGATGGCCTCTGTTTCCTAGCCATGGACATGAGATGTCATTTGATAACGGGATCACATCATTAGGAGAATGATGTGATGGACAAGACCCAAACTACAAACATAGCATATGATCGTGTCAGTTTATTGCTACTATTGTCTGCATGTCAAGTATATGTTCCTATGACCATGAGATCATGCAACTCACGGATATCAGAGGAGTGCCTTGTGTTTATCAAACGTCGCAACGTAACTGGGTGACTATAAAGGTGCTCAAGGCCCACTCGGTAATACAACATCACAACAAGCCTTGCAAGCAATGTGGCTAAGTGTTAGTCATGGGATCTTGTATTATGGAACAAGTAAAGAGACTTACCAGTAACGAGGTTGAACTAGGTATGGAGATACCGACGATCGAATCTCGGGCAAGTAACATACCGAAGAACAAAGGGAACGTTATATGGGATTAACTGAATCCTTGACATAGAGGTTCGACCGATAAAGATCTTCGTAGAATATGTATGAACCAATGTGGATGTCCAGGTCCCGCCATTGGTTATTGACCGTAGAGGTGTCTCGGTCATGTCTACATAGTTCTCGAACCCGCAGGGTCTGCACACTTAAGGTTCGGTGACGTTTCGGTAGTGTACAGTTATGTATGGTGGTGACCGAATTTTGTTCGGAGTCCCGGATGAGATCCCGGACATCAGAGGAGCTCCGTAATGGTCCGGAGGTAAAGATTCATATATAGGAAGTCCCAGTTTGGTTTCCGGAAAAGTTTCAGGCTCATCGGTAGTGTACTGGGAGTGCCAGTAGTGTACCGGGAGTGCCGGTAGTGTACCGGGAGGCCTCCGGGAGGGGTATTTCGACCCCAAGAGGTCCATGGGCTTTGGAAGAATAATAAACAGCCCTTAGTGGGCTGGGAAAATAGCCACAAAGGCCCATGGCGCTGGAGAGAAAGTCCTAAAGCAAAAAGTGGAAAATCAGCCAATAGGAGGCAATCCTACTCCAACTAGGATTGGAGGTGAAGTAGGATTGCTTCCCACCTCCTATTTCGGCTGACCCAAAGGCCTTGGCTGCCTCTCCTCTCCTCTCCTATTATATATACTAGTGGATTGAGTGGTTTTTGGACAGAATTTCCGGCCATGTGCTACCCGTTACACCGGTGCATAGTTTCTCCTCTAGATCGGTTTTCTGCAGCGCTTAGGCGAAGCCCTGCCGGAATTGCTCCACCACCATGACCGGAGCGCCGTCACGCTGCCGGTGAACTCTCTCTCCTCTCCACCTCCTCTTGCTGGATCGATATGGTGGAGATCGTCATCAAGCTGCACGTGTGCTGAACGCGGAGGTGTCGTCCGTTCGGCGCTAGATCGGAAGGACCGTGATCGAGATCGCGAGACGGTTCGTGATGTGATCACGGAACGGATCATGATGAGTTCGCGGGACAGATCGTGATCAAGATCGTGAGACAGATCGTGATGAGTTCGCGGGATGGATCATGATGTGTTCGCGGGACGGTTCGTGATTGGATCGCGGGACGCTCGGCGATTTGGATCGCGAAGAAGTTCGACTACACCAACCGCGTTTCTTAACGCTTCCCGCTTAGCGATCTACAAGGGTACGTAGATCCACTCTCCCTCTCGTAGATGCTCATCACCATGGATAGGTTTGCGTGTGCGTAGGAAATTTTTGTTTCCCATGCGACGTTCCCCAACAACACCTCCTCTAAGGGCCCACGAAGTCCTTTGGTCATCACACCCCTCCCGAGTATCCTCCGGCACCCTACCTGCACTCCCGTGTTGGGGAACGTTGCATGGGAAACAAAAAATTTCCTACGCACCCGCAAGATCTATCCATGGTGATGAGCATCTACGAGAGGGAGAGTGGATCTACATACCCTTGTAGATCTCTAAGCGGGAAGCGTTAAGAAACAC
Organism: Hordeum marinum; assembly: GCA_022496015.1. Lineage (NCBI taxonomy): Eukaryota > Viridiplantae > Streptophyta > Magnoliopsida > Poales > Poaceae > Hordeum > Hordeum marinum. The sequence goes on from CM039676.1 coordinate 2,687,387, forward strand.
AGTTGGTGTAGTCGAACGTCTTCGCGATCCATACTGCCGAGCGTCCCATGATCTCATCACGATCCGTCCCGCGATCCAATCATGATCCATCCTGTGAACTCATCATGATCCGTCCCGCGATCTTATCGCGATCCGTCTCGCGACCTTGATCATAGTCCTTCCGATCTTAGTGCCGAACGGACGACACCTCCGCGTTCACCACACATACAACTCGATGATGATCTCCGCCTTCTTGATCCAGCAAGAGGGAGCGGAGAGGTAGAAGAGTTCTACGGCAGCGTGACGGCGCTCCGGCGATGGTGGTGGAGCTATTCCGGCAGGGTTTCGCCTAAGCACTGCAGAAATCCGATCTAGAGGAGAAACTATGCACTGGAGGAACGGGTAGCACGTGGCTGAAAAAACTAGTACAAAACCCTAAAATCCACCAGTATATATAGGAGGAGAGGAGGAGAGGCTTCGCCCAAGGTCCAAGCCTCCTTTGGTTCGTCCGAAGTGGGGAGGAGAGGAGGACTCCTCCTCCTATCCTAGTAGGACTAGGATTCCTCCTTTTTTGCCTTTTTTCCACCTTTTGCTCTTGTGCTTTTCTTCCCTAGCCACATGGGCATTTTGTGGAAGTTCCACCAGCCTACTAAGGGCTGGTATTCACTCTCCCACAGCCCATGAAGCCTCTTGGGTCGAAATACCCCTCCCGGTGGTCTCCCGGTACAGTATCGACACTCCCAGTACACTACCGATGAGCCTAAAACTTTTCCGGCGACCAAAACAGGACTTCCTATATATGAATCTTTACCTCTGGACCATTCCGGAGCTCCTCGTGATGTCCGGGATCTCATCCGGGACTCCGAAAAACCTTCAGTCACCACCATGCATAACTCTATACTATCGAAACGTCAGCAAACCTTAAGTGTGCAGACCCTGCGGGTTCGAGAACTATGTAGACATGACCGAGACACCTCTACGGTCAATAACCAATAGCGGGACCTGGATGCCCATATTGGTTCCTACATATTCTACGAAGATCTTTATCGGTCAAACCTCTATGTCAAGGATTCAGTTAATCCCGTATGATGTTTCGTTTGTTCTTCGGTATGTTACTTGCCCTAGATTCGATCGCCGGTATCTTCATACCTAGTTCAACCTCGTTACTGGCAAGTCTCTTTACTCATTCCGTTATACAAGATCCCGTGACCAACACTTAGTCACATTGCTTGCAAGGCTCATTGTGATGTTGCATTACCGAGTGGGCCCTGAGATACCTCTCCGTCATACGGAGTAACAAATCCCAGTCTTGATCCATGCCAACCCAACAGACACCTTCAGAGATACCTGTAGAGCACCTTTATAGTCACCCAGTTACATTGCGATGTTTGATACACACAAGGTACTCCTCCGGTGTCCGTGAGTTGCATGATTTCATGGTCATAGGAACATATACTTGACATCACTAGAAGAAAACAGACCTTTCGTCCCGAGCATTAGTCCCGGTCTGGTCACGAACCGGTACTAAAGATGGTATTAGTCCCGGTTCGTGCCGGCTCAAACGGCTAGGAGTAGGGCGACCTTTAGTACCGGCTCGTGAGGGACCTTTAGTACCAGTTCGTGTCACGAGCCGGTACTAAAGGGGGCGTGTCAGGGTTCTGGTCAGACATGGGCCCCGCTTGCACCTTTAGTACCGGCTAGTGACACAAGCCAGTACTAAAGTTTAACCTTTACTACCGGCTAGTGACACCAGCCAGTACTAAAGACTTCCTATATATACATCCATCCGCAGCCGATCGAAAGAGCTCTGTTTTCTCCCCTGTTCTTCTTCTTGCTCGAAGCTCATCCTCCATTTTGCCAAGGATTTGTCAAGATTTAAAGGCACCCCATCTATCCAAGTGTTCATAAAGGTTAGCAACTTTGCTCCTTCATCTCTCATTGCTAGATTAGCTTGTGGTATGCTCAAAGATATGTGATATGTGATTTATGGGAGTTTATTTGATTTATATGCAATTTGAGATCAAATTAACTTGTTAGGTTGCATATGTGTAGGTGTGGTGCCTTCCCATGTTCTTCTTATTGCTCGAAGCTCATCCTCCATTTTGCCAAGGATTTGTCAAGATTTAAAGGCACCCCATCTATCCAAGTGTTCATAAAGTTTAGCAACTTTGCTCCTTCATCTCTTGCTAGATTAGCTTGTGGTATGCTCAAATATATGTGATATGTGATTTGTGGGAGTTTATTTGATTTATATGCAATTTGAGCTCAGATTAACTTGTTAGGTTGCATATGTTTAGGTGTGGTTTATTTGGTGCCTTCCCATCCCCGGCAGTCCTAACCACCGTCCCTTGTTCGCACCGTCTCGTCGCGGCACCGACCACCTTGGTGAGCCTCTTGTTCTTCTTAAAATCTTTTAAAAAAAATTACTTGTATGATTTAGATAGCTACGTGTACGATTTACTTACTTGTATTATTGTTAGTTATTCTATAGTGTCATGGTTATGGTATCCGCCCACGCCGGCCCTCGTCCAGTCTATGATTCATATGTCGTATGTCGTTATCTTTTATAACTGTTTCACACATCATCTAATGTCTATGAAAATTAATTATGCCACCAAATTTACATAGATATTTTTATCTATAGGAAGTAGTTGAACCAGAAATTCCAACCGACTATGCAATTCTGCTCGAGAAATTAACACAAGCTGAAAAAGAAATTGATCATTTGAAAGAAAAATTGAAAAGAACTGAAGATGAGAAGATGGGATTGGAGTTGCATGTTGCCGATATCGTCGATGATCACAAGAACAAGATGGCTGGAATGAGCTTGAAGCTTAGAAAGATTAGAAAATATGCCATTGATAAAGAGGCTTGGTATGATTATGTTGTTGGCTCAATTATTACCTTAGTTGCAATTATGATCGCATTTGTTGTTATATTTACATGTTTTAGATAGTTGGTGTTGTTTTATGAGATGTATGTATGAACTATAAGTATCCATTATTTGAAGTAATAACATTTGGTCACTGCTAGCTCTACTTTTGGTTGTAATGTGATGATGAAGTTGTATTAATTTGGTCACTTCAATGTTGTGTAGTGAACATGAGCCGGCAATGGATGTACAATGACCGACTAAGTCCATGCTTTCTTAATGGCCTGCATGATTTTATTCATGTGGCTAAGGCAAACAAGCAGAATGGTTTCATGTGTTGTCCATGTCGTGACTGTAAGAATGATAGGAATTACTCTACCTCAAAAACCCTTCAGTACCACCTGCTGAAGTCCGGTTTCATGTACGGCTATAGCTGTTGGACCAAGCACAGAGAAACAGGGGTTATAATGGAAGACAATGAAGAAGAAGAGGATGATGACAACTATCCTTTTGCTCAGACAACAATGCGGGAAGTTGAAGAAGAGGCATCAATGGGGGAAGCTGAAGAAGAGGCATCAGAAGAGCCCGCTGATGATTTGGGTCAGGTCATTGCTGATGCAAAGAGAAACTACGAAAATGATAAAGAGAGGTTGAAGTTGAAACGCATGTTAGAGGATCACAAGAAATTATTGTATCCAAATTGTGAAGATGACCAGAAAAAGCTGGGTACCACGCTGGAATTGCTGCAATGGAAGGCGAAGAATGGTGTAACTGACAAGGGATTTCAAGAATTGCTAATAATGATAAAGAAGATGCTTCCAAAGCATAACAAATTGCCTGAAAGTACGTACGAAGCAAAGACGGTTTTCTTCCCTCTAGGATTAGAGGTGCAGAAGATACATGCATGCCCTAATGACTACATCCTCTACCGCGGTGAGGAGTACGAGAATTTGGATGCATGCCCGGTATGCGGTGCACTACGCTATAAGATCCCCCGCGATGACCCTGGTGATGTGGAGGGCGAACACCACAGGAAGAGGGTTCCTGCCAAGGTGATGTGGTATGCTCCTATAATACCACGGTTGAAACGTTTGTTCCAAAACAAAGAGCATGCCAAGTTGTTGCGATGGCACAAAGAAGAACGTAAGAAATACGGGATGTTGAGAGCACCTGCTGATGGGTCGCAGTGGAGAAAAATCGAGAGGGAATTCGAGGACTTTGCAGCTGACACAACAAACTTATGGTTTGGTCTTATTACAGACGGCATGAATCCTTTTGGCGAGCAGAGCTCCAGTCACAGCACATGGCCCGTGACTCTATGTATCTACAACCTTCCTCCTTGGTTCTGCATGAAGCGGAAGTTCATTATAATGCCAGTGCTCATCCAAGGCCCTAAGCAACCTGACAATGACATTGATGTCTACCTAAGTCCACTAGTTGATGAACTTCTACAGTTATGGAAAAAACCAGGTGTGCGTGTGTGGGATGCGCACACACAGAAGGAAATTGACCTACGAGCGTTGCTATTTGTAACCATCAATGATTGGCCTGCTCTTAGTAACCTTTCAGGACATACAAACAAGGGATACAATGCATGCACACACTATTTAGATGATACTGAAAGTATATATTTGGATAAATGTAAGAAGAATGTGTACCTGGGACATCGTCGATTTCTATCGATCAAGCATGTCTTAAGAAAGGCAGGCAACCATTTCAAATGTGAGCCAGATAACCGGAAAAAGCCTGGCCTCCGTACTGGGGAATATATATTTGATATGGTCAAGGATTTACAGGTAATCTTTGGAAAGGGTCCTGGCGGACTATCTATTCCGAATGACGCCAACGGACACGCACCCATTTGGAAGAACAAATCTATATTTTGGGAACTTGAATATTGGAAAGCCCTAGAGGTCCATAATGCAATCGACGTGATGCATGTGACGAAGAATCTTTGTGTGAACCTGCTAGGCTTCTTGGGCGTGTATGGAAAGAAAAAAGATACACCGCAGGCACGGGAGGACAAGCAAAGAATTAATGAAAAAGATGGCATGCCTCCAAAGCAGTATCAAGGTCCTTCCAGCTACGCTCTTACGAAAGAAGAGAAGGAAATCTTTTTTGAATGCCTGCTTAGTATGAAGGTCCCGTCTGGCTTCTCGGCGAATATAAAGGGAATAATAAATATGGCAAAGAAAAAAAATTCAAAATCTAAAGTCTCATGACTGCCACGTGATTATGAAGCAATTACTTCCGGTTGCACTTAGGGGGCTTCTACCGGAAAATGTTTGATTAACCATTGTGAAGCTATGCGCATTCCTCAATGCAATTTCTCAGAAGGTAGTCGATCCAGAAATCCTACCAAGGTTATAGAATGTCCTGGTCCAATGTCTTGTCAGTTTTGAGTTGGTGTTCCCTCCATCCTTCTTCAATATTATGACGCACGTTCTAGTTCACCTAGTCGAAGAGATTAACATTCTGGGTCCTGTATTTCTACACAATATGTTCCCCTTCGAGAGGTTCATGGGAGTCTTAAAGAAATATGTTCATAACCGTGCTAGGCCAGACGGAAGTATCGCCAAGGGATATGGAGCAGACGAGGTTATTGAGTTTTTTGTTGACTTTTTTCCTAACATTAAGCCGATTGGTCTTCCTGAATCGCGACATGAGGGGAGACTGGGTGGAAAAGGCACATTAGGAAAGAAAGAAGCAATTAATATGGACGGGCATTCTTTCACTCAAGCAGACTACACAGTTCTACAAAATTCCACCTTGGTGACTCCATATATGGAGGAATAGAAGGATATTGTATGGTCCAAGAACCCGGAGCAGTCTGACCCCTGGATTCAACGTAAACACATGGAGACTTTTGCTAGTTGGTTGCAAACAAAGCTCATCAATGACAACGATGTTCCAGATGAATTGTACTGGTTGGCCAAGACACCAAGTTCGGCTGTAACGACTTTCAAAGGGTACGAGATAAATGGGAATACATTTTACACGATCGCCCAAGATAAGAAGAGCACCAACCAAAACAGTGGTGTCCGCTATGATGCAACCAACTTTGAAGACACATATTATGGTTACATAGAGGAGATATGGGAACTTGACTATGGACCTGATCTTGAGGTACCGTTGCTTCGGTGCAAATGGGTCAAATATACTGGAGGCGGGGTACAGGTAGACCCGCGGTACGGAATGACAACAGTGGATCTCAACAATCTTGGATACACAGACGACTCATTCGTCCTAGACAATGATGTGGCTCAGGTTTTCTATGTGAAGGACATGTCTAGCAAACCGAGGAGAAAAAAAGATAAGGAAGAGAATACATCATACGATGAGCCAAAGCACCACATAGTTCTTTCAGGGAAAAGAAACATTGTGGGAGTGGAGGACAAGATAGACATGTCCGAAGATTATGAAAAGTTTCATGAAATCCCTCCCTTCAGAGTGAAGACTCCCCCAAGCATCCTGTTAAATGATGAAGATTATCCATGGTTACGGTGCAATCATAATAATGGGACAAACACGCAGAAAAAGTCTTACACCGCAAGATCCCACTCTAGGATGTGACGGGCTTCACCGTCCACTTTTTACATATATGAAGGACATGCAAGCATTTCCTAGCATAGTATCTTTGTAACAGTTTGTACACGAAGTGCATCCAGTTTGTACAGCTACTCAACTCTTTAGAAGTTGCTATGTGGGTGCAATCCCTTTGTAACAGATTAGTTTTTCATCGGAAACCCTCATACTTCTTATGAGATTGTCCAATTTGTACACGAAGTGCATCCAGTTATTGCCGTAACCCTCTCAACTCTCTAAAAGTTTCTATGTGGGTGAAATTATGATGTCATGCCAAGTTACAACCTTTTTAGAGTTCATTTGTACCGCTTTTCAAATTCAGCGTCATTTAGCTCAAAATAAATCATTAAATGCATGAAAAATATCAAATGAAGTTAGAAAGGGTTGAAAATTTATTATGTGCCTTTGAATGGTGCATATTGAACACAAGCAAAGTATGGAGTTAAAATAAGTTATTAAAAATGAAATCCCTTTGTAATAGATGAGTTTTCGTCCGAAACCCTCATACTTCTTATGAGGTTGTCCCATTTGTACACGAAGTGCATTCAATTTTTGCCATAACCCTCTCAACTCTCTAAAAGTTGCTATGTGGGTGAAATTATGATGTCATGCCAAGTTACAACCTTTTCAGAGTTCATTTGTACTGCTTTTCAAATTCAGGGTCATTTAGCTCAAAATAAATCATTAAATGCATGAAAATATCAAATGAAGTTAGAAAGGGTTGAAAATTGATGATGTGCCTTTCAATGGTGCATATTGAACACACAAAAATTATGGAGTTAAAATAAGTTATTAAAAATGAAATCCCTTTGTAATAGATTAGTTTTTCTTCCGAAACCCTCATACTTCTTATGAGATTGTCCAATTTGTACACGAAGTGCATCCAGTTTTTGCCGTAACCCTGTCAACTCTCTAGAAGTTTCTATGTGGGTGAAATTATAATGTCATGCCAAGCTACAACCTTTTCAGAGTTCATTTGTACCGCTTTCCAAATTCAGGGTCATTTAGCTCAAAATAAATCATTAAATGCACGAAAATATCAAATGAAGTCACAACGGGCTGAAAATTGATGATGTGCCTTTGAATGGTGCATATTGAACACACAAAAAGTCTGGAGTTAAAATAAGTTATTAAAAATGAAATCCGTTTGTAATAGATGAGTTTTCATCCCAAACCATCATACTTCTTATGAGATTGTCCAATTTGTACACGAAGTGCATCCAGTTTTTGCCGTAACACTCTCAACTCTCTAGAAGTTGCAATGTGGGTGAAATTATAATGTCATGCCAAGTTATAACCTATTCAGAATTCATTTGTACTGCTTTTCAAATTCAGGGTCATTTAGCTCAAAATAAATCATTAAATGCATGAAAAACATCAAATGAAGTCAGAACGGGTTGAAAATTGATGATGTGCCTTTGAATGGTGCATATTGAACACACAAAATGTATGGAGTTAAAATAATTTATTAAAATTGAAATCCCTTTGTAATAGATGAGATTTCGTCCGAAACCCTCACACTTCTTATGAGATTGTCCAATTTGTACACGAAGTGCATCCAGTTTTTACCGTAACCCTCTCAACTCTCTAGAAGTTTCTATGTGGGTGAAATTATGATGTCATGCCAAGCTACAACCTTTTCAGAGTTCATTTGTACTGCTTTTCAAATTCAGGGTCATTTAGCTAAAAATAAATCATTAAATGCATGCAAAATATCAAATGAAGTCAGAAAGGGTTGAAATTTGATTATGTGCCTTTGAATGGTGCATATTGAACACACAAAAAGTATGGAGTTAAAATAAGTTATTAAAAATGAAATCCCTTTGTAATAGATGAGTTTTCGTCTGAAACCCTCACATTTCTTATGAGATTGTCCAATTTGTACACGAAGTGCATCCAGTTTTTGCCGTAACCCTCTTAACTCTCTAGAAGTTTCTATGTGGGTGAAATTATGATGTCATGCCAAGCTACAAGCTTTTCAGAGTTCATTTGTACTGCTTTCCAAATTCAGGGCCATTTAGCTCAAAATAAATCATTAAATGCATGAAAAATATCAAATGAAGTCAGAACGGGTTGAAAATTGATGATGTGCCTTTGAATGGTGCATATTGAACACAAAAAAAGTATGGAGTTAAAATAAGTTATTAAAAATGAAATCCCTTTGTAATAGATTAGTTTTTCGTCCGAAACCCTCATACTTCTTATGAGATTGTCCAATTTGTACACGAAGTGCATCCAGTTATTGCCGTAACCCTCTCAACTCTCTAAAAGTTTCTATGTGGGTGAAATTATGATGTCATGCCAAGTTACAACCTTTTTAGAGTTCATTTGTACCGCTTTTCAAATTCAGCGTCATTTAGCTCAAAATAAATCATTAAATGCATGAAAAATATCAAATGAAGTTAGAAAGGGTTGAAAATTTATTATGTGCCTTTGAATGGTGCATATTGAACACAAGAAAAGTATGGAGTTAAAATAAGTTATTAAAAATGAAATCCCTTTGTAATAGATGAGTTTTCGTCCGAAACCCTCATACTTCTTATGAGGTTGTCCCATTTGTACACGAAGTGCATTCAATTTTTGCCATAACCCTCTCAACTCTCTAAAAGTTTCTATGTGGGTGAAATTATGATGTCATGCCAAGTTACAACCTTTTCAGAGTTCATTTGTACTGCTTTTCAAATTCAGGGTCATTTAGCTCAAAATAAATCATTAAATGCATGAAAATATCAAATGAAGTTAGAATGGGTTGAAAATTGATGATGTGCCTTTGAATGGTGCATATTGAACACACAAAAATTATGGAGTTAAAATAAGTTATTAAAAATGAAATCCCTTTGTAATAGATTAGTTTTTCGTCCGAAACCCTCATACTTCTTATGAGATTGTCCAATTTGTACACGAAGTGCATCCAGTTTTTGCCGTAACCCTGTCAACTCTCTAGAAGTTTCTATGTGGGTGAAATTATAATGTCATGCCAAGCTACAACCTTTTCAGAGTTCATTTGTACCGCTTTCCAAATTCAGGGTCATTTAGCTCAAAATAAATCATTAAATGCACGAAAATATCAAATGAAGTCACAACGGGCTGAAAATTGATGATGTGCCTTTGAATGGTGCATATTGAACACACAAAAAGTCTGGAGTTAAAATAAGTTATTAAAAATGAAATCCGTTTGTAATAGATGAGTTTTCATCCCAAACCATCATACTTCTTATGAGATTGTCCAATTTGTACACGAAGTGCATCCAGTTTTTGCCGTAACACTCTCAACTCTCTAGAAGTTGCAATGTGGGTGAAATTATAATGTCATGCCAAGTTATAACCTATTCAGAATTCATTTGTACTGCTTTTCAAATTCAGGGTCATTTAGCTCAAAATAAATCATTAAATGCATGAAAAACATCAAATGAAGTCAGAACGGGTTGAAAATTGATGATGTGCCTTTGAATGGTGCATATTGAACACACAAAATGTATGGAGTTAAAATAATTTATTAAAATTGAAATCCCTTTGTAATAGATGAGATTTCGTCCGAAACCCTCACACTTCTTATGAGATTGTCCAATTTGTACACGAAGTGCATCCAGTTTTTACCGTAACCCTCTCAACTCTCTAGAAGTTTCTATGTGGGTGAAATTATGATGTCATGCCAAGCTACAACCTTTTCAGAGTTCATTTGTACTGCTTTTCAAATTCAGGGTCATTTAGCTAAAAATAAATCATTAAATGCATGCAAAATATCAAATGAAGTCAGAAAGGGTTGAAATTTGATTATGTGCCTTTGAATGGTGCATATTGAACACACAAAAAGTATGGAGTTAAAATAAGTTATTAAAAATGAAATCCCTTTGTAATAGATGAGTTTTCGTCTGAAACCCTCACATTTCTTATGAGATTGTCCAATTTGTACACGAAGTGCATCCAGTTTTTGCCGTAACCCTCTTAACTCTCTAGAAGTTTCTATGTGGGTGAAATTATGATGTCATGCCAAGCTACAAGCTTTTCAGAGTTCATTTGTACTGCTTTCCAAATTCAGGGCCATTTAGCTCAAAATAAATCATTAAATGCATGAAAAATATCAAATGAAGTCAGAACGGGTTGAAAATTGATGATGTGCCTTTGAATGGTGCATATTGAACACAAAAAAAGTATGGAGTTAAAATAAGTTATTAAAAATGAAATCCCTTTGTAATAGATTAGTTTTTCGTCCGAAACCCTCATACTTCTTATGACATTGTCCAATTTGTACACGAAGTGCATCTAGTTTTTGCCGTAACCCTGTCAACTCTCTAGAAGTTTCTATGTGGGTGAAATTATAATGTCATGCCAAGCTACAACCTTTTCAGAGTTCATTTGTACTGCTTTCCAAATTCAGGGTCATTTAGCTCAAAATAAATCATTAAATGCACGAAAAATATCAATTGAAGTCACAACGGGCTGAAAATTGATGATGTGCCTTTGAATGGTGCATATTGAACACACAAAAAGTCTGGAGTTAAAATAAGTTATAAAAAATGAAATCCCTTTGTAATAGATGAGTTTTCATCCCAAACCATCATACTTCTTATGAGATTGTCCAATTTGTACACGAAGTGCATCCAGTTTTTGTCATAACACTCTCAACTCTCTAGAAGTTGCAATGTCGGTGAAATTATGATGTCATGCCAAGTTATAACCTTTTCAGAATTCATTTGTACTGCTTTTCAAATTCAGGGTCATTTAGCTCAAAATAAATCATTAAATGCATGAAAAACATCAAATGAAGTCAGAAAGGGTTGAAAATTGATCATGTGCCTTTGAATGGTGCATATTGAACACACAAATGTATGGAGTTAAACTAATTTATTAAAATTGAAATCCCTTTGTAATAGATGAGATTTCGTCCGAAACCCTCACACTTCTTATGAGATTGTCCAATTTGTACACGAAGTGCATCCAGTTTTTGCCGTAACATTCTCAACTCTCTAGAAGTTTCTATGTGGGTGAAATTATGATGTCATGCCTAGCTACAACCTTTTCAGAGTTCATTTGTACTGCTTTTCAAATTCAGGGTCATTTAGCTAAAAATAAATCGTTAAATGCATGAAAAATATCAAATGAAGTCAGAACGGGTTGAATATTGATGATGTGCCTTTGAATGGTGCATATTGAACACACAAATAGTCTGGAGTTAAAATAAGTTATTAAAAATGAAATTCCATTGTAATAGATTAGTTTTTGTACGAAACCCTCATACTTCTTATGAGACTGTCCAATTTGTACATGAAGTGCATCCAGTTTTTGCCGTAACCCTCTCAACTCTCTAGAAGTTTCTATGTGGATGAAATTATGATGCCATGGCAAGCTACAACCTTTTCAAAGTTCATTTGTACTGCTTTTCAAATTCAGGGTCATTTAGCTCAAAATAAATTATTAAATGCATGAAAAATATCAAATGAAGTCAGAACGGGTTGAACATTGATGATGTGCCTTTGAATGGTGCATATTGAACACACAAAAAGTATGGAGTTAAAATAAGTTTTTAAAAATTAAATCCCTTTGTAATAGATTAGTTTTTCGTTCGAAACCCTCATACTTCTTATGAGATTGTCCAATTTGTACACGAAGTGCATCCAGTTTTTGCCGTAACCCTCTCAACTCACTAGAAGTTTTTATGTGTGTGAAATTATGACGTCATGCCAAGCTACAACCTTTTCAGAGTTCATTTGTACTACTTTCCAAATTCAGCGTCATTTAGCTAAAAATAAATCATTAAATGCATGAAAAATATCAAATGAAGTCAGAACGGGTTGAAAATTGATGATGTGCCTTTGAATGGTGCATATTGAACACACAAATAGTCTGGAGTTAAAATAAGTTATTAAAAATGAAATCCCCTTGTAATAGATTAGTTTTTGTCCGAAAGCCTCATACTTCTTATGAGACTGTCCAATTTGTACATGAAGTGCATCCAGTTTTTGCCGTAACCCTCTCAACTCTCTAGAAGTTTCTATGTGGGTGAAATAATGATGTCATGCCAAGCTACAACCTTTTCAGAGTTCATTTGTACCGCTTTCCAAATTCAGGGTCATTTAGCTCAAAATAAATCATTAAATGCACGAAAATATCAAATGAAGTCACAACGGGCTGAAAATTGATGATGTGCCTTTGAATGGTGCATATTGAACACACAAAAAGTCTGGAGTTAAAATAAGTTATTAAAAATGAAATCCGTTTGTAATAGATGAGTTTTCATCCCAAACCATCATACTTCTTATGAGATTGTCCAATTTGTACACGAAGTGCATCCAGTTTTTGCCGTAACACTCTCAACTCTCTAGAAGTTGCAATGTGGGTGAAATTATAATGTCATGCCAAGTTATAACCTATTCAGAATTCATTTGTACTGCTTTTCAAATTCAGGGTCATTTAGCTCAAAATAAATCATTAAATGCATGAAAAACATCAAATGAAGTCAGAACGGGTTGAAAATTGATGATGTGCCTTTGAATGGTGCATATTGAACACACAAAATGTATGGAGTTAAAATAATTTATTAAAATTGAAATCCCTTTGTAATAGATGAGATTTCGTCCGAAACCCTCACACTTCTTATGAGATTGTCCAATTTGTACACGAAGTGCATCCAGTTTTTACCGTAACCCTCTCAACTCTCTAGAAGTTTCTATGTGGGTGAAATTATGATGTCATGCCAAGCTACAACCTTTTCAGAGTTCATTTGTACTGCTTTTCAAATTCAGGGTCATTTAGCTAAAAATAAATCATTAAATGCATGCAAAATATCAAATGAAGTCAGAAAGGGTTGAAATTTGATTATGTGCCTTTGAATGGTGCATATTGAACACACAAAAAGTATGGAGTTAAAATAAGTTATTAAAAATGAAATCCCTTTGTAATAGATGAGTTTTCGTCTGAAACCCTCACATTTCTTATGAGATTGTCCAATTTGTACACGAAGTGCATCCAGTTTTTGCCGTAACCCTCTTAACTCTCTAGAAGTTTCTATGTGGGTGAAATTATGATGTCATGCCAAGCTACAAGCTTTTCAGAGTTCATTTGTACTGCTTTCCAAATTCAGGGCCATTTAGCTCAAAATAAATCATTAAATGCATGAAAAATATCAAATGAAGTCAGAACGGGTTGAAAATTGATGATGTGCCTTTGAATGGTGCATATTGAACACAAAAAAAGTATGGAGTTAAAATAAGTTATTAAAAATGAAATCCCTTTGTAATAGATTAGTTTTTCGTCCGAAACCCTCATACTTCTTATGACATTGTCCAATTTGTACACGAAGTGCATCTAGTTTTTGCCGTAACCCTGTCAACTCTCTAGAAGTTTCTATGTGGGTGAAATTATAATGTCATGCCAAGCTACAACCTTTTCAGAGTTCATTTGTACTGCTTTCCAAATTCAGGGTCATTTAGCTCAAAATAAATCATTAAATGCACGAAAAATATCAATTGAAGTCACAACGGGCTGAAAATTGATGATGTGCCTTTGAATGGTGCATATTGAACACACAAAAAGTCTGGAGTTAAAATAAGTTATAAAAAATGAAATCCCTTTGTAATAGATGAGTTTTCATCCCAAACCATCATACTTCTTATGAGATTGTCCAATTTGTACACGAAGTGCATCCAGTTTTTGTCATAACACTCTCAACTCTCTAGAAGTTGCAATGTCGGTGAAATTATGATGTCATGCCAAGTTATAACCTTTTCAGAATTCATTTGTACTGCTTTTCAAATTCAGGGTCATTTAGCTCAAAATAAATCATTAAATGCATGAAAAACATCAAATGAAGTCAGAAAGGGTTGAAAATTGATCATGTGCCTTTGAATGGTGCATATTGAACACACAAATGTATGGAGTTAAACTAATTTATTAAAATTGAAATCCCTTTGTAATAGATGAGATTTCGTCCGAAACCCTCACACTTCTTATGAGATTGTCCAATTTGTACACGAAGTGCATCCAGTTTTTGCCGTAACATTCTCAACTCTCTAGAAGTTTCTATGTGGGTGAAATTATGATGTCATGCCTAGCTACAACCTTTTCAGAGTTCATTTGTACTGCTTTTCAAATTCAGGGTCATTTAGCTAAAAATAAATCGTTAAATGCATGAAAAATATCAAATGAAGTCAGAACGGGTTGAATATTGATGATGTGCCTTTGAATGGTGCATATTGAACACACAAATAGTCTGGAGTTAAAATAAGTTATTAAAAATGAAATTCCATTGTAATAGATTAGTTTTTGTACGAAACCCTCATACTTCTTATGAGACTGTCCAATTTGTACATGAAGTGCATCCAGTTTTTGCCGTAACCCTCTCAACTCTCTAGAAGTTTCTATGTGGATGAAATTATGATGCCATGGCAAGCTACAACCTTTTCAAAGTTCATTTGTACTGCTTTTCAAATTCAGGGTCATTTAGCTCAAAATAAATTATTAAATGCATGAAAAATATCAAATGAAGTCAGAACGGGTTGAACATTGATGATGTGCCTTTGAATGGTGCATATTGAACACACAAAAAGTATGGAGTTAAAATAAGTTTTTAAAAATTAAATCCCTTTGTAATAGATTAGTTTTTCGTTCGAAACCCTCATACTTCTTATGAGATTGTCCAATTTGTACACGAAGTGCATCCAGTTTTTGCCGTAACCCTCTCAACTCACTAGAAGTTTTTATGTGTGTGAAATTATGACGTCATGCCAAGCTACAACCTTTTCAGAGTTCATTTGTACTGCTTTCCAAATTCAGCGTCATTTAGCTAAAAATAAATCATTAAATGCATGAAAAATATCAAATGAAGTCAGAACGGGTTGAAAATTGATGATGTGCCTTTGAATGGTGCATATTGAACACACAAATAGTCTGGAGTTAAAATAAGTTATTAAAAATGAAATCCCCTTGTAATAGATTAGTTTTTGTCCGAAAGCCTCATACTTCTTATGAGACTGTCCAATTTGTACATGAAGTGCATCCAGTTTTTGCCGTAACCCTCTCAACTCTCTAGAAGTTTCTATGTGGGTGAAATAATGATGTCATGGCAAGCTACAACCTTTTCAAAGTTCATTTGTACTGCTTTTCAAATTCAGCGTCATTTAGCTAGAAATAAATCATTAAATGCATGAAAAATATCAAATTAAGTCAGAACGGGTTGAAAATTGATGATGTGCCTTTGAATGGTGCATATTGAACACACAAATAGTCTGGAGTTAAAATAAGTTATTAAAAATGAAATGCCTTTGTAATACATTAGTTTTTCGTCCGAAACCCTCATACTTCTTATGAGATTGTCCAATTTGTACACGTAGTGCATCAAGTTTTTGCCGTAACCCTCTCAACTCGCTAGAAGTTTCTATGTGGGTGAAATTATGATGTCATGCCAAGCTACAACCTTTTCAGAGTTCATTTGTACTGCTTTCCAAATTCAGGGCCATTTAGCTCAAAATAAATCATTAAATGCATGAAAAATATCAAATGAAGTCAGAACGGGTTGAAAATTGATGATGTGCCTTTGAATGGTGCATATTGAACACAAAAAAAGTATGGAGTTAAAATAAGTTATTAAAAATGAAATCCCTTTGTAATAGATTAGTTTTTCGTCCGAAACCCTCATACTTCTTATGACATTGTCCAATTTGTACACGAAGTGCATCCAGTTTTTGCCGTAACCCTGTCAACTCTCTAGAAGTTTCTATGTGGGTGAAATTATAATGTCATGCCAAGCTACAACCTTTTCAGAGTTCATTTGTACTGCTTTCCAAATTCAGGGTCATTTAGCTCAAAATAAATCATTAAATGCATGAAAAATATCAAATGAAGTCCCAAGGGGTTGAAAATTGCTGATGTGCCTTTGAATGGTGCATATTGAACATACAAAAAGTCTGGAGTTAAAATAAGTTATTAAAAATGAAATCCCTTTGTAATAGATGAGTTTTCATCCTAAACCATCATACTTCTTATGAGATTGTCCAATTTGTACACGAAGTGCATCCAGTTTTTGTCGTAACACTCTCAACTCTCTAGAAGTTGCAATGTGGGTGAAATTATGATGTCATGCCAAGTTATAACCTTTTCAGAATTCATTTGTACTGCTTTTCAAATTCAGGGTCATTTAGCTCAAAATAAATCATTAAATGCATGAAAAACATCAAATGAAGTCAGAAAGGGTTGAAAATTGATGATGTGCCTTTGAATGGTGCATATTGAACACACAAATGTATGGAGTTAAAATAATTTATTAAAATTGAAATCCCTTTGTAATAGATGAGATTTCGTCCGAAACCCTCACACTTCTTATGAGATTGTCAATTTGTACACGAAGTGCATCCAGTTTTTGCCGTAACACTCTCAACTCTCTAGAAGTTTGTATGTGGGTGAAATTATGATGTCATGCCTAGCTACAACCTTTTCAGAGTTCATTTGTACTGCTTTTCAAATTCAGGGTCATTTAGCTAAAAATAAATCGTTAAATGCATGAAAAATATCAAATGAAGTCAGAACGGGTTGAATATTGATGATGTGCCTTTGAATGGTGCATATTGAACACACAAATAGTCTGGAGTTAAAATAAGTTATTAAAAATGAAATTCCATTGTAATAGATGAGTTTTTGTACGAAACCCTCATACTTCTTATGAGACTGTCCAATTTGTACATGAAGTGCATCCAGTTTTTGCCGTAACCCTCTCAACTCTCTAGAAGTTTCTATGTGGATGAAATTATGATGTCATGGCAAGCTACAACCTTTTCAAAGTTCATTTGTACTGCTTTTCAAATTCAGGGTCATTTAGCTCAAAATAAATTATTAAATGCATGAAAAATATCAAATGAAGTCAGAACGGGTTGAACATTGATGATGTGCCTTTGAATGGTGCATATTGAACACACAAAAAGTATGGAGTTAAAATAAGTTTTTAAAAATTAAATCCCTTTGTAATAGATTAGTTTTTCGTTCGAAACCCTCATACTTCTTATGAGATTGTCCAATTTGTACACGAAGTGCATCCAGTTTTTGCCGTAACCCTCTCAACTCACTAGAAGTTTCTATGTGGGTGAAATTATGATGTCATGCCAAGCTACAACCTTTTCAGAGTTCATTTGTACTGCTTTCCAAATTCAGCGTCATTTAGCTAAAAATAAATCATTAAATGCATGAAAAATATCAAATGAAGTCAGAACGGGTTGAAAATTGATGATGTGCCTTTGAATGGTGCATATTGAACACACAAATAGTCTGGAGTTAAAATAAGTTATTAAAAATGAAATACCCTTGTAATAGATTAGTTTTTGTCCGAAAGCCTCATACTTCTTATGAGACTGTCCAATTTGTACATGAAGTGCATCCAGTTTTTGCCGTAACCCTCTCAACTCTCTAGAAGTTTCTATGTGGGTGAAATAATGATGTCATGGCAAGCTACAACGTTTTCAAAGTTCATTTGTACTGCTTTTCAAATTCAGCGTCATTTAGCTAGAAATAAATCATTAAATGCATGAAAAATATCAAATTAAGTCAGAACGGGTTGAAAATTGATGATGTGCCTTTGAATGGTGCATATTGAACACACAAATAGTCTGGAGTTAAAATAAGTTATTAAAAATGAAATGCCTTTGTAATACATTAGTTTTTCGTCTGAAACCCTCATACTTCTTATGAGATTGTCCAATTTGTACACGTAGTGCATCAAGTTTTTGCCGTAACCCTCTCAACTCGCTAGAAGTTTCTATGTGGGTGAAATTATGATGTCATGCCAAGCTACAACCTTTTCAGAGTTCATTTGTACTGCTTTCCAAATTCAGGGCCATTTAGCTCAAAATAAATCATTAAATGCATGAAAAATATCAAATGAAGTCAGAACGGGTTGAAAATTGATGATGTGCCTTTGAATGGTGCATATTGAACACAAAAAAAGTATGGAGTTAAAATAAGTTATTAAAAATGAAATCCCTTTGTAATAGATTAGTTTTTCGTCCGAAACCCTCATACTTCTTATGACATTGTCCAATTTGTACACGAAGTGCATCTAGTTTTTGCCGTAACCCTGTCAACTCTCTAGAAGTTTCTATGTGGGTGAAATTATAATGTCATGCCAAGCTACAACCTTTTCAGAGTTCATTTGTACTGCTTTCCAAATTCAGGGTCATTTAGCTCAAAATAAATCATTAAATGCACGAAAAATATCAATTGAAGTCACAACGGGCTGAAAATTGATGATGTGCCTTTGAATGGTGCATATTGAACACACAAAAAGTCTGGAGTTAAAATAAGTTATAAAAAATGAAATCCCTTTGTAATAGATGAGTTTTCATCCCAAACCATCATACTTCTTATGAGATTGTCCAATTTGTACACGAAGTGCATCCAGTTTTTGTCATAACACTCTCAACTCTCTAGAAGTTGCAATGTCGGTGAAATTATGATGTCATGCCAAGTTATAACCTTTTCAGAATTCATTTGTACTGCTTTTCAAATTCAGGGTCATTTAGCTCAAAATAAATCATTAAATGCATGAAAAACATCAAATGAAGTCAGAAAGGGTTGAAAATTGATCATGTGCCTTTGAATGGTGCATATTGAACACACAAATGTACGGAGTTAAACTAATTTATTAAAATTGAAATCCCTTTGTAATAGATGAGATTTCGTCCGAAACCCTCACACTTCTTATGAGATTGTCCAATTTGTACACGAAGTGCATCCAGTTTTTGCCGTAACATTCTCAACTCTCTAGAAGTTTCTATGTGGGTGAAATTATGATGTCATGCCTAGCTACAACCTTTTCAGAGTTCATTTGTACTGCTTTTCAAATTCAGGGTCATTTAGCTAAAAATAAATCGTTAAATGCATGAAAAATATCAAATGAAGTCAGAACGGGTTGAATATTGATGATGTGCCTTTGAATGGTGCATATTGAACACACAAATAGTCTGGAGTTAAAATAAGTTATTAAAAATGAAATTCCATTGTAATAGATTAGTTTTTGTACGAAACCCTCATACTTCTTATGAGACTGTCCAATTTGTACATGAAGTGCATCCAGTTTTTGCCGTAACCCTCTCAACTCTCTAGAAGTTTCTATGTGGATGAAATTATGATGCCATGGCAAGCTACAACCTTTTCAAAGTTCATTTGTACTGCTTTTCAAATTCAGGGTCATTTAGCTCAAAATAAATTATTAAATGCATGAAAAATATCAAATGAAGTCAGAACGGGTTGAACATTGATGATGTGCCTTTGAATGGTGCATATTGAACACACAAAAAGTATGGAGTTAAAATAATTTTTTAAAAATTAAATCCCTTTGTAATAGATTAGTTTTTCGTTCGAAACCCTCATACTTCTTATGAGATTGTCCAATTTGTACACGAAGTGCATCCAGTTTTTGCCGTAACCCTCTCAACTCACTAGAAGTTTTTATGTGTGTGAAATTATGACGTCATGCCAAGCTACAACCTTTTCAGAGTTCATTTGTACTGCTTTCCAAATTCAGCGTCATTTAGCTAAAAATAAATCATTAAATGCATGAAAAATATCAAATGAAGTCAGAACGGGTTGAAAATTGATGATGTGCCTTTGAATGGTGCATATTGAACACACAAATAGTCTGGAGTTAAAATAAGTTATTAAAAATGAAATCCCCTTGTAATAGATTAGTTTTTGTCCGAAAGCCTCATACTTCTTATGAGACTGTCCAATTTGTACATGAAGTGCATCCAGTTTTTGCCGTAACCCTCTCAACTCTCTAGAAGTTTCTATGTGGGTGAAATAATGATGTCATGGCAAGCTACAACCTTTTCAAAGTTCATTTGTACTGCTTTTCAAATTCAGCGTCATTTAGCTAGAAATAAATCATTAAATGCATGAAAAATATCAAATTAAGTCAGAACGGGTTGAAAATTGATGATGTGCCTTTGAATGGTGCATATTGAACACACAAATAGTCTGGAGTTAAAATAAGTTATTAAAAATGAAATGCCTTTGTAATACATTAGTTTTTCGTCCGAAACCCTCATACTTCTTATGAGATTGTCCAATTTGTACACGTAGTGCATCAAGTTTTTGCCGTAACCCTCTCAACTCGCTAGAAGTTTCTATGTGGGTGAAATTATGATGTCATGCCAAGCTACAACCTTTTCAGAGTTCATTTGTACTGCTTTCCAAATTCAGGGCCATTTAGCTCAAAATAAATCATTAAATGCATGAAAAATATCAAATGAAGTCAGAACGGGTTGAAAATTGATGATGTGCCTTTGAATGGTGCATATTGAACACAAAAAAAGTATGGAGTTAAAATAAGTTATTAAAAATGAAATCCCTTTGTAATAGATTAGTTTTTCGTCCGAAACCCTCATACTTCTTATGACATTTTCCAATTTGTACACGAAGTGCATCTAGTTTTTGCCGTAACCCTGTCAACTCTCTAGAAGTTTCTATGTGGGTGAAATTATAATGTCATGCCAAGCTACAACCGTTTCAGAGTTCATTTGTACTGCTTTCCAAATTCAGGGTCATTTAGCTCAAAATAAATCAGTAAATGCACGAAAAATATCAATTGAAGTCACAACGGGCTGAAAATTGATGATGTGCCTTTGAATGGTGCATATTGAACACACAAAAAGTCTGGAGTTAAAATAAGTTATTAAAAATGAAATCCCTTTGTAATAGATGAGTTTTCATCCCAAACCATCATACTTCTTATGAGATTGTCCAATTTGTACACGAAGTGCATCCAGTTTTTGTCGTAACACTCTCAACTCTCTAGAAGTTGCAATGTCGGTGAAATTATGATGTCATGCCAAGTTATAACCTTTTCAAAATTCATTTGTACTACTTTTCAAATTCAGGGTCATTTAGCTCAAAATAAATCATTAAATGCATGAAAAACATCAAATGAAGTCAGAAAGGGTTGAAAATTGATGATGTGCCTTTGAATGGTGCATATTGAACACACAAATGTATGGAGTTAAAATAATTTATTAAAATTGAAATCCCTTTGTAATAGATGAGATTTTGTCCGAAACCCTCACACTTCTTATGAGATTGTCCAATTTGTACACGAAGTGCATCCAGTTTTTGCCGTAACACTCTCAACTCTCTAGAAGTTTCTATGTGGGTGAAATTATGATGTCATGCCTAGCTACAACCTTTTCAGAGTTCATTTGTACTGCTTTTCAAATTCAGGGTCATTTAGCTAAAAATAAATCGTTAAATGCATGAAAAATATCAAATGAAGTCAAAACGGGTTGAATATTGATGATGTGCCTTTGAATGGTGCATATTGAACACACAAATAGTCTGGAGTTAAAATAAGTTATTAAAAATGAAATTCCATTGTAGTAGATTAGTTTTTGTACGAAACCCTCATACTTCTTATGAGACTGTCCAATTTGTACATGAAGTGCATCCAGTTTTTGCCGTAACCCTCTCAACTCTCTAGAAGTTTCTATGTGGATGAAATTATGATGTCATTGCAAGCTACAACCTTTTCAAAGTTCATTTGTACTGCTTTTCAAATTCAGGGTCATTTAGCTCAAAATAAATTATTAAATGCATGAAAAATATCAAATGAAGTCAGAACGGGTTGAACATTGATGATGTGCCTTTAAATGGTGCATATTGAACACACAAAAAGTATGGAGTTAAAATAAGTTTTTAAAAATTAAATCCCTTTGTAATAGATTAGGTTTTCGTTCGAAACCCTCATACTTCTTATGAGATTGTCCAATTTGTACACGAAGTGCATCCAGTTTTTGCCGTAACCCTCTCAACTCACTAGAAGTTTCTATGTGTGTGAAATTATGATGTCATGCCAAGCTACAACCTTTTCAGAGTTCATTTGTACTGCTTTCCAAATTCAGCGTCATTTAGCTAAAAATAAATCATTAAATGCATGAAAAATATCAAATGAAGTCAGAACGGGTTGAAAATTGATGATGTGCCTTTGAATGGTGCATATTGAACACACAAATAGTCTGGAGTTAAAATAAGTTATTAAAAATGAAATACCCTTGTAATAGATTAGTTTTTGTCCGAAAGCCTCATACTTCTTATGAGACTGTCCAATTTGTACATGAAGTGCATCCAGTTTTTGCCGTAACCCTCTCAACTCTCTAGAAGTTTCTATGTGGGTGAAATAATGATGTCATGGCAAGCTACAACGTTTTCAAAGTTCATTTGTACTGCTTTTCAAATTCAGCGTCATTTAGCTAGAAATAAATCATTAAATGCATGAAAAATATCAAATTAAGTCAGAACGGGTTGAAAATTGATGATGTGCCTTTGAATGGTGCATATTGAACACACAAATAGTCTGGAGTTAAAGTAAGTTATTAAAAATGAAATGCCTTTGTAATACATTAGTTTTTCGTCCGAAACCCTCATACTTCTTATGAGATTGTCCAATTTGTACACGTAGTGCATCAAGTTTTTGCCGTAACCCTCTCAACTCGCTAGAAGTTTCTATGTGGGTGAAATTATGATGTCATGCCAAGCTACAACCTTTTCAGAGTTCATTTGTACTGCTTTCCAAATTCAGGGCCATTTAGCTCAAAATAAATCATTAAATGCATGAAAAATATCAAATGAAGTCAGAACGGGTTGAAAATTGATGATGTGCCTTTGAATGGTGCATATTGAACACAAAAAAAGTATGGAGTTAAAATAAGTTATTAAAAATGAAATCCCTTTGTAATAGATTAGTTTTTCGTCCGAAACCCTCATACTTCTTATGACATTGTCCAATTTGTACACGAAGTGCATCCAGTTTTTGCCGTAACCCTGTCAACTCTCTAGAAGTTTCTATGTGGGTGAAATTATAATGTCATGCCAAGCTACAACCTTTTCAGAGTTCATTTGTACTGCTTTCCAAATTCAGGGTCATTTAGCTCAAAATAAATCATTAAATGCATGAAAAATATCAAATGAAGTCCCAAGGGGTTGAAAATTGCTGATGTGCCTTTGAATGGTGCATATTGAACATACAAAAAGTCTGGAGTTAAAATAAGTTATTAAAAATGAAATCCCTTTGTAATAGATGAGTTTTCATCCTAAACCATCATACTTCTTATGAGATTGTCCAATTTGTACACGAAGTGCATCCAGTTTTTGTCGTAACACTCTCAACTCTCTAGAAGTTGCAATGTGGGTGAAATTATGATGTCATGCCAAGTTATAACCTTTTCAGAATTCATTTGTACTGCTTTTCAAATTCAGGGTCATTTAGCTCAAAATAAATCATTAAATGCATGAAAAACATCAAATGAAGTCAGAAAGGGTTGAAAATTGATGATGTGCCTTTGAATGGTGCATATTGAACACACAAATGTATGGAGTTAAAATAATTTATTAAAATTGAAATCCCTTTGTAATAGATGAGATTTCGTCCGAAACCCTCACACTTCTTATGAGATTGTCAATTTGTACACGAAGTGCATCCAGTTTTTGCCGTAACACTCTCAACTCTCTAGAAGTTTGTATGTGGGTGAAATTATGATGTCATGCCTAGCTACAACCTTTTCAGAGTTCATTTGTACTGCTTTTCAAATTCAGGGTCATTTAGCTAAAAATAAATCGTTAAATGCATGAAAAATATCAAATGAAGTCAGAACGGGTTGAATATTGATGATGTGCCTTTGAATGGTGCATATTGAACACACAAATAGTCTGGAGTTAAAATAAGTTATTAAAAATGAAATTCCATTGTAATAGATGAGTTTTTGTACGAAACCCTCATACTTCTTATGAGACTGTCCAATTTGTACATGAAGTGCATCCAGTTTTTGCCGTAACCCTCTCAACTCTCTAGAAGTTTCTATGTGGATGAAATTATGATGTCATGGCAAGCTACAACCTTTTCAAAGTTCATTTGTACTGCTTTTCAAATTCAGGGTCATTTAGCTCAAAATAAATTATTAAATGCATGAAAAATATCAAATGAAGTCAGAACGGGTTGAACATTGATGATGTGCCTTTGAACGGTGCATATTGAACACACAAAAAGTATGGAGTTAAAATAAGTTTTTAAAAATTAAATCCCTTTGTAATAGATTAGTTTTTCGTTCGAAACCCTCATACTTCTTATGAGATTGTCCAATTTGTACACGAAGTGCATCCAGTTTTTGCCGTAACCCTCTCAACTCACTAGAAGTTTCTATGTGGGTGAAATTATGATGTCATGCCAAGCTACAACCTTTTCAGAGTTCATTTGTACTACTTTCCAAATTCAGCGTCATTTAGCTAAAAATAAATCATTAAATGCATGAAAAATATCAAATGAAGTCAGAACGGGTTGAAAATTGATGATGTGCCTTTGAATGGTGCATATTGAACACACAAATAGTCTGGAGTTAAAATAAGTTATTAAAAATGAAATACCCTTGTAATAGATTAGTTTTTGTCCGAAAGCCTCATACTTCTTATGAGACTGTCCAATTTGTACATGAAGTGCATCCAGTTTTTGCCGTAACCCTCTCAACTCTCTAGAAGTTTCTATGTGGGTGAAATAATGATGTCATGGCAAGCTACAACGTTTTCAAAGTTCATTTGTACTCCTTTTCAAATTCAGCGTCATTTAGCTAGAAATAAATCATTAAATGCATGAAAAATATCAAATTAAGTCAGAACGGGTTGAAAATTGATGATGTGCCTTTGAATGGTGCATATTGAACACACAAATAGTCTGGAGTTAAAATAAGTTATTAAAAATGAAATGCCTTTGTAATACATTAGTTTTTCGTCCGAAACCCTCATACTTCTTATGAGATTGTCCAATTTGTACACGTAGTGCATCAAGTTTTTGCCGTAACCCTCTCAACTCGCTAGAAGTTTCTATGTGGGTGAAATTATGATGTCATGCCAAGCTACAACCTTTTCAGAGTTCATTTGTACTGCTTTCCAAATTCAGGGCCATTTAGCTCAAAATAAATCATTAATTGCATGAAAAATATCAAATGAAGTCAGAACGGGTTGAAAATTGATGATGTGCCTTTGAATGGTGCATATTGAACACAAAAAAAGTATGGAGTTAAAATAAGTTATTAAAAATGAAATCCCTTTGTAATAGATTAGTTTTTCGTCCGAAACCCTCATACTTCTTATGACATTGTCCAATTTGTACACGAAGGGCATCCAGTTTTTGCCGTAACCCTGTCAACTCTCTAGAAGTTTCTATGTGGGTGAAATTATAATGTCATGCCAAGCTACAACCTTTTCAGAGTTCATTTGTACTGCTTTCCAAATTCAGGGTCATTTAGCTCAAAATAAATCATTAAATGCATGAAAAATATCAAATGAAGTCCCAAGGGGTTGAAAATTGCTGATGTGCCTTTGAATGGTGCATATTGAACATACAAAAAGTCTGGAGTTAAAATAAGTTATTAAAAATGAAATCCCTTTGTAATAGATGAGTTTTCATCCTAAACCATCATACTTCTTATGAGATTGTCCAATTTGTACACGAAGTGCATCCAGTTTTTGTCGTAACACTCTCAACTCTCTAGAAGTTGCAATGTGGGTGAAATTATGATGTCATGCCAAGTTATAACCTTTTCAGAATTCATTTGTACTGCTTTTCGAATTCAGGGTCATTTAGCTCAAAATAAATCATTAAATGCAAGAAAAACATCAAATGAAGTCAGAAAGGGTTGAAAATTGATGATGTGCCTTTGAATGGTGCATATTGAACACACAACTTTATGGAGTTAAAATAATTTATTAAAATTGAAATCCCTTTGTAATAGATGAGATTTTGTCCGAAACCCTCACACTTCTTATGAGATTGTCCAATTTGTACACGAAGTGCATCCAGTTTTTGCCGTAACACTCTCAACTCTCTAGAAGTTTCTATGTGGATGAAATTATGATGTCATGCCTAGCTACAACCTTTTCAGAGTTCATTTGTACTGCTTGTCAAATTCAGGGTCATTTAGCTAAAAATAAATCGTTAAATGCATGAAAAATATCAAATGAAGTCAGAACGGGTTGAAAATTGATGATGTGCGTTTGAATGGTGCATATTGAACACACAAATAGTCTGGAGTTAAAATAAGTTATTAAAAATGAAATCCCATTGTAATAGATTAGTTTTTGTCCGAAACCCTCATACTTCTTATGAGACTGTCCAATTTGTACATGAAGTGCATCCAGTTTTTGCCGTAACCCTCTCAACTCTCTAGAAGTTTCTATGTGGGTGAAATTATGATGTCATGGCAAGCTACAACCTTTTCAAAGTTCATTTGTACTGCTTTTCAAATTCAGGGTCATTTAGCTCAAAATAAATTATTAAATGCATGAAAAATATCAAATGAAGTCAGAACGGGTTGAACATTGATGATGTGCCTTTGAATGGTGCATATTGAACACACAAAAAGTATGGAGTTAAAATAAGTTTTTAAAAATTAAATCCCTTTGTAATAGATTAGTTTTTCGTTCGAAACCCTCATACTTCTTATGAGATTGTCCAATTTGTACACGAAGTGCATCCAGTTATTGCCGTAACCCTCTCAACTCACTAGAAGTTTCTATGTGGGTGAAATTATGATGTCATGCCAAGCTACAACCTTTTCAGAGTTCATTTGTACTACTTTCCAAATTCAGCGTCATTTAGCTAAAAATAAATCATTAAATGCATGAAAAATATCAAATGAAGTCAGAACGGGTTGAAAATTGATGATGTGCCTTTGAATGGTGCATATTGAACACACAAATAGTCTGGAGTTAAAATAAGTTATTAAAAATGAAATACCCTTGTAATAGATTAGTTTTTGTCCGAAAGCCTCATACTTCTTATGAGACTGTCCAATTTGTACATGAAGTGCATCCAGTTTTTGCCGTAACCCTCTCAACTCTCTAGAAGTTTCTATGTGGGTGAAATAATGATGTCATGGCAAGCTACAATGTTTTCAAAGTTCATTTGTACTCCTTTTCAAATTCAGCGTCATTTAGCTAGAAATAAATCATTAAATGCATGAAAAATATCAAATTAAGTCAGAACGGGTTGAAAATTGATGATGTGCCTTTGAATGGTGCATATTGAACACACAAATAGTCTGGAGTTAAAATAAGTTATTAAAAATGAAATGCCTTTGTAATACATTAGTTTTTCGTCCGAAACCCTCATACTTCTTATGAGATTGTCCAATTTGTACACGTAGTGCATCAAGTTTTTGCCGTAACCCTCTCAACTCGCTAGAAGTTTCTATGTGGGTGAAATTATGATGTCATGCCAAGCTACAACCTTTTCAGAGTTCATTTGTACTGCTTTCCAAATTCAGGGCCATTTAGCTCAAAATAAATCATTAAATGCATGAAAAATATCAAATGAAGTCAGAACGGGTTGAAAATTGATGATGTGCCTTTGAATGGTGCATATTGAACACAAAAAAAGTATGGAGTTAAAATAAGTTATTAAAAATGAAATCCCTTTGTAATAGATTAGTTTTTCGTCCGAAACCCTCATACTTCTTATGACATTGTCCAATTTGTACACGAAGGGCATCCAGTTTTTGCCGTAACCCTGTCAACTCTCTAGAAGTTTCTATGTGGGTGAAATTATAATGTCATGCCAAGCTACAACCTTTTCAGAGTTCATTTGTACTGCTTTCCAAATTCAGGGTCATTTAGCTCAAAATAAATCATTAAATGCATGAAAAATATCAAATGAAGTCCCAAGGGGTTGAAAATTGCTGATGTGCCTTTGAATGGTGCATATTGAACATACAAAAAGTCTGGAGTTAAAATAAGTTATTAAAAATGAAATCCCTTTGTAATAGATGAGTTTTCATCCTAAACCATCATACTTCTTATGAGATTGTCCAATTTGTACACGAAGTGCATCCAGTTTTTGTCGTAACACTCTCAACTCTCTAGAAGTTGCAATGTGGGTGAAATTATGATGTCATGCCAAGTTATAACCTTTTCAGAATTCATTTGTACTGCTTTTCGAATTCAGGGTCATTTAGCTCAAAATAAATCATTAAATGCAAGAAAAACATCAAATGAAGTCAGAAAGGGTTGAAAATTGATGATGTGCCTTTGAATGGTGCATATTGAACACACAACTTTATGGAGTTAAAATAATTTATTAAAATTGAAATCCCTTTGTAATAGATGAGATTTTGTCCGAAACCCTCACACTTCTTATGAGATTGTCCAATTTGTACACGAAGTGCATCCAGTTTTTGCCGTAACACTCTCAACTCTCTAGAAGTTTCTATGTGGATGAAATTATGATGTCATGCCTAGCTACAACCTTTTCAGAGTTCATTTGTACTGCTTGTCAAATTCAGGGTCATTTAGCTAAAAATAAATCGTTAAATGCATGAAAAATATCAAATGAAGTCAGAACGGGTTGAAAATTGATGATGTGCGTTTGAATGGTGCATATTGAACACACAAATAGTCTGGAGTTAAAATAAGTTATTAAAAATGAAATCCCATTGTAATAGATTAGTTTTTGTCCGAAACCCTCATACTTCTTATGAGACTGTCCAATTTGTACATGAAGTGCATCCAGTTTTTGCCGTAACCCTCTCAACTCTCTAGAAGTTTCTATGTGGGTGAAATTATGATGTCATGGCAAGCTACAACCTTTTCAAAGTTCATTTGTACTGCTTTTCAAATTCAGGGTCATTTAGCTCAAAATAAATTATTAAATGCATGAAAAATATCAAATGAAGTCAGAACGGGTTGAACATTGATGATGTGCCTTTGAATGGTGCATATTGAACACACAAAAAGTATGGAGTTAAAATAAGTTTTTAAAAATTAAATCCCTTTGTAATAGATTAGTTTTTCGTTCGAAACCCTCATACTTCTTATGAGATTGTCCAATTTGTACACGAAGTGCATCCAGTTATTGCCGTAACCCTCTCAACTCACTAGAAGTTTCTATGTGGGTGAAATTATGATGTCATGCCAAGCTACAACCTTTTCAGAGTTCATTTGTACTGCTTTCCAAATTCAGCATCATTTAGCTAAAAATAAATCATTAAATGCATGAAATATATCAAATGAAGTCAGAACGGGTTGAAAATTGATGATGTGCCTTTGAATGGTGCATATTGAACACACAAATAGTCTGGAGTTAAAATAAGTTATTAAAAATGAAATCCCTTTGTAATAGATTAGTTTTTGTCCGAAAGCCTCATACTTCTTATGAGACTGTCCAATTTGTACATGAAGTGCATCCAGTTTTTGCCGTAACCCTCTCAACTCTCTAGAAGTTTCTATGTGGGTGAAATTATGATGTCATGGCAAGCTACAACCTTTTCAAAGTTCATTTGTACTGCTTTTCAAATTCAGCGTCATTTAGCTAAAAATAAATCATTAAATGCATGAAAAATATCAAATTAAGTCACAACGGGTTGAAAATTGATGATGTGCCTTTGAATGGTGCATATTGAACACACAAATAGTCTGGAGTTAAAATAAGTTATTAAAAATGAAATGCCTTTGTAATACATTAGTTTTTCGTCCGAAACCCTCATACTTCTTATGAGATTGTCCAATTTGTACACGAAGTGCATCCAGTTTTTGCCGTAACCCTCTCAACTCACTAGAAGTTTCTATGTGGGTAAAATTATGATGTCATGCCAAGCTACAACCTTTTCAGAGTTCATTTGTACTGCTTTTCAAATTCAGAGTCGTTTAGCTCAAAATAAATCATTAAATGCATGCAAAATATCAAATGAAGTCAGAAAGGGTTGAAATTTGATTATGTGCCTTTGAATGGTGCATATTGAACACACAAAAAGTATGGAGTTAAAATAAGTTATTAAAAATGAAATCCCTTTGTAATAGATGAGTTTTCGTCCCAAACCCTCACATTTCTTATGAGATTGTCCAATTTGTACACGAAGTGCATCCAGTTTTTGCCGTAACCCTCTGAACTCTCTAGAAGTTTCTAAATGGGTGAAACTATGATGTCATGCCAAGCTACAACCTTTTCAGAGTTCATTTGTACTGCTTTCCAAATTCAGGGCCATTTAGCTCAAAATAAATCATTAAATGCATGAAAAATATCAAATGAAGTCAGAACGGGTTGAAAATTGATGATGTGCCTTTGAATGGTGCATATTGAACACAAAAAAAGTATGCAGTTAAAATAAGTTATTAAAAATGAAATCCCATTGTAATAGATTAGTTTTTCATCCGAAACCCTCATACTTCTTATGAGATTGTCCAATTTGTACACGAAGTGCATATAGTTTTTGCCGTAACCCTGTCAACTCTCTAGAAGTTTCTATGTGGGTGAAATTATAATGTCATGCCAAGCTACAACCTTTTCAGAGTTCATTTGTACTGCTTTTCAAATTCAGAGTCGTTTAGCTCAAAATAAATCATTAAATGCATGCAAAATATCAAATGAAGTCAGAAAGGGTTGAAATTTGATTATGTGCCTTTGAATGGTGCATATTGAACACACAAAAAGTATGGAGTTAAAATAAGTTATTAAAAATGAAATCCCTTTGTAATAGATGAGTTTTCGTCCCAAACCCTCACATTTCTTATGAGATTGTCCAATTTGTACACGAAGTGCATCCAATTTTTGCCGTAACCCTCTGAACTCTCTAGAAGTTTCTAAATGGGTGAAACTATGATGTCATGCCAAGCTACAACCTTTTCAGAGTTCATTTGTACTGCTTTCCAAATTCAGGGCCATTTAGCTCAAAATAAATCATTAAATGCATGAAAAATATCAAATGAAGTCAGAACGGGTTGAAAATTGATGATGTGCCTTTGAATGGTGCATATTGAACACAAAAAAAGTATGCAGTTAAAATAAGTTATTAAAAATGAAATCCCATTGTAATAGATTAGTTTTTCGTCCGAAACCCTCATACTTCTTATGAGATTGTCCAATTTGTACACGAAGTGCATATAGTTTTTGCCGTAACCCTGTCAACTCTCTAGAAGTTTCTATGTGGGTGAAATTATAATGTCATGCCAAGCTACAACCTTTTTAGAGTTCATTTGTACTGCTTTCCAAATTCAGGGTCATTTAGCTCAAAATAAATCATTAAATGCATGAAAAATATCAAATGAAGTCCCAAGGGGTTGAAAATTGCTGATGTGCCTTTGAATGGTGCATATTGAACACACAAAAATTCTGGAGTTAAAATAAGTTATTAAAAATGAAATCCCTTTGTAATAGATGAGTTTTCATCCCAAACCATCATACTTCTTATGAGATTGTCCAATTTGTACACGAAGTGCATCCAGTTTTTGTCGTAACACTCTCAACTCTCTAGAAGTTGCAATGTGGGTGAAATTATGATGTCATGCCAAGTTATAACCTTTTCAGAATTCATTTGTACTGCTTTTCAAATTCAGGGTCATTTAGCTCAAAATAAATCATTAAATGCATGAAAAACATCAAATGAAGTCAGAAAGGGTTGAAAATTGATGATGTGCCTTTGAATGGTGCATATTGAACACACAAACGTATGGAGTTAAAATAATTTATTAAAATTGAAATCCCTTTGTAATAGATGAGATTTCGTCCGAAACCCTCACACTTCTTATGAGATTGTCCAATTTGTACACGAAGTGCATCCAGTTTTTTCCGTAACACTCTCAACTCTCTAGAAGTTTCTATGTGGGTGAAATTATGATGTCATGCCTAGCTACAACCTTTTCAGAGTTCATTTGTACTGCTTTTCAAATTCAGGGTCATTTAGCTAAAAATAAATCGTTAAATGCATGAAAAATATCAAATGAAGTCAGAACGGGTTGAAAATTGATGATGTGCCTTTGAATGGTGCATATTGAACACACAAATAGTCTGGAGTTAAAATAAGTTATTAAAAATGAAATCCCATTGTAATAGATTAGTTTTTGTCCGAAACCCTCATACTTCTTATGAGACTGTCCAATTTGTACATGAAGTGCATCCAGTTTTTGCCGTAACCCTCTCAACTCTCTAGAAGTTTCTATGTGGGTGAAATTATGATGTCATGGCAAGCGACAGCCTTTTCAAAGTTCATTTGTACTCCTTTTCAAATTCAGGGTCATTTAGCTCAAAATAAATTATTAAATGCATGAAAAATATCAAATGAAGTCAGAACGGGTTGAACATTGATGATGTGCCTTTGAATGGTGCATATTGAACACACAAAAATATGGAGTTAAAATAAGTTATTAAAAATGAAATGCCTTTGTAATACATTAGTTTTTCGTTCGAAACCCTCATACTTCTTATGAGATTGTCCAATTTGTACACGAAGTGCATCCAGTTTTATCCGTAACCCTCTCAACTCACTAGAAGTTTCTATGTGGGTGAAATTATGATGTCATGCCAAGCTACAACCTTTTCAGAGTTCATTTGTACTGCTTTCCAAATTCAGCGTCATTTATCTAAAAATAAATCATTAAATGGATGAAAAATATCAAATGAAGTCAGAACGGGTTGAAAATTGATGATGTGCCTTTGAATGGTGCATATTGAACACACAAATAGTCTGGAGTTAAAATAAGTTATTAAAAATGAAATCCCTTTGTAATAGATTAGTTTTTGTCCGGAAGCCTCATACTTCTTATGAGACTGTCCAATTTGTACATGAAGTGCATCCAGTTTTTGCCGTAACCCTCTCAACTCTCTAGAAGTTTCTATGTGGGTGAAATTATGATGTCATGGCAAGCTACAACCTTTTCAAAGTTCATTTGTACTGCTTTTCAAATTCAGCGTCATTTAGCTAAAAATAAATCATTAAATGCATGAAAAATATCAAATTAAGTCAGAACGGGTTGAAAATTGATGATGTGCCTTTGAATGGTGCATATTGAACACACAAATAGTCTGGAGTTAAAATAAGTTATTAAAAATGAAATGCCTTTGTAATACATTAGTTTTTCGTCCGAAACCCTCATACTTCTTATGAGATTGTCCAATTTGTACACGAAGTGCATCCAGTTTTTGCCGTAACCCTCTCAACTCACTAGAAGTTTCTATGTGGGTAAAATTATGATGTCATGCCAAGCTACAACCTTTTCAGAGTTCATTTGTACTGCTTTTCAAATTCAGAGTCGTTTAGCTCAAAATAAATCATTAAATGCATGCAAAATATCAAATGAAGTCAGAAAGGGTTGAAATTTGATTATGTGCCTTTGAATGGTGCATATTGAACACACAAAAAGTATGGAGTTAAAATAAGTTATTAAAAATGAAATCCCTTTGTAATAGATTAGTTTTCGTCCCAAACCCTCACATTTCTTATGAGATTGTCCAATTTGTACACGAAGTGCATCCAGTTTTTGCCGTAACCCTCTGAACTCTCTAGAAGTTTCCAAATGGGTGAAACTATGATGTCATGCCAAGCTACAACCTTTTCAGAGTTCATTTGTACTGCTTTCCAAATTCAGGGCCATTTAGCTCAAAATAAATCATTAAATGCATGAAAAATATCAAATGAAGTCAGAACGGGTTGAAAATTGATGATGTGCCTTTGAATGGTGCATATAGAACACAAAAAAAGTATGGAGTTAAAATAAGTTATTAAAAATGAAATCCCATTGTAATAGATTAGTTTTTCGTCCGAAACCCTCATACTTCTTATGAGATTGTCCAATTTGTACACGAAGTGCATATAGTTTTTGCCGTAACCCTGTCAACTCTCTAGAAGTTTCTATGTGGGTGAAATTATAATGTCATGCCAAGCTACAACCTTTTCAGAGATCATTTGTACTGCTTTCCAAATTCAGGGTCATTTAGCTGAAAATAAATCATTAAATGCATGAAAAATATCAAATGAAGTCCCAAGGGGTTGAAAATTGCTGATGTGCCTTTAAATGGTGCATATTGAACACACAAAAATTCTGGAGTTAAAATAAGTTATTAAAAATGAAATCCCTTCGTAATAGATGAGTTTTCATCCCAAACCATCATACTTCTTATGAGATTGTCCAATTTGTACACGAAGTGCATCCAGTTTTTGTCGTAACACTCTCAACTCTCTAGAAGTTGCAATGTGGGTGAAATTATGATGTCATGCCAAGTTATAACCTTTTCAGAATTCATTTGTACTACTTTTCAAATTCAGGGTCATTTAGCTCAAAATAAATCATTAAATGCATGAAAAACATCAAATGAAGTCAGAAAGGGTTGAAAATTGATGATGTGCCTTTGAATGGTGCATATTGAACACACAAACGTATGGAGTTAAAATAATTTATTAAAATTGAAATCCCTTTGTAATAGATGAGATTTCGTCCGAAACCCTCACACTTCTTATGAGATTGTCCAATTTGTACACGAAGTGCATCCAGTTTTTGCCGTAACACTCTCAACTCTCTAGAAGTTTCTATGTGGGTGAAATTATGATGTCATGCCTAGCTACAACCTTTTCAGAGTTCATTTGTACTGCTTTTCAAATTCAGGGTCATTTAGGTAAAAATAAATCGTTAAATGCATGAAAAATATCAAATGAAGTCAGAACGGGTTGAAAATTGATGATGTGCCTTTGAATGGTGCATATTGAACACACAAATAGTCTGGAGTTAAAATAAGTTATTAAAAATGAAATCCCATTGTAATAGATTAGTTTTTGTCCGAAACCCTCATACTTCTTATGAGACTGTCCAATTTGTACATGAAGTGCATCCAGTTTTTGCCGTAACCCTCTCAACTCTCTAGAAGTTTCTATGTGGGTGAAATTATGATGTCCTGGCAAGCGATAGCCTTTTCAAAGTTCATTTGTACTCCTTTTCAAATTCAGGGTCATTTAGCTCAAAATGAATTATTAAATGCATGAAAAATATCAAATGAAGTCAGAACGGGTTGAACATTGATGATGTGCCTTTGAATGGTGCATATTGATCACACAAAAAGTATGGAGTTAAAATAAGTTTTTAAAAATTAAATCCCTTTGTAATAGATTAGTTTTTCGTTCGAAACCCTCATACTTCTTATGAGATTGTCCAATTTGTACACGAAGTGCATCCAGTTTTATCCGTAACCCTCTCAACTCACTAGAAGTTTCTATGTGGGTGAAATTATGATGTCATGCCAAGCTACAACCTTTTCAGAGTTCATTTGTACTGCTTTCCAAATTCAGCGTCATTTAGCTAAAAATAAATCATTAAATGCATGAAAAATATCAAATGAAGTCAGAACGGGTTGAAAATTGATGATGTGCCTTTGAATGGTGCATATTGAACACACAAATAGTCTGGAGTTAAAATAAGTTATTAAAAATGAAATCCCTTTGTAATAGATTAGTTTTTGTCCGAAAGCCTCATACTTCTTATGAGACTGTCCAATTTGTACATGAAGTGCATCCAGTTTTTGCCGTAACCCTCTCAACTCTCTAGAAGTTTCTATGTGGGTGAAATTATGATGTCATGGCAAGCTACAACCTTTTCAAAGTTCATTTGTACTGCTTTTCAAATTCAGCGTCATTTAGCTAAAAATACATCATTAAATGCATGAAAAATATCAAATTAAGTCAGAACGGGTTGAAAATTGATGATGTGCCTTTGAATGGTGCATATTGAACACACAAATAGTCTGGAGTTAAAATAAGTTATTAAAAATGAAATGCCTTTGTAATACATTAGTTTTTCGTCCGAAACCCTCATACTTCTTATGAGATTGTCCAATTTGTACACGAAGTGCATCCAGTTTTTGCCGTAACCCTCTCAACTCACTAGAAGTTTCTATGTGGGTAAAATTATGATGTCATGCCAAGCTACAACCTTTTCAGAGTTCATTTGTACTGCTTTTCAAATTCAGAGTCGTTTAGCTCAAAATAAATCATTAAATGCATGCAAAATATCAAATGAAGTCAGAAAGGGTTGAAATTTGATTATGTGCCTTTGAATGGTGCATATTGAACACACAAAAAGTATGGAGTTAAAATAAGTTATTAAAAATGAAATCCCTTTGTAATAGATTAGTTTTTGTCCGAAACCCTCATACTTCTTATGAGACTGTCCAATTTGTACATGAAGTGCATCCAGTTTTTGCCGTAACCCTCTCAACTCTCTAGAAGTTTCTATGTGGGTGAAATTATGATGTCATGGCAAGCGACAACCTTTTCAAAGTTCATTTGTACTGCTTTTCAAATTCAGGGTCATTTAGCTCAAAATAAATTATTAAATGCATGAAAAATATCAAATGAAGTCAGAACGGGTTGAACATTGATGATGTGCCTTTGAATGGTGCATATTGAACACACAAAAAGTATGGAGTTAAAATAAGTTTTTAAAAATTAAATCCCTTTGTAATAGATTAGTTTTTCGTTCGAAACCCTCATACTTCTTATGAGATTGTCCAATTTGTACACGAAGTGCATCCAGTTTTTGCCGTAACCCTCTCAACTCACTAGAAGTTTCTATGTGGGTGAAATTATGATGTCATGCCAAGCTACAACCTTTTCAGAGTTCATTTGTACTGCTTTCCAAATTCAGCGTCATTTAGCTAAAAATAAATCATTAAATGCATGAAAAATATCAAATGAAGTCAGAACGGGTTGAATATTGATGATGTGCCTTTGAATGGTGCATATTGAACACACAAATAGTCTGGAGTTAAAATAAGTTATTAAAAATGAAATCCCTTTGTAATAGATTAGTTTTTGTCCGAAAGCCTCATACTTCTTATGAGACTGTCCAATTTGTACACGAAGTGCATCCAGTTTTTGCCGTAACCCTCTCAACTCTCTAGAAGTTTCTATGTGGGTGAAATTATGATGTCATGGCAAGCTACAACCTTTTCAAAGTTCATTTGTACTGCTTTTCAAATTCAGCGTCATTTAGCTAAAAATAAATCATTAAATGCATGAAAAATATCAAATTAAGTCAGAACGGGTTGAACATTGATGATGTGCCTTTGAATGGTGCATATTGAACACACAAATAGTGTGGAGTTAAAATAAGTTATTAAAAATGAAATGCCTTTGTAATACATTAGTTTTTCGTCCGAAACCCTCATACTTCTTATGAGATTGTCCGATTTGTACACGAAGTGCATCCAGTTTTTGCCGTAACCCTCTCAACTCACTAGAAGTTTCTATGTGGGTAAAATTATGATGTCATGGCAAGCGACAACCTTTTCAAAGTTCATTTGTACTCCTTTTCAAATTTAGGGTCATTTAGCTCAAAATAAATTATTAAATGCATGAAAAATATCAAATGAAGTCAGAACGGGTTGAACATTGATGATGTGCCTTTGAATGGTGCATATTGAACACACAAAAAGTATGGAGTTAAAATAATTTTTAAAAATTAAATCCCTTTGTAATAGATTAGTTTTTCGTTCGAAACCCTCATACTTCTTATGAGATTGTCCAATTTGTACACGAAGTGCATCCAGTTTTTGCCGTAACCCTCTCAACTCTCTAGAAGTTTCTATGTGGGTGAAACTATGATGTCATGCCAAGCTACAACCTTTTCAGAGTTCATTTGTACTGCTTTCCAAATTCAGGGCCATTTAGCTCAAAATAAATCATTAAATGCATGAAAAATATCAAATGAAGTCAGAACGGGTTGAAAATTGATGATGTGCCTTTGAATGGTGCATATTGAACACAAAAAAAGTATGGAGTTAAAATAAGTTATTAAAAATGAAATCCCTTTGTAATAGATTAGTTTTTCGTCCGAAACCCTCATACTTCTTATGAGATTGTCCAATTTGTACACGAAGTGCATCCAGTTTTTGCCGTAACCCTGTCAACTCTCTAGAAGTTGCTATGTGGGTGAAATTATAATGTCATGCCAAGCTACAACCTTTTCAGAGTTCATTTGTACTACTTTCCAAATTCAGGGTCATTTAGCTCAAAATAAATCATTAAATGCATGAAAAATATCAAATGAAGTCCCAAGGGATTGAAAATTGCTGATGTGCCTTTGAATGGTGCATATTGAACACACAAAAATTCTGGAGTTAAAATAAGTTATTAAAAATGAAATCCCTTTGTAATAGATGAGTTTTCATCCCAAACAATCATACTTCTTATGAGATTGTCCAATTTGTACACGAAGTGCATCCAGTTTTTGCCGTAACCCTGTCAACTCTCTAGAAGTTTCTATGTGGGTGAAATTATATTGTCATGCCAAGCTACAACCTTTTTAGAGTTCATTTGTACTGCTTTCCAAATTCAGGGTCATTTAGCTCAAAATAAATCATTAAATGCATGAAAAATATCAAATGAAGTCACAACGGGTTGAAAATTGCTGATGTGCCTTTGAATGGTGCATATTGAACACACAAAAAGTCTGGAGTTAAAATAAGTTAATAAAAATGAAATCCCTTTGTAATAGATGAGTTTTCATCCCAAACCATCATACTTCTTATGAGATTGTCCAATTTGTACACGAAGTGCATCCAGTTTTTGCCGTAACCCTCTCAACTCTCTAGAAGTTTCTATGTGGGTGAAATTATGATGTCATGCCAAGCTACAACCTTTTCAGAGTTCATTTGTACTGCTTTTCAAATTCAGGGTCATTTAGCTAAAAATAAATCATTAAATGCATGAAAAATATCAAATGAAGTTAGAACGGGTTGAAAATTGATGATGTGCCTTTGAATGGTGCATATTGAACACACAAATAGTCTGGAGTTAAAATAAGTTAATAAAAATGAAATCCCATTGTAATAGATTAGTTTTTGTCCGAAACCCTCATACTTCTTATGAGACTGTCCAATTTGTACATGAAGTGCATCCAGTTTTTGCCGTAACCCTCTCAACTCTCTAGAAGTTTCTATGTGGGTGAAATTATGATGTCATGGCAAGCTACAACCTTTTCAAAGTTCATTTGTACTGCTTTTCAAATTCAGGGTCATTTAGCTCAAAATAAATATTAATGCATGAAAAATATCAAATGAAGTCAGAACGGGTTGAACATTGATGATG
Organism: Hordeum marinum; assembly: GCA_022496015.1. Classification (NCBI taxonomy): domain Eukaryota; kingdom Viridiplantae; phylum Streptophyta; class Magnoliopsida; order Poales; family Poaceae; genus Hordeum; species Hordeum marinum. The sequence continues at coordinate 2,726,687 of CM039676.1, forward strand.
TGCCTTTGAATGGTGCATATTGAACACACAAAAGTATGGAGTTAAAATAAGTTTTTAAAAAATGAAATCCCTTTGTAATAGATTAGTTTTTCGTTCGAAACCCTCATACTTCTTATGAGATTGTCCAATTTGTACACGAAGTGCATCCAGTTATTGCCGTAACCCTCTCAACTCACTAGAAGTTTCTATGTGGTGAAATTATGATGTCATGCCAAGCTACAACCTTTTCAGAGTTCATTTGTACTGCTTTCCAAATTCAGCGTCATTTAGCTAAAAATAATCATTAAATGCATGAAAAATATCAATGAGTCAGAACGGGTTGAAATTGATGATGTGCCTTTGAATGGTGCATATTGAACACACAAAAGTACTGGAGTTAAAATAAGTTATTAAAAATGAAATCCCTTTGTAATAGATTAGTTTTTGTCCGAAAGCCCTCATACTTCTTATGAGACTGTCCAATTTGTACATGAAGTGCATCCAGTTTTTGCCGTAACCCTCTCAACTCTCTAGAAGTTTCTATGTGGGTGAAATTATGATGTCATGGCAAGCTACAACCTTTTCAAAGTTCATTTGTACTGCTTTTCAAATTCAGCGTCATTTAGCTAAAAATAAATTCATTAAATGCATGAAAAATATCAAATGAAGTCACAACGGGTTGAAAATTGATGATGTGCCTTTGAATGGTGCATATTGAACACACAAAATAGTCTGGAGTTAAAATAAGTTATTAAAAATGAAATGCCCTTTGTAATACATTAGTTTTTCGTCCGAAACCCTCATACTTCTTATGAGATTGTCCAATTTGTACACGAAGTGCATCCAGTTTTTGCCGTAACCCTCTCAACTCACTAGAAGTTTCTATGTGGGTAAATTATGATGTCATGCCAAGCTACAACCTTTTCAGAGTTCATTTGTACTGCTTTTCAAATTCAGAGTCATTTAGCTCAAAATAAATCATTAAATGCATGCAAAAATATCAAATGAAGTCAGAAAGGGTTGAAATTTGATTATGTGCCTTTGAATGGTGCATATTGAACACACAAAAAGTATGGAGTTAAAATAAGTTATTAAAAATGAAATCCCTTTGTAATAGATGAGTTTTCGTCCCAAACCCTCACACTTCTTATGAGATTGTCCAATTTGTACACGAAGTGCATCCAGTTTTTGCCGTAACCCTCTCAACTCTCTAGAAGTTTCTAATGTGGTGAAACTATGATGTCATGCCAGCTACACCCTTTTCAGAGTTCATTTGTACTGCTTTCCAAATTCAGGTCCATTTAGCTCAAAATAAATCATTAAATGCATGAAAATATCAAATGAAGTCAGAACGGGTTGAAAATTGATGATGTGCCTTTGAATGGTGCATATTGAACACACAAAAGTATGGCAGTTAAAATAAGTTATTAAAAATGAAATCCCATTGTAATAGATTAGTTTTTTCGTCCGAAACCCTCATACTTCTTATGAGATTGTCCAATTTGTACACGAAGTGCATATAGTTTTTGCCGTAACCCTGTCAACTCTCTAGAAGTTTTCTATGTGGGTGAAATTATAATGTCATGCCAAGCTACAACCTTTTCAGAGTTCATTTGTACTGCTTTTCAAATTCAGAGTCGTATTAGCTCAAAATAAATCATTAAATGCATGCAAAATGTCAAATGAAGTCAGAAAGGGTTGAAATTTGATTATGTGCCTTTGAATGGTGCATATTGAACACACAAAAAGTATGGAGTTAAAATAAGTTATTAAAAATGAAATCCCTTTGTAATAGATGAGTTTTCGTCCCAAACCCTCACATTTCTTATGAGATTGTCCAATTTGTACACGAAGTGCATCCAGTTTTTGCCGTAACCCTCTGAACTCTCTAGAAGTTTCTAAATGGGTGAAACTATGATGTCATGCCAAGCTACAACCTTTTCAGAGTTCATTTGTACTGCTTTCCAAATTCAGGGCCATTTAGCTCAAAATAAATCATTAAATGCATGAAAAATATCAAATGAAGTCAGAACGGGTTGAAAATTGATGATGTGCCTTTGAATGGTGCATATTGAACACAAAAAAGTATGCAGTTAAAATAAGTTATTAAAAATGAAATCCCATTGTAATAGATTAGTTTTTCGTCCGAAACCCTCATACTTCTTATGAGATTGTCCAATTTGTACACGAAGTGCATCTAGTTTTTGCCGTAACCCTGTCAACTCTCTAGAAGTTTCTATGTGGGTGAAATTATAATGTCATGCCAAGCTACAACCTTTTCAGAGTTCATTTGTACTGCTTTCCAAATTCAGGGTCATTTAGCTCAAAATAAATCATTAAATGCATGAAAAATATCAAATGAAGTCCCAAGGGTTGAAAATTGCTGATGTGCCTTTGAATGGTGCATATTGAACACACAAAAAGTCTGGAGTTTAAAATAAGTTATTAAAAATGAAATCCCTTTGTAATAGATGAGTTTTCATCCGAAACCATCATACTTCTTATGAGATTGTCCAATTTTGTACACGAAGTGCATCCAGTTTTTGTCCGTAACACTCTCAACTCTCTAGAAGTTGCTAATGTGGGTGAAATTATGATGTCATGCCAAGCTTACTAACCTTTTCAGAATTCATTTGTACTGCTTTTCAAATTCAGGGTCATTTAGCTCAAAATAAATCATTAAATGCATGAAAACATCAAATGAAGTCAGAAAGGGTTGAAAATTGATGATGTGCCTTTGAATGGTGCATATTGAACACACAAACGTATGGAGTTAAATAATTTATTAAAATTGAAATCCCTTTGTAATAGATGAGTTTTCGTCCGAAACCCTCAACTTCTTATGAGATTGTCCAATTTGTACACGAAGTGCATCCAGTTTTGCCGTAACCCTCTCAACTCTCTAGAAGTTTCTATGTGGGTGAAATTATGATGTCATGGCCAAGCTACAACCTTTTCAGAGTTCATTTGTACTGCTTTTCAAATTCAGGGTCATTTAGCTAAAATAAATCATTAAATGCATGAAAATATCAAATGAAGTCAGAACGGGTTGAAAATTGATGATGTGCCTTTTGAATGGTGCATATTGACACACAAATAGTCTGGAGTTAAAATAAGTTATTAAAAATGAAATCCCATTGTAATAGATTAGTTTTGTCCGATAACCCTCATACTTCTTATGAGACTATCCAATTTGTACATGAAGTGCAATCCAGTTTTGCCGTAACCCTCTCAACTCTCTAGAAGTTCTATGTGGGTGTGAAATTATGATGTCATGGCAAGCGACAGCCTTTTCAAAGTTCATTTGTACTCCTTTTCAAATTCAGGGTCATTTAGCTCAAAATAAATTATTAAATGCCATGAAAATATCAAATGAAGTCAGAACGGGTTGAACATTGATGATGTGCCTTTGAATGGTGCATATTGAACACCAAAAAGTATGGAGTTAAATAAGTTATTAAAATGAAATCCCTTTGTAATAGATTAGTTTTCGTTCGAAACCCTCATACTTCTTATGAGATTGTCCAATTTGTACACGAAGTGCATCCAGTTTTTCCGTAACCCTCTCAACTCACTAGAAGTTTCTATGTGGGTGAAATTATGATGTCATGCCAAGCTACAACCTTTTCAGAGTTCATTTGTACTGCTTTCCAAATTCAGCGTCATTTAGCTAAAATAAATCATTAAATGCATGAAAAATATCAAATGAAGTCAGAACGGGTTGAAAATTGATGATGTGCCTTTGAATGGTGCATATTGAACACACAAATAGTCTGGAGTTAAAATAAGTTATTAAAAATGAAATCCCTTGTAATAGATTAGTTTTTGTCCGAAAGCCTCATACTTCTTATGAGACTGTCCAATTTGTACATGAAGTGCATCCAGTTTTTGCCGTAACCCTCTCAACTCTCTAGAAGTTTCTATGTGGGTGAAATTATGATGTCATGGCAAGCTACAACCTTTTCAAAGTTCATTTGTACTGCTTTTCAAATTCAGCGTCATTTAGCTAAAATAAATCATTAAATGCATGAAAAATATCAAATTAAGTCAGAACGGGTTGAAAATTGATGATGTGCCTTTGAATGGTGCATATTGAACACACAAATAGTCTGGAGTTAAAATAAGTTATTAAAAATGAAATGCCTTTGTAATACATTAGTTTTTCGTCGAAACCCTCATACTTCTTATGAGATTGTCCAATTTGTACACGAAGTGCATCCAGTTTTTGCCGTAACCCTCTCAACTCACTAGAAGTTTCTATGTGGGTGAAATTATGATGTCATGCCAAGCTACAACCTTTTCAGAGTTCATTTGTACTGCTTTCCAAATTCAGGTCGTTTAGCTCAAAATAAATCATTAAATGCATGAAAAATATCAAATGAAGTCAGAACGGGTTGAAATTGATGATGTGCCTTTGAATGGTGCATATTGAACACACAAAAAGTATGGAGTTAAAATAAGTTATTAAAAATGAAATCCCTTTGTAATAGATTAGTTTTTCGTCCGAAACCCTCATTTCTTATGAGATGTCCAATTTGTACACGAAGTGCATCCAGTTTTTGCCGTAACCCTCTCAACTCTCTAGAAGTTTCTATGTGGGTGAAATTATGATGTCATGCCAAGCTACAACCTTTTCAGAGTTCATTTGTACTGCTTTCCAAATTCAGGTCATTTAGCTCAAAATAAATCATTAAATGCATGAAAAATATCAAATGAAGTCAGAACGGGTTGAAAATTGATGATGTGCCTTTGAATGGTGCATATTGAACACAAAAAGTATGGAGTTAAAATAAGTTATTAAAAATGAAATCCCTTTGTAATAGATTTTTTTCGTCCGAAACCTCATACTTATGAGATTGTCCAATTTGTACACGAAGTGCATCCAGTTTTTGCCGTAACCCTCTCAACTCTCTAGAAGTTTCTATGTGGGTGAAATTATGATGTCATGCCAAGCTACAACCTTTTCAGAGTTCATTTGTACTGCTTTCAAATTCAGGTCATTTAGCTCAAAATAAATCATTAAATGCATGAAAAATATCAAATGAAGTCAGGGGTTGAAATTGATGATGTGCCTTTGAATGGTGCATATTGAACACAAAAAGTATGGAGTTAAAATAAGTTATTAAAAATGAAATCCCTTTGTAATAGATAGTTTTTCGTCCGAAACCTCATACTTCTTATGAGATTGTCCAATTTGTACACGAAGTGCATCCAGTTTTTGCCGTAACACTCTCAACTCTCTAGAAGTTTCAATGTGGGTGAAATTATGATGTCATGCCAAGCTACAACCTTTTCAGATTCATTTGTACTTTTTCAAATTCAGGTCATTTAGCTCAAAATAAATCATTAAATGCATGAAAAATATCAAATGAAGTCAGAACGGGTTGAAAATTGATGATGTGCCTTTGAATGGTGCATATTGAAACACAAAAGTATGGAGTTAAAATAATTTATTAAAATGAAATCCCTTGTAATAGATTAGTTTTTCGTCCGAAACCCTCACATACTTCTTATGAGATTGTCCAATTTGTACACGAAGTGCATCCAGTTTTTGCCGTAACCCTCTCAACTCTCTAGAAGTTTCTATGTGGGTGAAATTATGATGTCATGCCAAGCTACAACCTTTTCAGAGTTCATTTGTACTGCTTTCAAATTCAGGGTCATTTAGCTCAAAATAAATCATTAAATGCATGAAAAATATCAAATGAAGTCAGAACGGGTTGAAATTGATGATGTGCCTTTGAATGGTGCATATTGAACACACAAAAGTCTGGAGTTAAAATAAGTTATTAAAATGAAATCCCTTTGTAATAGATTAGTTTTTGTCCGAAACCCTCATACTTCTTATGAGATTGTCCAATTTGTACACGAAGTGCATCCAGTTTTTGCCGTAACCCTCTCAACTCTCTAGAAGTTTCTATGTGGGTGAAATTATG